>CAXIVR010000011.1:28106180-28841180 GCA_964035755.1 Teleogryllus oceanicus | reverse complement strand
GATACGAGCTAGACAGCTAGTTCGAATTTAAGCGCTCTATAGAGGAGAATTCTAGCGGCCGTCTACTCTGATCGTCAGTTTTACGTGGTTTCTCCGATCAACGGCAGGCGAGTGCCGGAGCAATACCCTAAAAACAGGCCACAGACTGAGCGTGATCTTTCCTTTATTTTCCTTGATCTATCCTTACCTCTTACTAACCCACCGACACTTAATACATGCACGTCACTACCAAATATTCCGGAAAAACCAGATGGTGACCGACTGCCCCTGCGATAAAAATTTTTACCGCTAACTTCTGAGATTTTTACCGCGAATAACACGATATTTACTACAATTACCGCGATTTTTACCGCCAGCTCCTGCGAGAAAAACAAGCACTACACTTACGAGATTCATGTCTTCAGCAGTTGACGAACCCGGAATCACTAATCAGTCGTGGTGAATTTTGGTGCTAGAGTTTCCGCACCGTCGGCAGTGCTTTCCTCCGTTTGAATGCGTCAGTAGGAGTCTTCTCCAGCCGCGGAGAGTGGTTCTACACAGTGAGATAGAGATAGAGAGAGAGAGAGGAGAGGGAGAGGCGCGGCTCCTCTGGAAGGTCAGGGGCGCTTTCTCCGTCCCCCCTCCCTGCTCACCTCGCTCGCCAGCTGCAGTCTCCAGGGGGCACTGACGCGTTGCGACGACTGGCGTTCCTATTGCATTCAGGGAGTAGCTCATTCCTTTGCGTCACAGTTTCTGCTCTTTCAGATCGGGAGACGGAGAAGTTCGAACTGTGTCCGAACTGTTGGCATTGGTAACCGCCATTCTACTCAAAAACAATATTAATTTTCTCGAAAATCACTGCAATGCCTTCGATCGTTAGTACAGTGTTTCTCCTAAATTCTCCTGGGTTGCCAGGCGGGCCACTGGGTGAGAGGATATTGTGGCGTCATGGAGAAAAACACACAGACATTTACAAGTATGTACAAGTTTATTTACATGTATGTACAATAACCAACTTCTGCTCCGAAACTACACACCTGCGAGTATTTCCCTGTGGATACCCCACATAGCTAGGGAGGCCCCGCCTCCTCTGACGCTACTCCCGCGCCACTACCGTGACCTCGTCACCCGTGCAATAGGCACGACACGCTCCAGCCTGGGCGTAAAGTTTTGCGCATCGCGCGAGGTTTCCAGAATAAAATCCCCGTGTGAGCTCGTCGGCTCGATTTTATACCAGAGTGTAGCCGTCACGTGACCGTCCTAGGTGTAGGAGGGAGGCTCGCGTCTACCACGTGACCTTCCCGGTCAAGCTGGCGTCCCCTTTGTCTAAATGTAACCCAGCGCCGGGGCACCCAGCTATTCATGCCCGCAGGTATGCGATACTTCCGCTCCTCCTCCCACCCACGGCCGCCAACGTGACGCTACAATATGAAATGGTGCCCGCGGTTCGGGCTGTGCTACTCTGCATCCAGGACCTGTATCGCGGGTTTGCCATTGCCGTCTTCTCCTAACTTCCGTTCCTGGCCTCTCTCGTCTTCTCATTACGGTTGTCAATGCCAATTTTTAAGATACTAATTCTCAAAAACCCTTCGGTGGGTAAATTAAGGATTCGGAATTACATAGTTTATTGAACGAATAAGACGCATCCTTTTTATGTGAACATCACCATTCTGTTAACGTGAATGATTTTACTTCTGAACTGGTATCAGAATAAAGGAAGATGCAAGTTTTCTGTGGTGAACATTGTGATCCTTATGGACTTGTTGAATTGAACTGATATAGTCTTTAATATGTTCGTAAAAGTTGGAGATTCTTTTCAAGTTGTATTAACATTGATGGCAGCGGATTAGTTTAAGAGTACCAATATTACTGCAACGAATAAAATGTTTAAAAACTTCCTCTCGCAACAACAGTTCACTTATGCGGAGTGCTTGGCGCCCGCTGAGACGGGGCAGCAGCGACTAGTGATGCGACATTGTCAAAGAAAAACGTTGCCAAACATGGATGTTCAAAATCAAAACATCGATGTTAATAATACATCAACCAAAAACCATCGGTTTTTAAACATCGATGTCTAAAATTAACCTCTAATCTTAAAGTCGTGCGCAACGAAATTTAATTTGACAAAGACTGTGCTTATTAATTTATAATTAAAATGTAACTAAAAACAAAGTTATACAACATCTTTCCTGGTGCGAAATACAGAAAAGACAAAGGAAATACCAAGCCATCAGGATCATCTCGAGCAAGAGATAGTCGTCTGCTCGATGGAGATCGAACAAACTGCATTCTTTTCGTTCGAATACAAACAGATATTCTGTACTATCTATAAACAAACTTTTATCCACGAACAAAACATAAAAACGTATAAAAACCTCGAACTCAAAAGATCGGTTTCAATTCATCGATTTTTAAAACATAGGTTTCAATACTTCGATGTTTAAAACATCGGTTTCAATACTTCGATGTTTAAAACATCGGTTTCAATACATAGATGTTTAAAACATTGATGATTCAAGAACATCGACATCGATGTCGCATCCTTAGCAGCGACTGGGCTATTTTTAACGATCAGCGTCGCCGGCTCGGCTGTTCGCCTCCGTTTCCTTCGCCGCCGCGTCGTCGTGTATTCCGCCCAGTATGGCGATGCCCCGCCTCAGCCCAGCCATTCACCGACCGGCCGCGTTTTTTCGCCGCCCCCTCCCGCCCACACACACCTCGCCCCGCCGCCGCAAAGCCGCGGGTCCATGCTCCCAGCATCGACGTGCGGACCAGTCACATCCAGAGCGAAGTTTAGTTTAGTTTATGCCTTATTTTATGTGGCGAGACTCGGGCCATCAGGCCCGCTCTTCCGTCTAACCACGCAAATTTCGATACGCTCCTTTCACCACCTAGCGGAGAAAGGAGGTATTATCTTGGGCGACGAAACTGGCGGATCTCAATTTTGCTCAGAGGCTTCTTTTAGGCTTGAAGATCTTTTACATGCAGCAAATCTACTACATGGGACGGTCGGCTTTACTTCCCCTTCGAAGGAAGGCGTACGAGGGATTTTTTCGCCCTTAAAAAACCCATGGCTTTGATCGGTTTGAACCTGCAAAGTCGGGTACAACAGTCCGGTACGCTGACCGTTATACCACCGAATCCGCATTCACGACCGTTCACGACCGACATCGCACCCAGGAGAAACAAGTTTAAGAGTCCCAAAGCACGATTTTGGAGGATGCTGAAACTTCTCTGCTCTTGCTATGTGCATCTCGCTCTAACGTTTTTTTTTCTTTCTTCCGAGGAGTTTTTCCAGTTTCAGGGGATGCCGATTTTCGACTAACGGCGCACGGTACCCACTATGACCCTCACGGGGCGACATATTAACCTATACACTAGACACTGACACACTTGCGGGCTCCTCGGTCTGTGGTCAGCAGACTCACAAGGCCTCCTGCGACAATACACATACATGAAAGACAAGAGAAAAACAACCATGCCCATGGCGGGGATCGAACCCGCGACCCTTCCGACCGAAGCGCTAAGTCGGCACACGCTCTAGTCACCTCGGCCATCTCTTTAACGATTAATCGTTAAAATTCGCAGTACAACACAAGGAATACATCCTTTCATTAAAGGATTGTTACCTTGGTGCGGAAATTCGTCGGTCATGTACCCCTCAAAAATTTAGAATTATAATTAGTAAACAGAAAAGTAACAATGGAAATCAACATTACGAAAAAGTCTCTAGAATACAGTTTTCGTCTCCTATAGAAAATATAGTTCAACTCGAACAGTCACCGGCAGCAATCACAATAATCATATTTGAATAAAATGCCCAAGAGAATTGAATCATGTTAGACATCAAATGTGTCTTTATATAAAAACATTTACTTTTCGGTTCCTATTTCTCAAATATCCGTTTGCAAATGACCTTGATTACTAGAATTTTGTAAAATATTGTTTGAAATCGAAATATTAAAATTATCGTAATCAAGCTTTAAAAAATGTGAAAATAAACTTAGAAGTTCTTTTGCCTCAAAAATAAGAATTTTATTGCCAATTTATGGTGACACTAATAAAGCCCTACACTATTTTTTTTACATACAGATTTTATTGCTTCGGTCAACGCTCTGTAGGAAGCAGTCGTACTGGTGGGCATGTAAATGCAATTATTTTCAACAATTTATAAACATAGCAGTACCGCGAAAAAAGGAATGAAACAATTTATATTTTTTAATTTTTTAATTTGTTGCGTCTACACCTTGACGCAACGTGTCTCCAAGCTCTTTAAGGGGCGTTGGGCGCTTTGCACTGGGGAGTAATCCTCCATTAATGTGCTTTTATTTTTGGAGTAATCCTCCGTTAATTACTATATTTGTCAAGTCTCGTCAAGTCGCAGTCAGTCAGTGCCTTTTATCCCTTCGGCCAGGGGCTCGACACCGGTTGAACCCGAGGTTCCTGGCCGGTCACCCAACCACGAACCCGCGAGTCTCGAATTCGCTTAACCTACCTGACTTCACGGAGCGTAGTAAACGAATTCGGCTAGCGCCGCCGTCAAATTTAAAACTCCAGGTGGGAGTATTCGGTGTTCTGAAAACTAATTTCCTTATTCAAAATTACTTTTCCTTTACTTATGCATTCCGGTCTTGTTTCGCAGAACTGGAGACAATGAATACACGTGCGGAGAGCTCTGCTGTGGAAGTGAAATATCTACCATTGAAACACGACCTTTAGAAGATTGCATGTCTCTAGCTATTTACTTTAATTACTCGTAGTTCGTGCGAGCCATTTCCCAATTATTATTTCCCATTGTTTCTTTCATAATGTCCTCCATAAATATATTTCCACACATTTCACTGTAAAGCGCAATTCTGGAGTGACTTTGCAAGCAAATGAACAAAAGCGCTTGCACTGACAGCTTCGAAAAAACAAAACAAAATATGGAAATTAACTGCGCGTGGCCTATCGTTCAGAAACAAATCAAATCAAATGAAAAATAGTACACACTGATTCAATATATTGCTCCCATTTGTTTAATAAATTACTTACTTGTTTCGCAGATCCAGAACCATACTTTCTTCCGACAAGACCTGCACTTCCTAGCAAGCTTTATAATGAACAAATACCCCCCCCACACACACACAAAAAGTCCGTTGCCTAAAATACTTTACTTTCTTAATTGCATGCCCCGCATTTGTATTCTACTTTTACTTGAATTATGAATAATGACTTTTCCAAACATGTGTCGTGAAGAATCAACAAATTTCATGGATCTGTATCATTTCGATAAGTGTACGTGAATTCTTGTTAACATTGTCCAAAACATTAATTACTACGTAAAGAGTATTCCAAAATGTACTAGATCAAACGAAGATGGGCTCGATAAATCAAATTAAATGACAAGTTGGGAACCAACACCTAAATGTCATGAAACAATTTTGTCCCACGGTTGAGACACGGTTATGAAGCAATCATAATATTTCTCTGTGAAATATATATATATATATATATATATATATATATATATATATATATATATCGTAAATAAAGAAGTGGACCTTGAGTGAACGTGCAGTTAATTTCTCAAATCCACTTTATTCAAATAGATAATAACGAAACGGAAAACAATAGGAAATTCCTTAGATATTTCAACGGCCTCCTGGTGAAGTGTTTCTCGTGTCCCGTGAGCAGACTGCATTCTCTCTGATTAAAGATAAACATGAGATTAACGTCTGCCTAATAAGACACATCACAGCGCTGAAATAATTGTCGTTACACCTCGTCGGTGATTTCCATTCCTGAGTCGCGAAGCGGGCAGGGACGTCACACAGCGCGATAAACCACATAATTACCCAAATCATTTATTCATCCTTTCTCAATTGGCGAGGGAAGCTATTAATCAGTCCGCTGTTCTCGTCCGGCAACAGAGACTCGCGCTGGAAGAGGCCTCTTAAATGTCAATGCCACACTTATGTCAATCGGGCGCTAATCTTCCTGGGCTGCACCCCGAGGCCGGGCGGCGCGGCGGGCGGCTGGCGACGGGCGCGCTGCCAGCGGCGGCCGGGCGCACCTCTGAGGCGGCGCTCCATTGAAAAGGGCTACGAAACCCTCGGCGCTGACGGCCGCGCCGGTGAGTCAGCAGTGACACGACGCGTCGCCCTCCGGCGCAGACCTCCTCTGTCTCCTCCCCACCGCACTCGAGTGGTTTGTCTGGCGCGCTGGGAGAGGCGGGATTTGAGCGGGAGTTTATTTAAGATATTGTTTACACGGTCATTTTTTCCGTCATTTTCTTCGGAACAGACCAGACTGGATCTAATTTGTTCGAAAAAATGACGCACGATTCATTTTTCGGCACATATTTCATCCAGTTGGACTACCACGCTCCTGGCGACAGATTTTGGAACTTTCTCCGATTTGCTGGGCGTGTGGTGCTATTTGTTCCTTTTGTACAGTTTCGAGGGCGTTCTAACGTGTTGAATCATAATGTGAAGTTATTATATAGCGAGAAATAAATCATGTACTTCTAATGTCTATTTCCCTGTTCATTCCTAATATAATCCAACTTCATTTGTTACCATAGTAGCTATGTTTAACTGTTTGATTCTCAGCGCTTTCTGCGGCATTCAAAGGAAATGTTTCATCACGCTATCGTGCAGGAAACGAAACGACCGTGTAAAACGCTAGTTCTCGTTCATACAGTTTCTATACCGAAACAGTAGAAGGTCCCTTTTCCATCCATATTCTGTGCAGAAAAAGAAAAACATATGACTGTAAAACGGGCTTTACAGCTGACAAGGTGGATGATACCTTTCCAAGACCATGCGAGACAGGCTGGGCGGACCTTGACAACCGGGAAATACCAAGCAACTGAATCACTGCGTGAGGCGTTTCAAAATATTTTCTTCCAGATTATGAATCACGCTTTGTATTTCATTTGGAGGACATTCTTAATCACTAAGCGTTTGTTAGAGATCAGATGACAAAAATACTATAGAGGAAAAAATAAAATCACCAAACTTCGGTCTTTGGTGTTGAATCGATTAAGCCCAATCGGTCAGTATAAATAAATCACATGGTTTTTTTCGACATCAGATGACAAAAATACAGCAGACTTAAAACAAAACAAAAAAAATCTTCGTTCACCAAACTCCACTCTTCGGTGCCGAATCGATTAAGTCCAATCGGTCCTTATAAATAAATGCAAGAAAAAGTGTGTGTCGGGAGCAGCGGGTCGGTCTGGCGGACAAACGCGGAAAGAGTGGCGATGGCGCGGTGTCCCGCCGCCGCCGCCCCCGCGCCGCGCCCAATGAGTCGCGTGGCCCACATCGCCTCCGCCCGGCCGCCGCCCCCGCCCTTCGCCCTCCCGGCAGGCGTCTCTGGCACCGCCGCCAAGGCGGCGCCCCAACCCTTGCTTTTGTTTTGCTGCTTTTGTTGTTCATTCGCCTCTTTGTTTACGTGGCCGGCGCCCTCCTTCTTGAGGTGTAGTGGGTTACACTTGAGATAACAGTGTTACTTACGTGAGTATATTATATATTAAGTCATCGGTCATCATATATATTAGGTCAGGCGGAAGAGCAGGCTAAATGGCCTGAGCCTCGCCACCAATAAAGACATTTATTTATTTATTTATTTATTTAAGTCATATCAACCATTTTGATATAACATTACGTTATCAATATCTTCAGTGAGCTTCCACGAAATCAGTTTGCCAGTTGTACTCAGAATGACGCATAAGGAATAGGACGATATATGTAGAATAATTCGATTCCTTTTATATTATATCAAGAATTCTTAATTAAATTATTATAAAATTGCACATTCATAAAAAATATATTTCTGGAGCTAATACACGAAACACGTTTCTTTAATATCCATTCTTGTGTGTGTGTGTGTGTGTGTGTGTGTGTGTGCGTGTGTGTGTGTGTGTGTGTGTGTGTGCGTGTGTGATTACGAGCAGTTCAAGTATTTTATAACGATTAGAAGATTGCGACCACATAAAATTCGTGTTTCTCTCAAGCATGTTAAAGATTGGATATACTAAATTGCAGACCTTACGTATGTTACGTAACTACACCTAAGGCACCAGAGTTGGCAGTGTTAGGCAAGATATATCAAAAATGTCTGGCTGCATAAAATTTGCCGTTAATTTTCATTAAGAAGCATCTGAAACTGTCGGAGGGAATGAAACGTTTCTTGCTACTTTGGCTGCTTTGATTCCAATTAATTTGGTGACGCGTATGGCTCGTAAAAGCTTTCTGAACTTAAATTTCCAAGCATGAGTCGGCTAATGCAAAGATAAATTCCCTATTGGACCTATGTGGCGTGATCTGGGAGGGTGCAACAAGAAGCTCCTTAGAAAAACGTTTCCTATTACACTTATTTGTTTAACGGGCCACGATATTTTTTAAACAAATAAATAAGGTTGGGACATCAAAATATATTGATTATTATTTGACCAGAAAAACAGTATATCAAAGCAGGTTAGAAACCTTGACTCTGTACGCACGTATTCTATAAGACTGAGTGGTACATTGGTACCCTCTTGCAAGCCTGTCTGTAGAAGTCCATGATTGATTGATTGATTGATTGATTACTAGTGATTCCGGGCGCGTCAACTTCTAAGGTTATTAGTTCCGTAAGTGTAGTAATGTTCGGGAGGAGACGATGATCTTGCCCCGCTGGATGGCGAGATCCGGCACCGACCTACCGTCGGCAAGCGGGATTTCCCCAACCAAGTAACCTCCACCAGCGGGGCACCGCCCCAGCCGGGACAAGTTCTCAGCTCCCCGCGTGTGAGGTAGTTTAGTGCATGTTAGTGTAAGTAAGGGGTAAGCAATAGGAGGAGATAGAGGAAGGAAAGATCGCCCGCGGTCTGTGATCCATTAGGTAGGGTAGTGCTTCGTAGTCTGGTGATGATACTGGGAGCGGTAGTTCAGTGCATCAACTGATGTCACTGCAGCGCCTCTGACCGGGAGGTCCTAGGTTCGAGTCCTGACGGCGGCAGGATTTTCGACACTAGCTTTCAGCTAGGTCGAATTCAGTCGCTGTCTGGAGGAGAATTCTAGCGGCCGGCTACTCGGATCGGTAGTTTTCCGTGGTTTCTCTGATCAACACCAGGCGAATACCGGAGCAGTACCCAAACAAACGGGCACGGATCTGTCCTTCCTCTTCCTTGTCCTATCCTCTCCCTTACGCACACAATACACTTACACTAACATGCACTACACTACCACATATTCCGGGAGACCGGTCGGGAGCTTAGAACTTGTCCCGGCTGCGGCGGTGCCCCGCTGGTGGGAGAGTCCTGGTTAGGGGGAATCCCACTAGCCGACGGTAGGTCGGCGCCGGATCTCACCATCCAGCGGGGGAAGATCACAGCCATCTCCCGAGGAAAAACATGCACTACACTAACGGGACTAATGACTACAGTAGTTGACGCGCCCGGAAACACGAAAAAATCAATCAATTAATCTGGTGATGCTCAGAGAAACCAACCCCGTGTGCAAGGCTACCACGTTGAACGCAGGCACGCAAGGAGGGGCGAGGGGGAAAGGTGAAAAGAGGAGAGGGGGATGGAGGGGTGGCGGGGAAACCCCGCCGCGCGACCGCCCCGGCACGCGATCCCGGGGCTTTGGGGAAACGGAGCGGAGGTAAACAGGCGCGGCGCCGGGGGGCGGGGCGGGGGGCTGGCGCGACGCCCGGCGTCCGCTATTTCTGCGACGCTGCCCTGCGCTCCCAGCGACGCCCGGGCGAAAGCGCTTCCGCGTCGCCCAACCCCTCCCCCTCTCACCTTCGAGCAGACGTACCCTCGCCGGAAGGTGGCCGCCACTCTCACGCAGACAGACTCACCCTCACCCAGTTCACCCTAGCGGAGGGAACTAGCCAAAGTCTATCTGTATGTGTATGTGTATGTGTGTGTGTGGGTGGGTGGGTGGTGTGGGTGGGGGGGTGGGTGGGTGGGTTGGTTGGTTGGTTAGTTCGTTGGTTGGTTGGTTGGTTGGGGAAAGACTCGTTGCAGAAGGACTAACGCATACGCCCTTCAGCGTTGGGGATCGATCCCAGACTAATTCTTGTATTTGTTCTGGACAAAGCAAGTTCTCTGCAGGTTTTTTCTGGGTTGTCTGGTTTCTGCAGCCTCTCATTCCATTTCTCCAGCGTCATTCTCCTCAAAATTACTGCTGTCATTTACTCAATTAAACCACGTATGGATATCAGTGTCCTAAAATTTTCAAGGGTCTCTAAATTGTATCAAATAATTAACTAAATAAACACATATTACGAGCTTTTTTATACCAAGATTGCTTTACCCTTTTCTATCAGTGCCGCCAAAATTATGCATTCGTGAAAACTACCTATATCTCCGAGTTATTCTATCGCATGACCTTAATACATAAGTTAACAATTTCCGGCAAAGCACAAAGAAAATGCCAATTACGATAATTTGACAAATCATTTTCATACATTATGCCAATTAAAATGAATAATTTTGTATCTTTTTTTATCAGTGGTCATTATTTCAATGAAATATCGCATATCGGCTTTGTGTTACAGGCCGGCATTGTTCTCAAGGAAAACAAGACTTGTACGTAATCGCTTCTTCGTAAAATGTAGAAACTCGAGTTATTTGACGCCACACACGTTTATAGACATCAGTATACTCGTGTAAATAACACTGACATCTTAACGTTCTTTGTTAACGAATTTGTGTCTGGAGAAAGGATACTCGTATTTTAACTCTAAATATATACTGCAAAAAATCGTTCTAATATTACTTCAGCGTGTACATTATCCCGTCTGCAACGGCCAAGAAAGTGCAGTCACACTGCTGCAGATGTCGGAGCAAGTGAAGTGCTAGATTCCTTGAGCTGTCCTTCATCGGCGCTGTCACAGCGACGTCCTCAACTGTCGAGTGAGTGGAGTCGGCGCGTGGCGAGTAGGGCAACGAGGGGCGGCGACCTGCCGGGTGGGGGTCGGGGAGGGGTCACGCCACGCGCGGGGCGTGGTGTGGCGGAGAAGAGTGAAGCGAAGCGAGAAGGGGCGACTCTGGGAGGTTCTTGGCGGTGCGTGGTAGGGCGGGGGGGTGGGGGGGGACGAGGGGGGGGACGGGGGGGGGAGGGGACACAGCGCGGAACAGAACGGGTTGTGGCCGGTTGGAGCGAGTTGGGGCAGATCGGTGCGGGTTGGAGTGGGTGGGAGTGGATTGGAGTGGGTTGGGTGAATTGAGGGAGTTGGAATGGGTTGGAGCGGGTTTGTGCGGATTGGAGAGGGCTGGAGGCGGGTTGGAATTGGTTGAAGCTAGTTGATGCGGATTGGAATGAGTTGGGGTGGGTTGGTGAGGGTTGGTGATGGTGGGAGCTGGTTAGGGGTGTAGCGGATGGAGCGGATGGAGCGGATGGAGCGGGATGGAGCGGATGGGGCGGGATGGGGCGGATGGGGCGGGATGGGGCGGATGGGGCGGGATGGGGCGGATGGGGCGGGATGGGGCGGGATGGGGCGGGATGAGGCGGATGGGGCGGGATGGGGCGGGATGGGGCGGGATGGGGCGGGATGGGGCGGGATGGGGCGGGATGGGGCGGGATGGGGCGGGATGGGGCGGGATGGGGCGGGATGGGGCGGATGGGGCGGGATGGGGCGGGATGGGGCGGGGGGGGGCGGGATGGGGCGTGATCGCGACGGGTCGGGTCCGGACGGGGAAGGGCAGAACGCACTGGAAGCGGGGAAGGCGCTGGGGCAGGTTGTGGTTACGTGGATGGAGTGGATTGGAGCGGGATGGAGTGGGTTGGAGCCTGAGGCAGTGGGTTGGAGTGGGTTGGAGCGGGTTGGAGTGGGTTGGAGCGGGATGGAGTGGGTTGGAGCGGGTTGGAGCGGGTTGGAGTGGGTTGGAGCGGGATGGAGTGGGTTGGAGCGGGTTGGAGTGGGATGGAGCGGGTTGGAGCGGGATGGGGCGGGATGAGGCGGGATGAGGCGGGGAGGGTCCGGGCGGGGAGGCACGGGGCGGGGAAGGGCAGAACGCACTGGAAGCGGGGAAGGCGCTGGGGGCAGGTTGTGGTTGCGATGAGAGAGCGGCCAGGGGCACGTGCCCGGCCTGCCGCCGACGGTTACCTAATTGCCGAGTGCGACGTCGTGAATTCGCTGCGTAAACGAGGCCGGAATGCGCCTAAATTGCAGAGGCGGCGGAGGCGGAGAGGAGCGGAGCGGAGGCAAGCCCTCGGGCGCGCGATTCCCTTCGTAAAAATACGCGCGCGTGCCTGGCCGCAGCCTACATACCGCGCCTCGGCCCTGTGGCCCGTCGCGCCCCCGGGTCGTGGGGCGGCCTCCGCGATCGCGCTCCGCTTCTCCTCAGACGCAGGCGGCGCACGGGCATGGGCGATATTGATGTCGACCTTTTCAAAACGTCTACGTTTCTACAAAAATATCGATTTTTTAATCATTAAATGAATGCCTAATTTGTACGTGGCGAGGCACACGCCACCACGCCTGCTCTTTCGCCTGAGGTCGCAAATTCCCCTACGCTCCTTCCACCGTCTAGCAGAGAAAGGAGGTACGACTCGAGCGACGAAACTGGCGATTTTAATTTTGCTCAGAGGTTTTTTTTATTTTTATTTTTTATTTACATGCTGTTAATCTACGACATTGGACCGCCGCTTTTACTTTCCGTCCTAAGAAAGGCGTGCGACGAATTTCAAACATCAATGTACTGAATACGGTGATTTTTGAACATCGATTTTTGAGTTCGATGTTTTACCATTTCAATGTTTTATTTGTGAATGAAAAATTGCTATAGAACAATTCTGCAAAAGTTAAAATATGGAACAATCACTGGTAATATTACTGTATGTTGATGTGTTCGAACCACACGAACTGTTTGCACTGCACTTCAACTGTTTGCCCTGCATGAACTGTTTGCACTGTAACAATTTGCACTGCCTTCGTCGAGCATAATATTCCTCGCCCGAGATGAATCTGATACCCTGACGTTTTCTTCGTTTTCCCTCGTATTTTGCTCATGGAGACGCGTTTTTAACTTTGTTTCAGTTAAATTTTAATTATAAATTAATGTACAGGGCCACTGTCAAATTAAATTTTGTTGCGCATGAATTTAATATTAGAAGTTAATAAACCAGATACATACCGATGTTTCAACACATCGATGGATTTTGGTCGATGCATATTAACATCGATGTTTTAATTTTGAGCAACGTTGTTTCGCAACAGATAGTTTTATCAGATTAGAATTAAACGCCGGTCGTTGTTATTGTACGCGTACCAGACTCTTACGCGCTGTTCAGATTTGAGTAATACATTGAGTAACAGATTTGAGTAATACGACGGTATGTTGTAAATTGGGTGACAGTTGCTTAAAAAATATGATATCAATTTCAGTGCATGAGCCCGCTTGTGGGAACGACTTATTCCAGCACTGCGTGATATGCCGAACGATCGTTCTTTTCTATTCAAGAATAATGTTAGAACTAGTTTGACTTTCTCGTATACGCAAAATAGAGAAAGTTTTATAATGCTGCAAGCGAAAGTGCAGATTTTTAGAAATTCCATTCTGAGGGAAAATACTAAGGAATCTTTAGGATTCCTATTACGATGTGCGCAATTATGATGTACTTCAACTGCTTAAGCCATCCATGGCTGCGTTTTTCCCTTTTGATGTACATAATTGATATGGATGTCACTATTAGTGAAGGTGCAAATAAAGAAAAGCATCAATGTAATTGAATTTTGTTAACAAGACAATTTAAAAACGAATGACTTTTTAGAGATTCTAAAATTGCACTATACTGAACATAATTGTTTTAAGTACGTTTAATTAATAGAAAGAACAATGGTACATAAATGTCAAGCTGTAGAAATTGAAGTGATATTTGTTGTGCCTCATTGCACTATGGAGATACATTCACTATGAAATTTGATACAGGGGAAATCAATAGTTCCAACTAAATCAATGCAATTTACCGTCACAGAAAATAATATATTGCAAAATTGAGTCAAGGAAAAAAATCCCAATTTGAATGACACAATATGAACGCTTCAACACCTAGAATCATAAACTCTACAGCTACGTTTTCGTAAAACTTTTGCATCTCTGGAAGAACACGAACAAATTATCTGGTTTTCTAAGCGAACTTCCTTAATCTTTTTACACACATGAAAGACGTGATTTTACACTCCACACTGCGCGGCTCAAAGGAGACGCAGTCAAGCAGACGGTCGTTAAAAGAAATGGGTCAGCTGCAAGGAAAACACACAACTAATAGGCAGCAGGGATGTCTTCCGTGTCTGAGCGCTTGACGAGAGTCAAGTCCAATAGAGACGGGATCTACGTCCCACCGGGAGCGGTAGCTAGCGGTAGATTTGTAGCTCAGTGCATCAACTGATGTCACTGCAGCGCCTCTGACCGGGAGGTCCTAGGTTCCCACACCCACGGCGGCAGAATTTTCGACACTAGCTTTTCAGCTAGGTCGAATTTAGTCGCTCTTAGTAGGGGAATTCTAGCGGCCGGCTGCTCTGATCGGTAGTTTTCTGTGGTTTCTCCGATCAACACCAGACCAATGCCGGAGCAGTACCCTACCAAACGGGCCACGGACCGCGCGCGATCTTTCCTTCCTCTTCCTTGTCCTATCCTCTCCCTTTACACACACACTTACACTAACATGCACTAGACTACCACATATTCCGGGAGACCGGTCGGGAGCTTAGAGCTTGTCCGGCTGGGGCGGTACCCGGCAGCTTAGGGGCATGATTATTATTAAATTAGATTCCTGCTTAGAGGGAAACCCCTCTAGCCGACGGTAGGTCGGCGCCGGATGTCGCCACCCAGCGGGGGAAGATAACCGCCATCTCCCGGGAAAAAATAACTACACTTACGGGACTAATGACCTAAGCTATTGACGCGCCCGGAATCACTAACCAACTAATTCTACGTCTAGGGAAAGGATACAGTTCTCTAGCCTTCGCAATGGCTAGTACAGTGCGCCAGGAAACTCCGCAGTGGCACCAGTGGCAGGAGAGAGGTGGCAATTCTGTTGGTGGAACGAGCTGCAACTCGTAACAAAGGAAAACGCCTATTGCATACTCACCACAATCATAATAGATGGTGGAAGTAATGTCCCCTTCACTCGTTTGCCAGTGATGTGGTTGCTACCAACATAAATGCAATTTTGAATAGGAGGCCTTGATTTGGTTCGGAGACTTTCCTGGCATACTGTACTTTGTAGCACTTTGCCTTTGGGTCGTATTTAAAAGATATCTGTTTCTTCCAATTTTTTTAAAGGAGAAATAACCAAGCGTGTGACTAATGTATGAATTGGTTTATTAATAAACATTTCACTTTACATGTCACTTCAAATTGTTAACACAAAAGGAGAATTTGTGGAAGACTGTCTCAAATATAGCTCCTTAAAATTCTACTAAATTTTGGTAAAGTTAAAATAATGATTCTTTTGAAAAACTTAACTTCTATGTACTATGTATGATTTTTAATAATAAATTTGTTAAATTTAGAATTTAGAAGATGATGAATTCATTATGTGGTAATGAAGCCATTATGAATGCCTTATTCCAAAGCCAGGGTATCGATGTTTTTAATTCATTAATAACCGAAACAATCAAATAATAATAGCTTTCATTCGACAGTATTGAAGCAACTACTTAGAAATAAGTGAAATCCAATACTAGTTACATTGCAAATGATACTCTGCATTTATTTTGAGTACTTACATCCATAATTTATCGCCAGAGAAACTTTTGTAAATAACGATATATGTAGTATGTAGAGCTTTGAAGAGCAGAGCATATAGTGTTGGACATGGATATGTGACAGGAAATAGTATTAGCAAGTGAAGAGAAATAGTGGGGCGAAGTGCAATGCGAAACGGGAAAAATAAACAAGAATTCGGTGCAATTGTGTTTATATTTGCAATTTTTTAAACTTTATATAGTGCAACAGATTTTGTGGATGTTTTTTGTTACTCTCTCTTTTTAATTATGAATTTCATACCGATTTGCGGAATAAGTCTTATCAACGTTCTTGACGTCTCCTCTCAAACATCGTACCTGCAAAGGTCGATCAGGGCGTCAATTAATGTCACTGCAATGCATCTGAACGGAAGGTCCTAGAGTTCGAGTCCCGACGTTGGGTGGATTTTCGACACTAGATATGTCGAATTCAGCCGCTGTCTGCAGGAGAATTGTAGCGGCCGGGTGCTGTGATCGGTAGTTTTCCGTGGTTCCTCCGATCAACATCAGGCGAATGCCGGAGCAGCACCCTAACAAACGGGCCATGGACCAGTCGCGATCTTCCTTTCCTCATCCCTTTACCTACACACACAGTTATGTACCGTACACTATCGCTCTTCTCGGGCGACCAGTCGTAAGCCTAGAGCTTGTTCCGGGTGGGACGAGATTATACGGCTGGAGGGAGATTCCTGGTCGAGGACAATGCTCGTAAGCCGACGTAGGTCGGCACCTGATCTCCCCAGCCAGCGGGCAAATATCATCGCCACCTCCCACGACGACAAATGCACTGTACTTACGAAATTAAGGATGGGGAGAAGAGGGGCGGGCAGTTGACGCTCTCGAAATCACCAATTAATCAATCAATCAATCAGCCTGAAACTTCGACCCGTCACATACTTCGTACTTGGTATGTCTCTGACTGCAGTGCATGCGAGGCGTGCCCCGAGGGCCTGGGCAGGGTCGCGCGGATGCGATCGGAACGAGGTGGGGGAGGGCGGGGAGGGGGGGGGTCCGCGGGGACGACGGCGGCGGCGGCAGCTGCGGGTCGCGGCGCTCTTGACGTCACGGAGCGCCGGCGCTCCGGGCGCCGGTGACAGATTTATGCGCGCGGAAAATATGCCTTAATGAGGCGGCGGGGGCGAGAGGTCGCGAAGCGGGTATTTTCGAAGATGTATTTATACGCGCCGCGGACGCGATGGGCCGTGATGGCTGGCGATGGCTCGCGCCCGCCGGCCCGGCGTGCCCTCTGCGCGGGCGCTTTCCGCCCCATTTGCGCCGGCCGCCGACCCCGCCCCCTTCCCAGCGCGCGCGCGCGTCAACGAGGCCGCCGTCACGACGAATTAGGTATGCGACGTCCACAACGAATTATCGATGTTTAGAAACGGTCGTGCTCAAAATTAAAACATCGATTTTGATTTGCTTTTTTCGTGTTTACGGGTTTGAACTGCTTTGGTCATTAGTCCCGTTAGTGTAGTACATGTTTTTTTTCTTGGGATATGCGCGTTGATCTTTCCCGCTGGATGGCGAGATCCGGTGCCGACCTACCGTCGGCTAGTGGGGTTTCCCCCTAAACAGAACTCTCCCACCAGCGGGGCACCGCCCCAGCCGGGACAAGCTCTAAGCTCCCGACCGGTCTCCCGGAATATGTGTAGTGTACTGCATGTTAGTGTAAGTGTGTGTGTAAGGGAGAGGATAGAACAAGGAATGGAAAGGACAGATCGCGCGAGGTCCGTGGCCCGTTTGGTAGAGTACTGCTCCGGCATTCGCCTAGTTTGATCGGAGAAACCATGGAAAACTACCGATCAGAGCAGTCAGTCGCTAGAATTCTCCTCCAGACAGCGACTGAATTCGACCTAGCTGAAAAGCTAGTGTCGAAAATCCTGCCACCGTGTGGACTCGAACCTAGGTCAGAGGCGCTGCAGTGACATCAGTTGATGCACTGAGCTACCGCTCCCGGTTTAAAAGATCGATGACTATAAAACGTCGTCCCGAAACTATTCATGATATTGTGACATACCCATATGTCACATTAAAATTAACATTTATGGGTAGACAATATGGTGGATCATGCATTACGAAATATCACGAGAGCTAGAGCTTAGCAACGACCGTGAATAAACAATGTAGTTTTTGTTTTTTGTAAAGGCATTAAGAGGTCAGCTACACCAAAATATAACGAACGTATGGATTGGCTGGGTGAGAGAAGGACGGTCAAATGTTATAAAAAAAAATGAAGGTAGTTTAATACGAAGTCTTCGAGGGATGGATCATGCAGGAAGACTTCATTCTGCTCTGAAACGCGCTACTGAACTGATCGTAGATATTTTCATGTGGAAGCAATATTGAAGTATAAATTGGAACTTTGTCGGGAGTGGTAATCAAGTTCGGGACTATGTCATAGGACGTAATCGGGACTGGTAATTTTGATAGTTTGAGAACAGCTTGGATAGGGGCAGAAGAGGATTTCTTGGAACTTTGAACTACGGCAAGATCGCAAGATATTTCGGCTGAGAAGTCTACGCGGGACATCAACGAAGAAAAGATAAGTTAACCGCGGTGTAAAATTGTAAATTGAAAGAGATCATGATCAAAGGCCTAACTTAAATTCATTAAATTGTTTGATAAAAAAGTAAAAATAAACTTTGTTAAATTTTGTTCTTTAGAAAAGAAAGTGATCTTTCATTTAGTCAATTGATAGTTTGAGAACAGCTTGGATAGGGAAGAAGAGGATTCCTTGGAACTTTGGACTACGGCAAGCTCGCAAGATATTTCGACTGAGAAGTCTACGAGGACATCATCGAAGAAAGATAAGTTAACCGCGGTATAAACTGTAAATTGAAAGATATCTTGATCAAAGGCCTAAAAAATTGTAAATTATCTAAATTGTTTGCTAAAATCATAGAAATAAACTTTGTTGAATTTTGTTCTTTAGAAAAGAAAGTGATCTTTCATTTAGTCAATCCAAACAGTAATGAACTAGGAATAGAATCATTCTATTTCAGATTCCCAGCTGCGCTGTATAGTCGGCGGATCCTATAATCCTTTATAGAGGTAATAAGGATTATAATTATATCGTGACCCATTGACCCAGCAAGCCGGACGCTAAGATCTTTAGCAGATATAGATGTAGAGAGAGGAAAATTTTGGTATATCTCAATATTAAACATCCATGTTTTTTAAAACTGGTTTAGTTACCATTGAAGTTCATGTGTGGGGATTTATTTTCGAAGTGGTTTCGTTTAATCATTAATTGAGATTTAACTGAGAAAACTAAGTCAAAAACTTGTCAGGACAATTCAGAAAACTTTGAAATCTAATTCGATAATTCAAAATAGTGTACTTGACATATGATTCGATCATTCAATTGAAATACATTTCATTATCCATAAAACAAACTTGATTGTATTTATTTTCAGCTTTGGTCACTTTGATCTGGAGAACATTCAATTTATGGATATCTGAAAATTATTATAGAATTTTGATATGATGGTAATTTCTTCATTTAATCAACCACATAGAAACATCCAGTACACGTCGTCGATATTAAAAACCATCGACTTAAAAAATTGATGTTAAATACATCAATTATTTTAGACAAACATCGATGTCATATCCCTACTAAGAATGGCTTGGCTTCTCGGAGGTCGGGCTGTCCCGACGCGATCGACTGGATGACCAGATTACTGAGCGCGTGAGAGTGAGTTTTGCGAGTTAGAAACCGAAGTTTCGGAGGTGGAGAGGTCCTATATTCCTGACTTGACAGTGTGCACATTTTCAGCGCTAGCTATGAAGCAACCTCCTGGTTGGGGATTTCTAAAGACTAGCTGTTCTGATTGGTTGATTCTCGGATCTATTCTAAGCGGATGCCCTAGAACTTAAACAAGGCCTAGGAACCGCATGCGATTTTTCCCCATACCATCCTCGAAGCCAGGTGATTGGCATATGCGGCTGTGGTCCAGATATTCTCCCCAAAAAGACACGGACGTAAAATTCGAGAGAGTTGAAATTGTACATGTGGATGTCTCTTATTACTTCAGTTGTTAACCGTAGAGATGTACATTATAGGACATGAAAGAATGAAATATGTATTTTCCGTTTACAGCCCTGAGCGAAATGTCGTAGGTTTTAAGTGGAAGTCAAGATAAGAGACTTACACACGTTTCAGCATTATAAAAATTGCAAATGACCCTGCGAGGAAACATTAGTGACATGGGAACGCCTCACCTAGCAATCGTTCTGACGTAACGAGTGCCACTATCAGCCTCTTGCCCCGCCCCCACCCCGCCCTCGCCAGTGATAGTAGTCGTTGGACACGAATGTGGCCTCAAGGATATTATAAATTAGCTTCCTGCAAGTTTACCTTTTAGCTCCAACGAAAATATTACCATACTTTAATTCCGAGGCATTTGAATAGAGTGCTTCTCCTGGCTGTTTTGTACATTTGTGCAGTACTTGATAATAAATTAATCAACATAAAAACTACGAAATAAAAAATAAATTAATACTAGATATTTCTCTCAAGATATTTATTCCACGTAGTAATAAAACGCCATCGCGAAAGATGTAAATGATCTTGGCTGTCTAGGTGACGCCGCGTCGAAGGCTGTGTTGCCGACGTTTCGACCATCTGAGCCCTGAGGAAGACCACGATAAGATGGTCGAAACGTCGGCAACACAGCCTTCGACGCGGCGTCACCTGGACATCCAAGATCATTTACATGAATCTGGCCGCGGAAGCCTACGACTTCATCGCGAAAGATGGCGGATTGATGTAATTTAGCTAGCATATCTAATCCGGAGTGAATTGCTCGTCTTCGTTGCCAGAAATGTTGTTTCGTTGAATTCACGAAAGTATCTTCACATTGAGAAATAAAAACACAGAAATGTGAAGAATACATTTGTATGCTTTGCACCTAGTAATCTTAAATTTGTGAGCTTCTTTACTGTTTTTACATAATTGACCAATGGGGTTTGGGATTATCGACATCCCATGACCTCCATGGAAAAATTCCCAATCCCTTCTCCTCCGCACTGTTTTGTATGTCCTAGTATCAAGGATTTTTGGTCAATTGTTACTGAAATTCATGAGTTCAGAATAAAAAAAAAAGATTTAGGCCTCGTATTGCCAATATGTCATCAATGTACCAATATATCTACACTATTTTCTATTATTTAGCTATGAAATGCAATCTCATCGCATTCGAAATCAATAAATTTAAATCTCGAGAAGAAAAACTAATTTACTTTCTTTCTTTAATTAAAAAAGAAGAAAACGTCCTCGGGAATTATGAAGAGTAGTTTCGATGCTAAAAAGTTCCTCTTAAATAATTTTAATTGAACTATAAAATTATCTCGAGTAATAATCAGGAGTTATAAACCTAATTCATGACGAAGAAAAATCATGTTTTTACTCGACGCAATACGTCATCGGGTTGACGGATGCCAGCGTTCTTGCCGCGGCTCCAATTACCACAGTGAAGGCTGTAGATTGTCGCTGTCTCTTCGGAGGTGATAACTTAAGTGCTGTGTTATGGCGCCGTCCCTTGAGAGTAGGAAATTAAATGAAGAATTGAAACTTCGTTTAGCAAGAAAAATCTACATTTACCTAATGTTTATTTATTTACTTATTGCAAATTAATGAATACTTTCATCTAGCACTGTTATAGTCTCAATGTTGACAATATGTTTCAGTTTCAAGAACCAATTTAAATCGCCATCCAAAGCGTATGTTCACATTCCCACGTAATGTCATGCATATGAATGGAATATTTTGCTTCTTTGTAATGAAAAGGCAACTTTTAAATTACATAAAACATGTTGTTTCTATCAAATCCTGCGCTTACCACGGGCGTTTGTGGCTAGGAAATTATATGGAAAATGTAACCGACACACTTTCCTCATGCCGCTGTTAATCATCCATACTCTATTTTACAGGCCTGAACACTGAGGCACTGCTCGAGCAATAGTGAAAGACACCTTTGTAACGCCTTCTGAGAAAACCCTGAACGCGACTGTTTTTATTTTTTATTGATTTATCGATTAATTAACTGATTAGTGTTTCTGTGTGCGTTAACTGCTAAGACCATTAGTCCCGTAAGTGTTGTGCAAGTATTTTTATCGCGAGAGATGGCGGTGATCTTGCCTCCACTAGATGGCGAGATACTGCACGTCGGCTTACAGGGGTTTTCCCCAACCAGGTATCTCCCGGCACGGCACCGCCTCATCCGGCACAAATACTAAGCTCCTGACCTCCGGCATTCCGAAATGTGTGATAGTGTAGTGCTTGTAAATGTAAGTGTAAGTAAGGGGTGAAGATAGGACAAGGAATGGGAAGGAAAGTTCGCGCATGGTTCGTGGCTCGTTCGTTAAGTTACTGCTCAGGTATTCGCCTCGTGTTGAACGGAGAAACCACTGAAAACTACCAATCAGAGCAGTTGGCCCTAGAATTCTCCTCCCGACAGAGGCTGACGGAGCTGACAAGGTAGTGTCGAAAATCCTGCCGCCGTCAGGACTCGAACCCTAACTCCTCCCGGTCGGAGGCACAGCAGTGACATCAGTGGATGCCCTGAGCTACCTGAGCCATTAAAAGTGGTCGAGGTAAGGTACTAAAACCAGGTGTGGTGGGAACCTTGCGTCGGATCCCACGGGCACCGAGGCGGTTCCGGCGCGGGCGGTCGGGTTTCGCCGAAGGCGGCGGCGGCGGCTACGACGACGACGACGACGACGACGACGACGGTGGCGGCGTCAGCACGGAGGCGTCGCGAGGCGTTGCGTAAGTGGCCGCAAGGGGCGCCCTTCACACGTAGCGCCGCCTCGCGCCAACCGCCCTCGGGAACTCGCATTGTCACATCAACGCGTCTGGTTCACGACATAATAATAATGGATAGCGGCCAGAACACGCATCGCCAATAAAGCACGGCACCGTGAGAAGTCAATGGCGGGATGGTACCGTGTTTTACAGGAGGTGACGTCTGGACTAGTCCCAGCTCATTGTTTTTATTTCGCGAACCACCGACCTTCAGGGCATGTGCCGCCACTCTTGTGTCCTCTACCGCGTGTGTTTTGCAGCCTTCTGCGTTTAATTGCAGGCGTATGCAAGGCCGGTGCCTTGTTTATGGACTATCACAGATTATTCCATGACTCCGGTCACCTCGCTTCTTACGCAGTAAATTCAGTTTTGCAAGACGGTTATCGAGACGTTTTATTACTCATTTAATTAAATGCTTCGGCAGTATTATGCTCTTTGTCACAGCCGCCCGTAATCAAGGCTGTCCGATTGCAGTGATGTCGAAATGGAACTTAGAAATCAGTTACGTGAATTAGAGAAAACTGGCTTGCGGATGTAAATTGACAAACGACACGTTTACAGCATGTGTCTGGTATGAAGCTGGCAAAACGTGTAAAGAGCTGCTGAAGAATTTACACTCACTTCTAATCTGCAAATGCCACGGTTTTCCTTGATTATTTTCAATTCAATAGCTACCATGTTTAATAAACATGAGATCCTTATACATTTTTCTCTCTCTGATATTTCTTAACGACTAATAATTTTTCAAATTGTTTTCAATATGTGGTCGTGTTACTCAAGAAAAATATTGCTGACATTTCGATCCCTTTATTGCTTTCTTCAGAGATTTGAAGTCCTTCTATTTCATCTCTTACTTGTACACTATTGTATGGTACTATTCCACTGTGATCATCATAACCGTTCATACAGTACTCAGTTTATTAACTACTGTGGTCTATCCAAGACCTTAATGATCACTCTTAGTGATTTTTAGATACCATAGTGAGCACTGTAAAGTGAAATGCTGAAGGTCATACATCACTAGAAAACTCCGAATAACGCTCAAAAAAGAAGGAAACGCCAGCAATCTGTACTTTTGGTCTGGACAAGTGGTTCAATTTTACAGTAACTCATTCCCACCAAGAACAATTTCAAACATTTTTTTCGCTATCACGCACCAGTGTTATATGCGTGTATATTGGTTGATGCGAGCAAATTCCGTGGTGGTAGCTGAAATCTTGTGGTAATCCAAAATGAGAGACAGGAATAATCATCCACAACAATAACAATTATAATATTTATTACATGCCCAAAGTTAACTTTCGGGAAAAATATTCCCATTTTCAGTGGGTCTGTTACAAAAGAAGGAAAAATTGATAGATTAACATAAAAAATATGAAATACTGCCCAAGCAACGTGGATCACACCTAAACCTTTACAGCAAAGCTGGATACATATAAAATAAAGAGATGCACTGCTAAGGTGGTCGCCATCTTGTAGAATCGAGGGTAATGGAAGCCCATTGGAAGCGGTGGAGGGGAAGGGAGACTGGAAGAGAAGAAGGTGCTAGTCATAAAAAGATTTAAAATGGACTGTTTATTACGTAATGTGCATCCAGGAGAGAAAATCAGAATTAGAAGGTTGCACAGTCCATTTGAAATACAATTTTTTTATTTTTAATTTCATATTTTTTGTTTACGCTAATCTCTCAATTTTTATTTCTTTTGTTAGAGACCCACTGAAGATGGGAAATTGTTTTCCCGATAGTTAACTTTGGGCACGTAATAAATATTATAATTGTTATTGTGTGGACGATTATCCCTAGCTCGCATTACTGATGCGAGTGCTCGCTGACGTATTCTAGACGGGGGGCTCCCGCGGGAATTGGGGGCAAAGAGGGATGGAGGGACTAGTGGGGACGGTTAATTGATTGGTGATTCCAGGCGCGTACACTGCTAAGGTCATTAATCCACAATTTGTAGTAAATGCTTTTATGCCAGGAGGTGTGGGTGTTTCTCTCCCACTGGATGGCGTGATCCGGGCGCCGACCTACACGTCGACTTGAGCAGGAATGGCCCTTCAGGTAATTCCCCCACCCCAGCGGGGCACCGCCCCTGCCGGGACAGGGCATACAACTCCGATTCAAACACAGTGGCACTTCAAAGTCACAAGCTGGACGAGGAGACCGGTCTGGAGCTTAGAGCTTGTCCCGACTGGGGCGGTGCCCCGCTGGTGAGAGAGTCCTGGTTAGGGGAAAACCCTACTAGCCGACGGTAGGTCGGCGCCGGATCTCGCCATCCAGCGGGGGAAGATCACCGCCATCTCCAGAGAAAAAAACATGCACTACACTAACGGGACTAATGACCGAAGGAGTTGACGCGCCCGGAAACACGGAAAAATCAATCAAGGGGTGAGGATGGGGATAAGGAAGAGGAAGGAATGATCGCAGGCGATCGCCTGGGAACGGCGGGTGCCAGGGCAGGGGGCGTGGTCGGTTACTCACATCATGCTCTCCAGCCGGCCGGCGATACCCTCATCCTCGCGCACGCGGCCAGGGGGCAGCGCGGCCAGCAGCCCGTTCGCCTTGTCGTTGTAGCCGCACAGCAGCCCGCGGTACGCGTTGTACACCAGGCGGCGCACGGCCGGGTCGGCCGGGTCCAGCTTCAGCCCCGCGGCCGTCGACATGGCCTCTGCCTCTGCGCTGCGGGCGCACGCGCGAGCGGTCACCAGCGGTCACCAGCGGTCACGCGCGCTGGCGATGGAGCTTTGGCACGGCCCTCTGCGGTGACCGAGGTGTTGATGTGGCGGCGTTTAGACTGCACTTCACTTCGATTACAACATTAAGTCCTTTGGGACTTGATCAGCTGTGACGCTGTCATCCAATTCAATCATGCCACTCCTCTGTCATCCGGAGCTTTGACGTCACTATAGTGACGTCACTATGGTGACGTTCAATCTCGCGATTGGATGACAACGTCACAGCTGACCAAGTGTCAACAGACTTAATGTTTTAATCGACGTGTACGCTGTGAGACATTCACTGTCCTACCCACCAAACTGAGACTTTCCTGTTATCCCACCAGCACAAGATTACAAGATATTTGGTTGGAATGAAAGTTCGTTCGAAAAACTGCCCGAAAGTTGCCTGGGAAGCAGATTGTAACTGATTACAATGATGAGGAGTGGTGAAAAATTGTTATTGTTGATTGAAGGAACTGACACCATAATGACAAGTATAAAGTTGACATAGTTGTGCAGCACTCAGAAGCTTAGCACTCAGAAGCTTTCTGTGACTCCCTGCAATGAAACTAAATGAAATTCACTCCAAATGAAAAGTTATTGAGTCTCATTCACCTAGTAAAGTCACACAGCAGAAGAACAAACATAAATTCCGACGGACAATCAAAGAATTCCTATTCAAAAATAAGTTATGAATGAATTCAACATGGAAAGCCTTAATAATGCACGACCACAATTACTACGAAAAACGAGAGAATTTCTGCAAAATTAAAATTGGAAAGATTTTCAACGAAGCAAAGAGAAGTATCACATTGCGAAGAATGAATTGTAGTAATATGTAGGTCGATTAAAAATGAATGGTAAATTGATGGTTCTGAAAATATGGTACAAAGCGTAATAAGTTGTGGTTGGAGACTGTGCTTCAGACCATAAAAACATGAAGAATCGCCAATGCTTTTATTGGGCTTCAAACCCGCTCTCTTTATCTTCGTTACATACAATTTTTGTGATAATTACAACAGCGCTTTGCACTGCGGAGTAATCCTCCATTAATGTGCTTTATTTCTGGAGTAATCCTCCGTTACAATAATCTCAAGTCAAGTCTCGTCACGTCGCAGTCAGTCAGTGCCTTTTATCCCTTCGGCCAGGGGCTCGACGCCGTTAGATCCCGGGGTTCCTGGCCGGTCACCCAACCACGAACCCGCGAGTCTCGAATTCGCTTAACCTTCGTGACTTCACGGAGCGTAGTAAACGAATTCGACTTGCGCCGCCGGCAACAGTTTGTTACGCATAGCAACACGTGAGTGACTTGGTGTGTTGTCGCGCTCGCTCCAATTGCGCGTGCAATAGGAAGTGCGGCGGCGAGCGATTGGGGGCGCGCCAGAAGTCCGGTGCCCCGGGGCGGCGGCGGCGGCAAGCGGGACGCACAGCTGCGCGGGGCGTCGCTCGCCCGGAGCACCTTGGCGCTATTGTGTGCGAAAGTAGCGCGGCGCGCCCACTGACCCAGAGGCCAGCGACGCTGCCACCGCCGCTGCCGCCTCGGGCGCCGCGATAAGCCCACAGCGATAAAACCGGAAAGCGCCTGCCTCTTCCTCGACCCGCCCCTCCCGCGGCCGCGCATGCGCATGCGCAAGGCGAAGCACGTTGCGCACGCTCTGGCGACGCGCCGGCCCAAGAAATACCACACGCAGTGGCGCAGTTGGGGCAAAACGAAGGGTATTAACCAATAAAATATAAAAATATCTATTACTGAATAGTTTACACATTACATATATATATATATGTATATATATGTATATATATGTATATATATATATATGTATATATATATGTATATATATATGTATATATATGTATATATATGTATATATACATATATACATACACACACAGTCGACTCCGGTTATAGCGAACTTCGGGGGACTCTCACGCTCTCAATATCAGAGGTTCACTAAATCCGATGATGTCAAAACTAAGTAGAATTTCTCTGCAATGATTTATTTTATGAATATAGAGGGGCAGCAAAATTCATTAACTAAATTAACTGAAAATTTTAATATTTTTATTTGCCCTTAAAAAAGCAATTATTTTCTATTGTTTGCTTCGTATATTTTTTTAATTAGGAATTTCTCTAGATTTTTTTACAGAGTTCGTGGACTCTCCATAATTCATTCTGACGTGTTTTCTGTCTCTAAGTATCGTAATGCAGTCTTGATACTTTTCAATGCTTCTTGCATTGTTGAAACACACTCCGAAGACCCTTTTACTGGCCTAATAACGTACGAGATCCAATTGATTTCCAGGACTTATTTCCTACGTTCATTATTGCCGAGGTTCAGGTTCACTATAACTGAATCTCCTTATGCTTATTTGTGATGTAAGTGAAAC
The DNA here is from genome assembly GCA_964035755.1 of Teleogryllus oceanicus. Classification (NCBI taxonomy): domain Eukaryota; kingdom Metazoa; phylum Arthropoda; class Insecta; order Orthoptera; family Gryllidae; genus Teleogryllus; species Teleogryllus oceanicus. The sequence continues at coordinate 28,813,555 of CAXIVR010000011.1, read as the reverse complement.
GGAACCAGGACTTAAGTTCACTATATCCGAGTTCACTATAACCGGAGTGGGCTGTATAAGGGTTGCGAACGCGCCACTTGTACCCATCGAGGCCCAGTCGTATTCTTCCGGGAGCAAGTGCACGTGACCTTTTCGGCGGGAATCAGCACTTGTATGCTAAAACCATTAGTACACCCCAGGGTTGTTAGCCATGGGGGAATGAAGTATGAGATGAATCATGCCTGAGGCGGGACTTCATTTCGCGATCTTTCCGTCCGAGATCGCCACGGCACTACTGCCTCAGCGATTTCGGCCATCCGGGTCAGCAATCTATTTGGTCTATTGTAAGTATACTTTTCTAATTGGTGTCACTCCTAAAGTGGTGTCACTCAGGGCGCGGGCAGCCTCCCCTTTGAACTTCCCCCATAACTACGCCACACGCACAGACATTTGATCCTTATAAAAACGGAACCAATTCGAAAAAAAAAAATCCATCAGGGAGTTTTTGCATGGCATAGCGTAATGCAGTCCAGTGCAATCATTCCAGTGCGCATTCACAAAAGGACAAAAGCAGGGTGTTGTGGTGTGGTGGTATAACATACCAGCAATCGACTGCAATCTCGATCTTCTACACATGCGCGGATGCCTAAAAGTGATGGGAAACTAACTGCGCAGAAGATAGACTGTAATGTCGATTTCTGTAACGGTTCGACGTGAAAAACGTCCATATTCCCAAAGGATTTTATACGAATTTAAAGAAAATAATCTATTCTGAAATTGGGACGGTAGAATCAGAACGACCACCCCCACACAAGAATTTGCGGCATAATGCAGGGTAAATCATACTCACAAAGCGTAAGAATAAATGTTATAAACTTCTTGGGCATGCACAGGAAGTGAAGATGATGACTTTTCTCCTACAGAACTTGTGGAAAATCTTATAACGGAAGCTACACGTGTGACATTTCTCCCTGATCGATAGGCAACACCTCGTACATTTTTGTTCGGCGGGTACACGAATGTCACGAAAGGTCAAACAGTACCAGCCGAATACCAGAAAGCGATGAGTTGCCTAACAACCAGAGGCAAATGTAAAATGTGTAATTTCGTTGCATGAAATTTTACACATCTTCACAGGAAAAATTTGATCATCTTCGACCTCCCTACATTCTCAAAACTATATATTTATTCTTATGCACTTGTATATTATTCCTGTTGCCGACAGTGTTTTCTCTAAGAATTCTTTAAGAGTACGACAACCTTTTCTCTGGGAATACAACTACAGCCATGAAGTTATCTGTACACACGATTTTTACCGACTTCATCGAACATTACCACAAAACAATGTATTTAATATTGGAGTTAAAGGGGAAAAAAGCACGAATTATACATATGGTGTTTACACGGCCGTAATGGGAACACACCACCCCCGAGTTATGCCAATGCTGAAGTTCTTTCGAGTTGGAATAAAGTTAATTGTTTTTGGTGCGACCACTATATTATGTATTAAATGCATTATGTACATGCAATTTACATTCATTTAAATTTTAATTATTTCAAACGAATCCGAAAAATTCGACTCCAGCATGTTTTCTGGATAGAGAGACAGTAACTTCAGAGGGTTCTATGGAGACGGTGGTAAGGCCGTTTCGGGTTTCCCGCTGACGAGTTCGGCCTGGGGTCCGTACTGAGGTGCGGCGTTTGGCGAATCGAAGCGCTTGGGCAGGCAGTGGATGTCCTCTGTGTCATTCGGCCGCTGCCAGACAGCCCGGCGCTCCCCCCCCACCGCCTACTGCCGCCACGCCTACATCTCGACTATCCGTACCGTGCAATCGCGAACCCAGAAGTTTTTTTTTTTTTTTTTTTTAAATAAACGTTCCTATAAATTATTTGCTTGGAAAGATGTAATAAGCAGTACGTGCCCACTCGAATGTCATTCTTTTTTCGCTCACCGAGAGACAAAATAGTTTTAGTTGATACAGGGAAATGAAATCGCCTCCAGAATGCTCGGCAGTTATAATTTTTTCTAAATTTATAAATATGTATGCATGCGTGCGTACATTTACATTATAAAGTTTTATATAAGCATACATTTATATAATAAAGTTTTGTTACGTGGTAAGTATTCATTACTGATGTGATGCATATTTCTGCCTTTGTATCTCGAAAATTTTCTTTATAAAATGTTATAGCAGTTAAATGCATGTAAAAATTTTTACGGGTTTTATTGAATTATTTAAAAAGAAGTTATCAATCATTATTTAAAATTAGTTTGTTCTTAAAAAATAAAGAGGCTTGTAGTAGAACATAGTATTTGCATAGGGTACATGTGTGATTGACTGATTGCCATTCTTAATAGATGTTATTGTCCGAATCCTTTCGAGTTCAGAATGTGGATCAATCTGTGCCTCTTTTATCTCAAAGGCAACGGACTTTACACAAACATCCCGGAAGTTTCGCGGATCTCTTTACTGGAAGTGACGCACAAAAGCAACAAGAACATAGATTACGTTGATGATATCACACCACGGTCATGCAAATTTTTAGATATGTTCCTACTTCCACAAGAAGGAAATTGTAGTGCATTGTATTGTAAGAAATTGTAGTGTATTTTTCGATGACATAAAGTGATTCAAAATTAAATTTCCATAAGACGAAACAAGAAAATTTTAAAGATCTATCATGAAAATTTATGAGAAATATGGTTAGCGAGTTTAAATTTGTGAAATGAAGGAGTAGACGAAACAAAAAAAGAAAATCTCAAAGCTGAGAGTAAAACTTCTTAGCGTAAATAATATAGGAATCAAACTGCTTACATTTATTAACTCATACAAAAACCTTTACTCTCGCAAATTTACTTAATAGTATTCTGCTGCAATTACTCCAAAATACATTTTCATAAACATTTGCCCTCTTTGTTCTATCAACGAAATTGCAGTCAGAATTTTTGTGGAAAGAGTTTCGAAAATTCCTGTGTGTGTGTTTTGCGCGCGTATGCTTAAATATATCTGCTTCCTATCTCATCAAGAGTCTGATAAACACATTCTGGAAATTGTTTGGGTGGGCGTATCAACTAAGCATTTGCGCAATCAACATGCTGACAATTTCCTACACAGAAGATAATAATATCACAATAAAATCGTCTTCAGTTTTTTAATCGTTTTCAGTTCTTGTTGATATTGTTCCCGACACGTTAACATTAGTTAAACACTCGCACGATAGGTTGCACGTACTTCGTGAATAAAAGGATAATATACAATTTATAGATGTGCAGATACATAATAGATTTACTATTAAATTCAATGAACTAATATTCTCGGGTATTGATATAGAATTTAAAGAACCCTATTCCATAAACACACTATTTCACTTCTATTTTAGGCAAATTATTTCACACAAATTGTGCCGAGAAATATTTCTCCTTTAGAAGGAAAGACTACGAAAGTTACGAGTAATTGTTACAAATTTACTTGCTATAATTCGAACAGTTAATATCTAAATAGAAATCTGTGAGAATGTAATCTACAAGTATAAATGGCAATTACTTTAATATTCACCTTGTACTCTACTATCATTGTTATCACATTTTATTATTGCTTCCGTAATAATTTTTATTACCTAGAGATAATTTTGCGGTCGATAGTGCTATAATGTTCTCTTTTCAGCGTTTCAGATCCTTATTACGATTTTCTTGAAATATTTTAATTATTGAACCCAGTGAATCATAATTTTGTGGAGCCTGTTTTCATTTCTGACCCTTTCTTGATTGGTAATTCTCTTATTCAGTGCCTCAACATCTGTTGCTACGTTTCGACCGGTTGGAATGGGAAGGTTTCGGCCAACTAAATATATCAGTTGTGTCGAGTAATTTGAATGTCAATGTTTCCTTAGTTCCTTTATTCAATGATCTCTCTACCTACAGTACAGTGATAATACCTATAATACAGTACAATGATTTTTGTACAGTATGTATTTATTCATAGATTGCATTACGAGCATGTGTTACTTGTGGTAGAAGTCAGATAGAATCTAACCACACTAACAAATTTTTCTTTGATTTTGTCAGTTGGATCCTTTTCATTTCAAAATATCTATTTACTAATTTCCCAGTAACCATGTATCAATTTCCATTTCTCCTCTTTAGTTTTCTACTTTGGATATTCCACTAGAGTCTTTGTTTTCCTTGTTTTCTTCTTTTATTCAATTCAAACTATTCTTTTGGCGATCCTTTTTGAAAATAAATATTTGTCGGATGAAAACTTCGAACGAAAACGACACACTAGTTCAATTGAAAACACAAGTGGTAGGATCAGTAGTCTGAAGGGCCTCTGCATTTAGTAGGCATGCCTTAATTGGAGTAATTTTGTTCTGTGTATTGAATTGTATGTATTTTTAGGATTCATTATATTATGGTATTAGATGTATAATAAGTGTAAAGCATTTGCCACCCAGCTTAGTGCCCAAAGCAAATTAAATAAATTATCTATATATCTACAAGCACTACGTCAACGTTGTGGAGCTCTGCGGGTGGCATGTCTTTAGCCGGCGTTTCCGCTGCGGATTCGCGTACTGTTATGTAAAGCCGAAGAGGGCCGGCCGGTGTGGGGGAGAGGGGGGAGGCACTCTGGCCTTCGCAGGCGGCGCAGCGTGGGGTCCCCACCCGTCTGGCCGGGGCTCGAGCCGGCGACCATGCCGCGCCGCGGGGCCGTCTCGGAGCCGCGGGACAGTGGTCAGACCGGATAGCGCCTCGCGCCTCGCGCCAGACGCTTCGGGAATGTGCAATGTCCATTCAGCAGATGCTGCTCTAACACAGGAGATTGAAGCAGTTCGTTTCGTTCGGACGAGTTAAAATTGATCAGTAGGCACAAAATGCGTAGAATCGTCATTCGTACGTTGAAAATGTTGATGATTGGCAATACGTGGCCTCTTTTTATACTTTTGTGATGCACTTAAATGTACACTCGATAATAAAACAAGCGGATATGAATGGTTATCTCGTGTGTCTGTTCTAAAAACGTATTCAAGAGACGGAATAAGCATGTGATTCATAAATGACAACGTTTGGAAGAAGTAAGTCATTTTTAATTCTCAATCATTCTCGAGGGCAGCCATGGATTCTAGAACTCCATTTTTCCGGCTTCACCATTTTATGAAAACAATATCAGTAATACAGGAAGGGCCATTCCAGGTCGTTAAAAAAGCATCACCGTATTCTTTTCGGTTAGATGAACGAACTTCGCTTATGGCATTTTACTGACACTGAGAAACACTTTCTGCACATCAGTTATAAATCACTTCATATTCCATTTTGAAATAACGAAAGTTGTAAGATGTATTTTAGCACAACGACAAGTGAATTTAGAAGAGTTGTAATGAAAATGTAAGTGGAATCAAAATTATTGCTGATACATTTTCATTTTCCTCTTTCCAATAATTGAGGACAATCACATTCTCATCTTTAGTAACTCAAATTATACAGCAAGTAATATCGAAAGAAACGTGAAAAAGTGAGCATTGTTTTGTAATTGTTTTATATAAATCTGCAATCATACAAATTTAACAATAATCCGTCGATCTCGATATGCAACATCCTGTTTTCATTCCACAGTTCTCGAGACAACAATTTAAATACAAGCACGTATACGTCGAGTGCATTACTTGCTCAACCATCAACGTTGAGATACTTTGATCAGTCAGTCACGCGTAACGGGAAAACAGCGATAACGCCCATTGGAATGAGTCACGGGCTACTCCGGGAACGTTCCGCACGCATCGAGCAAACAGCTGAGCGGGAATCCGCGGATAGGGGAAGAAGGGGGGGGGGGGGGAAAGGGCGGCGGAGGTTTCCAGGAGGCGCATTCCGGCCACTTCCTGTGGATTCCATCCCCTCCCCCTCCTTCCTCCGCCGTCGCTGCCTGCCAGCTTGGCCGCTCCGTTGCAGCTGACGCCGCGCGCCCGTGCGGTGAAGTTTCGCATAGCTGATCCTTCACGTTCCACGGGGTTTGCTGCACTAAACCAACGATCGCTACAAGACCTTCCCATTTCTCGAGATCTAGAGAATATTCTTTGATTGTAGGGAATCAGCATGGAGACTTTTGAATCAGTACTCGTCAAATAATGAAAAAAATTAAGGATAATGATAAAACATAATAGTGTTGAAGGAGATTAAAATCCATGATGAGACTTTATTATTATTATTATTATTATTATTATTATTATTATTATTACTAGGAATAATGAACAAGGAAATTAAAGAAATGATGGAGTGAGCAAAATGGCAAAGATAAACAAATATTTGACTTTTCATCCATGAAATTTAATGAATTTTTGGCTCATTTCCTTTCGATTTTAAATACTCTTTGATATGAGGTGATTTCATTGCTACAGTATCGAATTATGTGGGAAAGTAGTAAGAGAGTTCATTCAGTATGTTCAGAAGAATTAACAAGTAGTTTTTGAGGATTAGGCCCTCCTCCCATAAAGTTGAACGACACTCCACTATGCTGTCACGATTTGATCAATCGCTAGCTTTTAGTGTCAGCGGAGTGAACTTGTCCAACGGTCTCTGAAATCAGACTCTGCACCCAATTGTTCCCACATAGCGCGAATAAAGCTCAATGGTGATGTAGAATGACATAGCCAGTGGGATGTGTGAAATTTTTTATAAGGTTGGAGTACCTTCAGTAATTGGACTTTAGCTGAGAAGGCCAACAACAGTACTGCAACAATCAAGACAAAATTTCAAATTCTGAGGATAGAAATGTATGCAATATTGTAGTAATTTAGTCTTATTCAATAAATCAAAGGAACTTTCAATTTTTCTTTATGGACTGCTCTAATGGACTTGGATTTGTAAAACACGAAATTGTTCCCAGAGAAAATAGCGTTACGTTCTGGAGCTGAGAAAAATTACAGAGACTAACATAAATCTTTATTCTCGCAAATCGTAACAATTTTTTTTTTTATTTTCCTCTTCTGCGGTCAATTTAATAACGACAAATCGATTTCCGTCCTTCGCCTCGGGCTAGTCCCGCTAACTACTACTCCCTTGATATACGTTTACAAGAGGCAACTTTACGAATATCTAACAATTTGTTCATCAATAAAAAAAAAAACTTAAATTTATACACTAAGTTAACTGGAAAACTAGTATTCTAGCGGGTCGACTTAACATCATACAACGTGTGATGTAAATTGAAAATCGGTCAATAACAGGTCCGGCAGAGACGATCGTCCAACGACCGACTAACCATCGATCCATCTAGCAATGTTTACACGGCTGCCCCGCATACGATTCGAGCCCGGCCAAAGCACATCTGTGTGACGTGTGCTGGCAAAGTGGAAGCAGCGAAGCGTGTCTTTTCTCGTCGAGTGGCAGAACACATCGTTCTGCACCGGTTGACACAGTTGTGCTAGTTGTCGTCAGTACTAGTTCAACTTACATTGCCACAGAGTACCTGGTCACTTTGAAATTATATATAAAATATCTATAAGATCCAATTTCACATTTGGACTCATTCCGAAACTGAGAGGAAGATATAGTAGAATGAAATGTATTAGACTTTTATAGAGACGCCTCGTTACTATTTCTGTGACGTGTCATGGAAAGGATTTATTATAATCACAATTTTATGAAAATACCCCACGAAAAAAATATTGTGCCGTTCTACTGGAAGCAGGCATAATGAGCTCAGAGATGATAATAATTTTGACATTTAGAAGTCACCTTAAGGGAGACGGATTTTAAAATACAATGCCTTATGGGCACGTGGAATCGCTGATATGACAGATGTCTCACTTCACATTATTGATAAAATGTAATATGCGCGGTGTACCTCATGAGTTTCCTCAAAATAATTCCCCACGTGTACTTCGAAGGTCGCTGCCCTTTTCAAGTACTTCCAGTTGAACCAGTTCTTCTGCTCATTAGACTTGTCGAACTCACAAAAACAATAGAATAGTGAAGGTGAATGGTCGACATATTTCATCAGACGTGACAGTTAAATGCGTCGTAATAAACAAAACGGGAGACTTCCAAACGAACACTTTAGCTGGTGCTATAAACGTCTCCCAAAACGAGGTTCAGAATAGGAAATAACTAACAAAAGACATTGCTTCATGTTGCACAGGTCCCAAGAGATACCGTGATTCTCAGAACTTTCACGGACTCTCAGTGATGACGTATGTCACACATTAGACGGACTTCGGCATTTCCAAACGGCTGTCGCTTAAGGCTGATGGACGGGCCGGCCAGTAGTCTTAAACCAGAAAAGGCGGTCCCTCTTATTCCAGCAGGTGAGTTAGTCCTCCACGAAACGGAACAAATATTCGGTTCAGTACGAGAAAATCTCTAAAGGAGGATCCAGCACAATGCAGAACGATACAAACAATGCAGTACGATATAAACAATGGATAAAGGTTATCTCTGACGGCAGATGTAACAAGTCTTAACCGAGAGGTACATCTCAGCAGGTTGAAGATCGAAACTCTGCAAAACTATTGACAGTTCGCCCAGAAGGCAAAGGAATTGGGGTAACACGAAATGCAAGATATTTAATATTTACAGTAACGTAAGAAGGTTCAGAATTAGAATTTTGGGTACTGGATGCATCAGAGTAGAAGAGTTTAGTCAAACATCTTAGAAAAGAAGTGTTGAACATCTTAGAAAGAAGTGATAATGGGAGCTAGGCAACCTGCTCCCATTCGCATTCGAACTGGGGTGGCGTGCAAGGCGTTACTTTGCTGGTGATAACCGCACTGTTCCTTATTATTTTTTTTTTTTTGGGATGGTGTAAATTTATAGTGGTGGAACATTCTTCGCAATTTCTAATTTAGAATTCCAACTTGGTAATCGGTTAACGGGTCTGCTCTGTGCGGTGTTAATATTGCTATTTTTTAAAATTTATTTATCAGAATTCGTAGGAGTGATTGGTCCATCAACAACTAAGGTCATTGTGACCCATGTGTGATGTTCAAACGATAAATAATGATGAAATGAGTTGAAGAGAAAAATTGAGAACCCCGAGTAACTTGTCGAGAGTTCGCCTTGTCCACCACAAATGTTATATGGATTGAGCGGGGATTGATTGCGTACCCGGTTGCCATTAAACATTGAACTTCTCCTCACTGTTAACGTTCAAATTCAATGGTGATGATGTTGTGAGAAATGGAAACGAAAGTGGTAAAGACGGTGGAATGAGACATAGGACAACCCACATCATAAGAGCGAACAGGCTGAGTTTAGCTAAGAGCCAGTAATGTCGCTGTTTCTGCAGCGACTCTGACTGTGAGGTCCTAAGGTTCGAGTCCCGGCGGTGGCAGATTTGCGAAACTATCTGTGTGGCTAGGTCAAATTCTGTCGCTGTCTGGAGGAAAATTCTAGCAGCGGCTGTTCTAATCGAAAATTTCCCGTGGTTTTTCTTATCAAAACCGGATGAGGCGAATATGGGATCAGTTCCCTAACAAACTGTTCCACAGGGTCAGTGTGCCATCTTTCCTTCCTCTTCCTTGAACTATTCTCTCCCCTTACACTTACAAACTTCACATCATCACACACGTCAAGCGGGAGCTTGGAGCTGGTCACACCTGTCGCGACCCTGTCGACGAGCTTGTCACCGTTGGAGGAAGATATCTGCAAGGGGATATTCCCCGAAAGCCGTCGTGTTGGGCGACGCGGGGAGGAACACCGCGAAAAACCAGTCACTGCACTAACGGGACTAAAGACCATTGCAATCGACGTGCCCGAAAAATCAACAAATCAAACACAGCACAGCGGCCACCTGATTATGTACTCTCTGTGGCTGTCGAGGAGACTCTCGGAGGACTTTGAGTCGGAGAAAGCTGTTTTGTAGATGGTTTCTCAGGATTCCTGGCGATTTCCCTTGCCAATCGTTAGTTCATGTACAACAGAGTACACTGAACTGAATCACGAATTTTGACACTACTCAAATATTTCCATTACGAATACCCACCGTTACTTTCCAAATCCGCACTGTTACTTCCGATAAGAAATATCAATTTGAAAACGTCTTCCCAGTTTTCTATCTTAAAGTTGACATTCCTTTGAGTCAGCAATTGTAAATGACAGAAAATAGTATCTGAAGGAGTAAATTCTATTGAAACAATAACCCATGAATAGAAAGTTGTGACCTTTTCGTTTTATCACATTTACGAGATTTTACACCACTTCTGAACTTTCAAATAGAACACGTTTACATTTAATGCTGTGTGAAGGGATATGAAATAATTTCTTTACAATTCATTAAGGCAAGATACTGTTAACAGCAAGCTGTATCTTTCACATAATTCTACAGAGTACCCCCAATGTTTTTATGAAAAGGCACGGGTGTCTAATTTTATCGTTTAATTTGATGACAAGCACAGTAGCCTCACATTTGCAACTGAAACCTGATATTTCTTTTGTAAGCTCTGAAATATGACACTAAAGGAAAGACGTAGACAAACCGTGGAAAAGTCGAAATGAAATTCCATTTCTACGCCGAAGAATAAATTTCAAGTCAAGTAGTTCTTCTCTTGAGAGCAATTTTTTAGATTTAGAACGAGGAATATGGTATATGGACAATGAAGAGCACAAAACACTCATTCAGCAGACACCGCAGTAATATTATGACAATGAATCCTGCACATTTTATAAACACCAAGTGGATTTTCGCAACGTTTTACCAATCACAGATCAAGCAGAAAATTATATTTTTGTGAACTCCTTGCCTTGATTTTCAGTCCACATGAGTTTGCAATATTCAAGTCATTTCCAAACATGCAGTCCCTAACTGTCAACGCTTTATGTTGGACTTCGATGTACTCAAGCAGGTTGTGAACGCGAAACATGAAAAGTGACCAAGATTTGACTCTAGCAATGAAACCTGCCCTGAAAAATTTCAGTTTGTGTTGAGAAAATAAAGAAAAAAATGAAAATAAAAGCATGAAGTTAGTAGTAGGTAACGTGTGTTTATACATATCCTGGAAATGTGTCAGTGTCCCAGGTGTCAGAATCCTCCTGTTTGCGCGAGGAGTGAGTGGCAGGGGCGAACGCTCTGTTGAAACAGAAAGTGGTGACGCCGCCCACTTCCGGGTGAGGAGCGAAAGAGGCGTGTGCGCCAGGGCCAACGTCACGGTCGCCCCTCCCCCTGCCCTCGCCCTCCGCGAGAACTCCCACGACACTGGAAATCTTTACTTCGCACGAGGTGAATTAGCATAATCTCCATCTAATGAAGGAAATACATACAGTCCAATCCGTTTATAGCAAGCTTGGATATAGTGAACTTAAGTCACTGGTCCCGTTTCACGTGCAATACAAATAAGCATAAGAAGATTCGGTTATAGCGAACCTGAACCTCGGCTATAACGAACGTAGCAAGTAAGTGGTCAATGTTAATGGGATCTCGTATGTTATTAGGCGAGTAGAAGGGCCTTCGGAGAGTGGGACGGTGTTTCAAGAGTGGAAGAGGCATTACAAGGTGTCACGACTGCATTACGATTCTTAGAAACAGAGGACAATGCAGAATCAAGTATGGAGAGAGTACGAGCTCTGGAGGATCTAATGAAAAACGTTCGAAGCAAACAATTGAAAATTATTGATTTTTTTACATAAAAATAAAGATATTGAAATTTTTAGTTCGTGCTCTTAATGAATTTTGAGGAATGAATGACGAAAATCAATCATTATAGAGAAATACCATTTAATTTTGACTTCATCGAATATAGTGAATCTCGTATATAGTGAACCAAACATGTTAGTCCCCAGAAGTCACTATAACCAGAGGCGACTGTAGTATGTTAGAAATATACTAGTACTGAATTATCTTCATATTCAGGAGCACGACCCAGCGCAGATAATAACATTCAGTTAGACCCCTATTTTTTAAAAAAAAATTCTAAATGGACCAGTATTGATCCGGGATGTATCGAGAATCAAGAAAAAGTCCGCAATCGTTAAGTTCTTTTGCTGTCAGGAGGGGAGATGTATTCGATCTCAGAGAACACGGCTTCAATTCTCGGTGATGACTTCAGATTGCATGTTGACATCGTTAGGTCAAGGGTAAAGTTACTGGTTAGAAGTTATATAATCGAAATGCAAGTGATTCATATCACATTATATGCAGACCGCAATTTTGAAAGACCTTTATTATCCGATTGTCTCGATGTCGTTTCACTATCTTCAGCAGAAACTGTCATAAAACATTTCGCGTCGATTAATCTCTTTTAACCACTCATCTCATTTTTGTTGTAGAAATTGGAATCAATGAAGATATTTCCGAAAGCGTGCAGCCGTGAATAAACCCAAAACAGTGACTTCATAGACGGCGGGCACATCGCTACCTCACTTCTGTCATTGTTTCTCCGTGTCTTGGAAGGTGACGCGATCCTTCTGGGGAATCAGGTGACGTGATTCATTGGAGGATCAACTCACAATCGGAGACTCCTCGCTCCCCACGCGACTCAATCATTCGAATAGGGGCTAAATCTAGTTTTGTACTGAGTCGGTGTTCCAGAATCTGAGAAAGATAATAGATTAGTCTTTTAAAAAAATGCTCAAAAACTTTTCATTAAATAAGCTACCTATATATTTCGTAGTGTTCGCCAACCACAATGTAAAAATACAAAACAATTTTCAAAAATACGCTCATTTAAAATATATTCAGAAATCAACCAGCAACACGTAACCAAGAACAAAGTTTCAATCCAGATTCAAAGCGACAGAGAGTGAGACAACTTATGAGTTTGTGAGATAATAAAACGAAATAAATGAATTTGAAAACAGAAGCATCCAAACAACCTTCAAATATGTGGCAAATTAACAAATATCACCAAACAAACTACAACACACAACGAAAATTCTAAAATATTAAAAAACCTATCCCTTGCGAGAGCTAAGGACAAAAACATTACACGAAGACCCAAGACACTGAATATCCCTCACATCGTCGCAGTCACCGCCACATCAAAACCTCTTCGCAAACTTCGCCGCTCTCGTCAAACACCTTGAGGGCCGCGAACCAAAACAACAGCCACAACACCAGCTCGGAGGCGCGGCTTGGCGCGTGCGTTACCTGAGCGAGCCTGAGCGACGGTTGGGCCTTGCGGCGGTGGCGGCGGCAGCGGCGGCGGTGGTGGCGGCGGAAGCGTCGCAGCCAGGAAGATCCGCGATGGACGCGCGCCGAGCGGACACTGCCGGGGCGCCGTCGCCTTGACCCCCCCGCCGCCCCCCCCGCCCCCCCCCCCGCGAACGACCGCGCACCGCCGCCGCTGCAGGCGCATCCTCCGTGTCCTGCCCTGCCCTGCGCCGCCCGTCTTGGACGTTTCCGCCGGGCGCATTCCGCGCAACCCGCGGCGTGGATCCACCTTCAAGGGGGAGAGCGACGCGGCCCTTGAGTCGACACGGTATTTGGAGGCGCATCCAACGAAACAACGAAATATCCAGACGAAATATCCAGAGCATTCCGTGTAGCCTACGTTTTGGATCTCCCCTCAGGGCAAAGAATTTGTGCGGTGCTTGAATCGATACGGCATTTGGAGGCGGCTCCAACAAAACAACAGAATGTCGAACCGATTCCGCGTAGGCTACGGTTTGAATTCCCCCCCAGGGCCAGGGGCGGATCCAGGCAATCATTTGGGGGAAGAGGGTTCGTAGATTTTGTTATATAATAAATGTATTTGTTATTATATTGTATATTATTTTTGTATTGTAGATATGATACTATACAATATTATTATTATTTAAATAATTACATAATTCGTCAAAAATAAATAAATATTTAAATCAATTTTGCCAAATGAAGGAAGGTCTACGAAAACTCTAGATCTTTGGGGGGGGATGGGATTCTGTTGTGGATCCACCTTCAGAATTAAGGATGATGCTGCACTTGAATCGAAATGTTATTTCCTACAGAAATCAGCGACAATCGACGATTGATAATGTCGGCCAACACTCGGAAGCAAATTCGTAATTAAAGCGATGTTTCTCAATTCAACCTCACTTTGTTTACAATGACAATAACGCCTCGTCAAAAATAGCCATTTCCGTCGAGCGTATTTGAAATGGATCTTCGTAAATTTCTCACTCCGTGAAACTAAGGACTTCGCGATATTCAAATTGACAAAGTATTTGGTGAAACAACACAAAACCTCAACGATCCCACAGAACGTAATTTTCCTGTTCAATGGAAACTCTTTGTATTTGTCGTGATAGCACATAAGCCGAGGAAATGTACAAAAATGGGATGATATATACGTAGGTAAACAACAATCAACAACGTTGCGACGCAGATGAAATGCATACAAACTGATAAAGATAAATGATAACAGACTTAAAGTTAACTATAGAGTCAAACAGAGTTAAAGTCATCTAGTTGCTGTACATGATGCAGACGAATAGTCGCTTACATTTAGGCTGCATGAATGATCACGATTTATTGTCATATTTAATTACATAGAGCATTCCATTGTATGAACAATTTTGCCGTTTCTAGTTAAATAGACGAAAAACAGGTTACCTATTAAAATAAGATAATTAATTTCTTTAATAGCTTCATATCATTTGATATATATGATTGTTTTGGAGTCCCCTCTCTTTATGTGATTCTCTAGCAGTGACCATGTAAGTTCGGTTTTTTTGTTTACGGAAAACACTCCTTCCACTAACGTCAGGTATGGGGCACCATTCCCATGTCATGGTCTTTTGTAATAGGATTATATGAAAATTGGAAGTTCCCGAGTTGTAGAATCTACCCTGGTACAGAGAGGAAACGTATATGACGAAAACGTAGTTGTAATGTGGATGTAATGTAGATGAACAACTTGTCACTGAACCGGAAGTCGAACTATTCAATTTCACTTAATGTAACAGAGCACTAGACACTATTCAACTATACCAAATGACTGACCAGACTTACATTATGAGGACGACAATTACAAAGGCATCACTAAATTGCACGCTAAATGGAAGACGGTCATTGAAATGCTAATATAAAGAAGAAGTGAACCAGATTTAGGAAGATAACAGTCCAATTGGACCAGACCTTGAAATTGAAGCTTATTTTCATTCTCTGTTTAAAGAGTTTTACCTTGATGATTGCTCTGTATCGTCAAGACGTCAGTATTGCCATATCTAGTCCAATGTAATTTATTATCTCGTACGATGCTTTAACCCTGAGCCCAATTATGATTTAACCCTATGCGAACAGTTCTACGACTCCAGAATCACGAATCTTTGGGTCCCAGGAATTATTATGTTTGGGTGCTGGCTTATTGTAATGACTTTCTACTGAATTGAGTATATATTTTTTATATTATATTTCATGGGGGATACATCATTATTTGTTTCTTCAAATTACACTTTATTTATATTGATACTAATTGAATGAAAGGTGACTAACATCAGGGAAGGGATATACGATATTAGACCTATTGGTTTTGGTGGCAATGCATTTATCAGCGAGGATTTAGATATATACCAATGGAATGATACATACGTACGTAGATAAACAAACAAACATCTATGCGACGCAGATGGAATGTATACAAGCTGATAAATGATAATGGACACTTGATAAAGACATCTCCTCGAGTAGTTGCAGTAGATGATACATACGAATGAAAGCTTGACTACGGAGCTTGAAACGTAATATGCGTGTTCAGGTTATTAGACTAAAGATGTTATGGTTATAATATTTTTGTTTATTTATTATTTCTAAGTTAGAAAATCAAACTTTTAGATGTTTACTCTTTATTTTCATGCCAATGTTCTTTATGAACATTTGTATTCTTTTTGATATTTCATTACATTTTCAGAACATTTATGTATTTCATTGTAGTGAGAGCAAATTGACTTGGGCGCACTAAACTTGCTATATCATCATTTTATTTGTTTTTTATTTTAGCTATTGCCCACACATACTTTTTCTGATCTATGTCCGGACTATTTTCAAGCTAGGGTAAAATATCCCCCTGCCTTTGTTGCAAATAAGACGAGATTCTCTGGGCTTTATGACACGGAGCCCAGTCATTAGTGATGATTCTGTAAGAGAAAGGAATAAAATACAACCAAAAATAATAGTTTACAACCTAAACCAATAATATTGTTCTGAAATGAGACGATGTTTGCAAAATAAACTAATATTTTATTTTAAATACGTTTGTATTATTATATTGTTTCATCTTTTTTATTACATAGACTTACACTGCTTCCGACTTTTTATCGTAAAAAATATGTTTTCGTAAAAAAGTCCTTGTAAAACAGGAGAAAAACTTCTTCTTCTTCTTCTTCTTTTTCTTCTTCTTCTTCTTCTTCTTCTTCTTCTTCTTCTTCTTCTTCTTCTTCTTCTTCTTCTTCTTCTTCTTCTTCTTCTTCTTCTTCTTCTTCTTCTTCTTCTTATTATTATTATTATTATTATTATTATTATTATTATTATTATTATTATTATTATTCATTGTTTTCCTCGGTATTCACAAGATTTTTATTTGACTTTGTGTCGGGTTAATAACCAAGACACAGGTCAATTCATGTTTCGTCGCAATTTAGGAATTTTTGAACAATACTGCATGTGTTTAAGATGATCGATTTTTGCATAATTTCATAGGTATATTTTGGTATTTGAATAAGTTCCAGATTTTTATGGAAGTTATTTGGTATAACTCCTGTGCATGAAATGACCACAGGGACAATATGTACTTTTTTGGAGAGTGTTACTCCCGTAAGTGTAGTGCATATTTTTTCCTCGGGAGATGGCGGAGATCTTCCCCCGCTGGATGGCGAGTTCCGGCGCCGACCCACCGTCGGTTAGTGGGGTTTCCCCCTAACCAGGACTCTCCCACCAGCGGGGCACCGCCCAAGCAGGGAAAAGCTCTAAGCTCCCGACCGGTCTCCCGGAATATGTGGTAGTGTAGTGCATGTTAGTGTAAGTGTGTGTGTGTAAAGGGAGAGGATAGGACAAGGAAGAGGAAGGAAAGGCGGTCCGTGGCCCGTTGTTAGGTACTGCTATGGCATTCGCCTGGTGTTAATCGGAGAAACCACGGAAAACTTCCGGATAAGAGCAGCCGGCCGCTAGAATTCTCCTCCAGACAGCGACTAAATTCGACCTAGCTGAAAAGCTAGTGTCGGAAATCCTGCCGCCGTCAGGACTCGAACCTAGGACCTGCCAGTCAGAGGCGCTGCAGTGCCATCAGAGTTGATCGCGGGTGCAGCATCCGAGTAGCAATGACCGCGTCGTTATTGCCTCCCAGATGGCTCTTTCCGCGTGTCGTGTCGGTCGCGCTAGCCGGCAGTAAACGAAGGCGATCCCCGCGCCCAGCAAGAAGAAGCGTGTTGGCCGAAGAAAGAAGTTTATAGCGGCCGTGTAGCAATAAAGCATGGCATGAACATAATCGTGTGAATGGCAAGTGGCTAACTAGATACAATATACTTGCTTTTAAGCGACTTTACAAGAATTAGCGTGTCGTATACTTTGCCGCAAATACAGTTAGACCAGTTACACGCAATTTGCCAAGAGTATTGTATTGCTCTGGGAAACTTTCTGCCGGAACTGCAAAAAACATTGCATACCATGTTATTTTTGATTTGAATTCGAGGAAGTGTTCCTATTTTTTTTAAAAGAAAACTCTTAGAGTAGTTAGTATCTCTCGAAAATATATTCAGCCGATTGTGGTGTAGGATACATTTAAAAAGCTTACCTTACCACTTGTGGATACGAATAAAAATTAGTTATAACAATAATATAAAGTATGAACTTAAATTATAGTAAGAATAATATCACTGATTGTTCTGAACACCAGAACATTAATAACTGTATCATGACCAGATTCTTTCACATTTCACTTGGATGCGTACCCCATGATGAGTTCCTTGATAATGTGAATATTTTACGTCGAGTTTTGTTTATAATCAAGATAACCCTGGTACATCAATGCATTTTTATTTTCCAAGCATTTGAACATACTTTTGAAAGTCCGTTATCCGGCAATAAAACTGAGAAATTCATAAAAAGATCCATATCAATTCCCTGTTTCTCATTTACAGTGTTCACTAAGACACTAACTGGCTCAGGGGGAAACAATATTACATATATAATGTCCCTTGTTTTTTGGGCAATATAACAGGGCGTATAACAGCCACTAATATAGATTTCTCATTGATTATTGACTCTTGGCAATATTACAGGCAACAAAAAGTATCGAAAATCTGCATTTGCTCCCAACAACAATTTTTAGTTTTTTTATGTTAACATTGTTTTAAAGGTCTTTGTATCACCGAAATTTGTATCAGTTATAAGCAACATTTTTAAGTCAATATTTAGAGGAACAGAATTCATATATAATCGCTCACCTACCGCTCCTGTACAGGTGTCTCTGAATAAATGTTACAAACTTCTCATGCATGTAGAGGTATCGAAGATGATCACGTTTTGCCAATAAACATATACTGGAAATTTTCATGTAAGGAAGTTGCACGTGTAAAATTTGTCCCTGATTGGTAGGTAACTTCTCATGCATTGTTATTTGGCGGGTTCACGAAATTTCTCTGATTCTGTCACAACGTTACCACCCCACATGTGCATGAAGAGTTGCCTAACAATAAGGAGAAAATGTAGTATATACATCAATTTATTCATATAAAATTTTCCATCATATGATCGTTGCAAATATGTGATTCTCTGAGACTCCCTAAGAAACACTTAATAAAAGAAGCTGTTAATATCGAATGCATGTCCAGCTGCTGCTTGGCAGCCCGTTGTAACCCGTCGGCCCACCTCGCCTGGCTTCTTTCGCCACCCTCACTACACCCAACCCTGGAGAAGCCACCCCAACGGCGCGCCGTTACTCGCCGCCACCGGCACAACTTCCACTTCCGCTGTTCCTCACCATTGCCCTCGCCGCTGCTACCGACCCCGCTGCCGCCGCCGTTACCGCTGCCGCTACCGCCGTAGCCACTTCTACCTTGGCCCCGTCGTCTGGTCGGGAATCGCATTGCCGGGCGGGAAATTTCCGTAAGGTCCGGCAGGGAGGCGCAGCGCGGCGCAGCCAAGGGAGAGAAAGCGCGCGTCAGCCGCTGCCTCCGCCAGCACTTTCTCGTTCCCGCGACACCCGATCGGCGACTGCCGCCCACCCCCTCACCGCCCACCACCAACGGCCAATGCCCAATCCACAATGCCCTATGTCCAATCCACAATGCCCAATGCCCAATCCAAAATGCCCAATGCCCAATCCAAAATGCCCAATGCCCAATCCAAATGCCCAATGCCCAATCCAAAATGCCCAATGTCCAATCCAAAATGCCCAATGCCCAATCCGAAATGCCCAATGCCCAATCCAAAATGCCCAATGCCCAATCCAAAATGCCCAATGCCCAATCCAAAATGCCCAATGCCCAATCCAAAATGCCCAATGCCCAATCCCAATCCCAATACCCAATACCCAATGCCCAATACCCAATGCCCAATACCCAATGCCCAATACCCATCGCCCACCGACCTTAACCCATTGCCCAGCGCCCACTGCCCAGCGCTCACCGTCCAGCGCCCACCGCCAGCGAGTGCCCTGAGAAACGCCACTCGCGACGCGACCCGGCTCCCTCCGCAGCCCCAACAGGACATCGGCGACCGAGTTCAAAGAACTCACACATCGCTTCCCGGAGCAATTAGACATGAAGAGCTCGGCCGTAAACGATAACCCCCGAAACTGGATCCTTTACGAGTCCGTGCAGTGTCATACTCAATTAGTTCAATTTATGACATTTCGATTGCTTCCATTTGCTGTGATTTCTTGTAGGTTTCTTACATCACATAAATCAAAATATTCACAAATCATATCTCGAAAGATTTCCGAGTTAACTATCCCCAAACGTCTGGAATGAATGTTGTTTTACATGATTAAATGATGAAATAATGTGTATGGAGCAGACAGTTGGAATCAGCTCCAACAAAGGAAAACAAACAGCTTAAACGATGTTCTCGTGCTCAATCTTGGAAGTGGAATCTTCTACTGCCAGTACTGACCAAATTTGTTTTTCAAATAAAAAAAGAAAATCCTTTAAAAACGTTTTAGAAGATATCAACGTTCACCAAACAAAATGGTTCCCCTGTATGAAAATAATGAATAACTACATCCTGAAAGTATGCAGTCATTGCAAATGGATACAGAGGACACCAACAGAGATCGAAGGGCCAATTTTCAAAATTTCAGAGGTGAAAGGGTCAAAAGAAGAACACGTAATCCTTGCCAAAGATGGTGGTAATTGTGATAGCTTATCTTTGCTTACCCACTTACGTTCGAACTTGAAATCTTGCTGGAGTATTGTTACTACCAGGACGCCTCTTCTGTGTCAACACGCTTTTAACTAAAGAGTACTAATATTTGACATTTGTAGATACAAGTAATTATGAAATAATAAATTAATATTTCTGAGGTACGTGGTGCTTTGCTTTTGAATACCACGAATATGAGGAAATATGTGCTTTAGTCAGGATTCGAATTTACCATACGACAAAGCACATCGCAACCGTCTGCTCTTTTTAGGCCAACTGGATGAATTCCTTCTTATCGCCAACGGTATGCATTTGAATAACTGCGTTTTCAATGCAGATGACCTCTTCTTACAATATTGTCTAGTTGGAATGCAGAAAATGAGAAACAGACACGTCCAAACGTCACATACTACTAGATAATTCGAAAAGCATCTCTTTCTTCCCTGTCCCTAAATTCAAGAATCTCCATTGTTTAAAACTTGAGTTAGAAGAGGAATATTTCAGTTAGAATAGCATGACGACCTTAGAAAGTATTTCATACTTTTGTTGCGAAAAGAGTTAATGTTTAAATTGTTGCCTTAGCTGATATTAATGGTGTCGTCGAGATTCTGTAGCTATTAGGATACTTTAACTACGAGCGGATCAACGAGTTATTGAATATGCGGTTGTGGATTAGTCCAGACGCTATCTACTCAAATTCCAGTGCTTCAAGTGGATGGATATACGATATGTTCTTAGTTGTTTTCAAATATTTCCCATATTAGTCCTCAGAAAATGTATTCATGTAATAATGACCCACGTAAATAACATTAAATGGGGTTGTCCCTATTAAATAGTATAGCACAACCGCATTGCCAAGAGTCCGGAACTGTGCTGATTCAGAGGTGCATTAGAAAACAAGGTGAGCAACATTTACATTAGATATTCAGGCATGGCGACAACGGTAGTGATGAAAGCAAAGACTTCGACAAGTTGGCTGTTGATCAGATGGCTGTCGTGTGCGGTTACGGCATTGCCAACGCCAGGCGATGCATATTCTATTACTCTACTGTTAATGCCGTTGCCACAATTTTCATTTAGGGGAGATGAAGTGAACATTTCATGGAGACCTTCCCGGAGGAGTTTTATAAAAACTCACAATCAGATAGGAAAGTTTGAGACTATTTCATCTCGGCGAGATTTGAGAGAACCTGAAATAGTTTGTTGACATTATAGTATGTTTTATTCTGTAAAAATAAGGCCACATCAGATTTTCGGCTGCCTCTGGATTGATCGTAAAATTGGAGGAGAGATTGTTTTTTATTTAAAAAGGGCTTAGCTTCCAAGGCCACAGCTATTTAATTCCCAGCCCGGAGTAGAAGCCCGACTTGGGAGTTCCCCGATTCCGGGACTGTACACAACGTCCTGTCTGCATACCCGCCAGGGCCCGCCCAGCATTGGCTCCGCTGTTACCCGAATTGTTTTTGTATATATTTACTACCTATTCAATTGCGTTACACTTTTTCAAGGAGTTAAACATAAATGTAATATATAATGTAGAGGTAAGATCGCAAGATTTAATTATTAGGTCAATCGTTACCAATAATTTAATGAAAGTGCTATCATCAACTTTAATTATGAAATTAAAAATTAATTATGAAATGTGTTAATAAAATTAAAACAAATGTTAAATTATGGAGGACGAAAAACATCCTTAGGAAAAAGTGATCGGATAGAGGTTTTGAAGAATAGGTGAATTAATAATTTGTTAGAGAATTTTGAAAGAATCAATTTGAAGTTCCCTGTGAATTTGTTTATTGGTATAGGGAGCATGTACAGTTTTGCTGCCGTCGCTGCTCGAGGTTTCCGCCTTTTCCAGGCCGCGTCAAGACATATGACCCTTTTGATCGAGGTCGTTTGGCCGGTAGGCCATGCGGCGGCTGTGGCAGAGAGGGAGGCAGTGAGACGCTCTGCCTCTCCGCCCACAAGACAACTGCCGACTCGCAATTAGCGTCGGAGAGAGCCGACAGACGTTTTAATAGTTATGCCTCCTGCACTCATATTTATTAGCACTGTCTGCAAGTGGGCAGGTTCAGGACGAGAAGTACCTTCCTTTATAACAGCTAACATTTTTCAACGAATGAGGTCATGGACTGCAAGCTGTTGTCACTCAAGAGAGAAATCTAATTACAGTTCGTCTTTCTGCATAGAAATAATGGAAATCGCAACTGGAGACTCACTGTTTCATTTCATAAGGAATCAATTTATCTAAATAGGGTCCACAAAGAAAAAAAAAACATGAAGAAAACTCAAAGAATTTAGGCAAGCATAAAGATTTCAAGAGTACTTTCACCAAATTACATATTCGGCTAGGGTTCGAATACAGTGGACGTAAATAATGAGATAGGTTGTGAAGGGATCTAGCAGATGACCTACGTTCTCGATAAAACCTCGATCTTCCACATGAATTCCCAAAAAGAAATTATCTTCCAAAGTTTATGTTATTAACCAGATGAACAGCTTTCAAGGGCTCACACATTTACAAATCTGCCGCGCGTAACTCAAGAATGACTGAAGTTATAGGAAACTGATAATACCCTTCATTATAAAAACGTTGATTAAGGCATTCACTTTAGTTGCTTGATGTCAACAACGCTGTATCTATGCATTACTATTCTTGGGTCCAGAATTTGAAATGGATACATGCAAATACAGCACTCTCCAAACATCATATTCAGGACATTGCAATCAATTGGATGTAACTTAAGAAAGTATAGATATGCGTTTAGGTCGTTCAAACTTGTCAAAAGCCTTAATGGCGTAATTGGCATTTTTGTCGTAACGGTTTATACTTTACTCTTTAACAACAGTATTTAATTCCTGAGAATGTTACAGAGTACCATCACCAAGTGTCATAATGATAACATTTTAGAGATTAAATAATACGCTTTAGAGATTAACGTCGGCATCACAATCATCGAGGCGGTATCATCCGGACAGCCACGAGCATTTGAAAAATAAAATAGGTAAAACCTAAGAACCCGCACCCTATTAATACAGCACAACTATGAAACGAACTTTGAAACGACTAGTACATGGGCGCTGCATCAGAACTTTCCTGTCATCTGGAGCGGCACGCATCGCAATTTTCGACGCGGCCTGACCTCTTTCCTTTTCCAGATCCAGATACCTCCCGTCAGCGGGCACCACCCCAGCCGGGACAAGCTCTAAGCTCTTGACCGGTCTCCGTAGTGTAGTACATGTTAGTGTGTGTGTGTGTGTGTGTGTGTGTGTGTGTGTGTGTGTGTGTGCGTGCGTGAGGATAGGACAAGGAAGAGGTTGAAAAGATCGCGCGCGGTCCTTGGCCCGTTTCTTAGGTACTGCTTTCGCATTCACCTCGTGTTGATCGGAGAAACCACGGAAAACTACCAATTAGAGCAGCCGACCTCTAGAATTTACAACATAAGAATGCGAGCCCTATTAATACAACCACGAGAATACCGCTTTGTAACTACTAGTACACGGGCGCTGCATCAAGAAGTCTCAGGCGCGGGCGCAGGCGCAAGGAATGCGCGCTATTCAGGAGGCTGTGAAAGGCGCGTGGCGCGCTCAAAGGGGCCGAGGCGCGGGGAGAGGGGAGGAGGGGCTCCTCTGAAACGCGTTGCTTTCAGCGCGAAGACTCCTCGGCGCGCGGAGGTCGCCCGCCCATAGCACACACATGACGCGGCGTCGACGCCCGGGGGCGCCAACCGCCTCGGGAATAATCGTGCGCGGTAGCTCAGTGCATCAACTGATGCCACTGCAGCGCCTCTGACTGGGAGGTCCTAGGTTCCCACTCCCCACGGCGGCAGGGTTTTCGACACTAGCTTTCCAGCTAGGTCGAAATCAGTCGCTGTCTGGAGGAGAATTCAAGCGGTCGGCTGCTCTGATCGGTAGTTTTCCGTGGTTTCTCCGATCAATACTAGGCGAATGCCGGAGCAGTACCCTATCAAACGGGCCACGGACCGCGCGTGATTTTTCCTTCCTCTTCCTTGTCCTATCCTCTCCTTTTACACACACACTTACACTATCATGCACTACACTATCACATATGCCGGGAGACCGGTCGGAAGCTTAGAGCTTGTTCCGGCTGGGGCGGTGCCCCGCTGGTGGGAGAGTCCTGGTTAGGGGGAAACCTCACTAGCCGACGGTAGATCAGCGCCGGATCTCGCCATCCAGCGGGGAAGATCACAGCCAACTCCCGAGAAAAAAAAACATGCACTAAACTAACGCGACTAATGACCAAAGCCGGTTCCCCGGTGACCGGGGAACCTTCAAGTAGGATTCTTCGCCGAGACCACATCGCCACTGAGGATGTCTGCCGTAGTTGCGGACGAAACGTCTGGAAATATGTTTTCCAATGGACCACGGCCCTTCAGCCCGGAAGAAATCTTTGACTATTACAAGTCAATAAATATATAATTTTCACTTTGATTTCGAACAGATGTATCGAATCACAGTTCACGAAACATCGAAAATCCGTCAACTCATCTGCAAAAGACCATTTTGTTTATTTCCAAGGAATTTAAAAAAGGAATTTTATTGATGAAATTGGATCTCTAGAATATTTAATGTGTTAGATTTCCTCCCAAATAATGATCTCAAAGTAGAAAATATATTATTTTTCAACCATTGTACATACAAAAATAGAAATAAAAAGCGTTCTCATTTATGTATAACGTATTCTGCTTTATTTAGTAAGTGCTTTATAAAGAGATTGAAGCTCGTGTTTCAAATGTTACCTGATCATTTAGCATTAATCACTGATAAATTACTTTCCCTTAATAGGTGTAGAAAAAATTTGGAATAGTCGCTGCACGGTATCTTAATTTAGTAATTCCAATAATAAGACGCATAAAAATTGTAAATGATATCAAAATATGCACTTAGTATGCCAAAGTCTTTACGAAAATCGGTGCGTATGTGACGGATTTGACGAAGCGAAGCTCCAAGAGTCTTCCAATGGCCTCTGCCAGCACATGTCGCGAGACGCGATGGCTACGCGGCTTGGTGGCTTTCTGCAAAAAGTGAAGGAAACTTGTTAAAGGATGTGGTTTTGTGGTTAATCAAAAACGTAACCTTTATAAAGTGTATAACGGAGGTTAATAGGCACTGAACCTACTCAGGATGTTATCATGAGGTTGCTGACTGTCCATGATGTGCTCTGAGAGGTGACAAGTGATAAATGGCCAAATAGTTTTTCCTTTCAAGGCAATATTCTACATATAAATTACTCTATAGCCAACAGAGAAAAAAAGAAAAGTCAATTTTCTGTTTTCTTTACTAAAGAACTCTATGAAATCTACCAGCATAAAAATATCGGGGCAATCAAAAATTTATTAATATGATTAAATATAAATCGTGATTCCTAAAGGTAGAGTTGTGCGAGGTAGAACACGTACTGACTGAACATCTCCAGGCGAAATTAGTCCGGAGTTCGAATCCCATCCTGGACAAGGTTCTTATCTTTTTCTTTTCCGACAATTTGATGATGGCATTTTGCCCACCTCAGATCCGAGAAGTTCGTATGTGTGCTAATCTTCAGCAGATGGTTCTATACATCACACCAGCGGTAAGAGTAACTGCCTTGCAAATAATCCCAAGAAAGAAGATAACAAAAAAATTAAGGGAATAAAACTGACAAAAACACATCATTAGACGTAACCGCCTACTGCACTAAAGAAGACTTTGATTTGATTTGATTTTTTCGTGTTTCCGAGCACGTCAACTGCTTTGGTCATTAGTCCCGTTAGTGTAGTGCATGTTTTTCTCGGGAGATGGCGGTGATCTTCCCCCGCTGGATGGAGAGATCCGGCGCCGACCTACAGTCAGTTAGTGGGGTTTCCCCCTAACCAGGACTCTCCCACCAGCGGGGCACCGCCCCAGCCGGGACAAGCTCTAAGCTCCCGACCGGTCTCCCGGAATATTTGGTAGTGTAGTGCATGTTAGTGTAAGAGTGTGTAAGGGACCTCCCAGTCAGACTACAGAAGAAGGTAACAACATTCTTTGTCCACGTATGAAGGAGTGTCGTGTCTCTCTCTAACCCACTGATGCCCCCACCACAACCTCGACGCCTTTTTGCACGTGGTCGAAGTTTTTACCCTCGCCCCATCAGGGCTTCTCTAACGTCGGCGAGGGTCATGTTCATTGGATGTGGGCGCGCCGCTAACCGCGTGCTTTTTCCTGCCGCTCGGACCGCCACCTTCGGCGGTGGGCGCTGGCGGGTTGCTGGCCTCTGATACCAGCGTTCACACAAGGGAAGTGGGGCCTCTCGGCACAGTCATTGTAGCTGGGCTGTAGTATACAATCCACACATCTGAGTGAACAGACGTGAGCTTGTGTGTGGGTGCATCTCTGTGCATGTGTGTAAGCCTAGGTGTGAGAATATAAGTGTATATTTGTATGTGTGTGTGGTTTATGTGGGTGTGTATGTTCTATTTGGGAATATGTTTGTACACGAATGTATGTTTATGTATCTGCGTGTCTGTGAATATGTATGTTTGTGTATGTGTTTGAATGTTTGTGTGTGTCTGTGCGAATGTTTGCTTGTGTGTGTGTGCGTGTTTGTTTTACGCCACTTTGTGGAGGGAAGGCTCGAGACGTACTCACCCCCATCATCCCAGCCCGTATTGGACGAGATAATGTGAAGAGAAAGGAATGGGAAGATTGCGCGCGGTCCGTGGGCTTTTGAATGAGGTGCTGCTCCAGAGTTCGGCCTGGAACTGGAGAACTACGAAAATCCACCGTCGAATCGTGAAGTCAATACCGGTAGGTCCCATAAACACGCTTGATTTTGGTACATGAAGGATAGTTCGAGTACTTGTCAGGGACAGAATCCGCGACCTCTCAGGCCTCTCCAGCCACAAGACGCTGGAACGGTGAGCGCAGGGCGTTGACTTTCCGTCGTTGCCATTGACGCGTAAGGTTCAAACATTAGCATTAGGATACACAGTACGTCGTGTCTTAGTTTAAACAACCCTATCTAGAGAACCATGTCAAATGTTTCAATTGTGTAATATGTAGCTTACAAAGTAAAAGAAACTTCTGAAGTATTACACTATTTACGTTTAAATATAAAACGTACTGAAAATGAGTTTGTCAAAAAATGTAGTACAGATCAATCTATGTACATAATACTTTCCCGACAGATGACAATGTTCGTTACCTTTTAAAATGCAACAAATTAGTGAAATACGTGCCAGTCGCAAATATTTCACTTTGAAACTTCATTTACACACGAATTAAATTGCTTAAAAAATCAGAATTGTTTCTCAAATAATCACGTCAAATTATCTCCCTCCCTCCCTCCCTCCCTCCCTCTCTCTCTCTCTCTCTCTCTCTCTCTCTCTCTCTCTACCTCTCCGCAGACTTGATATTTATATGAAGATAATAAATGCAATCTATTCTAAATCATTAGGCACCAATCAACATCGTAACTCGTGAGTATTTCTCAAAATTGTAAAGCGAAATTCACGATGAGCACCCATGTAGGGATTCAAAGGGCAGGGCTTCGCGGTCCACTTGACCCGAAGTGACTTCTGAGCCACACACTAAGCAGAGAATTCGTGTTCTCGCCGGCTCTGCTCTGGCCTGGCGAGGCTCGCCTACCGGCGCGACGCTCTTCCCAAAGCAGAGCCGCTTTCACTCCCCGACTTCCGCTCAAGAGCTCTTACAGATAAGCGTTCGAGGTAGGACCAACAGATTACGCCGCGCCGATGACGTCACAGGGTTCCGGCCCGCTACCGCTGCCCTGTCTCCGAACAGATGACGCGCGGTAGGCGTGTAGACACGTCACGGCCGCTCGTGAGTCACGCCTCACGCGCGCCCGCGTGTTAAACCACGCCACTGATCACGCGTGATTGAGCACATCTTGCCACGTCCGCGCGTACAACCGGAACGGAGCGCTTATGTCTGGGCGGATTGATGCGCTCAGTTGCGGGTCGGCGGGTCGGGAGGGGGGGCGAGGTGGGGCGTAGCGAGGTGGGGCGCAGCGGGGCGGGGCGAGGTGGGGCGTAGCGGGGCGGGGCGAGGTGGGGCGTAGCGGGGCAGGCGAGGTGGGGCGTAGCGGGCGGGGCGAGATGGGGCGTAGCGGGCGGGGCGAGGTGGGGCGTAGCGGGGCGAGGCGAGGTGGGGGGTGTGGGGCGGGGCGAGGTGGGGCGTAGAGGGGCGTGGTGGGCCGTAGCGGGGCGGGGCGAGGTGGGGCGTAGCGGGGCGGGGCGAGGTGGGGCGTAGCGGGGCGGGGCGAGGTGGGGCGTAGCGGGGCGGGGAGAGGTGGGGCGTGGCGGGGTGGGACGGAGCGGGGCGAGGCGGAGCACGTTGGCGGGGAGCAGCGGGGCGGAGCGGCGCGGGGTGGGGCGGGGCTGGCGTGGCGGTGTCAGGGCGGGGAAGAGAGGGATTAAAGGCGGAACAGGGTGGCGCAGGGAGAGGACAGGACGAGGAGGGAAGAGCGGGGCGGGGCGGGCTTCGTAACCGACAAGCCGTGAACAGCCAAAGCATAACACTACCTCCGCCGATGCGTAGTGAGAAGGAACATGTCACATTTGCGGCCACCACGCTGTTATGATAATCACGTTGATTATCGGGTGCTGTAGTTTGAAAAAGCAAGTTATCAGAAAAAAAATCACTGATGTAATCAAGAATGGAAGAAAATCTAGAAAGATACGTGTTTCAGGGATATTAAATTAAAAAATGGTTTTTCACTTTTTTTAAAAAAATTGTTGCATCGTTGACGCAACGCGTCTCCTTACTCTTTGTTGGGCGTTGAGCGCACTCTCTGGAGTAATCCTCCGTTACTGAGTAATTACTATCATTACTGTTACTGAGTAATTACTATATTTGCCAAGTCTCGTCACGTCGCAGTCAGTCAGTGCCATTTATCCCTTCAGCCAGGGGCTCAACGCCGTTAGATTCCGGGGTTCTTAGCCGGTCACCCAACCAGGAACCCGCGAGTCTCGAATTCGCTTGACCTCCGTGACTTCACGGAGCGTAGTAAACAAATTCGGCTAATGACGCATGCATCATTAAATGGTTGGAAAATTATTTACAAAAAGCAAGAATCATCGAAATGTTGCGTTTTGCTTGTTTAGTAACCAGAATATATTTGCGCTCAATATCACTGATTTAAGGGTCGCTAGTTCGAGTCGTGCCCTGGGCATGGTTGTTTGTTTGTCCCTTGTTTCATGTAAGTTGTCACGGAGGGCCTGGTGTTCTGCTAACCCCAGATCAGAGGAACCCGCAAATGAGTTGGAGTCTAGTATATGGGCGAATATGCGTCCCAAAGGGAACACAACTGTCGACTGGAAAAAGCCCTAGGAAAAAAAATCAAAATTTTACTTTAGCGGAGCAGTTTCATGCTAAGTGACAAATGTCAAAACATTAGCTTTCACTCGAGCTAGAATACTCTTTCGCTATGTCCCCCGGCACCGTTTTCATGGTAGAAGTTCCCCCTGAAAGAAGTCAACGAACCCGCCGCAAGTCGCGAACTCTCTCGGCGGCAAATGATAAATGCCCATGCGCGTCGTGGAAGCGAGAAAAGTCGATCGCAACCAGTACGGCCGGCAGAACACGTGTCGCCCGCGAGAAAGTCGCGTCCCCGCCACCGCTTTCACACGTGGCCTGCGTGCCGCCTCTTCCTTTCGGGGTCGTCTCGCCCGGCGAGTGTGTGTAGCGGCGGCGGCGGCGGCGGCGGTCGTGTCGGGGTGCGAAGAACGGGGTGGGGTGGCTAAGGGAATCACGGGAACGGCAGCGCCCGCGGTCGCTAATGAGCGATGGCCACGCGATAGCATGCCCCGGCCCGACGTGCGCTCTCTCCCTCTTCGCCTCCCCCCCCCTTTGTCCCGCTGCTCCGCTTAGTGGCTCGCGCCTCGTTTCTCTATCTCAATGAGAAGCATTCCACCTCTCCGTTGCCCCTTCCCTACCCGTTTTTCCTTTCACTGAAGTACTCCTCTTCCCATAGTGAATTCTCACTTTCTTACGACTCGGCCGAGGACGGAATGCCGTCGATGGTATCGGTTGAAGCCAGGACGGCTCCAAGGTCCGGTACAGGGAGAGTTGGCTCAGTGTATTGATGTCACTGCAGGGTCTCTGACCGGGAGGTCATAGGTTCGACTGCCGACGGTGTCAGGATTTTCGACATTAGCTTGTCAGGGAGGTCAAATTCAGCCACTGTCTGAAGGAGAATTCTAGTGGCCGGCGGCTCTGATCGGTAGTTTTCCGTGGTTTCTCCAGTCAACATCAGGCGAATGCCGGAGCAATACACTACCAAATGGGGCCCGGATCGCGCGCGAACTTTCCTCCCTCTTCCGTATTCTACCTTCACCCCTTACACACACACATATACCAACATGCATTACACTACCACACATGCCGGGAAACCGGTCGGGGACATAGAGCTTGCCCTGGCTGGGGCGGTGCCCCGCTGCTGTGAGATAGCTGGTTGGTGAAACCCCGCTAGCCGACGGGAGGTCGGCGCCGGATCTCGCCATCCAGCAAGGGAAGTACACCACCACCTCCCAAGAAAAACACTCACTACACTTACGGGATAGATGAACTCTGTAGTTGTCACGCTCGGAATCACTAACAACCAACCCACAGTAGGGGGGGGGGGCCCACAGACATCACGAGGGGAATCTGGAATTGCTTCGGCGGTGTGCGTGCTGCCAAGGCCTTCTGCGTCTCAAGTAAACGCCCTGACAATGACAATGGTTTGACAGTTCATTACTCATCACAATAGGTTTTGTTGACTTCTCAAATATCACACGATGACTCATGAGATTACTAAAGAAATTGTGTTACATTTCACATTTCCAGCAACTTCTGAAATATCTGATAAACTCAATGTTTTGATGACTGATGGTGTATCTTGTTTCGAAAGTACTCGCTTATGTTACTGACTAATAAACTACTACTTGCTATATGTACGAAAGATAAAATCAATTTGCCCGAAAAATCATAGTAGAGTAAGAGAAAAATACATAATGAGCAGGAGGGCCGTACTTAGTTCCTGGATCGCAACTTAATCTCAGTTTTAAGGAAATATGACAAATGAAGGTGCAGATGTCCTCCCCGCTGGCGAGGCATTGCCCATAAGAAGCCACTACACTTACATACTGCTCCTCTCCCCTTGGCTCCAGAAAGTTTCAATATAATTCCCCAACCAATTTCTATTTCCAGAATAATTTATTTACCGACTTAAGTGACTCAGGGCATCAATAAATGCCCTGGATCCAAAGTTCTAGGGTTCGTTTCCCAACGGTGTCTGGATTTTCGATACTAACTACTAGCTAGGGCTGCAGCGCCTCTCACCGGGAGGTCCTAGGTTAGAGTCCTGACGGCGGCAGGATTTTCGACACTAGCTTTCAGCTAGATCAAATTCAGTCGCTGCCTGGAGGAGAATTCTAGCTGCCGGCTGCTCTGATCGGTAGTTTTCCGTGGTTTCTCCGATCAACACCAGGCGAATGCCGGAGCAGTACCCTACCAAACGGGCCATGGACCGCGCGCGATCTGTCCTTCCTCTTCCTTGTCCTATCC
Source organism: Teleogryllus oceanicus (assembly GCA_964035755.1). Taxonomy (NCBI): domain Eukaryota; kingdom Metazoa; phylum Arthropoda; class Insecta; order Orthoptera; family Gryllidae; genus Teleogryllus; species Teleogryllus oceanicus. The sequence goes on along the minus strand of CAXIVR010000011.1, from coordinate 28,781,771 downwards.
TCTCCACTTACATACACACTTACACTTACACTAACATGCACTACACTACCACACACTCCGGTCGGGACCTTAGAACTTGCCCCGGCTGGTGGTGCCCGTTGGTGGGATAGTCCTGGTTAGGAAACCCCACTAACCGACGGTAGGCCCGAGAAAAACGTGCACTACACTAACGGGACTAATGACCAAAGCGGGACTAATGACGCGCCGGAAACAAGAAAAAACAAACCCAACCAAACTAGCTAGGTGGATCGAATTCAGCCTCTGTCTGGGAGAGAATTCTAGAGGCCTCCTGCTCCGATTGGTAGTTTCTCCGATCACATCAGGCGAATGCCGAAGAAGTATTCCAAAAAAAAGAGACACGGACCGCGCGCGATGTTTGGTTCCCTATCCTTGTCTTTCCCTGTTCTCTTACTAACACACAGTTACAGTTACATGCATTACATTACCACACATGTCAGGCGACCAGTCGGAAGCTTAGAGCTTGTCCCCGCTGAGCCGATGACAAGCCCCGCTGAGGCGCTGGTGGGAGATACCCAGTTGAGAAAAACTGGCTAGCCGACGTCTATTTCGGAGCCAGATCTGGTGATAAATCATCACGATTATAGCTCTGTATATATATATATATATATATATATATATATATATATATATATATATATATATATATATATATATACAGAGCTTGATTGCGGACGGTGATGCAACGGCGTTCCGGTACCCCGGGAACAATCATTAAATTATATTACAAATATGTTGTTATTTTTATTAAATTAATAATTTATTTGTGACGCGTTCCGGGACCTAATATTTTATAATCACCATCTCATCTTAAAAGGCATAAACATGTGCATTTTTGAAAATTTTTTTTAAAGATTATAAATCGGATTAATGAACATTTGTTAGAAGATAATTCAAGCAGAGAAGTGGTAATTTACTAGGAAATTAAACTTCTTCATAAAAACGCCTTTCGTGCAGACGCCGCCAGTTCCTGGTTTCACGCTCCACCCCGCATGCAACATCCGTTCCGCCGTCCTCCCTTAGCGCCGTCGTGTGCGGAAGCGGAAGGGTGCCTGGGCACGCCCCCGCGACGGCCGCCGCTTCCGGCAGAGCCGTCGCCTCCGCTCTTGCTTCACCCGCCACCCCGGGTGCTCCACACGTCGATCGGCGACGTCGTTGCCCCTGCGGTATACAGCGATTTTCCTAAGGTTGAGCCAAAGTGACAGCTAGTGCTGGCAACAACTGAAGGTTCTATGGTCGTTGTGCCCATTAGACTCCCTTCCCGCATTCGTTCGTTTCCAGTTGGCTAATCTGTAAATGGCTTCGACACTTCCTTTTGTCGTGTCCTTGTTCGACAAAAATATAGTGCGCTGCGACAAATACTTGAAATTAGGAAGTGCAGTGTAATGTGCTCTTCTGTAAAATTTCTTGTTTCCTTTATATATTACATTGAATTTACTTTTTGTATCATACATATTATGTTTATTTTAAACCTGAGACTTGAATGCGAGAGGCGTACCGTGCACATCTTTCCGGCTTAAAATCATTTTCTTTCTATTTACATTCGTTTTCTTTTACTGATTGGAGCTGTTAAGAAATTTTCCACATACTAATTAAATTAAATATTTCCCGGATCACGTACGTCATATACCTCAGCGAAACTTTAGACTTCTTCATAGAGATGTTTTCAAGGAGCCATTAGCATTTTACGAAGGGGCGTAGCTGAACAGCTGTCGCGGCGGAGGGATACTTCTCTGAAATACATGTGATGTTCACTTGTTTTCGCGAACTGTCACTTTGGCTAATCCTTTGGAAAATTGTTCTATAGCGGTGACCGGGATTGCTTGCTAGCTTGCTTGCTTGATTGATTGAAGATTCCGGGCGTGTTAACTGCCAAGGTCATTAGTCACGTAAGTGTACACCATGCTTTCATCGCGGAAGATGGCGCCGATTTTCTCCCGCTGGAAGATCGCGAGGCTGAAGCTCGCCCCGCCGCCCCTTGCCAAAATGCACCACCGCTCGCGCCCGTCGCCACCTCCATCCCCGCCGCGCCCGCCCGACAAAATAGCGAGGAATGTGGCAGTAAAAATACCGCACCCAGCGCGGGGTTGATGCGCCGCCAGGAAGTGACCGTAGCGAGCGGCGCGGGCGGTCGGGCGCGGTGTTGATTGATTAGTGATTCCGGGCGCGTCAACTGCTAAGGTCATTAGTCCCGTACGTGCAACGCATGTTTTTTCGCGAGAGATGACGGTGATCTTCCCTCGCTGGATGGCGTGATCCGGTGCCAACAAACGTCGGTTTTGCGGGGATTTTCCCCAACCAGTTATCTCTCACCAGCGGGGCACCGCCCCAGCCGAGAGAAGTACTAAGCTTCCGACTGGTCTGCTAATAACAGTGGTAGTGAAGTGCATGTGAGTGTGTGTAGAAGTAAGAGGTGAGGAAAGGATAAGAAAGAGGAAGGAGAGATCGCGCGCGGTCCGTGGTCCGTTTGTTAGGGTTCTCCTCTGGCATTCGCCTGGTGTTGATCGGAGAAACCACGGAAAACTACCAATCAGAGATGCCGGTCTCTAGAATTCTCCTCCAGACAGCGTCTGAACTAGACAGATAGATCGCTATCTGTGTAGCTAAAGTCGGAAAATCTTACCGTCTTTGGAATTCAAATCCTAGGACCTCCCAGCCATAGGGCCTGCAGTGATATCAGTTGATGCCGTAAGCCACCGTTGGCGGTAGGTGGCCGGAAGGTTTCAGGGTTCGAGTCACGGTGGTGGCAAATTTTCGACACTAGCCACTTAGCGAAGTGTAATTCAGCCACTGTTTGAAGGGGAATGTTAACTAGCGGCTGCTTTGATCTGTTATTTTCCGTTGTTTCTCCCATCAACACCAGACGAATGTGGGAGGGTTCTAACAAACGGAGCGCGGACCGCGCAATCTTTCCTTCCCCTTCCTTGCCCAATCTTCACCTCTTACTTACGTACGCTTAGACGTATGCAGTGCTATATGCAGTACACAACCACTCAAGTCGAGAGACCTTGGCTCGAGTCTAGTCCTGAGTCTTAAAACTTGTCCCGATTAAGGAGACGCACCGCTAAGGGAGAGATATGAAAGCAGAAAACTCCGCTAGCCAACAACCCCTGTGTCGGTCTTTTGGACACATCGACGGAAGCGAACATTCGCCAAGCACATCTGCTGATCGGGATTGGGTAAGCAATAGCTCGCTATTGGGCGTTTGCCGAATGTGTGGAGCCGCCTTAAAACTATTTAAAATCCCATCCTTAATGGAGAGTGCTGAACATATACACAGTCGCTTCTTCTCACCAACGCTTTAATCGTGAATCTTTCTCACTGCCAGATTTTCTCCTGAATTTTTGTTTTCATGGATCATATCTTGTTTTCCATTTCTGGGAATAGAGTGCAAACTGCTCGCAGACAATACTACAATTCTCGTAAAATATTATGGTTAAAAAGATAACGTTTGAAAGTTCTCATACGGTGTAGAAATGTCTTGATGACAATATAAATACCTTCAGTAATAATCTCTATCACGCTCTTTATGTGCAATAAACATTACTTACAAAGCAGGGAATATTCCATAGCACAGTTCACTTACCTGAAACAAATAAGAAAAATATTAGAAATCATTCCAATTTAATTGATTAAGAATAATGAGCTAGACTGTCTAAACAATTCATATTATAATACTGTTAGTAAAATACTGGTCGTTAAGAGAATGATAATAAATTATTTCTCAAAGGTCAAGGAAAATAAAGGGAGTTGCAAGTGACATTTATTCCGTGTACACAAGGGATCAAAGTGTTTTACTATATCTCTTGGTGGCGAGTGGAGTGTTGCATAGCTCCAATGCCAACCACCCGTGTGCTAGCGAGATGTGGTGTCGCAAGATGGCTTGTCCGCTACCGAGGTTCAACGTGCTGGTGTCACGCACACCGCGTGCTCTTCATCACGCACGATGGGCGTTGCCTATTCTTAGAGAAAGAAATGTTCTTTCATCTTTACTTCTATATGATGTCGCAATTCAACCAACAGATTCTTCGCAGAAATAAATTCCAGAGAATCGACTTTTGAAAGAGAACAAAATAGGGAAAAGAAAATTATATTCGTATTTATAAAAAAAAACTATTTGCAACCATTTTTCTTCTTTTCTATTACAATAAACGTAAACATCGGAATAATTAGATAGTATAAATAATATTAAACGAAGTTTATAACATTGTATTTTTTCTTATTTAAGTTATCGGTTTTAGAAAATAAAACATAAAATGTTGCTATTAGAATAATAAATTATAATATTTTTCATCTTATAAACTCCAAGTTCATTGGAAGGGCAGTGGTTCATCACGTTGAAACGAAAAGTCATAAGCGAGAATAATAATAGCTCTTAAACTCATTAAAATCTCTGACACCAAATTGGATCATCAGTTATGTGGGAATCATAATCCACACAGTAATATTCTTGTGTGCTCTTGTTGCTGCATAGGAGAAGTATTTCCTCCTTCACATTGTCCAAAGCGTTAGTCTCCGGGTCTCCGGAACATGAACCTCTCGGGTTAAGCCCAGTCGCTTTTACTAAACTAGCGAAACAACCAGAGAAAGAAAGGTGATAATGGTTATCAAATACATGGGCAATACACTGGCTCAATAACATGTTCGGGGCATTGCTTGTATCCGAAGTAACTGGTGATAGTAATAAAGAAACGGGAAATCAGAAAACCAGGGTTCGAATTCCGGACGAAATGACAAATGAACTATCTGTACTATTTACTTAAATACGAGGGTTGGTCAGAAAGCATTGCTCCACATTTATCCCTTTCATCCAATAATAATAATAACAACAAGAATAATGGTAGACATTTGTGGCTGTTAACGTTTCAAAGTTTCATATTTCCGGCGTTAGTGTGTGAAGTTTCAAGTCTCTGCTATAGATGGCAGTTCATTAACGCGCTGTTAAAAATAGCAGCTGTAGACGACGCGCGTTACAAACAGCGTGCTGTGATTCGGTTCCTCGTTGCGGAGAAGGAAACTGTTGTGATCTTCCACAGGCGCTTATATGCAATGCATGTCACTCTGCGGTCGCCAGAAGTACCCTTGGACGTATGGGTAAATGATGGACGTATGGGTAAATGAGTTAGAGCTTCGGAAAGTGAAGCATGCGATCTCCATGAATTGACGCGCTGCGGGCATCCAGGCACAGCAAAGAGTCATTTAAAAGCTTCATATGAAGTATTATTTATTGTGAATGACATTATATAATAATATTTTGTCGAAGGGACAATACAATTTAAAAGTATTGTGCGGAAAGATTTGTTTTTTTTTATATAACTTCAATGGACCACTCCTTTTTTTCTATTTGCAATCAGGAGCCACCACTTGAAAGTGTTCCATAAAGAAGTTTGTCTAAGAAGGGTTCATTTCGACAGATTGGGAAACAATTGAACGTCATGAACAGCGATGGCATTGCTAGAGATAGGGTTCAATCCATTAACAAATGAGCTGATCATAAACGAACGCACTGATAAAACGAGAGCATGGATATAACCTGCAAATATTTTGCCAGCAGTGGCTAAGCAGTAGCTACCAACGCGGCCCCTTCTTACAGAAATATCCCTAAACGTCCAAGTAGAAACACGCGAGCTGAACTGCGATTGCGCATGCGCGAGGGAGGCGAGGCGAGGGAGGGCAAGCGTGTTGAGCGGAGGCCCCGGCTCGGCCGACGGCCCATTTGACGGCGACAAAGGCTCCTGCAGGCGACGCGACGTGCGCACTTGCGCGCAAACACGCCTTGCGCACTCGCCTCTCCCGGCGGCGTGTGTGCCAACCCACCCGCACTCGCTGCGGTGCCGCAACGCTCACACCGCTATTCTTCTTTCTTTCCTCTCTAACGCGGGGGCAGGATCTTCGACACTAACTATACTGCGGTTTTCACAGAGTCGCCTTTGAAGGATATCAACTGTTTGGTGTTTTATCGAATCAGGATATTACATGTCACGACTGTGACGTCATAATGGTGGCGTTCAGCCTTCCGATTGGATGACACCGTAACAGTTGATATCCATTAAACGCAACTCTGTAAAAACTGCAGTATACACGGATAGGTCGAATACTGTCGCTCTGTGGAAGAGAATTCTAGCAGTCGGCTGTTCTGTTCGGTAGTTTTCCGTGGTTTCTCCGATCAACACCAGGCGAATGCCGGAGCAGTACCCTACCAAACGGGCCACGGACCGCGCGCGATCTGTCCTTCCTCTTCCTTGTCCTATCCTCTCCCTTACACACACACTTACACTAACATGCGCTACACTACCACATATGTCGTGAGCTTAGAGGTTGTCTCGGCCGGGGCGGGGCCTGGCAAGTCGGAGGTACCTGGTTGGGTAAAGAGTCTTCGGACAAAAATGCACTACACTTACGGGACTAATAACTTAACCAGTTGACGTACAGGAATCACTAATGAGTCAATCAAACTCTCCAGTGCCACCCACCTGCGTTCGTCCGTTTATCGGAGCAATTGAATTGTTCTGAACATCACAATGAATGGCACAGAAGAAGAACGCACTGGGAAAATACAGAGAACCGAAATTACTGGTAATGCGAATATCGAAAATAGAAGAATGGCATTGTAAGTACTGACAGTAAGGGAATGATCATGGAAGCAATAAGTCATCGCATATATTGGTTATCCGCTCCTACCAATTTTTAAAGTGACTTAAAAATACTCCTCATTAAAAATACATTAGTATTTATAGTAATAGTGTAGTGTTATAGCTTTAAGATATTACATTTTTAATACTGCATACTACGGTAACATCTACAAAACCGTAACGTTGATAGCAAAATCTACTGTCTTTTCGTCCTGTGATCAATTCTGAAGTTATTACATTCACTTTAACAAAATTATGGAAGTCACACCAAAAGCCGCGTGTGTTATTCGTTGCTGACCTCCATTTACCCTGGTCACGCGCCCCAGGTTAAAACAAACGCAACATCTCTTCATGTATTACACCAGGAAGTTTCCTTAAGACGCGGGGCGGGGCCTTGAGGTGCTCCGGCTCTTGGAAGTCAAGCTCCGCGCACGCATCGCCCGGGCTGCGAACAAAGGCCCCGGCGCACTCCGCACAAGGGCTTCCTCAGCGCCCCTCCTCCCCTCCCCTCCCCTCCACCCCCGCCCCGCCGTCGCCGGCAGCTCCTCGAGCGAAAGTGCTCGCGCCGGCGGCTCCGCTGGCATTTGGCTCCGCTGCCCTCCTCCTTCTCCCCCGCCGCCGCCGCGGCGCGCGCCCTCTTCAGGCCTTTCCGGTTTCTAAAACGCGCCAGCCATCGAACTGGGCCGGCCGCGCCGCTTCGGCTCACCGGAAGCGAAATTGCATTCCGAAAAGCATTCCTCGTAACGTTTTGAAGCTAATCAACTTAGGAACTAACAAACTGAACTACGTGAACTAACAATCGCGCTCTGACACAACCTCGTTATTGTTATCTCTCTCTCTCTCTCTCTGTCCCTCTCCTCCACTCTCACTCTTTTTCAGTTTCTCTCTCTCCATATCTCTTCTTCTGTCTTTATCTCACTGCCTTTCTCTTCTCTCTCTCTTTCACTCACTCTCATTCTCTCTTTCTCTTTCTCTCGGTGTGTCTCTATCTCTCTATCTCCCTATGTGTCGTAGTGAATGAAAAGTCGAATTGAAAATACGGGGATCTTGTTCATAAATTATTCTTAATAAGAAGTCCCTTTTCACAATTGGTTCGCATGTCGAGTCCATACATACCGGGAGTAATGTATTTCAAGTCCGAGCACCAAAAGGCGTTAAACGCTTCGTAAACAAGAGAGATGTAAAAGTCATATACTGCTACAGAATCACGGAAATTAGCAAATAATTATTCACGAAAACAGAAGATGTCATTAGAATCTATTAATTTAAAGTTGTTTGTAGTGAATTTATCATTTGTATTTCGTTTACCAACATTTTAAATTCTACACATTTTTTAAACATTTTAAAAAATACATATTGTTCGTGAGGAAATGACATTTTCCCAAGTGTTTGCAAGTATGCGTCAAAAAGCTCTGCAAGTTTCATAAATGTTGGCGGTGCAATACATTTTTGTAGGTTTATTTAAGATTCATTACATACTAGGCGTTTTGAAATATCTGAGAAGCATCCAGAAACCTACACAATCTTATTGCGAGAATTACGGAATGCTGTTAGAACTCTAATACAAGCAGTGTGTTAATTCTATGGTGACACCGTTAAAGTTCGTTGTTCGACGAGAGGCGAGGTTAGCGTCCCTTCTATTTTCCTTCCTCACTTGAGGACAAAAGGTAGCTCACTTCGCACATTGACGCAAGAGTAAATTACAAACGCAAGCATTAGCGCACACAGTCGTTTCTCAAGAATGTCAGCATGTCTTCCAGCAGCAAACGGGGAAAGTACTTTGGTCAGCTTCGCCTTTGGAGAACCTCCCTGTCTCAACTTCTCGGCGGTCTATACTCGGGTTTTTCGTAACGTGGCGGATGACATTAGGTCATTTTTACACCTCCCGCCGTATAAAATGGACATTTTTAATTAATTCGCGAACGTCCTTCTCAACGGGGCTCGTGGCCTCAAACATGTGCTTATTACTGTTATAAAGATTCGTTTTATACGGCAGGAGGTGTAAAAATGACCCTATGTCATCGGCCACGTTACGAAAACCCGAGTATACTTGAGCTGCTTTTCGTCGCCGTCGATGATTGACGAGCGACGTCCCACACGAAACAGTTCGTCCATTCACAGCGCGGGATGCGGGGGAGGGGTGGAGGGGAGGGGAGGAAGGGGTGGGGAGTGGGCGGGTGCGACCGAAGCGGCAGTCGATTGACGGATGGTGAGAGGGACTGCCCACCGCCCCCCGTCTCCCGTCCTCGCCACCGCCACCGCCACCGCCACCGCGCGCCTGTGCGGGCGCCGCCCCCTGACATTTGCCACAATTAGCCCCACCCCACCACGCCCACCTGAGACATCGCGCACGGCCTCCTGCGTCGGCAGCGCAGGCGGCGCAACAAATTTGCCCTTGCAGATTGTAATCGACCGATTGAGGCAATCTCCATAACACATTTGTCAATACTCTTCGAACTATGCATTGCGTTGGATATGAAGACGAAATATCACGTGGTTCGCTCAGCGATAGGCGTGCCATTCACTGTCTCCGAATGAGCCATTGGCGACGCACGTGTCTGGCGGAATGCCCTACGCCACTTCCGGTACCTAACCTATAAATATGCAACGAGGTTTGTCGTTCTACTAAGGATGTAAGTGCGGTTAAAGAAGATGAGTTAAGTTTTATTTTAAGGAGGGATGATATTAATTTGATTAAACAAAAAATATTGGATGATCAAGGTCGTTTTCCTCACGTTTTCTTTCAGAAACTCTCAATGTATATACATTGAATTAGCCAGGCTGGTGTCAAAATATTGCCGATACATAAGACCTGTATCCTAGTATTTTCCAATAAAGACCGAAAATGACCAGAAATTGATGGATGATTCTTCTTGACGAGTTCTGACTTCTATTTAATCTAATGGAAATGCCTTTCCTAGAGATTTGTCTTCGTGTTACCATTGTTTTTTGCCTCGACATTAATAAAGACATTATTATTATTATTATTATTATTATTATTATTATTATTATTATTAAAGACTAATCCAGTATTGATCATGCTGGCCAAATCGACAATTAAATATTTGGAACAACAATATTAAATATTTTGGATGTGATCGTCACATAAATATCTTTTATATTTCAGAACAATAACAGCAGCATCCAAAAAACACTCACGATGACAAACCCACACATAATTTTCTCACAAATATACTATTTGAAGAGAGTATATTCATAACTTCTCGCGAATATAGTATTGGCAGGGAGGATGTATTTTGATCGAAAATATATAAATAAATGAAAAACGTATGAGTAATTTTAGCGTCTAATGTTCAATAATATCTATTGCGCAGCAACACTTATAGATATTGATTAAAAAAATGCGATCATCAATGACAGTCACTAGCTCGAGTTTACAATGCCTTGGAAAGTCACAAATGGTGGCCAATCTATTTAATATTGTCCAGTGAAAAAAACATTAAAATGTGATGATTTGTTTTGCGCATTTTAAATACTTTCTATTCCTTTGACACTTTATCTCGTGTTCAATACACAGCATTTTAAATACTTTCTATTCCTTTGACACTTTATCTCGTGTTCAATACACAGCATGAACCAACAGTTCCAAATCCAACTCCGGATACGAAGACATTTCCCCCTACATGTCCCAACACATCAAACATTGCAGAGTAATATGTCGCGTCAATTTATCTCTCCAAAGTTCATGAATAATTAATTTAGCACGCGGACCGCGGGCCTGGCACGTGAGCGCAATCTAAGTGGCACATGGAGGCGGACTGCAGCGACGCCCGAGATCAAGATGCAAATAAAACCGTGAGTCCAATCACATAGATCTCGTACAGAAACGCGTGGGGAAGCTGTTTGTTTTATTTAGAGTTCATGTAGCGAGTGATCTGCATTGTAGGGACCGCCACGTGTTATGCATCTTGAAAGGTTTCTTAGGAGCACCTTGGACTTGTGATAAAGGGCTACCCTCTGTCTTTTGTGATGTGATAAAGGATTATTCTGTGTCTTCTGGATTCCCGCTACTCTTCATGAAGTTGAAACGTTATTCATTTTAGCAAGAGAGAAAGCTTCCTTCCTCTGGCGCTGTTATTAAGAAGCGGATTAGAGATGTTTGTAAAAAGAACCTTACGCGTGGAAAGTTGTTTATTATCATTTCGGCAAATCATATGGGGAATAGTGCCAACTGCATACTTTTGCAATATATTCATCGTGTGTTTCATTTATTAAGAATATATATCACCAAGATCTGGCAGACTGGTTCGTCGACCAATAACTGTTGCAATGAAATTATTATTTGACATATTTATGTAGTGTTTAATTCCTAGCCGCAATTTAACTCATATTCATTCACGAACCTCACGAGGAGTGTGGACCGTGAATGAGATGGAATTTTGAAAGTGGTCAGAAAAGGTATTGATTTGTTCCTCGGTTGCAATGTTGAAGCAAACGTTAGGAACATTATTTAAAATATAATTTCCTATTGGATTCTTACTTAAATGGAGCATTGGTATTTAGAACTGAGTGATCCGTTTGGTTGAACATCTAAATTTCTACCAATGTAATCCGGCAATAAAAATGTTATGTGGCTGTACGCGACTGTGGTCCTGTGCAGACCAGGCGAAAGTTTTTCCATCGTGCTTCTCTACCTTCCAGACTTTGTGTTAAGCCTGCGCCTAGCAAATGCCACAAAATCTTCTCGTTATTTGCTTACGTGGGCCAGAGTTTGTTTCCTGAACTTGCGGGAGTTCGAGGCAATGTCGTTGCTCTTCCAATGCTATTGAAGTCTGAGATCCTCAAAGGTGTTAAACGCCAGAGGCGATATTTGTTATTTTCTTTTAAACATGCGAATTCAAAATTTTCATACATTCGTACACGATGTTATTTTCCTCATACCTAATATCTTGAGATTGTTACAGCATTTAAGATTGCACCATGTGCATAGTATTTATTTCGCCATTCTGATTTAATAATTGAGTCACGAGGAGTAAATTAACGACCAGTTTATTCGACAGTGAAATGAAGAATTTTTTCCCAAGATTGGAAACGACTGGTCACAGAGGAGTCCCAGACTTCTAAGGAACGAACGTGATCTCTTCTCGGAACTTCCCTAACCCCCGTAATACTCCGGGGCCCGTATGCGTAAAGGACCAAAAGCGCTTTTTGCTTCAGTAATTCATCTACACATGCGTGTATTATTTATTGTGGCTAGTGTTCACGTTTCTAGTAAATGTAAAAATGCATCCTTCTTGGTCACTGTAACTTAGATAATTTGTTTATATTTCATAAAACTAGTTGTGTTTTTTTAAATTCCGATTTGATCTGCGGCTTTTTGTGATTTAAATGTTGTCCATGAGGGTTCATTTATTGTGTTTTAAATTAACAAATGAAGTAAACTGAGAAAACGCTCTTTTTCGTAAGATTCACCCAGAATATCAATATTGAAAACTCAACACCCGACGAACATGCTTACGACGAACACTGGAATTAAACGAGGCAGCCTGATGGCTTCCGCCCACCCAGGGAAGCAGGAAGAGGCTAGGCCTCGAGGTCACGAGGTCGATTTGCTTTGCCCCTCAACTGTTTCTCACTGCAGCGATAATTGCCATCGAGTTTTACAAATAAAAAGTCACCGCGCGACAAGTGACAAGCCATTCATTAACGTGTTGCATCATGTGAGAAACAACATTGAGTTTTTACATTTCTTTCAACCTAAGCGAATGAAATGAAATAGAAATAAATCTTTATAATGAAAGTACAAAAAGAAATTATGAAACTTTCAACATTTTTTTTGCAGAACACATGGTAAAAGACGAAGTGAAACAAGCTGAATTCAGCTGCTATATTAAATTCATTTTAATCGCATTCTCAATGCGTTTTTAAAATGTTAATAGGATGAATATTTAATTAAATTACTGTTTCTACTTAAACACTAAAAACTAAGGCAGATCGCGATATGACATTGTTTTGTTTAGATGTTCCAAATGATCTCAGTTATCTTGAGGATTCACTGAATATATCCGTATGCGGACACACGATTTACGGAAAAGATTTTTGGATTTCGTATCAAAAATATAAATACTGCTATTATGAACGAAAATCAGAAAACTGAAAATCCTGAGTGCATAAAAAACGTATTTTGAGTCACGTTTTTACTTGCACGATTTCTAACAAGATCAATGCAGCTGAGTGCTTTTGTCTGAGTAATAAGCCCGGCCTCCGCGTTCGGAAGTAACACTCGAGTGCGCTGTTATATATCCGTATGCGGACACACGATTTATAAAAACAAAATATATTCTAACTGTTATGAATGAAAATATAAAAACTGAAAATCCTGAGTAAAGAAAAAACCTATTTTGAGTCACGTTTTTACTTGCACGATTTCTACCAAGATCAATGCAGTTGAGTGTGCGCCTGAGCAATAAAATAAGCCCAGGCTCAGGCTTCGGAAGTAACTCTCGAATCCGCTATTATATATCCGTATGCGGTCACACGATTTATAAAAAGAAAATATATTCTAACTGTTATGAATGAAAATATAAAAACTGAAAATCCTGAGTAAAGAAAAAAGCTATTTTTAGTAGTGTTTTTACTTGCACGATTTCTACCAAGATCAATGCAGCTGAGTGTTTGTGCCTGAGTAATAAGCCCGGGCTCCGCGTTCGGAAGTAACACTCGAGTGCGCTATTAGGTTCCCAGCGAGAGCCACTCCAGGACCGCCCGGGTGGGTCGCCTGGTCGGCGCGGCGCGCTGACTCACGCGGCGCGGCGCGGGCGGGGGCGGGGGCGGCAGGGGGGCGGCAGGAACGCGGCGGGGCGGGCCGGAACGGGCGGGGCGGAGGCGGAGGCGAGGGCGGGAGCATAGCATGGAAGGTCCGCTGGGGGAGGAAGGAGGAGGAGGGGGGGGTGGTGGTGGTGGTGGTGGTGGTGGAGGAGGAGAAGAAGGAGGAGGAGGAGGAGGAGGAGAAGGAGGAGGAGGTGGAGGCGGAGGAGGTGGAGGAGGAGGAGAGAAAGTCCCCCTGTCCCTGGGAAGAAAGCGGAGGGGGCGGCGGACGGGCCAGGAGGAGGCCGCGTGGTCGTTTATCGTGGACGCCTCTTTTTCGCCTTTCTGCTATTTTTTAATTGTGACCTCCCACCTCAGCACTCGCTAACCTCTAAGCCGCAAGGTCAAGGTCTCTCGTAGAAAAAATTAAGCTTCTGTAAAGAACCAGCGAAAGCTTTATTCACTGCATAGCATAGTTTTCTTTTTTAGTTTCTTTCGTTAGAGAAAGATGATGATAATGATAGTTTTTTTCTTATATAGCGAAGTAAGCGCTTTACAAGATTGAATATGAAGTACAACTTAGCAAGCTTAGCACTAAGTGTTACAAACAGGAGAGCGAGGATACTCCCACTGGAGACCTCAATAATCTATTGTTATTGTTTGCGAGAATGTAAGGGAGAATAGGACTATTACAGGAAGAAACTAGTTGCAGAACGTAAGTTAGTTGAATCATGCATTTCTCTTTAAGGTGGCTTAACTTTATCCTTTGGAAATCTAAATTTGATTCTTTGGTGTTTGCTATAGATTTTTCCTAGGTTGAATATGGAATTTGCAGGTGAGGATGGTAATAATAAGTCTTATTTTTTCGTACTTCATTTTAAAATTTGCTTTTGTTCTCTCAAGAGAGGTTCATGAAATAAACACAACTTTTGCAAAGAAGTGTACATTCACGATCAGGGAAAAGAAATAAAATGATGTGATAGACAGGTATCATTAATCCAAAATCAAAGTAAACCACAATAACTACACTATGAGTAAATTATATTTAAAATAGTATTCTTGGTCAAAAAATCACTTGATTATGTTGTTTTATTTCAGTTTGTTTTCAACAATCGAAAGATTTGAGTTCACTCATTTTTCAATAGTAAGGGAAAATTGGGTTAATTTGCATCATTTATTCAGTTAGAATAAACGTTCTTCCAACTGCATGCAAAAATGTGCAGTGTGCCACCGTACACTCACGCAGGTCAAAGAGAGGGAAGCGAGTGAATCCATCAGAGGCGGTTAAGGACTAATGAGGAAAGTTGCTGGGCGAGTCACCGCTCGGCGGCACGTCCCACGCAACGCCACGCGGCAACGGCGGCCGATGAGGCGGAGAGAGGCGGTTGATACCAGTATAGGCTTCTTGCTGTTGTTGTAATGATTGACGTTGTGATGCTTGTATGAAGGTTGGGATGAGTGTAGTGACAGAGGTATTTCACATCGTTGTGGTTTAGTGTTTGCTCTTTTGTTAGGGGTAGTAGTACAATTGGTGATATCGATGGTGGTAGTGGTGATGGTGGTAGTGGTGGTAGTAGTGATGGTGGTAGTAGTGATGGTGGGTATTTTGATGGCGGTGATGGCGGCGGTAGGATTGATTGATTGCTTTTTTCGTGTTTTCGGGCGTGTCAACTGCTTTGATCATTAGTCCCGTTAGTGTAGTGCATGTTTTTCTCGGGAGATGGCGGTGATCTTCCCCCGCGGATGGCGAGATCCGGCGCCGACCTACCGTCGGCTAGTGAGGTTTCCCCCTAACTAGGACTCTCCCACCAGCGGGGCACCGCCCCAGCCGGGACTAGCTCTAAGCTCCCGACCAGTCTCCCGGAATATGTGGTAGTGTAGTGCATGTTAGTGTAAGTGTGTGTGTAAGGGGAGAGGATAGGGCAAGGAAGGGGAAGGAAAGATCGCGCGCGGTCCGTGGCCCGTTTGGTAGGGTACTGCTCCGGTATTCGCCTGGTGTTGATAGGAGAAACCACGGAAAACTACCGATCAGAGCAGCCGGCCGCTAGAATTCTCCTCCAGACAGCGACTGAATTCGACCTAGCTGAAAAGCTAGTGTCGAAAATCCTGCCGCCATGGGGAGTGGGAACCTAGGGCCTCCCGGTCAGAGGCGCTGCAGTGACATCAGTTGATGCACTGAGCTACCGCTCCGGGTGCGGCGGTAGGAGTGGTCGTGGTGGTGGTGATAGTGGTGACTGTAGAGGCGGTGATGATAACGGTCATTGCGTAGTCTGTAGTTGTGGTTTGAATGGAAATGGATTGCAATGGTCACTAAGTGGTGGTCCTGATTGATAGATACCCTTTGTGCTGCTTGGTAGGCAAAGTATATTGCACCGGCGTTAGGCAAGCATACACAATTTCCTTGACTGGATCGGAACTGTCCCTTCCAGAAACCAGTGCACGATTATTTGCTTACCAATCAGGAGCAGACACATAAGCAACTTCATTACATTACGTTTCCCACCGCATGTTCATTGTCAGTGTCATCAATTTTCACTCCCATACACGCCCTAGAAGTGTGTGATACTTATTAGGAGGCATCTGCTTATTTACAAACAATAAAAATGTTAAAAAAATTATTAGTGTATCAAAAAAAAAAATTGTCCCTGTGGACAAACATATCTCAGAGAGAAAACTGACACGTGCATTTTTAATTCTAAACTACGATACGAAGAGACATAAAATTATTTCCAAAGAATATTTTTATTGCGATGAAAACAGTTGGGTAGTGCACACCACACACAAAAACCCGATTCCAACATGGTCATTAATTAGCTGGTTTTCTTCAGAATCTTCACGAGAATGAATAAGTATTTAACAAATAAAAGTATCCAAAGTTTTTTATGACAATCATTTATTCAGTAATTTCACTGTGTGTGAAATGACTGAATAAATGATTGTCATAAAAAACTTTGGATACTTTTATTTGTAAACATATATTGACAATCAAGAAGAAATATTGATTTAATAAGTATTTAAATACATTTTAAAACCATTCTATTCTGTTTCCAAAAATAAAAGAAATGTATTCCTAACATACGAATTCGGGCCTAAGACAATGTTTTAATTTCAACATAGATAACTAGCATGAAAGGAATTTAATGGTTGTGTATAAGCGCCACAATCAGAAGAAATAGTCAAACACTAGAGTTGGGTTGAATTAAACCAAGTCATTTTATGTTTCAACGGTCTCTGCTCTGGAACGTGCTAACATTGATGTTGAGAAAAAACAGGGGAACTTCACAAGACATAGAAGGAAACGGCTCGGGCGTCGGGAGCTCCGCGCTGCAGGCCGTGCGATATCAGCTGCAGCGTCAGCGAGTCGCTCGAGGGAGGGGGCGGGTGGGGCTCAACCAGGAAGCAGACGACGCCGAGGAGCTGCGTCACCGACAAGCGGCTGCTTCCAATCCGTACATAGCGACGGCGCCGCAGAAGACGCACTGCTCACGAATAGCCTGAGACACTCAGCAGTAGACATAGGATGTTTAGGGAAATACTCATTTTATTCTAGCGAACTTATTTAAAGGCTGATAATATTTGTGCACGAATCATGACAAATGATTACATACATGACGAAGTTTTATGTTTATTTTTGCTTTTTTTAGCATAAATGTCTTTTTTGCATAAGTACCCTTTTTAGATTCATTGACTTTTATGTATTTTATTTGTAATACTAAAATATCGGGGCACCCAAATTTTAAGTGGAAATAAATGTAAATTCTCTGAAGGTTTCAATGGTGCTAATATTGAACTTCTAAATTATACACCAGTCCCATCAGTATATATTAATTTCTCCACATTCAAACTGATTTTGTTTTCCAATTGTCGCAAATTTGAAATAGTGATCCTGCAAAAGTTACTGGTAATATATTGCAATGCAAACTACTAATAATAAAATGTAGAAGAGTTGTAAATATGTAAATATAGTTTTACATTAAAATGTATTCATTTTGTGTACGTAACGTATGGCAGTGCATTGTTTTCCTTATTATTCACATTTCAATGCCTTTTTATGCTCATAAAATAAGATATTTTAATGCCTAAACATCCGATGTCTACTCATCAGCAGGGGCCCTCCCTACGGCAACGTTAGGGAGAAAGATGACTGCCCAAGAAATTTGGGAGCGCTAGAATATGCCACAGACATTCGTGAAGTAACTTCTGCCACAGTTTTTGGATCTATAATAATGGGCTAATATTCGATTATTAATTCCATCATCCCTTGCAAAACAATATTCTTCAAATTATTTAAAACTCTATGCTCAAGGTCCAGTTTCAAATAATCTCCACGACTTACTCCCAAAGAGAAATACACTGGTGAATAAACACATTAAGAAAATAATTTTTCTGAACCTTTCTGTTAACACTAAACAATAATAAGATATGTTTTCATTACATTTAGATTTTAAGAAGGTTAAATCTACTTCATGCCAAGCGGTACCGCTAAAAACTGAGAAAAGGTTACTGAGAAAATGGGTGTTATCTCTTGATTTAGTTACTTCCCACAGGAATTCGTTCTCACCACATGCTTAGAATGATCTTGAACCTGAAAGAAGCAGTGAAAGTGAAATTGAAGACGAACAATAGCTCCCATGTTTGGCTCAAAGATACGTGGGTGCGTTAGATTAGATGACAGATAAGGCCTGCGACGATACCAGCCGCAGTCTTTGTTGGTAAACGCAACTTTCCACAGTGCACGAAAACAAAAGAGCGAATGAGTGAATCAACGAGTGCCAAGCATTCGCCCAAGATACCACACTCTCAGCTGGAAGGAACGTGTGCAAATATCAAACGCTCTTCCCAAACTTTCCCAGCATAAATCACTGTGGCAGGAGAGTGAAGACGAAATGATTAGCTTGCATTTAATGTGAGAGCAAAATTCAACATGGGACGGTTGCTATAGAAACCAGTTCATTCCCTTTACGCAAATTCTACAAGATAAAAAACATGATTTAGCTTATATCTAGCCAAGCGTTATAATGTGAGCAACATATGTTCTCGTTACAGTGGTTCTCGCCACTTGTAGGTGAGCATGAGCTGTACTATTTGAACTATACCTCTTCCTGGTGATATGAAAAACCTTTAAAACTGAGCATAAATGTAAAAATTGAATATTGGCATGAGCTGGTTTAGATAGCAAAGTCTCACATCACATTCAAAACCTTTAGTACATCATTCGCAATATAAATTACTCCAATGGTTATACTGTGTACGTGTGGACTATGTTGATTCATTATCTGTTTTACAGATTCGCAAGTGTCAACGAACTTGAATTTGACTAACGCTGCCAATAGTACAATAGCGGACTTAAAATGTACTCAATATAAATATTTACTCAGAGAAAACAATAATTAATTAATAAAATAACAATTCTCCTGTTAAAATCCAATTTGTGGACAAACATACCATTTCTATTACTTTATTATTTTATGAATAATATCCGTATGATACTTGTAGTAGCGACGTCTGAACTCTTTCACACCACAAGCTTTTCGGTACCAGTTTGAGAAATTATTAGCACTAAAAATCCAGATAGTCTTTAGGATGCTGTGTAACATTTAACAAGAGACATTGAACATTAATATATTATATCGTTTACAAATTTATGTACTTGTTACTTTATGTTCAAACGGCTTACAAAGAATGTTAATAGGTGAAGTAATTGAAAAAGAGCAATGAAACATCAATTTTATAAATTAAAATTTAAACAGTTAAATTACATTTTGGGACATCTTTTGGTGGATTTTCTGGTCTAAAAATTTCAACCGAAACTTCATTGTGCCAGGAAAAACATTCTAAGAAGTATACAATAGCTGAAAAAACATTTCGAAAAATCTTTGCAATACACTAGTGTAAATGCCTCCAAACCTACTTTTCGTGTTGCTTACTTAGCAAACTACTTAATATTTCAATCCAAATTTTCAAATTAAAGGTAACTTTGATTAATATAGTTGAATTTATAAATAGAATGACAACTTAAATTGGCAGGAAATATGGAAATCATTTACCGAATGATTGTCAAACATATTAATGACCTATACCTTTTTAGAAACTAAAATTTAATTTTGCTCATAATTATAAAGCATGAAGGCAGAATCGAAATGAAAAGTTCTTATTATTACTCATCGTTGAGGAGCCATATGGTTTCTGAACGAGGTCGACGTACGCGCTCGCACTGGCCGTCGCGAGTAACTGTAAGAGATTTCATCGATGTTTGCTGTAGGAGGGGCTCGAGGTGGCGCAGCGGGGGATAGGAAGTGGGCTGAGTTAGTGGGAGCGTGTTGTCTTATTCCGATTACATACTTGAATTCACGTGACCTTGCGTGGAATAAACCGGGAGCGGTAGCTCAGTGCATCAACTGATGTCACTACGGCGCCTCTTACCGGGAAATCCTAGGTTCGAGTCCTGAAGGCGGCAGGATTTTCGACACTAGCTTTTCAGCTAGGTCGAATTCAGTCGCTGTCTGGAGGAGAATTCTAGCGGCCGGCTGCTCTGATCGGTAGTTTTCTGTGGTTTCTCCGATCAACACCACGCGAATGCCGGACCAGTACCCTAACAAACGGGCCACGGACCGCGCGCGATCAGTCCTTCCTCTTCCTTGTCCTCTCCTCTTCCCTTACACACACACACACACACACACACACACACACTTACACTAACATGCACTACACTGCCACATATCCCGCGAGACTGGTCGGGAACTTAGAGCTAGTCCCGGCTGGGGCGGTGCCCCGCTGGTGGGAGAGTCCTGGTTAGGGGGAAACCCCACTAGCCGCCGATAGGTCGGCGCCGGATCTCGCCATCCACCGGGGGAAGATCACCGCCAGCTCCCGCGAAAAAACATTCACTACACTAACGGGACCAATGACCAGAGCAATTGCGTGGAATAAGAATTAATGGTTGGATATTTGATGATGATGGCGATAATTCTGATCCGCCCGTTCCTCTGGGAGGGGAAACTAGGCACAATGATGGCGCATTGGCGGAATGTGAGACGGAGAAAGCGGGGTGCCGCTGGCCCCCTCGGGAATCGTGGCCTGGGGCGTGCCCCCTCTGAGTAGAAGGCCAGTCCCCTGGCAGGGCCGCCCCGTTCGCCGCGTGCCCGGAGCGCGGGTTCGTAGCCGGCCAACTGACTCTCCCCCCCGCCCCCTGCAGCGCCCCAAAACCCCGCCCCCGTCTCCGCCCCCGTCTCCGCCCCCGTCTCCGCCCCGCTCCGCCCCCGTCTCCGCCCCGTCTCCGCCCCCGTCTCCGCCCCCGTCTCCGCCCCCGTCTCCGCCCCCGTCTCCGTCCACTCTCCCATCTACGCCCTTCCTCCGCTCCCACCAACGCCCGCATCTCCGTCCCACACGCCTCCGCCCACGTCACCGTCCCACCTCTATCCCCGCCCCCGCCTCCGCCCCCGCCTTCGCCCCCGCCCACACCCACGCCTCCCCCGCCTCCAGCACCGCACATGCCTCCGCTTCCACCCACGCCCGCGTCTCCTCCGTCTCCACCCCCACCGCCGCCCTCGCAGTCGCAGCCGCCACCGCCGTCGGACGCAAAGCTGACGAGCGCGGGGCCTGAGCGTAGCGGGGGCCGGGGCGGGGCGGGAAGCAGTGCCCAGGCGGGCGATGACGCCACCGCCTCCGGACACGCGCGCCGTGCGCCTGCGAGGGGGAGGGGGGCGGAAGATGCGCGGGGAGGGGGAGGGGCAGGCCACCTTGGCGCGGCGCGGCGCGGTGGGAGACAGCCGCTTCAGCAGTAAAGCTCCGCAGCCTCGCAGCCTCCGGGCGCCGTACAGCAGCCTCTCTAACGACAGCGCACAAGCCGACGTCCAGTGCCTTCTACGTGCTTCCCTATAACGATGGAATTCGTCTCTTGTAGAAAAATTTACCCATTTGCGCAAAAAGGAACTGACGAGAAATTACATATCCCGAGATGAGGAATTAATGAGATATCGTTTTTGTCTATAAGAACTCTGTCAATACGCAACGATATTTCAACAGTCTTCAGCTTTGTAAGCGTGGCGTGGTTACATTCATTGGAGTTTAATTAAACATTATAATTCAAAATTTTAAGGGATAGAGAATTTTGACTACTTTCATTACTCGGGAATAGAAAAAGATTGATTATAAATTTCGAATCAACAAGGATTCTGTTGCTGATAATACGAATACATGATAATACGAAAGTCATAAACAATAGATTTCATTGTGTTTTAAAATTCTCTACTTATCTCCAAGTCCATTCAATGTGTTTTAAAATTCTCTACTTATCTCCAAGTCCATACAATTTGTGGCGAATATTGAAATGAATAAAGTAAATCCATCGGTGAATATTGCTGGTAAATTTTTAGAATCTTTTTTCATTATTCTTCAATATATTACAAACATTCACTGCTAATTAATTAACTACAGAACTAAAACTAATCAATTAACTACAGAAAAATTTAGATGACTAACATCGATAACTAATTATTTGATGATTCGACTTTTCCTCGTTCACCTTCAGGTTTTGGAATTTGCCCAATGACTTGTTGAAACTTACACACCAGCTTAGAACTTTCCTCTGATTTCGTTCGTGCTAATCATTCGTCTCAGTGTTACCGAAAAGCGTGAGAAATTGTAAAAGAGCTTGGTCGTTTAGCGTTACATACCTTTATTTCTGAAAATTCTTCGACAATTTGAAATAACTCTTTCTTCATTCAGACACGAGATATTGTGGGTCCCTCCATTAAATTTCTATGTCATTTCACGTGAGTGAGAGTTAATAGCAGACACGTTAACTACTGAGGTCATTGAACCCGCAAGTGTAGTGCATTTCATAACTCTGGCAGTGGCAGTGTTCCTCCACCGCTAGAATGTGAGATGTGACACCAACTTATACGAGGACACGTTTCCTCTTCGAGTATCATCGCCAGCGGAGCACCACTCCAAACGTGTGAAAGGGGTGAGGATAAGACAAGGACGAGGAAGGAAAGATCGTGCGCGGTCCTTGGCCCGTTTGCGAGGGTACTGCTCTAATGTTGATCGGAGATACCACGGATAACTTCCGATCGAAGCTCCGAGAATTCTCCTCCAATCGCAGCTGAATTTGACCGAGCTACCTACATATATTTCGATATACCTATAGTGTCCGATGATATAACGTCAATGTTACACCTCCTGCCATATGAATGGAATTTTTAACAGTGGTAAGCACATTTCTAAGGGCAACGAGGTCGACGGTTGAGAAGGACGTAATTAAAAATATTCATTCTATAAATTAGGATGAGTATTGATTGACTGATTCATTAGTGATTCCGGGCGCGTCAACTAAGGAGGTTATTAGTCCAGTAAGTGTAGTGCATGCTTTTTTCATGGGGGTGGCGGTGATCTTCCCCCGCAGGATGGCGAGATCCCCAACCACGTATCTCCCACCAGCGGGTCCCCACCCCAGCCGGGACAAGCTCTAAGCCCCCGACCACTCTCCTCGCATATGTTGTAGTGTAGTACATGCTAATGTAAGTGTGTGTAAGGGGTGAGGAGATGACAAGGAAGAGGAAGGTAAGTTCGCGCGGGGTCCGTCGCCCGTTTGTTAGGGCATTCACCTGGTGTTGATCGGACACACAACGGAAAACTACCGATCAGACCAGTCGGCCGCTAAAATTCTCCTCCAGACAGCGACTGAATTCGACCTAGCTGACAAGCTAGTGTCGAAAGTCTTGCCGCGATCAGGACTCGAACCAAGGACCTCCCGGTAAGGGGCACTGCAGCAGGAGGTGTAACAATGACCTAATCTCACCTGTCACTGTTGAAAAATCGAAGTGTAGCATCAACAATCTGTCAACGCTGGGACTCCGCTAGCCAACAACGCTGCAAAGGAAACGATATTACCGCTGATCTGTCACAGCCGGTCAGACATTTCAACCTAGACGCAGGCAAGTCCTTTTGCACTGTCGCTGTGGTATCTGAAGCGCCTTCTTCGCCGTCGGAGCCGCAGCGGTTGCCACGGCGGCGCCTCCTCGGCTGCGTCCGTCTGCGGCGGGAGCCGGCGCCAGCGCCCATCCGCCCATGACGTCATGCGGTTGCAGCTCCTCTTTATGTTTGCCCAGCTGGGATTCGTCTTCCTCACAACGTTTTCACTCAAAAGAGCCGTTTCCAATCACCGAACTCTCCTTCCACGAAGATGACTCAAGTTATGTAATAAGATAGTAAGTTAGTTAATGCCTTATTTTACGTGGCGAGACTCGGGCCATCACGCTCGCTCTTCCGTCTAACCACGCAAATTTCGCTACGCTCCTTTCACCACCTAGCGGAGAAAGGAGGTATTATCTTGGGCGACGAAACAGGCGGATCTCAATTTTGCTCAGATGCTTCATTTAGGCTTGAAGAGCGTTTACATGCAGTAAATCTACTACATGGGACAGCCGGCTTTACTTCCCCTCAGAAGGATGGCGTACAAAGGATTTTTTCGCCCTTAAAAATCCACGGTTTCGATCGGGTTTAAACCCGCAAACTAGGGTACAACAGCCCGACACGCTAACCGTTATACCACCGAATCCGCAAGTTATGTAATAAGGTAGTTTTCGAGAAAAAAATGTGGTAATACGCAAAGATGAAGCAGAAACGTCTTCCTCTGCCAGGAGGTGCAGCGACTCTGTCAGCGTTGCCACTGAGTCTGCAGCGACTCTTACCGCGAGGTCTTAAGACTTCAAAGTCTAACGAAGGCAGTCTAACTAGTACAGCCAGGACGATTTCAGACGCTGGAGGAGAAATCTGGAGGTCAGCAGTTATGATCAGTTTTCCATGATTTTTCTCATCAATACCAGGCGAGTTCCGGAGTGGTACCCTAACAAAGGGCCACGGGCCGCGTGCGGTTTTTCCATCCTCTTGGTTGTCCTATCCTCTCCCCTCACACATAATCACATCCATTTACGTACACTATAGTACTAAACACATCGGGAGCCAAGGCGGGAACTTAGAGCTTGTCCCAGGTATGGCGGTACCCTCCTGGGAGATTCCTGGAGGAGGAAATCCCATGCAAGTCGATGTGTACGTCGGCACCGGATCTGGCCGTTTAGCGGTAGTGGAACACCGCCCCCTCCCGGTATTAAAACATCCATAACACTGACGGGAATAATTACTATATTAGTTGAGATGTCCGGAAATATTAATTCATCAATCTAGCTTAGTTTCTGAATAGAGCTGTTTGTGTGAGACACAAAAATTAAAATCGAACTCCTTCAAACTCAATTGAGTGAATCAAGTCTCTGAGAGGGGCAAATCAACTTACC
Organism: Teleogryllus oceanicus; assembly: GCA_964035755.1. NCBI lineage: Eukaryota > Metazoa > Arthropoda > Insecta > Orthoptera > Gryllidae > Teleogryllus > Teleogryllus oceanicus. Next base: position 28,757,059 of record CAXIVR010000011.1, on the reverse strand, counting down.
CTACACGGAATAAATTTCATTTTGAAACAGGTTTATTGGAATTGTAAAAGTTACATGGTGATGAGTCTCTTGATCTTTTGTACAATTAATTGATTTTGAAACGCTTAAAAAAACAAAAAAAACTTTTTCATTAACTTGCAATGTTCAATATTCTGAAGTTTCTGAAACTTCAGAATATTGAATTTTCAGGAAGAATATTAATTTTTCTATCTAAATAGAAACGAGGAAGAGTAAATATTATAAAATGTAAAATAGCAGTTAATGTTTATAATGAAAGTACCAAACTGTAAATACAATGATAACAAAGGACATTTTAAACATTCCAAAATTTAGGGGACACAAAACCATTTCCCCACGTTGTTTACCTTCCCAATCCAGACAAGCAAACTGTTTGCACGAAATGATTCTACGTCTCGGCTCAAATGGGATTGTTAAGAATATGTAACGAGGAACAAACAAGCGACACGCATACGAATTGGAGCTCAAAGTGGCACCCTCTTCGAAAGCGGTGGTGCGTGATTCGCGATCGCGAACGCCCTGCCCCACCTGCCACATCACTTTGCGACCGCGTCTACCGAGGACGATGACGCAGAAGGAAACCTGCCCCGCCGGCCACTCGCTTTCGATAGGCGCGCGCGGAGATGCCAAGTTTGTTTCAAACTCAGACACGTCGACGTTTGAACACATTAGAAGACCGAAGTCGCTCCCAACATGTTAAACATTGTATGAAATATGTCAGTGAATGGGAGACCGGTTTTTCTTCGAGAATATGCTACCAGGTGAGAATGTCAGCCTTTCCTCTGTTTTCCTGACTTGAACTCTTTCCCATAACACTCATGTAATGTGGCTAGAAATGACAGCAAAATTATTTTGTGAGTAGAAATGACAGTCTAAGTCAGCTTGGATTGATCTCCAGCTTTGTACGCTGATATTAGAAAACGTTTTGAACATTTAAAAGACTAATAAACTTCTGAATATGAATTGGATGTTACTGAATGTGTGATTAAACTGATAATTTTTTTTACATTTGAATTTGTCGAATTACTTAACTGTTAATATACCGGTCCATAAATAGATACCGGTATTACAACAAAGCCCTTCGTTAGTTGCCATCCCCTGACACGCCGGGATTTACAGAGCAAAACACACTGGCCTCAGTGAACTTTGTGCCCCTTTCTATTGAAATGACAAATGCGTTTAATGCAGACGTTGTAAGACAGACATGAGTCAACAACCCCGACCATTTGCATTCAAAGACTTGTTGTCGTAATATACTGTGTGTATTATCCAACGATGTAGTAGGAAGTTTTTGGGGCATCAAGACTTTAATTTGAGGCAACAATAACTTTATCAATCGTTATTGAAAGTATTGAAATTTGAGGTTCGATAACATGGAGTATTGATACGTTGCTGGTATCTACTAAAAATATTACAATATCCATTACATTTTGTTACTTAATTTTTTGTTACTTAATTTAATTACAAAAAACATTCAAGTTAATCCTTTTATATGCAGCGGTATTCTCTTACATTAAAGACCAACAAATGAATTAATATTTTAAAATTAATTTTTACTGGCACCTAGACACTAAATTCACAACGTTACAATAAAGAATGGGGTCGCACCATAAGATGTTTGTAATAAATTCAGTTTTAAACAATAAAAAATGTTTCTTTCATCGTAAATTTAAAATTGGAATAATATAAGAAAAGGAAGAATTAAAACTAAAAATTGACATGATAAAAAACTATTTTAAGGGAAAAGAAGAACAGTATGATTACAACAAAATCTCAAATGGTATGAACGGTATCAATGGCATTATCGCAAATGGTATTTCATTTTCGTTGCGGTTGTCCTGTGACATTTTCCAGAACGTCATTACCTCCTGTTTTTCATGTGCTCGCGTCAAGAAAAAAAAGCCGGGCGTGTTGGTTCAGGAGGGGCGGATGGGTGGTGGAATGGGAGGGGTGGTGGGAGGGGGAGGGGGAGGGGCTGTCCGGCGCAGGCGCACAGGGGCGTCGTTTGTCGCGGCGTGGCGTCGGTGGCGTCGGGGCGCTCTAGTTGCGGTGGCCGTGGCCTCCTCCACTTTCTCCGTCGCGCCGCCGTCGCAAAAAATACGCGCTGCGCCCCTCGCCCGGGACGGGGACCGCGCGACGGCGTCGCGGGGAGGGGGGGGGCGGGGAGACGCTCGCCTCGCGGCGGACGATGAACTGCGGCAACCGCTGAGACCTCCCCGCACCCAACACAGGCAGGGCTTCCGTCTCTTCCTTCCGCGCTGCACCGGGAGCGGTGGCTCAGAGCATCAACTGATGTCACTGCAGCGCCTCTGACCGGCAGGTCCTAGGTTCCCACTCCCCTCGGCGGCAGGATTTACGACACTAGCTTTTCAGCTAGGTCGAATTCAGTCGCTACCGGCAGGTCCTAGGTTCTTCCTGGCCACGGACCGCGCGCGATCTGTCCTTCCTCTTCCTTGTCCTATCCTCTTCCCTTACACACACTTACACTAACATTCACTACACTACCTCATATTCCGGGAGACCGGTCGGGAGCTTAGAGCTTGTCTCGGTTAGGAGGTGCCCGCTGGTGGAGAGTCCTGGTTGGGGAAACCCACTAGCCGACGGTAGGTCGGTGCCGGATCTCGCCATCCAGCGGGGGAAGACCACCGCCATCTCCCGAGAAAAACAAGCACTACACTAACGGGACTAATGACCAACGCAGTTGACGCGCCCGGAAACACGAAAAAATCAATCAATCCTTCCGCGCTGCGGCTCAGTTCGCGTCTTGAGAGGTGGCTCGGGGGCGTGCCTCTGACCGGGATGGCGCGCAGCATTTTTGACACTAGCTTGCCAGCTAGGTCGAATTCAGTCGCTGCCTGGAGGAGAATTCCAGTGGCCGCTTGCTGTGATCGATAGTTTTTTCAGTGGTTTCTCCCATGAACACCAGGAGCAATGCCCTATCAAACGGGCCACAGACCGCGCGATTTTCCCTTCTCATTCCTTGCCCTATTCTACTCCTTACTTACACACACTCTCACTTAGATGCACCACACTACAACATATGCCGGGAGACCGGTCGGGAGATTAGAGCTTGACCCGGCTGGGGTGGTGCCACGTTTGTAGAAGATACCTGGTTGCGAAAAACCCCGCTAGCCGACGGTAGGTCGGCGCTGGTTCTCACCATCCAGCGGGGAAAATCACCGCCACCTCCCGAGCAAAAAACAGACACTATACTTACGGGACTAATGACCTTAGCCGTAGACGCGCCCGGAATCACTAATCAATCAATCAAACCAGTTCGGATCTTGGCCTGACATCATGCACACGCAGTTCCGCCGGAGTGTTTTCAGATGATGGGGCAGGAACCATAAGTGGATGATGTACAACTCCTATTCGTATTAACTACTTGAATATTTTAATTTTATGGTAAGCTATTTTTTATCTGAAAAGTATTGTTATCAAACAAAACATGAACTCCATACCTTTTAGAAAGTGTAATGATGTGTTATGCAGTGCAGAGAGGGAAACAACTGATGTTTGTTTATTGAAATGGTTAATCTAAATTGACCACTGATGATAAATGTGCTTCACAGAAGGGTAACATTACTATTGAATTAAAACGTTTAAAAAGTTTTAGATCTGAAATGGAAACACTGAATACCAAGAGCGAGCACCATAAGTAGTTTAAGCTCAAAATTGGCGACCGGAAATAAAAATTAATAAGTTGGATGTTGAACTCCATTTGTATGCGTTGAAGACTCCCCTACCGGTCAACTTATGAGAAATACGCTATTAAACTATCAGAAGCTTCTTTTTTCATTATTCTTTAGCACAATTGAGTCATTATCTACAGCAAGTTCCATGTGCTCTTTTGCCTCTATTGTACCATGTCTTTCCTAATTATTACCTTCCCTTACTAATAATGAATATCAGCTGACCGACGATACTCAGGTGACCGAGTTTGAAGTGAAAAGCAAATCCAGTTAAATGGGGAAACTGAATTGTAAATGAAGAGAGAGAAATTGATGTGCGAAAGTGAGAGTGTAATAAATCTGCCACTACATGGGTCAGGCCTCTGATTATGGAGAGAGTCCGCAGCATCCAGTCATACCTGTATGACGTACATATAAGCCTTGAATATCATTAATCTTTTTAAAATTGGTGGAGGTATGTTAATTTGAACCTTGAAAGACAAACTTCGACGTTGACTGGTACAAAAGAGGCAACACGGACGCACTTTTGTAGTTATGAATATTGGCATTTAACTTTAAGGAGCGAATTTATGGGGGCTGTGACTCAACTGTATGAATATTGAATGCAAATTACAAGCAGTGTCAAGAGAAGGCCATCATGCCTAAGCCGATTATGCATCTGATCTTGTCAATTTCGTAAATCCCAGTTCATTGTGAGGCAATGCGAAGACTAAGATTAGCTCCTTTTCCATTTTAGTCTCTCACGTCGCCAATAGGTGTCAATTGGACAAGGCACATTAATTTTCAGATTGTTTAAGAGATTTCACGATGACAAGGAGAGGGGTCCTGTGTATGATCTGCAGTGGATGTATTAACTTGCATAATCTATGTTCATAGTACTCACAATTTGGAACGTCGAAAAATAATTTTGGAAAAAGAACGCAACTGAGAAAGTTGCTATTTCTACCAGATAACATAACATGCATCAAACACAGTTAAAATGAGTCTGATGAAGATAACCCACTCACATCGTACTAATATGTATTTAATTTTTAAAAAATGCTGAATAATAGACAATCAATTGTCACACACAAAGTGACCGAGAACTATTTTTATTGACATAATCGCATATTATGAAGATACTACGACTTATTCAACGAATGAAGAAATTCCTCACTGTTATTATATGCATTAACAGTCAAATCATTGTCGCTGTCTGGAGGAGAATGCTAGCGGCCGGCTGCTCTGATCGGTAGTTTTCTGTGGTTTCTCCGATGAACACCAGGCGAATGCCGGAGCATTACCCTACCAAACTGGCCACGGACCGCGCGCGATCTCTCCTTCCTCTTCCTTGTCCTATCCTCACCCCTTACACACAACACTTACACTAACATGCACTACACTATCACACTTTCTAGGAGACAGGTCGGGAGCTTAGAGCTTGTCCGGCTGGGCGGTGCCCGCTGGTGGAGAGTCCTGGTTAGGGGAAACCCCACTAGCCGACGGTAGGTTGGCGCCGGATCTCGTCATCCAGCGGGGAAAGATCACCGCCATCTCCCGAGAAAAAACATGCACTACACTAACGGGACTAATGACCAAAGCAGTTGACGCGCCCGGAAACACGAAAAACTCATTCAATCAATCAATCAAATCATTGTGTTCGTGGATGCAGCTGACAAGTGACAATGTCCCGTCCCGAGCGAGGGCGAGAGCGAGAGCGAGAGCGGGAGCGAGGGGGCGAGGGCGAGGGCGAGGCGAGGGCGAGGGCGGAGGGCGAGGGCGAGGGCGAGGGGCGAGGGCGAGGGCGAGGGCGAGGGCGAGGGCGAGGGCGAGGCGAGGGCGAGGGAGGCGAGGGCGAGGGCGAGGGCGAGGCGAGGGCGAGGGCGAGGGCGAGGGCGAGGGCGAGGGCGAGGGCGAGGGCGAGGGGGCGAGGGCGAGGGCGAGGGCGAGGGCGAGGGCGAGGGGCGAGGGCGAGGGCGAGGGCGGGGGGCGAGGGCGGGGCGAGGGCGAGGGCGAGGGCGAGGGCGAGGGCGAGGGCGAGGGCGAGGGCGAGGGCGAGGCGAGGGCGGGAGGCGAGGGCGAGGGCGAGGGCGAGGGCGAGGGCGAGGGCGAGGGCGAGGGCGAGGGCGAGGGCGAGGGCGAGGGCGAGGGCGAGGGCGAGGGCGAGGGCGAGGGCGAGGGCGAGGGCGAGGGCGAGGGCGAGGGCGAGGGCGAGAGCGAGAGCGAGAGCGAGGACCGGCCGGAGGGCGAAAGTGCTCTGGCGCCGGAGAGCGAAGGGAGCTGCCAACAGGAAGTAACCCTGGCCATGAGCCCCTCACCCCCCCACCCACCCACACGACCCGAGGGGCCCTATCTGGGGTGGAACCGCGCCCCTAATCACCCGGCCCTTCGCGGGCGGAGGGCTCAAGGTAAAGTCAAACAGGCGTTCAGGGGGGCGGGGCTAGGGCCACACGATGAGTCAAATGAAGGACGTGAAGGAGAGCGAGTTGGGAGCAAGAGGGGAGGTAAGGTCCCAGGGGGCGCAGAGAGAGAAGCGATCGAGGAAAGTCGGGTGATGAAGGGAGGTGGCCTGGTGGGGGAGGGGAGGGGAGGGGAATGGGCGAGCGGCAGCGCACGTGGGGGCGCTAAAGCTGTCACCGGCGCCGCGGGCGAGGGAGCGAGAAGCGGGTCACTGTGCCAGCGCCCAGCGGCGCCGCCTCCCGCGCGGACACGCACCCCGAAATAAGCGCCGCGGCTCCTCCAACCCCTCCCCACCCCTCCCCGCCCCCACCCTCACCCAACAGACGCGTACGTCGTCCCCGCGGTCGCAAAGGCCGCGCACCACTCGCCTTTCCTTTTCACGCCCCTCTTACACGTGCGGCGATTGGCAGACATTTCCACCACTGCTCTACAGCCAATGTTATTATATACTGCTCAATTGGCCTTGCCTCGTATTTTGATTTTACACACTTTCCCCCCTTGATCTTCAACTTGAAATCTGGAAGACATCCTTAGATATTTTCGGTAAGAAATATGAAGTCACAGAAAAAAGTGTTCAAAGTGTGGTTAACATAAAGCTTTCAATTTCAAGCAAATACAAGAATTAATTTTAACTGTGTATTTCTCGAACTTCTGCTACGCTCTAACAAGAAGTAGATCTTAGAATTATATTACGTAACGTTTTTACCGACTGTCTAACTGCAGCCGCAGTCACTTTTGTAGAAGTCAGAAATAAATGGTCTCACGAATACTTCAGTAGTAATGCTGTCTTTTCCCCCTGACTTTCATTTCTTTTTAGCCTAAGCTCAGGTCTGTGGTGTGAAAGGATAGAGAGTTCCGCAGCGCATGCGTGTGTGCTGGGAAGACTATCCGCCAGGGGTTACATTTCCGAGAGGGCGGAAGCGACGACAAACACTCAGACGTTCTTTTTGACACTCGGTTTACTAACGATAGTCGTAAAAATGTTTTGAAACAGCAAATTTCTTACGTTATACATTCTTTTAAAAGTTTCGAGTTAAATATGTGCCTGTTGAAAAGTAAATGCTTTTGTGGCAATACATTTTCGACTCTTTCACTGGTAGAGCGTAGAGATGTGTTTTGTGAACACTTTGACACGAATGTTTAGACAGTGTTCTTCCTCCTCACATACATACTTTTCCCGAAAATATTACAGTTATCAAAATCACTAAAATTTATGAACATCTATTGCATTTACGAGGCTAATTCATCTTCAACTTTCTTACACTGAAATTATAGGAAGTTATGCGTAGAATCACGTATTTCCTACACGAGCAATACATTTAACAAAACAAAAAGAAAGAATTATTACCAGAAAATATTATTCTTTAAGAAGTGCCAGGAATAGTTCCAAACAATCGTAAACGTTTTATTCTTTTTCATAGCAAACTATTGTAACCATGAAGAACTGTCTTGCAGAGAGAAAACATTAGAGGAAAGCACAAGGGATGACCTAGAGTTATTGTTGACTTAGACGACGCTCATTTATTAAAAGCTCCCAACCCTTTCGATACATTCGCCCGCGCGAGCAACCGTTTAAGAAGTCCTCGCCCTAAATTCATGCGCGACGCAGCTGAGCCGAGGAGAGAAGAGGCGGCGAGGGGAGGGGGCGGAGAAGGAAAGAGGCGAGAAGCAAAAAATGGCTGTCGGGTTCCTCCATTCATTTTAGCGAGCGCCACCTGGTCGTAGCAGTCAGACTTTGCCCAGCGGGACGGTTCACCATAATACAACGAAACATTAATAAACGAACTCGCATACTTTTAAATCGTGATGGAAGATAGAAATCATTACGAGTAGTCGCGAAATTAAATAAAGCATTATGAAGACACGAAAGAAATGTGACAGGAAATATTACGGTCGATAAAACATTGTAAGATACTCATTTTGAACAAAAATATGAAACTGAAATTAGGTGAGAATGAAGTTGACAATTATAACGTTTGCAAAAAAATTAATATAAATGATATTGATTGGCTTTTCAAGTGAGTAATATCTTCTGGATTTGAAATTCTTATTTTGTTCATAACTTTATAGTGGTGAAGGCGGGTACAATTGCCATACAAAGACAATAAAAAATCCTCAAATGTGTCTTGGCAATTCATTTACTGAGAGATAAACGGCTATGCATTGATTTTCTGAAGAAAATAATAAATTTTGAAATACATAACTTATCACAAACTTGTGGCTTATATTGTAATGCTATTCACACTATCTATAAAAAATACACAAATGTTGTAAAGGATCTGCAGTAATTTTTGAAGGCATACTCAAACACTTACTTTTCTTAATTTTGTTTATGTAGGAATAAAGAGTTAATACAAATGTGCATTGATGTTAGTAATACAAAATCAATGATAAATTGTCCTCAATTTCAGAAAAAAGAAAAATCAACATTACAATAAATTACATGCCTTCTCTTGTCAATGCATTTTAGTTTCAACATTCAGTTTTAAAAAGTATTTGAAGATAAAAAATATTTTAAAAACATAATATGCGTATGTTATAAATAGGGAAATATTTGTTCAAATGGAAAATAATCAAAGGAAATAATTTTTTTTAATAACTTACTAGAATTGCGAATTTTCTCTGTTCCTGTGGGTAAACCGGTAACATTAAATTCATTAGCGTAAAATAAAGGAAATAGTGAGAGCATAGTTCAGTTTCGTTTTTCACGAATCCCGATCACAAAAAGGAGAGTTTAGAAAATATCAAAGCGCGTTTTATTTCATTTTACCTCCCCCCAACAGAAAATAACGGTTAGATCCCAAGGACAAGACTCCCGCTGACAACAAATCGCAGATGTTTACCTTACTTAACCAAACCAAAACTTTCGCTACACGTTACGTTCGTTCGATCTTTTCACCGCTAATCTGCGACCGTACCGACGCAATAACAATGACTTTCTAAAGTGCGTATCGATGAGAAATAAACATATGTACTTTATAAATTATTTAATTATTTTAAAGCAAGTATCAAAATGAATTTTCCCGTAACTTATTTTTAGTCCTTAACTGACGGCTATTGTTTACATTTCTTATTCATTTTTATTTTCTCTCTAGTTCTGCGAAGAGCATCAAGATTGGAATAGAATAGCGGAAGTACAACGAGAACAAATATTCTATATGTTTATCTTTTTTCTGGAACATTTTAAATTCATTTTTAAACCCAATTACAATAACACGCAAGGAGGTATTTCGAAAGAACAACATTTACCAGGTAAAATGTAGTAAAGCATATAAAATACTTTTTAAACAATATGTGTGCTATAAGGAAATATGTTATTACTCATGAATTGAAATGGCACATAGATAAAGCAAGAGTAGAAGAAAACTCCAGAAGTTCAAAAGGGAGCGTAAAGTGTAGAAAGAAAATGCAAGCACATCGGTCAGCATTTCAACGTGAAAGTAAAATATTATTAAGCTCTGCCAAGACCCCAGGCCTCTTCACAGAGTAAGGAGCGGTGTAACCCAAGCAGTAACTCGGCGTGTTTACGCTCGCGGGGAATTGATGAGGCGCGCAGTTGCGTGTTCCGCGCGCCACGTGAGAAATCGCAGGCCGTTCGCGTCAAGAGGCGTGAGGAAGCGCTCGCGAGGCTGCGCGCTCTACGGACTCCCAAGCGTTTGTGAAGCCGCGAACACGCGCGCGTGGGCGCCGCCTGGCCGCCACGCGCGGTGAACGCCCGCCACGCGCCAGTTGCTTGCCTCCCACCTCAGACCAGTTGCGTCTCGCCGCCTTGCTTTTCAGCTAGGTCGAATTCAGTCGATGTCTGGAGGAGAATTCTAGCGGCCGCTCTGATCGGTAGTTTCCGTGGTTTCTCCGATCAACACCAGGCGAATGCCCGGAGCAGTACCCTACCAAACGGGCCACGGACCGCGCGCGATCTGTCCTTCCTCTTCCTTGTCCTATCCTCTCCCTTACACACACACACACACTTACACTAACATGCACTACACTACCACATACTCCGGGAGATCGGTCGGGAGCTTAGGGCTTGTCCCGTCTAAGGCGGTGCCCACTGGTGAGAGAGTCCTGATTAGGGAAACCCCACTAGCCGCCGGTAGGTCGGCGTCGGATCTCGCCATCCAGCGGGCGAAGATCACCGCCATCTCACACGAAAAAACATGCACTACACTAACGGGACTAATGGCCATAGCAGTTGACGTGCCCGGAAACACGAAAAAGTCAATCAATCAAATCCGGATAACTCATTCCGCTTTGCTCAACCCCACCACTGTCCGTTCAAAATCACCCCGCTCTCTTGAACTCCGTCTCACCCACGTCAACCCCGCCTCGCCCCATGAACTCTTTCCTCGCCCCATCAACCCCGCTTCGTCCCCATCAACACCACCTTCCTCCACCTGCCCTCCCCCCTTCTCCCTCTTGTCCGCCCCTCCGCAGCGTCCCGCACCGCCTCGTCCAATTCTTCCTAGCTCAACACCCTGGCCTGCTCCCTAATACCGCGCTCTCCCTCCGCCACACCGCTCCGCCCTCTCCGTCACGGCTGGCTACTTGTCTCTCTGCTTTGCGTATCCCCACACAGCATCCGCGGTACTCGCCACCCTTCGCTGTATTCCGCCACGTGCGGGCTGGCGTCATTCCGCTCGAACCAGGTCTGCCCGCGCCCGCGCGCGACATTATGCCACCCTGCACTTCCCTCTCAGCCCCGCATTACGCCCCGCCCCCTGCCACGTTACAATGCTCCGCGCCGATCCGCACTCGCCACGTCACTGCGGTACCTCAGACCTTGAGCCCCGACGGTGGCAGGATTTTAGAACACTAGCTAAATCGGATTTAGTCGCAGTCTGGAGCAGAATTCCAGCGACTGGCTGCTCTAAACAGTAGTTTTCCGTGGATTATCCGATTAACACCAGGCGAATGCCGGAGCAGTACCCTACCAAACGGGTCACGGACCGTGTCGATTTTTCCTTCCTCTTCCTTGTCCTATCCTCTCCCCTTACACAAACTTACACTACCATGCACTACACTACCACACATGCCGGAAGACCGGTCGGAAGTTTAGTACTTGTTGTGGCTGGGGCGGTGCCCCGCTGGTGGGTGAGTCCTAGTTGAGAAAAACCCCGCTAGTCGACTGTAGGTCGGCGCCGGATCTCACTATCCAGCAAGGAAGATCATAGCCTCCTACTGAGTAAAATATGCATTGCACGTACGTGACTAATGACCTTAGCAGTTGACGCGCCCGGAATCACTAATCAATCAACACCGCGCCCGACCGCCCGCGCCGCTCGCTACGGTCACTTCCTGGCGGCGCATCAGCCCCGCGCTGGAGGCGGTATTTTTACCGCCACATTCCTCGCTATTTTGTCGGGCGGGCGCGGCGGGGATGGAGGCGGCGACGGGCGCGAGCGGTGGTGCGTTTTGGCAAGGGGCGGCGGGGCGAGCCTCAGCCTCCAGCCGCGTCGCCCGCGGGCGGAGGCGAGCACCCGCGCAGCCGCCGCCGCTGGCCGCCCGCCAACGCCCCGCGCGCCGCGGCTCCCGGGCGCGAAAATGAACGAGGGAATCTGCTGTTGCTAGGGAGTCTGCGGTGTCGCCACTCGGCGGCGCGACACAAAGCTTTCGTTGATGAGGCTGGCGAGGAGGGGGCGGCGCGGCGAAATTCTTGGGCGAACCCAGGGAAAGGTAAACTTGGGCTAATCCTCAAGGAGTGCACTTCCTGTGTACACGTGTTTCGTTACGGTTGAAAGGAATCTGGGACATCGTTTTGGTTAATTACGTTTATGCTCGCATAAATGCTAAAAATGGAGTAGAATAATTTTAAAAAAACATCAGAATTATTGTAATGCTCCTTTATCACTGTTAGTGCACTGCCAAAATTTAAAAACTATTTTAAGATTTCTGGAATTACTCTTTTGGCTATTATTCTCTACACTACTACACGAGTGAGTGCATAATGCTCTAATACAGTTTCAAACAGTATCAACTCAACTCCTCGATGGAAATAAAACAGATGGTGGCGGTCAGCCGTATATCTATTTTCCTCCGGCCGTTGCAAAAATACGGCCGAATGGTATTGGCAGTTCATCCAAGACGTTGAATGGCGTCCTGCCAGTTCGTATTTCAAATTTATTTTTACGATCCCTCAATGTTTCAGCCTCTGGCGGTCGTGTCTGTGCGATTTTCCCGCCTGTTCTTCCGGTTAGTTAAACGTTGGATCAATCTCAAGGAAATAACGAAATAACGACTGGCACATGATGTTCCCTTAGATAGTATCTTTCGTGGCAAATTATATGATTAAGACTATTTGAAGAAAAAAAGTTTCCTTCTTTTTCTACATTTCAAATCACAGCATTTATTAAGTTGAAATATGTTTAATTAGGTTTCAGTTAGTAAAAATGAGATATTGAATCGTAAATCTTGACATATTGAAACATTACAGAAAAAATCGTAGCAAGAGGAAGCAAATAAAATTGTCAAAATTGTGTGAAAGTGGTTAATAAAAAATCAGAGTACTCTAGACAAACTTAAATTTAAAATGAACATTTTACGAGGTTCGAAATCGTGCGTAATAGCAGAATGAAACTAACTAGCAGTAAAATTAACATTGGAATACACCGGCGAAAACAACATACGTAAATATACGACTGGGGTGCCACAGCATCCCAAATAAAAAAGTGACAATTGAAATGATTAATTCTTGAAATAAGAACAAGAAATATAATTACAACATTAGTTTTATTTTCTTACTCATTTTCAAGGCGAAATAAATACAGAAAATAAAGTTTACTCAATACACGACAGGGACACATTTTCTCATCTTCAACAAAAATAGGTTTTTTACGTTTGCCACAAAGATTTTTTTCTATTCTTTATTCTTGGACATACACTGCATCTAGCTTGTTTTGGCAGTCCTTTTCTTATATCTGTAACGATTTCAAGCGATGTTTCAATTCCAAATTTCATACTTTGGCAGTCCTTTTCTTATATCTGTAACGATTTCAAGCGATGTTTCAATTCCAAATTTCAATATGTACAACACGTGCACAGGCGCAAAGATAACATACTAAAATTAGAATACACTGAGTGTCACGAAGAAAGCTCGCGACTAACGTGAATTCGAAATACTTCGGGGGTGCCGTGGCACCCCTCTTTGTATTTCCCAGTTAATTAACACATTATCAATTTTCATAACTATCTAGTTCGTCAACACGTTTCTGTCAATATGGAATAACTGTATATCTGCACCTTCACCATTTGGATATCATTTGCACGCAACAACTTTCGAATACTTCGTGTTGGACATCACCAGCAATGGTTCCTCATGTTTGAGAGTAATTCATAGGCATTCTCTCTTTCGGCTTGGAATCAGTTCCATGAGGAAAGGCATTCTCTGGAGGCCTAATCCGGAAATTTGCCGCTTCGGGGAAGAAAAATTTCTAAAGACGGACGAACACACATTGACATATGTACTCGCATGTCTTCCTTATCGTTGACCTTTTTAGCCATCTTGTCGCGTCAATAGAAAGTAGAGAGTTCGTTGACTTTCCGATTGCGTCTTCCGGCTCGCAAAAAATAAGAAAAGGAGAAAGAATATTGCCAATAATTCATTAGAAATTTTTTTATAAAATAAATCTTTTATATTAATGATAAGGCTTATATTACTTTTTATATGAACCAGTGAAACGTAAGTTTTGTTTTCATCGAATTTCTAAAACTAGAATATGTACGAAAGGAATTGTTGGAGAATAGGGTTCACGTTCAATGACAACCGTTAGGTATTCATTTATTAATCAATTGCGTTAAATTAATTGTGTATTTTGTACCTCGAATTAAAAAATCAGTATTAAATAAGTAGAAAGTAATTACAAGTATGTCAGGAGATTTTGGCTTTCAAAATGTTGGAATTGCATTATCTGGCTAGGGAATTCGAATATAGATTTGTTGCAATATTCAACAACATGAACATTTCTCTATTTTTTACTAAACAATTTTTCGCTATCTGTATCAAAGTATGGATATTCCACTGCGTATTTCTGGGAATAATTCCCAATCAACAATTTTGTTAACGAATTGTTTTATACTACCGACTACTTTATTAAGAAACACTTTCTGGCAGTAGTCATGGAAATGATTAGTGCAACATGAGTTCATTCAAATGCAACAGTAAAATTGAAATGTTTATTTTGTTATATTTTCCTAAAATAAACGTGAAAATCAGATTAAAGCTCTATGTTCAGGTGTCTAAAAATAAATGTTACTAACTTCTAGCATTTTAGAGCGCTCTAAAGTAAATTTGTTTTGCCAATGAACGTACTGTGGGAAATTTCATATTACGGGGATGAACACATGCTATATTTTCTCCTGAGTGTTAGGCAACCCCGAATGCACAATTTTCTGTGGGTACATGAAATCTCCTTGACTGTGTCAGAACGTGGCCTACCGAAAAGCTGTGCAGAAGGCCTGACAATTAGGGCATATGTCATATGCGTAATTACGTTCAATAAAATTTCCCACTATACGTTCATTGGCAAAACGTAATAATTTCTTACCCTCTGCGCGCTCTAGAAGTTAGTAACATTTATTCTGTGCAACATGTATTGTGTACCCCTTCCTTTGAACAATTATTAAGAACATGTATTTCAATTATACAGCAGAAAGAGTTAAGAAACACTTTCTTTGGACAATTTTTAACGGTATTTTTTTAAATATCACTGTTGAAAGCAGGTTCTGAAGTCCGTAGATTCGGGGAATTGTGCACGGGGAAGGTGCTGGGAGGGGGCGTGGGCAACGACGGCGACGAAAACAAACAGCGCGCGCCCGACGGCCAGGCCCAGCGCGGAGCGGGCGACGGGCTGCGCCGGGAAGAACAATGTGGGCGGGTGGGCGGGACGCGGCGGGAAAACGAGGGGAGGGGAGGGGTGGAGCGGGACGGGACGAAGCGGGAAGGGTAGAAGCAGGGCGGGGAGGAGTGAGATGGAGCGGGCGGCCACCGGATGCAGAGAAAAGATGGGGGGGGGGGGGGGGGGGGGAGCGGGGTCGGAGCGGGTCGGAGCGGGTCGGAGCGGGTCGGAGCGGGGTCGGAGCGGGTCGGAGGGGGTCGGAGCGGGTCGGAGCGGGGCGGAGCGGGGCGGAGCGGGGCGGAGCGGGGGCGGAGCGGGGCGGAGCGGGTTCGGAGCGGGTTCGGAGCGGGTTCGGAGCGGGTTCGGAGCGGGGTCGGAGCGGGGCGGAGCGGGGGCGGAGCGGGGGCGGAGCGGGGGCGTGGCGGGGACGGCGAGGCGGGGCGGGGCAGGCCGAGCCGGAGCGGGCGGCGACCGGGCGCCGGGAAGAAGAACGTGGGCGGGTGGGCAGGGCGGAGCTGGGGCGGTGCGGTGCGGGGCGGATTTGGCGGAGCGGGCAGCGACCGGGCGCCGGGAAGAACGCGGGCGGGGCGCGGGGGGCGGGGGGGCGGGGGCGGGCGAAGAGTGAGGCTCCTGGCCTCCTTCGCGAGAGTGGGGCAGCCGCAAGAACAACGCCCGCTCTACGGCCGCTGCTATTGCGGAAGAGCGCAGCCGACAGACAGACCTATATACCGCACTGCGGATACTCTTGCACGCGTCTGCAGTCGACCTCTTAACGCAACCTTTGTTTGTTATTCTGCTGAATGCCAGCAACGCCTTAAGAACAACCTGGACCTAGTGAGTGGCATTTTCATATTGTGCCTTCATGGCATGCGACAGTTCACCATTTGCGTTCTTAGTGTGTTTCTGGCAGAGTAGTCACAGCTGTTGTTCACGAGTGAAAATATATAGGATATCAGAGTAGTAACACGTCTGTTTTTTACTATGGTTTATTGTTAAGAGTTACTTTCTATGAATCTAACTGGGTAAGTCTTTTACAACACTCATACCTAATCATTAACGAGATGAAGTGAAAAGATCAACAGGAAGCATCTTTTGATTCCCCCAAACTCGAAATTTTGTAAAACATTAAGCTAGAGCTTCAACTTCTTTCCGATTGTTCCACTCAGATATCATTTACAAAATAATAAAAATATGAATCCAAAATAGTATCGAACCGATCATACATTTCTGGATAACGCAAAATTCTAGAGAACTTTTACTTTGATTATAAAAGAAAACCCGCTAAACAAATGTAGGAACAATGTATTCGTTCTCACAAATGTTATCAAAAACTCGCTTCGGACCTCACGGATTCTCTCAAACCTCATAAACTATGAGTTAATGATAACCATACAGCGTCCTAAAATGTTTTTCCTTTCATAATTTTTTAAAATCTGTGAAATATTGGAATCGTAACAAGAATACTTCTTGGCATCTAGCGTCAACTTCTCCAACACGACTTAGTGATTATGTGGCACGGGCGCTGAACAGTGGGTTGTTTTCAGGTCCTCAGAGCCATATCTACAGGATTAGATGTCGCAGGGCAATAACTGATGTCACTACAGTGCCTCCGACGGGAAGTCGTAGGGTATGAATCACCACGGTAACAATATGTAACAATAACAACTGTAGCTAGATGGCTACGTCGATTTCAAGCGCTGCCTGGTGGAGAATTCTAGCGGCCGGCTGCTCTGATCGGTAGTTTTCCTTGGTTTATCCGACCAACATCAGGCGAATGGTGAAGGAGTACTCTAACAAACGGGCCACGGACCGCGCGCAGTCTTTCTTACTACTTTCTCCGACCTTTCCTTTTACTATCCCCCTCCCCTCACACACACACAACACACATACACACTCCTACACATGCCGGGAGACCTTTTTTATTTATATTTTTTATTTTGTGGCGCCATCGTCATGACGCAACGCATCTCATAACTCCATTCTAATTGGGCGTTGAGCGCTTAGGAGTAATCCTCCGTTACTTAAGTTTTCAACGTCAATGCCTTTGAGAGTAATATTATGTAGTTGTAAGTTCGTTAGTCATCAAATGCGTCACTTCCCAGCGGGCAGAATTGGGAATAAACTAGGATAGGGGTAGGGTTTAGGACACTTCACAGGGGTTGAACTAGCCCTTATGAAGCAGCCAAACTCGCTTTGTTGAAACAAATTTCCCATCAGATTGTCCGGGAATCGACGGGAATCAAACCCGGTCCTCCTTGGTGAAGGGCGAGCGACTCAGCTCTTGAGCCACGAGACAGACGACCTGACGGGAAACGAGACAGATGAACAAACCTGTCGGGAACTTAGAAGTTGTCCCGGCCTGGGCGGTGCCGGGCTGATGGGAGATACCCAGTTGGAGAAAATTCCCGCAAACCGATGGTAGGTCGGCGTCGGATCTCGCCATTCAGCAAACTGCCAACCTCCCGACGAAAACATGCAGTACACTTACGAGAATAACGACATAAGTAGAGTTGCCATTCTTTAATCCATCAATCATTTCACTAGAGCCATATCCCACCAACGATTCCGGATTGTTCGCCCGCTGCTCTCCGCCTGCCAGGCCGCCGCCGCGCGACCGAGCGTGGGGGCGCGGGGCAGGCGAGCTGGCGAGCGTCGCGACGCCGTCGCCGAGCGCGTCGTTTCGCGCCGGACCCTTCGCGAAAGAGACGCTCGGCGAAAAAACTGCACACGCGCGTAGGGTAGGCCCGCTCCGGAAAGTGGGGCAGCGCCGAAGGACGGAATAAGCTTGCGGTAAAAATACGGACGACGCGACGGCGACGGCGACGGCGGCGGCGCCGCTCCGCCGTTGGCGAAACGAGAGACGCCGCCGCGCCGCCGCGTCGCGTCGCGTCGCGCCGGCGCGGCACGCAGGCACGCGCGCGATTCGGCGGCACGCAGGCACGCGCGCGATTCGCGGGGCGCGGGGGATCCCCAGACGCACGCTTTGGCGCCTCCCTCCGCAAGCGCACGCCAGCTGTCCCTATCATGACTTGCGTCGCCATCAGCGGGGTATTTCAACAAACCAACATACTAGTATTTTCAATATATTGGAACATTTTCATGCGTATTTCAATATCTCAGCAAATTTGTGTATATTTGGTGTATCTTAACCGGAAACGTTAGAAATTCTGACGTCAGTGGCAACGTTAGGTCAGATTGTCCTGCTAGTTATTAGAGGTTATTTAACGCGAGCACGCTGTACGAAGCTGTAGGTAGTTCAAACTTTTACATTAACATGTTGCTGTATTGCAATTAGAATTTCACGATGTTTTCCGTAACATCCTAAAAGGTGTTATAATGTGCATTTCAAACTTTGGGGGGAAAATTAAATTATTTAAAATTATACAATAGTGTAATAAATTTAAAAAAAAACAATTCAGGCAAATAAGGGTTAAAGCACTAATTAATTAACAACATATTTTATTATGAAGTAAAAGATTCTTCAATTTTTTGGTCGCTTTTTAACACGTTGGTCGTAAGTATAGGGACCACTGTGATTGTATTAACTGTAGGGGGGGGGCTGTAGGAAGAACACGTAAAGACAACACGAGTACATACAAACAAATATGCCTGAGGCGGGATTCGAACCCGCGACCCTTAGAGCCTAGGTAGCTACGGTACTTCAGCCAAAGCGACCTCGGCTATCCAGGCCGGTTCTTCAATTTCTTACTTCGAATCATAACCGTGCAAACTTTCTAGTTCAAAAGACGCATTCCCACATTCATTACATTATAAACAATCAACATTTTTTAAAAGCTCGTTAATTATTTCTATATTTCGAATTTAATACAATAATAAAATAACTTTTAGATGACCAGACTGTTGTATGTCAGATCGATCCCTCTACAACTTTGAGCAAAAATATCACATCACGTTTTTGTGATAAATTCAAACTAGGAGTCGTCATCTGTCCAGGAAGATTTAGTTTCAAGGTACACTTTTGGATAAGTTAATAACTATTTTGTTCACTTACTACACCACCCCATAGATTTCGCTACACAGATAGATCCAATGTTTTCACTGTCACATTAATGCACATTTTTAATTACTTCTTGCCATTAACATACAGTGGGAATTTTGATAGAACGGAGTTAATTTTATATATGTCCCTGAATGTCAGGCAACCCTTTATCCACAGCTGATCGAGAGGTACATGAAATATCCTTCGCAGCAACAGAACGTGATCTGCAGCCTCATACGCAGACGAAGTTGCCTAAGAATCAGGGACAAATGACACGGTAAGTCCTTCATATGAAATATTCCAGAATATGTTCATTGGCATTGAAAAGCAAACATTTTCGACCCCTATATATCCCAAAAAGTTTGTAACATGTATTTGGAATCGGTATTATCAATACAATGCCGTCTCAAAATGACAGATTTTATTCGACATTGAGGAAAGCTTACAGGAGAGCATTCGGTAAGTTTCGAATGTTTAATAATGATACTCAAAATTTAACGAAATTTCCTTCATTGGAGATAGCATACAATTCTTATTTCAAAACGGTTTTAATATGTCGTAGATCTAACAATAGAGAGAATGTGTGAAAACGTCCGCAAAGAATTCATATATAATCTTGTTAGATTCAGGCCGTGCAATATAATACATTTACGTTACTAAAACTTGGCATTGAAGAAAATGTTTTCTCATAGTTGGTGTATATCTATTAGTTGTAAGATTCAGTTAGTGCATTTGATATCTCATCACAAATTAGATCTAGTTAAAAAGTTATGACTTCAAAGAGATATTGAGTTATGGAAGATTTCTTAGTTTTCTTTTTCATTTATTCTATTCGCCTCATATGCACGGAGTTGGTATTAGAAATAGCTGGAAAATGTGAAGGAATTGTTATAAGAACAAGAAATACAAATTAAATGAAGGTATCGTTACGAAGAACTTGATCATAAATAATGACATCACAAGCGAACAGCATTTTCTAAAATTACAATCTTCAGGAGAAACAGATATTAGAGAACACAAAAATATATATGCGATTTAAGTGTGGATGAACGGAAGGATGTACGAAAGCTGAAACTTAAGAGAATTTAAATAGTACAATTTTATTAAAATATTAATGAATATTGGTATTGAGATTTATATTAAATGTCATAATCCCAGGAGATTGTGTGTGCGTCGAGAAGATCTAAAGAAATGATTAAGAACGAGAGGCGCCTGGAGGTAGGCAATTTGCTGTACACATGCGTGAAACGTGTCGTCTTCGGGCTCAGGCTGAGTTTTCTAACACAAGCAGGCATCACGTGTTCTGTTGCGATAATGTTATTAATTTTGGCTTTTGTTTGAGTTTATTAAGCCTTATATCTAAATGTAAATTCCCCAGCTTCAGCCAAAGTAGTTCGAGAGGACGTCTAAAATATTCAAAAATTGATTCAACTTGTTTATAAAGTAATTTTGACTATTTATTGCTCTGTGGGATTTTTCATCCGGTTAACAAATGTAGATTTTCTCACCACAACAAATGTAACATGCAGTAGATACAGATTATAACGCAGTTAAAGAAACATAAATAAATAGATTAAATAGAAAAGTATTTTCATATTGTTGCCACAACATACTTTGCATATTCTAATACATTTCTGTAATTAATTTTTTAACATACATTTTCAATATGTACGATAGATATCTCAGAACTACCAACACCTACACACGTCCCTCAACGCTCAGATCATTCGCAAGCAACTTTGCAAAGTAGTGATAGGGCGAGGCAGTTGAGGCTGAACAGATTTGGACCTGCAGTTGTCTAATAACAATGCTACATAGGAAGCCCTCCGTCTGGTCGTTTCTTGCCTGCAACGTTTGCGTCGCCAGGAGGGAGCGAGTGCGAGTGCGGGTTCGAGTGCGGGTTCGAGTGCGGGTTCGAGTGCGGGTTCGAGTGCGGGTTCGAGTGCGGGTTCGAGTGCGGTCGAGTGCGGGTTCGAGTGCGAGTGCGAGTGCGAGTGCGAGTGCGAGTGCGAGTGCGAGTTCGAGTTCGAGTTCGAGTGCGAGTTCGAGTTCGAGTTCGAGTGCGAGTGCGAGTGCGGGTTCGAGTGCGAGTGCGAGTGCGAGTGCGAGTGCGAGTGCGAGTGCGAGTTCGAGTGCCAGTAAGAGTTCCAGTAAGAGTTCCAGTACGAGTTTCAGTACGAATTCCAGTGCGAGCCGAGGGCGAGGTCGAGTGCAAGCTCGAGTGCAATTGCGAGCGGCGCTGGCGTAGCGGGGGCAATAACTCGCGCCATCGCTCGCGGCGGTGGCGTCCGCGCGCCGCCGTCGGCGCGGCGCGGTGGCTGGCTATTTCTGCGGCCAGTCACTCACCCCCGACGCCCAAACACCACGGCCCGGAATAACTGCACGCCTCGTGCCGCCCCCCCCGCCCGCTGGCACCGCCAACGCGAGGTGGCTCATGGCTTCGGTTCATGTCACTGCAGGGCCTCTGACCGAGAGGGCCTAGGGTTCCACTCCCCACACTGGCCGATTTTCTGCACTATCCAGTTAGCTAGGTCGAGTACAGTCGCTGTCTGGAGGAGGATTGCAGCGCCCGGCTGCTCTGGTCGGTAGATTTCCGTGTTTCTTTTTCGATCAACATCAGGCAATTGCCAGAGCAGTACCCTAACGAACGGGCCACGGACCGCGCGCGATCTGTCCTTCTCTTCCTTGTCCTATCCCTCCCCTTACACACACTTACACTAACATGCACTGCACTACCAGACATGCCGGGAGACAGGTCGAAAGCTTAGAGCTTGTCCCGGTTCGGGCGATGCCCCGCCGGTGGGAGATACCTTGTTGCGGGAAAATCCCGTAAGCCGACGGGTAAGTCGGGAGTGATCTCGCCATGCAGCGAGGGAATATTACTGCCACCTCCTCCAATAAAAACGTGCACTACTTTTACGTGACTAATGACCTTAGCAGTTGACGCGCCTGGAATCACTAATCAATCAAGCGACGCGCCCTACCTCGCTTTATACCACACCGCTATAGACGTGCAACAGGAAACGAGGGGGATTCCCACGGAGCATCGAGAACCCATAACATTTATTTCCGAATGTATATAATCCCTCCGTGGGTCAATGCCTAGCGAGATGGTTGTCCATACCGGGACCCCGGGTTCCATTGCCGGAGGGGGCAAGAATTAAACTGTGGCTTTTCTCTGTCACACCTCAGGTTATAAAGCTGGCTGACAAGGTAAAATTTGACATTATCTACTCGCCCGGTGATAATGTCAAATAGACAGCGTGTGAGGTTCGAGCTGCTTACAACAGGTGTCCCCAGCCCAAGGTCGTCAGGCTGAAACACCATTGGCTTCCCATAATCTACCGAGATTGCAGTGTCGGAGTCGCAAGTAGTGTGATGTTGCTGTATTTTGCTTCTGGGCAATACATGTGGATTATTTTGCCACAACAAATATTACACGTTAGAAAGTACTTTTATCGCACATAGAGAAAGAAATAAGAGATACACCCATCAACCCACACCCAATATACATTGTGGTAACGATACCAAAACTCCGTATGCATTGGGAACGAACTGTAGTGTCGACATTTGTGTCAAAAGTGCTGCGTCCTTTTAGATGTACTATACAAACAACAACAACAACAAAGTGGAAGCCCGATGCCTTCCGGGAGCTCAGGACAATGGGTCGGACACACAGCGACGGCTATGTGGGAGCTGATACAGCGTCAGTCGATGTTGGAAAATGGCGCAAACTTAGTAAGCAAACCTGGTTGCGCTGAACATTTTACGATTAATGTATTTTATATAACTTTGCTACTAGAGTGTACTAATTCGATTATTTCATTCAATTTAAGGACAATTCATATCATCTTTTTATTCAAGAAAGAAGTGCATTCCTATCCTCTTAATTAAGGAAAATATAAAACATTGTTTACGAAATATAAAGGTAAATTGAAGCACATAATTTATTTAAATAATCCACAAACTTCATTGAATAAAAATGTGTATTTCCTGCATTTTAAATGGTAAACAAAACTAATCAATTTTGGAATATAGATATACTTCAGACTATAAATTCGAGACCTAGATACTCCTTACTGTCGTTGGAATTTTAGTTAGTTTCAATACCAAATATCGTATGTAATTAAGCATAACTTGTTAGACATGTATAATGACAATTGAACTATTGTAATGGTATAAGAAAATTAATTGATACCACTAAATGATACTGCAAACCTATTGCGAATAAATATATTTTTAGTTCTTCATTTAAATACCTCAGCTACAATAATCTTTTGCAATTCCCTATGTTCGTTTGTGCATTCATTAAATTAATGTTGTAATTGTAATTTAAAAATTCAGACATTTATTTCAAGATACTTCGGTTCTCTAAGAATAATATTTATTTAAATATTGCCTTATTAATGAAAAATAAAAAGCATAGAAATTAGGAAGCGAGTGCAATGTTTGGCCAGACATTTTTAAGTAATGGTAAATATTTGAGCTCCCTTTGAAGATTTCGATAATTGGAAGTAAGGCTTTTTAATTATTAAGAGCAATTGCATTTTCCTCTTCAAAAGAGATTGAAAACTTTTAAATTGAACTTACTTAAATGACTGTGACTGTGACTGTGAGTACTGACTTACTTAAATTTTTTAAATTTTCATAACCATGATCTTATTATAAAATTGATTGCTCATCTAATATTGGTAATGACAGGAATTCGTCATTATCTCAATTTAAAGAATATTTATTCGAAAGAAATAATTAAGAAATAATCTAATGATTTTTTAATGGTGGAATGGTTTCATAACGCAACTGATAATGTGATTCAATTCCCCAATTGAAATTGAGATGTGGTCTTTCAGAGTTGATTTCTGACTAGCCAGAAATGTCAATAATACTGATGTTGCAGATGAATCAATTAAGTAAATTAATTTCTATACATTTTACCTTTTTATCGTTGAATGAAGTTCATAAGATAGGCTTTATATCAATAAACATTATGAACTATAAAACATAGTCATTATACAATCAGGAAATATTCTCGAGCTTGATATTCTGTTAGGGAAAACGCACTTTTTATTTTTTTCTCTTCGTTGCTTGGCAACACGTATGCTGACTTTACTCTCGACGTGCACGTTTTGGCTCTCTGTCGAGCTGTTCTCTCGTCCCCGGAACCATTAAGCAACGTTCTATTTCCATTCTTTTGTTTACACAGAGTGTTGCAGGAAGAAGAAAGAACCTCAGATTGGGCAGCACAATAATACCAGAACTTTGAAATAAAATTTGAGACATAAAATCTCTCATAATATCATTGAAGATGAAATAATTTTTATTTCAGAATTAATTTCATTCATTCATTCATAAATCCAGGAGACATAATTATTAACGTTTCTGTGCATGAATGTAAAATTTCGGAATATTTTAATGATGAATTAATTTATTATGTATTGAGAATTTTCTTTCAATAGTTTTAATTGGCTTTAGTTTGATAGGAAGGTTCTATTCCTGTAATGTGAAACATTCTTCGTAATGAGTTGCGAAATTGTTGAGTTATTAATATGTTCTTCCAAGGTTCTTCGAAATATCATTTGGCTTTGTTAGATGTCACTCTTTTTATAAAAAAATATTTTTATATTCAAATTTGAAAGTGAATTGCACACAGACATCTTAATAAATTTAGCTTCTAATCTCTGTCGTTTTAATTCCTTATATTTGCTAAATATAAACATAATCATTCTTGAAAATTGTTTTACTTCGTGTCTCACTTTCATTTGTTCTGGAAATTCATCTGTTTTTGTATTTGTTAATGGTCAGATCTGTTCGATTTATTACGACGGCTGAATAAACACGACAGGGGCGTTTGAAGTCGAAGGCATAAAAAGGGAAAGCAAACATGCCATTTTCCAAACGAAGGATGTATCCATATTATGACGTAACATAAAAAGTAATAGTTGTGTAGACAGCAAGGTTAAAAATCTTGACCTTGCACTATATATTTATGTTTCTGCATTAATTTTAAACCAATAATCAGAAAGTATTCGTTTATTTTTGAGATGAATTTTCTTTAGAAGTGGCACAGTTACCTCCGCCATCCAAAACGGAATTAAAAATTATTCAAAAGAAATCTTGGTACGATAGACATAAAAGTAGGTATTATACTACACTCTTTAATTCTGAGTGTTCATTCTGCGATTTCCAACACCTCCAGCGAAACATTTCCAGAAACTAACGAAAGAAGTTTGTACTCTTTGAAACAAACTTGCTATAGGTCACAGAAAAAAATTATTAAATTCAGAAGGCAAATTGTATCCCTACGTGTCTTTGAAATAAAATAAGATCAAGCAACACGTTCAATTTAAACGGAACTTCACGTGTTTTCTTATGATTTGAATTCAGCCAAAAACCGCGACCACAAAAATCGAACAAACGCAAGACAAATGCATCCGCAGAAGAAAACGCGCGCAGTGTATTTGCAGAGCCAGGCGTCAGTCATCACGTTGCAGATGCACCCGAGGGCGACGGCGCGGGCGGGGGTGGGGTGGGGGGCGTGGGCGTGGGCGAGGAGCCGCGGGCCAACCGGCACAAGGCCCACCCGGCGCGGGGCGGCGCGGCGACCAGCAGCCTCCGTCGAACGCTCATGGCCGGCTGCTGCCTCCGCCGTCACACTTGTCAACGGACGGGCGCGCGCTTGCCAAAAAATCGCGACGATCGGCAGCAAATCTCCGCTTCCGCGACTGCCAGACCGTCCAACGGCGCGGCGGGCTCCAAGGACGCCACCGCGCGCGCGTCTCCAGAGCAACCGGGAGGGGAAACGGAGGGGAAGGGAGGGGAAGGTTTGCGCGTGCGTCGCTACCGCCGCCGCCGCCGCCACTGCTACGTCGTCGCAGCCCCAGTCGCCACTTTATAAGTCCCGGCCAGCGCCACGCCGCACACGTGCTTCGGTGGGGCAGCCGGCCGCGGCGCCACAGTCGCCTTTCGGTTTCCCATCACCGCGACGCGGACGAGAAAACGAACACTTGTTCTTCTGTACCGAATACGAACCAGAACGACGAACCAGAACAGGTACATTAGAAGAAAATCAACAGCATCCATAAACTGACGATATTAATTTAGCAAATACCTATTACTCTGTACTAAATATTTATAATATTCTAAAGTATGATACACGAAATATTAATAAATGATCTGAGATAAGCGACATATGATCTGAGATAAGCGACTAGATGGAAGTGGAAGGGGGAAAGATTTGGGTTGATAATGGTTTTGAAAGAAGGCAGGAGTTCCCAACAGTTTAAGAGAGACGCACAGAATTGAGAAATATGAAAAAGATGTGAATGCATATGCAAATATGTTCTAGGACTCACTGACTTAAAAAGAAGATGAAACAGGAGAAAAAAGAGAAGAGGTAATATTATAAAAATTATATTACAATATAAATATTTATAAGTAATATCACATAAAATAATAATATATTTCTCGAAACATTCTCATAATTAAACGATATTATTGTTTTCTCACACCCTTATTCACAGAAATGTAGGTTGAGTTTGAGAAGAAACCACACGCTTAATTCTCCAAATTTCCAGATGCATTTATTTTGAGACGATGCGATGTCTTATGAAACTGGATGATGACGCTAATATGTTGTTTTTTTGGTTATGTGTTTGAAATAGTTTCGTTCATATGTAATAAAAACTAAGTTAAAAATGAATTAAAAAAATCATGTAAAAGACGGTACCAACAGAATGAACAATTTCTAAACTCTGCAATTACATATATTACTTTTATTTATATTATTATCTTTAACAATATTACGGAAAATATTTCAACAATGTGCGTACATGATCTTAGTTGAATAGTGACCATGAAAGGGAAACTTTTTTATAGACCATGCTATAACATGTTTAAAAAAATCATTTAACTTGCTCTATTGAAACATCTAGAATCGTGCTGAAAGGATTTCGGCATGTTAGAAGAAGGAAGTGAAGTTAGAACTGACGTCGACTAGATATTAATGAGCTTTAATGTATGTTAACATGTAAGTAAGTAGCAAGATACGTAGGAAAGTCAAGAGAATGTTATCAACTACATCACAATATTAATGAGTTTTACACTATGTTAATAAAATTTTGTTGTCGGTAAGTTCTTTGATAATGATGTACATATTGTATTAATCACTGCCTGTAGGCATGCATGTTCTATCATAAAGGAGAAAAAACACACACAGAAAAAAAACATACGTGGTTTGTTGTGTATTTATGCAGTAAGAATAAATAGAAAACAATATGCGAACATAATATTCTAGAAAGTTGTTAACTTAAAATATGGCATTATTATATATGATTCCCAGGCTTGTGAAATACAGTGAAAAAGTAGAAAAAGGACCAATCACGAAATATACAATAAACAGTTATAAATTATTACATTTATTTATTAATACTAGCAATAATGAAAACGAATTCTTATCGTTATATCACATGAAGTTATCGCTCAAACACGTGTTTAAATATCTGAATAGAGAACTAGTTAGGAAAACAAGTTTCAAAACTCTTCAAAATGTTTTCACCCGTTTTTTGTATCACAAGCGAGGAACGCGGACTTACGAAAGTGGATCCAAATATAAATCCACCACTTCTTCGGTAATTATGAAACGATAATCATGCAACAGGGAGATTTGAAATCTTTGAGACCAACTCTGAGTATGAATTGCTCAAACAGCTCTGTGAAGCAACTCGAATCACATAATTTTGACTGGTATTGGGAGGATTTGGCTTGTGTAGACCGCTTGTATCATCGAGTTCGATATGTCGATTGAAGAAACTTTAATATATCTTCCGACATATAAAAGCCGTTCCGCTATTTTCACACCGAACGACATTTCGGGCCGGACCACATTTCACCACATGGTTTTTTACATTAGTATACGAAATGTTTGAGAATCAATTGGGCGTAGCTAGAGATGGCGATGTTAGCTGTGGGTCAAAAGCGAGGCGATGCGGTGCAGGGTCGGCGCCGCGGGTGCAACGCAAAGGTCGTGTGACCCGAGCACTGACCTCCAGGGCACCTGGTCGGCGCTCATGGCTGCAGCCGGGCGCGGCGGAGCGGGCGGAGCGGGGCGGGGCGGAGCGGGGCTTCGCTCCTCGCGGGGCTCTTCTGCTGCTGGTGCTTCTCGGTGCACGCTGAGTCGCAGGCGGCTCCCCCTGCCGCCGGCCGCCGCGCGCCCGCAGCGCTCGCGTCGCGCCGCTCGCCGCTGGCCGCCCAGGGTTCTTCACCTCTCCGCACGCCCACCTGCGCGGGGCTCTGCCAATCGCTTCCTCTTCTTTCAAACGACTCCAGCCGCGATTCACGGGGCGGGTGCAGTCGAATACGTTTTCGTGCGTTCGCGCTCGTGGAACTTCCTCGTCAACCAACGCCAAACAGAATTACTGGAGTACATACTTTGCAGACATTTAGAAGCCTTTCCAGAATGAAGTACCGCGGTAATTCGTAACAAACCTCAAGGAAAAAGTGAACTACTTAAACCTTGGCTTTAACATTTTACAAGATGTGAAGGTCCCAGTCGTAGATTTTCCAACTTGTTTCTTCGCATATCGTCAATCGACTAAACTGGAATCATTTCCTTTTCACGACTCCAAACAGTTCACTTATATTTTACATGATCATATTTTCTTATATTTAAACATTTCTGCTAGAACTTTCTCATAAATAGACGTGAACTCGGACAGAAAAAGTTAATTCTTTGGTGACAATTGAATGGTTTTCAACATTGTACTGCCGTGATCCGTGATTAAAAATAAAACTCAAGCAGAAAGTGCAATTATTTACCTTCAGTTCATCTTTCTACTGGATCCGAAGGTGAATGGTAGTCTTTTAGAAGTACTTTAGAAGGCATTACGTATCAAATAATTTCGATAATGTTGCCAATGAAATGCTCGAAGAAAATTCGACTTGCTTTTTGCGAGGATAACAAGAGGGAATTCATTGAAAGTACGACATGAAGTTGAGAATGACGATATTCATGTCAAGTCCCAAATGTTTTATTTATTGTATGTATGTATTTGGCGTTATTGGGTCGGTAGTCCGACTTCGCCGGCCAGCTACCGGTGTCCCCCTAGCTTGGGCATTGTTAAATTCCCATGCTTGGGGATAAGAGCGACATGAGACGAACATGACGTATTCAATTGTATTATTTACCCATGTATTTTTTATTTTATTTTATTGTTTCAACAAACTCTGGTCACGCAAATGGCATTGACTGAGATCTAGACATACCACGTTCGACAATGACGTTCAAGAATTGCGTATAATACACATAATCATACAAGCCGATTTGTAGGATTTCAAGGTACAGTTTTGTCTCAACAGATTGACATGTAGCGGACTGATACTGAAAGATGGACATTATTACTTGTGATTGTCTGTAATACTGAATGTTTTGGATGAGATTAGAGCAACAAAAAATGAAGCAAGCAAGCAAACAAACAAACATCGAATTTCTTGTAAACCTGAGTGAGAGTGAAGGGAGATTTCAGAAATGTAAATGGTTTAATTTATCGTGTGGCGTGATTTTTGGGCAGTCGGCATAATCACCATAGTTCTAAACCCAGAAATCCAAACATCTCCGACACTGAGCTTCTTCGACGAGGCTCTTTTGTTGAGCTGGAGTTATGAGGATGATGATGTGCATAATTAGCATGAAGGTAGAGAGAAGATGACGGATTCAGGGACAAGGAAAACGAAAAAAAAACTCAGAGGAGACATGTCGAGAATCAACTTTGTCCACCGCAAATGCCTTTTGGATTGAAAGGGCATTGAAGGAGGACTGAGCAGATTGAACGTTTATTGAAACCACTTCTCATTTCACTATTACATTTTGCATTTTTAACAATGACAATTAAATTATTATTATTATTACTATTATTATTATTGTATACTATTATTATTATTATTATTATTATTATTATTATTATTATTATTATTATTATTGTTGCAAGCTGAAACCTTGCGATTACATGGCACAAAAAGAAGAGCTGTAGAAAAATACTTTTGCCTTAAACGAAAAATCGAAAGACCTCCTCAAAATATTGTTTCATGACATACAGTACTTTTTCTCTAATACTAAAATAAGGGATGTTTACAATTTCTGGAACAATACAATCACTATTCACTGTCAAAGTATAATTAAACATGTTTCTGAGAATGTAATTGAAATATTTTAAATTTACCAAGACCTCGACAAGTGGTGTATTGTAATGGAATTTAGAAGGAAATTCCGCTATCCACGTTAATATAAAAAACGTACTGCATCACATTTGATTACCATCCCTAATTTTTTTGTAAAGGGGCCCCCTTTTCTGTTTGGTTGATATTCATTATTCATTCCTCATTATTCATCATTATTCATCCATCATTATTCATTAATCTTTGCATTTAAAACACTCAATCTTCGAACATAAAACTCACTATCATCATTTCGCCAACTATCCGGTTTTCTTGCGAAAGTAAGAACGAGAAAGTAAAAACTGAGATGCCTGCTGACGACACTTTTCAATGATCAATGCTAGATCTCTCAACAAGCAAATTGATGCACCGCCGTGGAGGTCTAAATATGAGGCGACGGAGACAAGATGAGCAGACGTCCAAAAGTATCATGTTTCACAGGATGGCCGTTTCACGTACAAAATTGTATCTAAATGGAATTAATTATTATAGTAATATATTCAAATTTAAACATTTTTTAAAAAATTCTATAAAGAAAACATATATATGGCAAAAAAGTGTCTCAACGAAAAAATCTTTGGCATTGATATTCATACTTATGCTCAGCAAAGATTGAATATGATATCCTAATGATCCAGGTTAAATTCACGATGAGGCAGAGGCTAACTGAATGAAAACTCGACTTTATTCTGAAATACATTATAGTATGTATTCTTCTGAATTAAAACGAACAATCTGTTGTTTTTTTGTTGTTTCATGAAAATGTTACTTTAAAAGCGTGTTTATTTAAACTGATATTATTTCAAACATCTTCTTGCATACCGTATATTACAATACAAAGAATGTCAGTTTTTATTTATCCTCTAGACTTCAAGAGAAAACAAACTTACTTCGCAAAACCATTGATCTTTTGAGATTCATACGAGCGCAGAGTGTCCTACTTAGAAAAACCCAACAAAATACATTAAAGAGCTGCACTTGGTTGACAAGGCTACCTTAACCTTGAAAAGCATAACTACAACCCTAACGAGGGCAGATTTACGAAGGGTAAACATCGAAAATCTTCGCAGAAGCCTTACTAGTACAACACTAGGTAAACAACTGTTACATTCTTCACCCTCGGCTTATTCACCTGGCGGGGAATATATGTCAAAATCAATAACTGGAAGCTCATGACATGTGTAGCTAAGAATTTACTCAAATAAAAACATGCACCGAGAGATCAACTCGTAGGTGGATATCCTGGGAACCAACACAAAATATTTATTCCCGAACGCACTTACTTTTTCTTTAACAGTATAGAAATCGATACCGCGCAAAGAGGCTCAGGGCGTAGCGCACATTCGGGAGACGCGAGTTCAATCCCCGTCCCGGCCATCCTGACCGGGGTTTTCATAGTTTCCATCTGTTACGTAAGCGTATACTGGGATGGTTCTACTGAAAGGCCACGACCGTGAGACCGGCATCGCTAGCCGAATTTGTTAACTACGTGATGTCACGAAAGTAAAGCGAATTCGAGACATCGCGGGTTCCTGGCTGGGTGACCGACTGGAAATGAAGGGATCAAACTGCGCCGAGGCCGATTGCCCTTCACGGAACGTATAGTGGCTAAACACAAATACAAGTAGAAGCAGATAAAACAAAATATGACGGGCATATCCCGAGGTCGAGATCGTTTAGTCAGTAGTGTCGTAGTGATCGCAGATCAAAGGATCGCGGGTTCGAGTCCCGCCTTCGGCGTGCTTGTATTTGTGTTCATCCTTTCATCCCTTATCGTCACCATATCGTTGCACCTTCACAGTTAATATACCGTTAACTCCAATGGTGGTCACTAATGACTTAGATGTTGATGCAACCTTAAAAAGCATAATAATAATAATAATAATAATAATAATAATAATAATAATAATAATAATTATAATAATAATAAGACTGGTAAAGCCGGTCCGGATAGCCGAGACCGCTAAGCAGTAGTGCCATGGCGATCTCGGACAGAAGGATCGCGGGTTCGAGTCCCGCCTCGGCCATGGGTGTGTTTGTGTATGTCTGTTTGTGGGTGCCGCCCATTCATCCTTCATTATCATCATCATCATCATCATCATCATTTCATCGTCCATCCC
Organism: Teleogryllus oceanicus; assembly: GCA_964035755.1. Classification (NCBI taxonomy): domain Eukaryota; kingdom Metazoa; phylum Arthropoda; class Insecta; order Orthoptera; family Gryllidae; genus Teleogryllus; species Teleogryllus oceanicus. The sequence continues at coordinate 28,724,751 of CAXIVR010000011.1, read as the reverse complement.
CCTAGGACTAACAACCATGGGGCATAAAAATCGGATTCAGCCTAATGCTGATCCCCCTAATTAGTTACATGCAAGACTTGCAACGTGATAAAATGATACTGAGCCCGTGCAAGTGCATGTCCTGCGTGGTCCAAGATGGCCTATTCGCAAGCCCAAAAAAATGACAGGTAAAACTTCGGATCCTCTTCCCAATTTTCATGTTTTACGAACGAGGTGAGAGGGGGAATTTTATTTCTCCTCGGCGCCTCGTCGATGGGGCGGGCGCGTGAAAGAAGCGGGGACGCGCGCGGCGTCGGTGCAAGCGGCGCGGTCTGCCTGGCGCTTTCTGCGGTTATTAACAACCTGGCAGCGGCGGTGGCGGCCCGGCGCCAAACGCCGCCTCCCCCCGCGGTGGCGCGCGCCCACGACCCCGCGGGGCGGAGCCGTAACCCAGCGCGGGTTACGGAACGCAACGCGCGCGCGCCAGGTGCCTCGGCGCGCGGATTTACGAGCGCGCGGCGGAAGCTTCGCGCTTCTGCCGCTCTGCCCCCGCCTTCCGCTCGGTTCTCCCTCCTCCTCTTTCCACTCTGTCCCCTCCTTCCGTTAATTCTCTCTATTGTTTTCCCTTTCCTTCCGCTCTGTGATCTCTACTGTTCTCTCTCTCCTTCCGCTGTGGCCACTCCTCTCGCTCTGCTCTCTCTCTCCTCCTTCCGCTCTACCCCCTCCTTCCGCTGTTGACTCTTTTCCTTCCGCTCTGCTCCTCCTTCCGCTCTGTGATCTCTACTGTTCTCCCTCTTTCCCTCCCCCCCTCCTTCCCGTTTTCTTTCCTCCTTCCACTCTGTTATCTCTCTCCTCTTTCCGCACTGTCACCTCCTTTCACTCTTTTTTTCTCTTTCTGCCGCTGTGCCTCCTTCTTCCGCTGTGTTCTCTCCTCCGTTCTGTTCTTTTCCTTTTCCTTCTTTCTTTTTTTCCTTTCTATCCCTTCCTTCCGCTGTGCCGCCTCCTTCCCCTCTGTTCTTTCCTCCCGCTCTCTTCTCTCCTTACGCTCTCTTCCCTCTTTACGCTCTCTTCTCCTCTTCTGCTCTGTTCTCTCTCCTCCATCCACTCTTCCTCCTTCCGATCTGTTATTTTTCTTCCTTCCACAGTGTCTCCTCCTTTGGCTCTGTTCTCTATCCTTCCATTTACCGCATCCTCCCTCTCCATTCGGTTTTCCCCTTCTCCTCTTTCTCTCTCCTCCTTCCGCTCTGTCCATCCAATGGAGACCGTGGATTTTCTTCGCCTTCTTTCGCTTTACATCAGAGGGGATGTAAAAACCGACTGTCTCATGTTATAGATTTACTGCATGTAAAAGATCCTCAAGCTTAAATGAAGCCTCTGAGCAAAATTTAAAATGACTGTTTCATCGCCCGAGGGATATCTCCTTTCTCGGTGAATTTGATTGATTTCGTGTTTCCGGGCGCGTCAACTGCTTTGGTCATTAGTCCCGTTAGTGTAGTGCATGTTTTTCTCCGAAGATGGTGATCTTCCCCCGCTGGATGACGAGATCTGGCGTCGACCTACCGTCGGCTAATGGGGTTTCCCCCTAACCAGGACTCTTCCATCAGCGGGGCACCGCCCCAGACGGGATAAACTCTAAGCTCCTAACCGGTCTCCCGGAATATGAGGTAGTGTAGTGCATGTTAGTGTAAGTGTGTGTGTAAGGGGAGAGGATAGGAAAAGGAAGAGGAAGGACAGATCGCGCGCGATCCGTGGCCCGTTTTGTAAGGTACTGCTCCAGCATTCGCTTGGTGTTGATCGAAGAAACCACGGAAAACTACCGATCAGAGCAGCCGGTCGCTAGAATTCTCCTCCAGGCAGTGACTGAATTTGACCTAGCTGAAAAGCTAGTGTCAAAAATTCCGCTGCCGTCACGACTCGAACCTAGGACCTGCCGGTCAGAAGCGCTGCAATGACATCAGTTGATGCACTGAGCTACCGCTACTGGTTACTCGGTGAAAGGAGGTGCTAAACGGTGAAAGGAGCTTAGCGGATTTTTGCGAGGTCAGGGGGAAGAGCAGACCTGATGACTTCACTCTCGAAAAACAAAAACAAAAACACATTCAATTGAATTTACCTAAATAAAAAACACTTTTGGGGGAATCAATTAAATTCGCAACTCCCTCTCCTCGCTCCAGACACTCAAATGTATTCGGGAAAATCGATAGCAACAGCTCCAGTGATTTAAAAGGTTTTGTGGAACAGAAATTTACGCATGCGAATATGAGCACATACTACATACATTCACTTTTATGTAATAGAAACATATTTAAATATTTCTCCAACTGAAAAAGTAACACATTTCTCAGCGCACAAGACACAAGTTTTACCAAAACCTCTAACAAAATTGAAATTGCTGCTTGCCACTTAAATGTGTTCATAATACTTCAAGACCCTTTTTACAACTTTCTAAATTTAAATATTATATTTAACTAACGTTTCCTAATAGTATAATAATATATAGTTTAATATAATATAATATAATATAATAATATATAATAATATAATAGTTTCCTAATAAATATTACTTTGAGAATATTAAAGAAGAGTAAAACCTCGTCCTAAATAGAACTTTTAAGCCTTGAATTTAAATCAGTTTTCAATAAAATGGTGTTAAAGCGTTACCTTAAATGCAAAATTTGAAGCTCTTTTTCACAGGAATCTATTGAGTTTTCAAAAAACTTCATTTAAAGTCATTTGAATCACTTTCACTCACAATGCAATAATGTATACAAATTATGGAAATGTGCTTATTAACGGCGTGAGAGATATTTAAAAAAAATTACATTTGTGCAATTAAAAACAACAACAACAAAGAATACCGCAAAATGAATTTTACTTCGTATTAAACAGTGCAATTAGCACTGTCATATCAGCATTATGTCATGTATTTTAATTGATGAGGATTCGTTTTTGAATGTACAGTTGCTCACCAGCAATTTGAGACGCGACGAATGTCACGACCTAAAAGGTGATCCGTTAGGATTCTAATCCAGAGGGATGGACAGACCAACACATCCAGCTTAATCAATTTCTGTACGTAGGATAAGGTAAGTAGGATTATTACTTATAGGATGTAAACTTTGCAGTATAACAGATATAGATAGAGCCCAGAATTCTATCAAAGAGAAAGTTTTGGTTAATGGGAAATTTCAAATAGTTAAACAAAGAATTAGTTATTAAGTTAAGATAATATTAAACATCTTCGTCTTCATTTAATGACTAATGATAGGCTTAAAATTGGCAAGGGAACACTTTTTTACACGAAAGGTTTGCTACGCGCCAGACATTCCAGATGTTTAATGCCAGATGCCAGATTTGCAAATAAAATAATACTAAATAAGCACATAGTTTACGACAAAAGCTTTTTGAGATTTTTGAATGAAATATTTCTTCCGAACTGAAACAGGAAATCAAGCATTACTGAAGGAATATTAACTACAGATATTAAACGTTTACAGTTGTCGTATGATTTAGCATATTCTTGTATACATCGACTGATACTGGCCTAACTGGAACTCTGCCGACATCCTAGAAAAGAGAATTGGTAAAAGCGAGAGATCATTATTTCTGAGCAATGATACAGCCATTCGTTGAGTTCATCCAATCAAGAACACACTTTTTTATAAATTCTATTAGTGGGCTCGTACCGAAAAATTGTGGTTACAGGGCTTTTGGCAGCACTGCAAGAAAAAAGAAAGTGGTTTAAATCGAAGCAAAGTTGGCGAACATCTCTGAAGCTGACTGGCGATACGCGAAAGCTATTCATAAAGTTCTTACTGAACGTAATTGTTACTTTGTTGCGGATAGTACATAAAATATGTTTCCTAAGAAAAACCCTACTACATCTGATATGTAATAATATAAATAATATTGAACATGTGCAAATGAGTTGATTTAATAGATACATGTATTTGAAAGGCATGATTTCTGGGAAGGTTAAGAGTACAGGAATTGAAAGAGGTCGAAATGAGCGTAATCATTGGTAATTGAACGTGAAGAAACTCGGAATACGTAAAAAGCCATATCTTATAAATGAATCATTAAAGAGTTCCAGTTTATATCCTATTTAGTCAACATTTCCACCCAATTTTTTTCAAGAAAAATCAGGAATTACGAAAATCTCCGCTGCTCTGGAATTTGACGTTTTGCTTTCTGAACCGCATGTCGGTGATCCAGTTTCCTCTCCATTAATATCATCCCTTTCAAACCAAACCACTCTTCTGTTCTCCAACTTTTAAGAATTTCGGAAGAAATCGCTCATGCCTTTCATGATAAAAAAAATTCTAACAGTCGATTATCTGGATTTTGCTCAGCCGTTTGATCGCGTCTAGCATCAAGGTACGTCAAGCTACGTCACAGAGGAACTCCTGATTATTTAACATAACACGTAGCTTCATTTCGAATCGCGCATTCTCAATCAAATTGAATAATTATTTAATTGTTGTTGTTTATTTATTTATTTTACATTTATTTACATTTAATTACATTATTTTTTACATATTTACATATTTTTACATATTTAATTTTTTTTTTTAATTACATTTATTTACATTTAATTACATTTCAAACCCCTCAATAATCCCGCAGGGGAAGGGTACTCGCTCTCTCCCATGTTGTTTAACACATTCACATCAGTAATACCCGTTCGAGACAATCATACAAACTTTATGCTAACAACAGCCATTTATTCACCTGACTTGCAGTTTCCCAAGTCCTTAGACCACCTTCAAGACGCACTACATGCCTTACGGAACTGGGCATCTTCATGGAGACTAAATCTGAAGTGCCAATGTATGAAATTCACGGTATGGCGCATCAACAATACCAATATACAATAATAATCAAACTATTCCTTGGAATCCTCCAAATACACTATAAAATATCTAGGAGTGCTCGTAGACACTAGACTAACATGGAAACAGCATATTTAAAAAAATAATAAGGCACAGGCCGAACTTTTAAAACTCTTTAATAAACAATAAAATCGGCTCTTAAGATAGATCGCTCCTTTTTATTTTACAAAACTGCCATTCGTCTCTTACCTACTTATGCGTGTCCTATTAAGGGAGGAGCAGTTCCTTCGGTACGAAAACCGCCCCAAACATTTCAAAATAAAATCATGACTGTTTCATGAAATTGGACAATTGCAATAGAAATAACTCAATGGTATTAGTAGCGAAATTATAACTTTAAAGGCGATTTATATTTGGTTGCTATGCTCATAGTCGTCCAGGAGATCAAGACGAATGAAAAGTGATATCGAAATGTCTCGAGCCGTTCGGACTGTAGAGTCCAGTAAAGATATCTATATTTCCACAAACCCTATGATAACATCATTATTTCGCGCATCCATAATACACGTGCATAATAAGCATTAACCCAGGTTCAGCTCCAACCTTTGCTCTCCCGAGGTACGATTTCTTCGTGTTGATGAAAGAGACAAAAATAAATTAAAATGATTTCACGTTATCTTGAAGTGCATTGTTGGATCTCAGAATTCAGTTTATTGCGAATTGTTGAGATTGTCAAGCAAAATATTCGTATTTTCGCAATAAATTCGAAATTCTCACTAGATCACTTAAACATAAAAATGTTTATCTACGCGTTGGGGAAGAGAGAAAAAATCTAGTGTGTTACTGATTTAGTTCTTTAAAAATTGCACTGAAAATTGCTATCTTAATTGTTTCTGTATTATTATCTTCTTTTCAATACTCCAGTTGTTTAACACTCTTTGCAGTTATAATAACAGGAAAAAAACCTCATTTCATTTAATTATATTTTTTACATCTACCCTCTTCTAATTTAAGTTAAAATAGTATGAAGAATCAAATCCCAGCTTCCTATCTCCCATTAAAAATAATAAAGCGACATTGCTGACTCTTTTTCACGAAATTGAAAGAGAGTGAAAGCGAAAAAAAAAAAAAAAATGCGTGAACCGACGGCCCAACTTGCAACCGTAGCACCAGCCAGCCAAAGGGAACAGGCCGGGCGAAGAAGCGAGGCGATATCTGCGAGTTCCGCTGCTTCTTGGCGCGAGGCAACTCATTGTGCGTTTTTGGCTCGCAAATGAGCGGGGCCCCTTCCGCATTTTACGTGTTTATTTACGCTTGGGTCCATCATGCGTGAAGTCAAGGGTTTGATGGCATGGGGAAATGTGGGTCAACCGTCGCTCCGCGAAGTGACCGGATGAAGCTTCGCGTCGCGATTGCACCCTGCACTTGGCGGCGGCCGCGACGCGAAACGACGCGACGGGACGCGAAGCGATTCACTGCGACACGTGACAGGCGGCAGCTGGCGCGGAGGCTTAGAAAGGGGCGATACCTCCCCGCCCAGGGAACTCGGAGCCAGATTTATTTTTGAAATAATAGTTAAAGAGATAGCTACGCCAAGTTTTACGGTTTATTTATTTGAATGTAATCTATCTTGAGATATTATACGTGAGTATAATATAAATACATAAAGATAATATTATATAAGTATATATGATACAAATATAAGAATACATATTCGAATATTGAAGTATAATACTTAGGAATGTAATGTTAAGATCCTTGCACAAAAGCAAACTTTACGTTAAAAGTTGAGCTTTTCAATGATTAACAATTCTGGCAATGTATAGTGTCACATATTGAAGCTAAAAATCTATAGTTCTCGAAGCGCAACCTTGATTACTGTTCTTCTCATTTACGAAACGTACGCTAATTATCAGGATTGGTTTTGGTTATAAAATGAGAATATGAGAATATACGTCGTATGAAATAATATAATATATTAATAACACCAGTTATTCAATAATCATCTGAGAAATGATAACGTACAACAAAATAAAAACACAATAACGATTTCTACGATTGGACATACCGAAAATTCAGAATTTAATTAATTAAATTTTCAGTATTACGATAACTATTCGGATAAATGTATTGAAAACAGGAATAAGTCAAAAGAAATTCCGAGAATAGAAATATCTTATTTTCGTGACTTTTGCTTCACGAAAAGAATTACCAGTCATTCAAGCATGATTGAATGTTCCATCACCCACATTGTTCTCTTTCCTGGAATTCCAAAGAAATGATGATTGATTGTGATTTGATTTAGAATTCTTAGTAGTTTTATTAATGAATACTGTTGGTGTAGAATTGTTTAGAAATTATTTGAGGATCCCAGATGGGTATCCTCCAATAAGAAATATTTAATAAATATACAAGTATATTGTTCAGGAATGCCATGCGTGTTAAGTATAAAGTGTGAGCCCCTCTACTGCTGCAAATTTTACATTGCAAGTTGGACCTTACAATATCCATTAAATAGTTAATTGACAGATATTAGTTCAGTTGTCATATACTATTCATATTGATGAGAGTTTCTACACAAGTGAAACTAGAATATAGCTTCCAAAGGAGATGTGCGTACGCGAGAAATCTAACACGACCTTATGGAAATATGAGATTACAAAATACCAGGTGACTTACCGGTCTTGTGGCATATCGATAACTCCGAAATTTTTTATTAATGAATGCGTTTCAAATTGTAACGACAGGGAGTGCTGTTATCGCTTAATTAGTGACATATACAAACAGATGCGAGTCGAAATAGGACAAGCAAATCACCAGGATATACACTTCCATCTTGGAAATTTAGAGATAGGAGCACGTTCTACCGATACAATTTGGGATAACTTCCAACAATAAAGAGTATTAAAAGGAAAGCGCTTGAGCAAAACTCTCTTACCTTTTGCGACATGAAACGTCCACATATTTGCTTCTCACGTTACATTAGCGGTTTTCGGTATCTAAAGTTTCATGTTGTGAAAAACACTTCATTCGTGTAGTTTCAGGTTACTGGGCGTACGCAGATGAGTTCGCCTTGCCCGGAGTGAGTATCTGGGCCCCTAGGGCTTTACGAAGCTATTAGGCAAGGGAGCTCAATGCAGAGGGTAGGTTAAGCCTCCCGAAGGCGATCAGACTTCCACACACTAAGTCGCATGTGATGTACCTCTGCGCTCAAAAAGAGTGAAGTTCCCCAAGTACTCTTTAGTTTCCTACCAGGAGGGATTTAACTCGCTTCAGAATGGTAACCTTCGCGTTTTGACTCTAACCATACACTCTGGTAGCACAAGTGCTCCGCCAGGATCACAGCGAGTACGCCGGCGCGCAACATCCTAGAGGAACGCCTTCCTAGGGCCACCTTGCCGGCTCAGGGTGATTAGCTGCCCAGACAAGCACCGGAGTCGAATTATGTGTCACCCGCAATGCGCCGGGATAAAGCCCTACTTAAAAGCCACGAGTGTCGGGCACTGCCACAACCGGGGACTATCCGGGCCGAAGTCCAGACGGCTAGGAACCCTTAATCCGTCTGCTCACTGCATCCCTTTTCGCGCAAACGAAATGTGAGCAACCTCCATGTTAATATCAATTCTCCCATCGGACTTCTCTGTATGTCGGTTTTGAGCAAAGCCGAAACTTAAGCCCCGTCCCCAATTCCGCTCCAGAGGTAAAGACGTAGGGGCAAAATCCGGGCATGTCGAGCTATGAGTACCAGAGGGTTAGCACCGCCTTCTCACTACACAACGATGAAGGTCCCGCCGAGAAACTGGGGTCCGGGTGGACGTTTCCAGGCTCCATCGAGGACCTTTGGCCTCCGCGGTCCACGGTTCTCCTATGAGGAATATTTGTAAATCGAAGAATTTATTTACCAACTCGAAACGTTCATTGTGCCGCGGCGTAGACGTAACTGCAAGAGTGTTGGCTCCAATCTGTGTCCCTGCGTCGCTTACAATACGCTTTCATTCATTTCATTCGTTCATTCAACACTATTTATTACATATCAAATATCGAAAATAAATTTAAAACAAAATCGGTTTGTATTCATTTCCTCTAATAATCATTAAATTCTTAATTTACAAGTTATATTAGTTATAACATTATTATCTAGCTCAACAAGAAATTGGAATAAAAATTATTAACTAACATATACTTTTCACACACACACACACACCACCACCTTTGCACAGATGAGGCATGCTTAACTTGTAGCATACATACGTCTGGTCAGCAATGCTTATCTTTAATAAATATTAATGATTCACAACTTTTTGTCAGGGAGCGGTAGCTCAGTACATCAACTGATGTCACTGCAGCGCTTCTGACTAGGAGGTTCTAGGTTCGAATCCCGACGGTGGCAGGATTTTTTGACCCTAGCTTTTCAGCTGGTCGAATTCAGTCGCTGTCTGGAGGAGAATTCTAGCGGCCGGCTGCTCTGATCGGTAGTTTCCCGTGGTTTCTCCGATCAACACCAAGCAAATACTGAAGGAGTACCCTAAGAAACGTCCCACGGACCGTGCGCGATCATTCCTTCCTCTTCCTTGTCCTATCCTCACACATTTACACCAACATGCACTACACTACTCCCCATGCCGGGAGACCTGTCGGAGACTTTTTGCATGTACTGGCGGAGGCGGTGCCCCACTGGTGGGTGATACCTAGTTGGGGAAAACCCCATTAGCCGATGGTAGATCGGCGCCGGATCTGCCCATCCTGCGGGAGAAGACCACAGACACCTCCCGAGCAAAAACACGCACTACACGTACGGGACGTATGACCATTGTAGTTCACGCGCCCGGAATCACAATCAATCAATCAATTACAACTTTTGTACTAAGTTAAACATTGGAGAAATCTGACCTGCTATTATTTTTGGGCAATCATTTCTAATTTGGCATAAAATTTTTTGACTGAAATTGACTCATTCGCTTAGCCGATGAATTGCACGTCGACAAAACGTCGTGTCGTGTTTAGTTTACGAACGCCGCCGGCGCGGGCGCCGCCCGCCCTCGCGCCGCGCTGGCCACGCCGCGGTAGGCCGACAAAATGGCGGCGGTATTTTCGCCCTTCAATCCGCGCGTTATGAGCGGTGGCGGCGGCGGCGGCGGAGGCGGAGGCGGAGGCAGTGGCGGCGTATTTTTAGGGGCCAGCTGCGCCTCTGAAATAACGCGGTGCGGCGGCCGCCGGCGATCGCCTCGCGCGCGCCCCGCCCGCCTCACGCCCGTCCTCACGCCCGTCCTCACGCCCGTCCTCACGCCCGTCCTCACGCCCGTCCTCACGCCCGTCCTCACGCCCGTCCTCACGCCCGTCCTCACGCCCGTCCTCACGCCCGTCCTCACGCCCCGCGCTCCCGCCAGTCCCCCCCCCAGGGAGGGGCATGTGCCCCGATGAACAAACATTAAGTTCTCCTTGTATTGGCTGATTGGTTATTGATTCTGGACGCGACAACGGCTAAGTCCATTGGTCCCGTAAGTGCAGAGCATGTTTTATCGCGGGAGGTGGCGGTGAACCTGCCCGCTAGATGGGAAGATCCGGCACCGATGTTGGGGTCCCTTCATGAAGAAACATTAATTTCTCCTTGCCTTGATTGATTTATTGATTAGTGATTCCGGGCGCGTCAACAGCTAAGGTCATTAGTCCCATAAGTGCAGGGAGTGTTTTTATCTCGGAAGGTGGAGATGATCTTCCCCGCTAGATGGCAAGATCCGGCACCAAGGTAGAGGTCCCCTTATGAAGAAATATTAATTTCTCCTTGCTTCCATGGAATGTTAAGTGATTCCGGGTGCGCCAACTGCTAAGGTCATTTGTCCCGTATGTATAGTGCATGTTTTATCGCGGGAGGTGGGGTGTAATTTCCCCCCGCTAGATGGCGAGATCCGGCGCCGACCTACGTCGACTTGCGGGGATTTTCCCCAACCAGGTATCTCCCACCGCTTGGCACCATCCCTGTCGGGACAAGATCTAAGCTCCAGACTGGTCGCCAGACATGTGTGGTAGCGTAGTGCATGTGAGTGAATGTGTGTGTGTGTGTGTAAGAAAGGGGTGAGGATAGATCAAGGAGGAGTGTCCCGTTTGTTGAGGTAGTGCTCCGGCATTCGTCTGCCGTTGATCGGAGAAACCACGGAAAACTAACGATCAGAACAGGCGACCACTAGGATTTTCCTCCGGACAGGGGCGGCTTAATTCGACCTAGCTATGTAGCTAGTGTTGAAGATTCTGTCACTGAGGAATTCGAACCCTAAGACCTCCTGATCGGAGGTATTGCAGTGACATCAGTTGATGCCCTGAGCCACCTTTGCCGGTAATTTCCCCTTGCCACGGATGCAATTAATCCATATTAGGTACGGTATGACTACCACTCTCTGAAGTGCTCAAATGAGGGAATATACATGACAAAAATTGAGCAAGAAAACATTTTCGAGAGAATTATTAGGATTCATTCAAATCGTGATACGCAAGCAAAAACAGAATTCGTCTAGTTATTCACTCTTCCATCATCCCCTCCTTAAATTTTGAATGCGCCTCTCACGAAGAAATTATTCATTGACACTCTGCAGCAGCTTGCCAAAGCGTTTGCGCCACATCAGCAAGGGTGGAAGACGTTCATCACGGAGTGGTCGTGATGCCTTCGTGTTGGTCTTTAGTGAGGTCAGGCTGGTTCACAAAATCTCTCACGAACTCGTACGACCTGACATGTGCTCGCGAACCGGAGGAAACACGACTGGTGCTCTGAAGGGGGGGGCGAGTCGATGAGGTAAGGACTAAGGCGTGAGGTTCTTTGCATTACCGATAAAAGCGATAACACATAAATTAGAGCGATTTCGTGTTGTTGTTTTTTTGGCAAATTGAATGATTAGAATAACTGAATGGAGTCACACTACTTCCGGGAATTACAGCTAAAAAATTTATTTGTAGTGAAATTGGCTAAGTCATTGTGATTGAGAATATTGTAATTAGCCATTTGTTACGTGTAATAGAGAATAGAAGAGTTAACCAGTTTCGTAGAATAATAATTATGGGTTAAATCAACCCGGGACATTCTCTTTGTCTCGAGAGACTCGCACCTGACAGCTGCATGCCGGATCTCAGTCATTTATTGGATATTCTCCCGATCAATGAAGAATGATGCATCATATATATTGATGTACCGAGGGCGTTATAAGGGTTCTATTGATCGATCGGTGACAAAATGCCCGAGAGTCTTTTGGTTTGCGGGCTCTCTGTCGCCCGAGATCAATAGAAACAGTTAACGTCCGTGGTACATGAATAATTTTATTTTTGTATACCATCATTATAAACGACCCTTTCGATACCCCGAATCGTGCATAATCCAGTATTTTATCGCACGCTACATGACGTCATCAACATTATTAAACGCGACATGACGTCATCACACATTCAGCCAATAGTAGCGAGAGAATCGTGGGAGGTAGAAGAAGACGGAACAGCCGACCACCGTTTTCTCGCACGGATGTCAACAATGCCATCTTGAATTTGATTTCCAGAGGGCGTTGGATGTCAAGCACCTGAGACGTCAGAAGAAAGTTGTTTCGCGAAATTAAGTTTGATTCTCTTGTAAATTTATAATGCTGTTATACAATAATTTTATTTTTCATCCCATCTTTATTGATTAAGATTTACTTATTTTCTAAATAACCAGATATTAACCTCGGTTTGTCTTTTTATATATCCCTCCCATAATTGCCTTTCATAATTCCCTCTCATAATATCCTCCATACATGTCATTTAGCATCATTCAAATGTTCACACATTTCCCTCATAACCACGATCCAGGTAAGTTTAGCCGTGTATATCGTGCTCTGCATCGAAAAAACGTATCAGTAAACAATAAACGATTGCAGGATGTACCCATCGCTCGCCTTTAAGGATTGGAATCAGTATTGAATGAGAAAGTATAAATGTATAAATGTATAAATGTAAATGTATAAATCTAAACAATATGTAACAAGTATTGTATCGCAGCTTCTGGATCAATGACCCCCATCTCGATCAGGTTTTTCGTCCAGTTTCCCTGATCCATTGAGCAAATGCTGAGATGGCCCCTTGTTTTGCTTCTGGCCATAAATGTAGCTTCCTTATCTCTGCACGTCTTCTAGAATTTAGTGGAAAATATAGTTATTCAAATTATTGTTTCCATGTTGTTGCGGCAGGACGCATAATTCCTTGAAGAAGAACATGATGGATAAGAGTCCAGAATTTATTGCTGATTTATCCTTGGAAATACATTTTATTACATCGTAGCGTTTTTTCTGTATTCAAAATTCAAGTAGTATATGGCTTGTATTGATCGCAGAATTTTGAAAACGTGCACAGTATTCACTTTTCACAACGTAATACAGGATTTTTAACGGTTTTGACGTAAATAAATAAGTAGCGGGCAGTATTATGGGTGACCCATAACCCGTGTTTTTGAGAAATATTTCGGCATCCACGTGGAATGAATCAGAGAAAACCTCGGAAACGATCGATTAGAGCACGCGGCCTCTAGAATTATTTTCCAGGCAGTGGTCACTTTCTCTCCAGTTATTAAGCTGGCAAATATCCTGACCCGGTCGGAAGCGATTCTCGATGGCACGGCCGCGACACCACGGGAAGGCAGCGAGCCTGTGCTAGCCAAAGCAGGAAAATCTCGTGCCGGCGCTGGGACTTATGGCTGAGACTCACACCTGCCTCCTCTACCTGTCAACGCAGGGTAGCTGTAGAGCGGGTTTCGGTGTGATGTGGAATATTTGAATTACGCAACAGGAGCAGCAAAATTCTCAAGTTTTCTCAACGAGAACGAAACTTTGGGACGGAAAACTGGTTACTCCTGAAATAATGGAGGTTAAATAACTGAATTATTTAATAACACAATACAAAACGAAAACAAGGAAATAGTTCACCATTCAAACATATTTCAGTCACTTAGCAAAGATGTTTATGTAAGGGAGAATTAGTAAGGAAGAAAATAAACATCAAATAGTAATAAGTAGTGTAGATGATAAGCATAATAAAATTCTCGGTTATTTGATAGAAGAAATCTAGCAAATGTTTTTGAACCTTATTTCAGAAAAACAAAGAATTTATGAGAAGTGAAGCCGCTATTCAGCGCTTCGCACCGCTCCAGCTTGCGAATGTACACTCCTTTCTGGATTTTAAGGGGAAATAAGTGTGGAGTCAGGAGAAGCTGCCCATGCCCGTAGGAGCGCCGGGCTCCCTAGACGGGCAAGTAGCTTATGCGGGCGCGGGTTGACGTTCCTGTGTTAACGTGATGGCGCATCAGTAACACTTTCCGCTGTTCCTCTCTATGTAGCTGTGTTACTGATGTTACACAAGTATTTTTGTTTTTCCTTTGATGTCACGCATTTTGTAATATTTACATCTAATTAGAACCGATGCCCGTTTCATTTGATTTTTAATTATTTTATTTATGAAGGAACGTTGGGGCTTTATAAACAACTGAAACCTCAACCAAGTCCCTCCAATTACCTTAAAAGTCTTTTCACTTTGACTGGCTTTTCCTTCTGCTCTTTTAGACTTCAGACGTTGTTCCATCAACATGTACACACTTCTGACTCTTCTCCTTTGTTCACTACTCGCTTCTATTGCCACACTACACTCCCACCCAAGCAGTTTAACCTAATGTAATTATTCGTAGTTTCTCTTAGTCTACTTTTGTTTCTTCACTTTTTGAGTTCACCTTTAATTAATTCACTTAATCATGAAATTATTTGCTAATTAGACGCACATTTTAGTCGGAGAAATGATACTCACCACTGTCAACCCTTTTCCTTCGATTACGGTGTCGGAAGTAGGGATGGTAAAAATAATATATTTTTTCACCGGATAGCTGGGAAGTAGGGATAGCAAAAATATGATATTTTATTCCAAAACATCGATACATTAACTTTGATGTTTTCTTTTTGATGTTTTCTTCGGAACGATATATTTCCCCAGAAACATCAATTTGTTAAAAATGTTTTTCATTTCTTTTTATAATTTTATGCCTTGTCAGCATACAATATTGATCAGAAAATTAAAGTGACAGTGTGCTTTAAGGCAGAAAATACTTTAAATTAATATTTACGTATTATGTACAGTATATTAGATACAAGACGTTTTACTTCGGTGATGTATGAATGAAAGTGAATCAATGGAATAATAACAAAACATGTCGTCCTTTAATTTCTAATTCCTTCTTAACACAAACATAAACATTATTATTATTATTATTATTATTATTATTATTATTATTGATATTATTATTGGTTTTTTGACTTGCTTTGGAGCACGCAGAACACGCACTTGCACGGGCTCAGTCTTTCATGTAACTAATCAGGGGAATCAGCATTAAACTGAATCCGATTTTTATACCCAAGGATTGGTATTCCCAATTGTCCGAGGAGGGACTCGAACCCGCGATCCTTCCGTCCGACAATGCCCCAACATTACTGCCTTAGCAATCTCACCAATCCGGACTGGCTACGATTGATATTATTGTTGTTGTTGTTGTTGTTATTATTATTATTATTATTATTATTATTATTATTAACATATTACTTGTACATGAACAAACAATAAAATATACTGGTATTTTATGTAAGTACTCTAATGAAAAATGGAATCAGGATGGGTAAAATCCATCTGTTTCATCATTTTTAAAACATCGATGTTTTTGTCGAATTTTTCACTGACATCGAAAATCTTTTAGCGATGTATCGAAATATCGATGATTAGATAAAAAATTTGCCATCACTAGTCGCACGAATTATTCGCCCTGCCTGCTTAGGCACCGGAAGCGACGAAGCTGCCCCTCGCGCGGCGAGTGGGGAAGTGGTGTAGGGCCTGGGCCTGGGCCTGACCTCGCGCGCCGGGCGCTGGGCGAGCGTGGCGTCTGCCTTCCGCGCGCGAAAATAGTCCCCTAACGAGGCGCCCGAGCCTTCCCGCTTCCTCTTCCGATGGCGCAGCTATTTCTGCGCGGCGGTGGGCAGGCCCCTTGGCTCCGGCACCACCTCGGGGCCTTCGGGCGCAGATCCCGGCGTCTCCTTAGGGGCGGGCAGTAGGAGAATGTCTCACGTGGCCTACCCCGCACGTGGACTTGCCAGGGGAAATTTGATTGATTTATTTTTTCGTGTTTCCGTGCGCGTCAACTGCTCTGGTCATTAGTCCCGTTAGTGAAGTGCTTGTTTTTTTTCTCGGGAGATGGCGGTGATCTTCCCCCGCTGGATGGCGACATCCGGCGCCGACCTACCGTCGGCTAGTGGGGTTTCCCCCAAACCAGGACTCTCCCATCAGCGGGGCACCGCCCAGCCGGGACAAGCTCGAAGCTCCCGACCGGTCTTCCGGAATATATGGTAGTGTAGTGCATGTTAGTGTAAGTGTGTGTGTAAGGGGAGAGGATAGGACAAGGAAGAGGAAGGAAAGATCGCGCGCGGTACGTGGCCCGTTTGGCAGGGTACTGCTCCAGCATTCGCCTGGTGTTGATCGTAGAAACCACGGAAAGCTACCGATCAGAGCAGCGGGCCGCTAGAATTCTCCTCCAGACAGCGACTGAATTCGACCTAGCTGAAAAGCTAGTGTCGAAAATCCTGCCGCCGTCATGACGCGAACCTAGGACCTCCCGGTCAGAGGCGCTGTAGTGACATCAGTTGATGCACTGAGCTACCGCTACCGGTCCGGGGGGAATTCATCCGAGGATGAACGCGTAGGCGTTTGCCCAATCCGCAACACCCCAGGCGCACAAATTGGGCTGGTATCTAGGTCCCGTCAGAACGCAGTTGACCCTCACGGTAACCTCCCATTCAGAGCCTGCGTCGGGCCGCCCTGCCTGCTCCTAGCTATCCAGGCTAGTACTGCAGTCAAAACAATGAGCTACTCACGTGCGCCGGGAACAAGTCCCTCCTCTTTGCCCAGAGTATCGGGACACTGCCACGACGAAGCCGAGAGTCCAAACTAGGAGCGGTAGCTCAGTGCATCAATTGATGTCACTGCAGCGCCCTTTGACCGGTAGGTCCTAGGTTCGAGTCCTGACGGCGGCAAGATTTGCGACACTAGCTTTCAGCTAGATCGAATTCAGTCGCTGTCTGGAGGAGAATTCTAGCGGCCGGCTGCTCTGATCGGTAGTTTTCCGTGGTTTCTCCGATCTACACCAGGCGAATGCCGGAGCAGTACCCTACCAAACGGACCCCAGAGACCCAACTGGTGGGTTACTGGGCAAGCCCGACAATCAGGAGCTTAACATCGCCTATTCACTGCCTCCACCTTGAAGCTAACGACGTGAGTGTCGCCGCGAAACTGAGGGTCCGGGTGGTCGCCTCTCTACCAGAAATCACGGCAACCTACGTCACCTAGATTACTCTTGCGGGTAAAGGGTCGGGCACGCGGTAGCACATACCTGACTTTTGCACTAGCTGCATCCGTTCTGAAAATTCACACTTTGTGTATTCTCTTAGGCCTTAGTTTCAGCCGACAGCCGGTTACATTTTGCGACCCGATGGAGCGCATATTCGACCGTACACAATACACCAACACACTTACGGGCTCCTCTGTTCTGAGATCAGCAGAAGGTGAGGTCCTCTGCGATACATACATGAGAAAACAGACAAAGACCCATGCCCACGGCGGGACTCGAACCCACGACCATACCTAGACCACAACCAGACGATTGCACATGACCTTATTTTAATTAACTTTTATCTTTAAGAAACAGATTTCATTAAGGAAAAAATCTTCAATATTATAGTTGAAGGACGACGCGCAAAAAAGTGCACTTTTGAGAGCTGAACCATTTTCTTAAGCGTTATTTGTGCTATCCAATGACAAAGTTTAATAAAAAAAATTGGTGTCATTTTTGAGAAAATTTTGAAAATATTGAGGCTTCATGTAAAGTACTCTCAAAAGACAAAATATACGATTGAAACTTCCAAAGCCTCCAGTTTGTTCAAATAGATTAATAGACATTAATTTTGATGAAAATTGGCTGAACGGATTAGGCGCTAGCACTGACCACTGTCGTATAGACGGACGGATAAGCAGACGGAAGTTTTGCCATCAATTGATTTTTCGGTAACAAGGCCCTAAAAATATGGATTGTGGCTACACTACGTGTTAGAGGAAGTATTTTGCTACATATATCAATAATATTTATTCACTTTTTCGTTGCCAGGTCCCGCAATACGAGTTTTCTGCCTACAATTTGGTGTTTTCGAGCTCACGAATGAAAATCTTCTTACGAAGTGCAAGAAAATAAAAATGTATAAAGGTAACTTCCAATGTACTTACAGAAAATCAAAAAGAACAATTTTATTGATATTTGAAACAAAATTTCAAAAAATGTTTATTCAGTTCTATAGACATGTGCTCTTGAAATAATTCACAACACTTCCTTAAAACCAAAAGTTCAAGTAATTATGCAATCTTGCTTGACAGTTTGCTTTTCGCATTCCTTGATAACCACAAAAATGTTAGAAAAGCCTATTACTCTTCAGAAAGCTACTTAAATTTGTTTATTCGAAAATACAGGGTCGGGCAAGTGCTAACCTAATGTTCGCAATATTTAGTATTGAAATTGCAATGCAATGAAGTGCAGAGAAGCAACAGCAAGCTTATAATAGAATATACAAGAAGATCTCAGGTATCCTACAGATTACAGTATGAAGAATACTTTCTTGAGGCCTTTGACCTCAAAATTCCCAGATTTTACGGCATTGGAATCCGGGATTTTGTTATTATAAAACTATCAGGAATTCAACAAAGCTTCCACAGTGTTGCAGGTTGCATTTGACATGAAGATTTAAATGCTTCTTTTTCAATAATTCCTTCATATTTTCAATTTTTAAATTGCAATTTTTCAAGTCCCCGTAAAATGCTATTCCCTCATAGACCACATGTATAAAGATTTGTTGCGTGTGAGAACCGTACAACTCATCAATACTATGGAAATAATAGGGAGAGGACTGCTTTGTTTATGTCCTTAGAGAGTAAATAATAATTTGCCAATAAGCAGGTTTCTATTTTGTTCCAGTTGCTCAATCAACGATACAATCGCGGGAATTCAGAAAATTATGTAAAATATATTTCCGTAAGCAATTTAAATTGCCGTAAGCAATTTATCACCTCTGTAATGTGAGCACCACGCGCCAGAGTTGAACAGCGTCCATACAGTCGTAAACAAAGGATGTCGAGGACCACAAGGGCACGGAATACAAAATAAATGACAAACCCATTTCTTGAGATTTTGAGTAAAAACAAAAGCTGCGAGGATAATGCTCAGGACGCTTTCGGTACACTTTCATCTAGCTTTCGCGGCCGCGCGTATGGCGGAGGGGGCGCTGCAGTGGCTGGCCGCGGGCAGAGGCAGCGCTGGCCGCGAGGCGCTCCGCCTCCGCACTTCTATTTGCGCGGCGCGCGCGGGCGCTCGCTCCTGCGCGATGCACAGCGCCCGGAATAGCCCCGGCCACGCGCCGAACCGCGCCGCGCTCCTGGCTGGGCAGGCGCGCTGCTTTTTCTTTTATTATTATTATTATTATTATTATTATTATTATTATTATTATTATATTTTTACAGATCATACATGGTTCAGTACATATAACACTTTACATATGTATTGGTTGGTTTGGTTTGTTTTTTTCGTGTTTCCGGGCGCGTCAACTGCTTTGGTCATTAGTCCCGTTAGTGTAGTGCATGTTTTTTCTCGGGAGATAGCGGTGATCTTCCCCGCTATATGACGAGATCCGGCGCCAAACTACCGTCGGCTACTGAGGTTTCCACCTAACCAGGACTCTCTCACCAGCGGGCACCGGCCCGGCCGGACAAGCTCTAAGCTCCCAACCGGTCATCCCGAATATGTGGTAGTGTACTGCATGTTAGTGTAAGTGTGTGTGTGTAAGGGGAGAGGATAGGACAAGGAAGAGGAAGGACAGATCGCGCGAGGTCCGTGGCCCGTTTGGTAGAGTACTGCTCCGGCATTCGCCTGGTGTTGATCGGAGAGACCACGGAAAACTACCGATCAGAGCAGCCGGCCGCTAGAATTCTCCTCCAGACAGCGACTGAATTCGACCTAGCTGAAAGCTAGTGTGGAAAATCCTGCCGCCGTCAGGACTCGAACCTAGGACCTCCCGGTCAGAGGCACTGCAGTGACATCAGTTGATGCACTGAGCTACCGCTCCCGGTCTTACATATGTATTGATGGCTTACATTCTAAATTACCTAAAATTAAACTAAAAACTAAGTCGGGTGAGGAAATTTTAGTTAGTTAGTGCTTTATTTTACGTGGCGAGACTCGGGCCATCAGGCCCGCTCTTCCGTCTAACCACGCAAATTTCGTTACGCTCCTATCACCACCTAGCGGAGAAAGGAGGTATTATCTTGGGCGACGAAACAGGCGGATCAATTTTGCTCAGAGGCTTCTTTTAGGTTTGAGGATCTTTTACATGCAGTAAATCTACTACACGGGACAGCCGGCTTTACTATCCCTCCGAAGGAAGGCGTACGAAGGATTTTTTCGCCCTTAAAAATCCACGGCTTCGATCGGGTTTGAACCCGCAAACTCGGGTACAACAGCTCGGTACGCTGACCGTCATACCACCGAATCCGCGGAAATCTTTTCCAGACACCACTAAAAACAATCTATTTCAGCAAATTTGGTTAGGAATGTCTGGTATGGATATCTATTTTTTAATCTGGTTCTATGAGGAGTTTTCCGGAGTCTGAAATTGTCTAGGTGTGGAATTTGAGATATGGAGTGATAGAACTGGGTTGAGAGATATGTCATATGGTGTTGTATGGAGTCAATTTGAAATTCTTTGTGGAGCTGTGAGTTTGAGACAAACATTTTGTGTTTAAGAAATGGTTTTGGACTATTTGGAGCTTGTTTAGGTTTGTTCTTGCAGCGGCCAAAGGGGATATGGCGTTGGGGTGGGAGGTGTGAAGATCGATTAATGATGGGTTTTAGTTAGTGTATCTTATTTTCTGCTTGCTATATTTTACTATTGATGTGTTGGTTCCAGTTCAGTTTAGTATCCATGTTTAGACCGAGATATTTGACGGTACTATTTCGAGGGAGCCAGTTAATGGGTTCATTATTTATTGTGAGCGGTGCTGGAGGTGTATAGGGTAGGCGCGCTGCTGCTACTAGTGATGTGTTGGCCCCCCCCCCCCAAATCGATGTTTCTGAAACATCGAGTTTTTTTGCGATCCGAAAATATAGAAGTTTTTAAACCGTCGAGTTTTTGCGATCCAAATATCGAGGTTTTTAAAACGACGAGTTTTTTGCGATGCGAAAATATCGATACTTTTAAGACATCAATTTTTTCACCCGAAACATCGAAATATTAACATCGATGTTTTTATTCAGATCGATTTATTTTTCCAGAAACATCAATGTGTTTTTTTAGAAAACAATGTTGTCTTTTTTGTTGATTTTATACGTGGTAATATCGGTAAACTTCATTTTGAACATTGTCTTTACTTAATGTCGATTAGAAAATAAGATGACCGACTGCTTTAAGGCATAATATAATATACTTTCAACAAATATTTCCGTATTATGTATATTAGATGCAGAAGAATTTACTTTGACGGTTTTTTAATAAAAGTAAATAAATGCAACAATAGCAAAACACGATGCACTTTATTTTTATTTTCTTCTTTACCCTTAAACAGAATTATTAACATATTAATTATACGTGACCAAACAAAATATACCGATACTTCATTTAAATAATTTAATTAAAAATAGTAACAGGATGTGCTAATATCATCTGTTTGATCGTATTTAAAACATTGATGCTTTAAACATCTATGTTTTTTGTCGATGTTTTCATCGACATCTAAAACTATTTGGTGATACATCGAAATATTGATGAATCGATTTTTGGACAAATTTACCATCACGTACCGCTAAGTACAAATCGCCACTTACCTTTACAGTCCAATTAGGCTACGAAATGATAGACAGATCTCGGGCACGCCAAATGATATGATCAATAATTCCGTAAGTGTGTTGAATGTTTTTATTCATGGAGAAGGATTAATTCTGTTAATGAAATCCAGCACCGACCTATATGTCGGCTTTCAGAGGAATTCGTCCTCCATGTTTTTCCCTCAGCGGAGCACTTGACTAGCCCCCCGACATCGGTGGTTGAACGTGAATGTAAGTGTGCGTGTGTGTGTGTGTGTGTGTGTGTGTTTGTGTGTGTGTGTGTGTGTGCGTGTGTGTGTGAGTGAGGATGAGAGGATAGGATAGGACGAGAAAGACGAAAGAAAGATCGCGCGGATGTGTGGTGGATTGTTAGGGTGCTGGCGCAGCGTCTAGGATCGATCTGGGATTCATCGGAAAACTCTCGATCAGAGCTGGCAGCCGATAGAATTTTCCAGAGAGCAGCTGAATTCGACCTGGCTCTATAGATACGAATATCCACCATTGTCGGAACTGAAACAGTAGGTCATCCTGGTCCGTGTCGCTGCAGCCATTGGCGCAATGCTGGTTCTTAGGTGTTGAAAAAAACTGGAGGGTGGTGGCGCAATTCTGGCTTCGGATTCAAATTCAGCGCATCAACGTGCATAGAGAAACATTTGTAAAGTCTTTGGGTCTGACAACTTTTTTATTTTGTGCGTCTATGTTATTAAATTATTGTGAGGAATACTCCGTTCTTGTTTGGCTTGATATTCCGCGCCAGAATCGTAATGTGGGTTTGTTACTCGAGCTCCAAATTTCTACAAGATTCCTTTTTTCTTTCTCCCACTCATCATTTCTCTCTCTCTCTCTCTCTCTCTCTCTCTCTCTCTCTCTCTCTCTCTCTCTCCCTCCTCTCTCTCTTTCTCTCCTCTCTCTCTCTCTCTCTCTCCCTCTCTCTCTCCTCTCTCTCTCCTCTCTCTCCTCTCTCTCCTCTCTCTCCCCTCTCTCCTCTCTCTCTCCTCTCTCTCCTCTCTCTCTCCTCTCTCTCCTCTCTCTCTCTCTCTCTCTCTCTCTCTCTCTCTCGTCTTGTATCATGTGCCTAATGATATTCTGGACATAAACTATTTATAACTAATATTGGCTTCTCGGCGCCTTTACGAAACATGATTAATATATTATTGAAAGAGGAACCAGCATCGGACTCCACGGTCTAAGGTAGGGCGGTCTGACGATTGCTTGTTCGATCCCAAGCGGGTAACGGAAATTTTCGTGATGTGTTCATCATCAGTACGTTTGTGGGGTTTTCAGAGATCGATTTGATAGTTCGACTACTATTGTCCGTGATTTATGTTTCCCTGATCACTTCCGCAGAAGCAGCCTATAAAGCAGGTTACGAGCCATCAGGTAATCGAGATTTTTGTCATTATAATTTTAAGCACTTGTTAATTTGCACCGCAATGAACGCATGATTTTTTTCGTTTAGCCATTCATCATATTGTATCGGCAATCAGCCATGACAATTATACTACACGGAAAGCAGAAAATTTAGAGGGTTAAACGATTCTCAACCAATGTACACCAGCGCCTCCCCTGTCTGGCTTGCCTTTTTACTTCGGCATTTCGTCAACGCAAGGCTTTTTTCCCCTCGGCGCTTCTTCACTTCTTTGACGGAGTGCCCACGCTCGGGCAGTCTTCGCATCTACGACGAGGTGCCCATGCTTGGATTGATTGATTGATTGATTGATTTTTTCGTGTTACCGGGCGCGTCAACTGCTTCGGTCACTTGTCCCGTTAGTGTAGTGCATGTTTTTTCTCTCGGGAGATGGCGGTGGTCTTCCCCCGCTGGATGGCGAGATCCGGCGCCGACCTACTGTCGGCTAGTGGGGTTTCCCCCTCACCAGGACTCTCCCACCAGCGCGGCACCGCCCCAGTCGGAACAAGCTCTAAGCTCCCGACCGGTCTCCCGGAATATGTGGTAGTGTAGTGCATGTTAGTTTAACATGCACTACACTAACAGTGTAGTGTGTGTGTGTAAGAGGAGAGGACAGGACAAGAAAGAGGAAGGACAGATCGCGCGCGGTCCGTGGCCCGTTTGTTTGGGTACTGCTCCGACATTCGCCTGGTGTTGATCGAAGAAACCACGGAAAACTACCGATCAGAGCAGCCGGCCGCTAGAATTCTCCTCCAGACAGCGACTGAATTGGACGTAGCTGAAAAGCTAGTGTCAAAAAACCTCCCGCCGTGAGGAGTGGTAACCTAGGACCTCCCGATCAGAAGCGCTGCAGTGACATCAGTTGATGGACTGAGCTACCGCTCCCGATGCCCATGCTTGGACAGTCTTCGCCTTGTTGACGGAGTGTCCCGAGTGAAACCCATTGCTGCTTCCGGTATCTGGTTCACGAAGAGCGGAGGAATGAGGGATGGTTGCTATCCATCCGGCAGATAGAAAATGAAGATGGGCGTCGCTGTATCTTACGGTGATCTCAAAGTAATGTGGTCTGATTACGGATTCCTCCACAGCTTTCAGAGTATTTTCGTCTCTAGTTGATATTTTAGTGTCATTTTTGTTTTGTGAATTTTTAGAAGATATTTTTCTTGGCGAGGAGTTTGACTGAAATGAAAATGTATTACTGATTTTTAGACATTAGGCATTTAGAGTCGGAGATTAGAAATTGGATGTAACATATAAAGTAGGCCTGCAACGTACATTAATTTTATTATAATTGTGCAGTATATTTAATAAACTACCAAGAAACTCTTTTTATATAATTGTTAAAATATTATACTTTTTCGATTCGTTCGAATTTTGAGAGAGTTTTTCAAATTGAAGTGGTCTACAACTTCCCACTAGAGAGGAAAACAGAAAACTCTGTGAATGCCCAATTGTCGGCGTTTGGCAACACTGTTTCCATTGATTGATTGATTGATTACTAGTGATTCCGGGCGCAACAACGGCTAAGCTCATTAGTCCCGTAAATGTAGTATATTATTTTTCTCGGCACGTGATGGGGCTTTACCCCTACTGGATAGTGATATCCGGCGCCGAACTACTGTCGGCTAGCGGGGTTTTCCCCGACCAGCGGGGCACCGCCCAGCCACGACAAGCTCTAAACTCCCGACGAGTCTCTCGGAATGTGTGGTAGTGTAGTGCATGTAAGTATGTGGGTAGGATAGGCCAAGGAACGGGAAGGAAAGATCGCGCACGGTTCGGGGCCCATTTGGTAAGGAACTGCTCCGGCATTCGCCTGGTATTGCTAAAAACTCGAAAACTACCAGTAAGATCAGCCAGCCGCTAGAATTCTCCTCCAGACAGCGACAGGACTCGACCTAGCTATCTAGCTGGTGTCGAAAATCCTGACACTGCCGGGACTCGAACTGCAAGATATCCTGGTGATAGACACTGCAGTGACATCAGTTGTGAGCTGCCTCTCCCGGTAACATTGGTTCGATTCGTTTGGTTTGGTTTGGTTTTCTCGTGTTTCCTGGCGCGTCAACTGCTTTGGTCATTAGTCCCGTTAGTGTAGTGCTTGTTCGTTTCTCGGGAGATGGCGGTGGTCTTCCCAGCTGGATGGCGAGATCCGGCGCCGATCTCCCACCTGCGGGCCGCCGCCCCAGTCGGGACAAGCTCTAAGCTCCCGACCGGTCTCCCGGAATATGTGGTAGTTTAGTGCATGCTAGTGTAAGTGTGTGTAAGGAGAGGATATGACAAGGAAAAGAAAGGAAAGATCGCGGTCCGTGGCCCGTTTTGTAGGGAACTGCTGCGGTATTCTCCTGGTGTTGATCGGAGAAACCACGGAAAACTACCGATAAGAGCAGCCGGCCGCTAGAATTCTCCTCCAGACAGCAACTGTATTCGACCTAGCTGAAGAGCTAGTGTCGAAAATCCTGCGGCCGTGGGGAGTGTAACCTAGGACCTCCCTGTCAGAGTCGCTGCAGTGACATCAGTTGATGGACTGAGCAACCTCTCCCGGTAACATTGGTTCGAAGCTGTCCTCCATTTTCAAAGATAATTTTGTCGATGGCGGCAGTGATCTTCGCGCGGAGGATGCTGCATCGCCGCGTCGTGTAGTGCGACGCGTCGGCGGGGTGCTGCTGCTGCGTTGGCAGAGGGGCGCGGGCGTGGTGCGGGGCAAGGCGGGCGCGGGGAGGGTGCGGGCGGGCGCGGGGCAGGCGCGGGGCGGGGCGGGGCAGGGCGGGCGCTGGGCGGGCGCGGGGCGAGCGGGCGGGCGCGGGGCGGGCGCGGGCGGGCGCGGGCGGGCGCGGGCGGGCGCGGGGCGGGCGCGGGGCGGGCGCGGGACGGGACGGGCGCAGGGGTGGGGCGGGATGGGGCGAGGCGGGTTGGGGCGGGGAGGGGCGGGGCCGGACCGGGCACTGCGCGGGGCTCGGCGGTCGCGGGCGGGGCGGGGCCAGGCAGTCGCGGGGCGGGGCGGAACGGGGCGCGTGTCGGGCGGGCGCGAGGCCTTTGCGGCGGAGGCGGTGGCCGTGGCGGGGAGCTCCTGTCGCTGGCGAGGACCTTGTTGACATTCCGCGACGCGACGGGCAGCGGCGCGCGCAAGCCAGCCACTGTCGCCTGCAACGGCTGCTGCAATCCCACCATCCGGCCCCTGCGCCTGGCCGCAGGTGCAAGGTCGCATGCGACTCTCTCCGCGAATCTGCCAGAAGGTCGTAACTATGGGCGACTCCGCGTAAACACCCACAGTTGCGACAATGACTTTGGTTTCGCCGGTAATTAACTAGGTAAAAAGGACCATCAAGGAGGACTATCTATGAAGAAATGAAACAAAAGAACATGCAACAACAGTTGGATGACGGATGGACGGCAAACATTGACTCGAAACAGACGTTTCGACTAAATTGATGTCAGAGATTCGTTATCTCATTATTCAATCATCTCTCCACCTAAATTTTTGATTGATACAGTAGGTATTTGACTATAGATTGAAGAATAAGAATACCACAGAATTTACACTATCAATTTGTTTTCTTTGATTTTTTTAATTGAAGCCTTGTCATTTGAAAGGGTCGAGTTAGCGAATTCGTGTTTTAGTTGACCGTTTAATTAAAGGAAAAATTGAAATAAAAACAAAAAAAAAGTTGCCCTACATTTTACATTTACATAACTGTTCATTAGTTATTAATTATTAAACGACATTAAACTGACAATAAATGGAATAAAACTTCAACATTTTTAGTAAAGCAGGATCATTAAGCTTTCAAATGAGCCCGCAAAGACCATTGCAGGTCGTTTATAGTCTCTACATCGGTACCGAACGTAGAAGGGTTCACCCCCCAGTAGGTTGTAGGAGCTGGGAACCCAATTTAAAGATTGACCCTGTTCACAAATGTTTTAAAATGATCCTCAATCACACCTGCAGGGGGATGGAAGCTTCACAATGCGTAACAAACGTTACGCGTATAACTCATTTTATATTATGAATGGAACGTAGTGAAAATGCTTCTTTTGAATCGATAACTTTTAACGGAGCTTTTGTAGCAGCTAGCGTTCGAGTGTTTTGTCCAAATTGTGCAACATGACTTGCCTTAGGTAACAGTGAGATACCAATTTTTCTGCGTAGTCCTATCAGCAGTTTCAGCACATGAATAAAAGTGAGTATTTTATTCTCAGCACATGAATGAAAGTGGTTTTTATTCTCAGCACATGAATAAAAGTGAATTGAAACTTGACCTCGTCTTACAAGCAAATTTCAGTGCTAAATGATACATAGAAAATACGAAAAATGCTGATCTCAATGAATTGCATGCCCTTCATTTCTGTACTTATTGCTTGCAGCTTTTAGTCAAATCAGGTTACGAATTCACAAGCAAGAAGAGAGTATTCTCCTAATCAGAACAAACGTTATCTTCACCATCTGTGCTTCAAAATAAATACTATTATTTCGAGTTCCTCTATATATGTCACATCGTGTGCGTGCGTCTAACGAAAAATCACATAACTGTGATAGAAAAAACACATAACAGTATATAAGGTACCATACACGAGAAGTCGAATTCAGTCGCTGTCTGGAGGAGAATTGTAGTGGCCAGCTGCTCGGATTGGTAGTTTTCCGTGGTTTCTCCGATCAACACTAGGCGAATGCCGGAGCAGTACCCTACCAAACGGGCCACGGACGGCGCGTGTTCTGTCCTTCCCATTCCTTGCCCTATCCTCTCCTCTTACACACACACTTACACTAACATGCACTACACTAGCACATTTTCCGGGAGACCGGTCGGGAGCTTAGAGCTCGTCCCGGCTGGGGCGGTGCCCTCTGGTGGGAGAGTCCTGGTTAGGAGGAAACCCATCTAACCGACGGTAAGTCGGCGCCGGATCTCGCCATCCAGCGGGGGAAAATCACTGCCATCTCCCGAGAAAAACTTGCACTATGGGACTAATGACCAGAGCAGTTGACGCGCCCGGAAACACGAAAAATCAATCAATTAATTATACACGGAAACTGGCTCGTCAAAATTTTTCTAAAACTGTTTCATTGCACATCAGATACATTCAACGAGTAATCTAATGATTTTTGTGCAAAATCAAGACCCTTCATGTCCGCTTATATCATTCTTTCCTCTTCACATCTGAATTTTCTTTGCATCTAATCGTTGCAAGTGCTAACTCTCCCTTCCTATGCCGAGGAATGATATTTTTTCATAATACAATTGCGGTTGAAGAACGTAGGCCAAGGGCCAACATTATTCTCCAATGTTACAAATATTCTCGTGATTAAATTAGAGTTAATCTTCCGTGTCCAATACCAAGTTGACGTTTTTTATCGCATCTTTATTTTTAGAACTTGTGTCTTTTCTTTTATATAATATAGTAGTAAAGATTGAAATGAAATGGCAGCCTGTATTTTCGAACGATGAGTCGCGGTAGTGTCTGCAGAACGCAAATATTTTCCTTTGAAATAAATCCAACCGCTTGGCTGCCAGAAGAAACAGGCAGCGAAGCCCACGTCTCCAGTCGTCACACGCGCCTTAAGGTCGATCAGGGAGGCCTCGCCAGTCGGACAGACAGCTTTAAAGTGCTGCATTTCTTTCCATTTTTTCGACGGCGATACAGCGCAGTTCGGTCCTTGACCTAACATCATTGAACTCGCACAACTGGATATTTTTGTATAAGGCATGTTTTTAGAGAATAAATACCCTTTTAGAAAAAAAAATCATAGAAATTGTTTTTGAAAACAAAATTTATTGTTACATTAAATAGCATTTTTAAACTACTTTTTACATAATTGTCACCCTTGTTCAGACGTTTGTTATAGCGGGGAACCAACTTTTCTATGCTCTCTTCATGGAAAGAACCCACCAGTATAGACAGCCACTTCTGAACACAGGTTTTTTCGAAAACGGTGCTGCGATTTGTGAAAAGCTTACCCTAAAGCATTATTATTGTGAACCATCTGTTTTTACGAATTTTTTAATTCACTTTTTCAACCAATTTTATCATTGACAACAAAGGCCACCCACTCCGTGCTTCGTCATGAAAATTAGTTCGTATATCATTGAATTGTCTAACCCACTTTCTCACCATTCCATCACTCATTTGTCATTACACTTTCACCATAAATCTCTACAAGTTAGCAACTTTCTTTGCGTTCAAAACAGTGTTCATAAGTGGCTGTCTTCATTGACGGCATCTTTCTATGAAGATGTCGATACCAACGTTGGTTATCCGCTATGTCAAATGTCTGAACAATGTGACAACTATGTAGAAAAATAGTTTAAGAAATGCTCTTTCTCGTAAAAGCAAATTTTATGATGAAAAACGAATTTTTATCAGATTTTTTCAAAACGATAATTACTTCAAAAACAAGCCTTGTAGGTCATGGGAGTGAGGCAATATGGGGATGGGGATTATTCCGTCACTTGGTTCTGAGAGTAGAAGAGGAGAGAGGGTGCAGAAGGAAGGATCGCGGAAGATTCTGGTCCGATGTTTACAGTTCTGCTACGGCATCTGCCTGGAGTCGATACAAGGAAACTGAAGAAACAACCGGTCTGACCTGACCACATCAGGAATTGAAATCCAGCCTTAAAGATTTTGCTATGCAGCTTGTAGGTACTCTTGGCACAACTTGCCAACGTCGAGATTCGAACATAAGACCTTACAGTGTACGAGAATTTTAGATAATTTACTAATTTTACACATTTTTCATTCGAGGTCGAATACGTCAAATATTAATACTTGGAATTTTGAGTTGTAATAATAACAAATTGGATCCGAAATTGTTATTAAAATAATAAAGACGTTTAAAGAAAAAGAATATTAAGGTGTAATATTGAATGGACGAAGACAGTGAAAAATCAAAGAAGAACAGAATAAAGAAGATGATTTGTTGTTTAATCGGGAGGATAAATTAAATTACAAGTTTATGAAGATTATATATAGTACTGTAGTAAATGTAGTATTATGAAAACGAAATATTTTAAGCCAATCAGCTTGAAACGCACTTATAAGTCTATTGACTTAGTGGTTTTTTTTAGCAAGAAATTGCATATAAAACTTTATTTTGAAGGAATAAATGTTTACCATAAATTGAGATTAGTTTGCTTTATTTTTGACATATCTCTCTGAACTGTGAATTGCACACATGAAAATAATTCACCTTGCAATTAAATACGGAGGAACATCAAACCCAGCTTTCCTCGAACTGAAAAAAGAGTGCAGGGCTAAAATAGACATGGAGGTTTTGAGACTGGTTCACGGTCGTAAACGAACATCGTGAAGATCGGTCATTTCTTCGAAATATGACTTACAAGCAACGCCTCCGCGATCAGTGCTTTATCTTTGCCGTTGGTGGCGGTGAAAGAAGAGAGGAGGAATTTGAAGAGAGATGATGGGCATGGCAGTGGTGAAAGGAGGGGATAGATGTGGAGAAGGGAAGACAAGAGAAATGAGATGAAAGGAGGGGAAGAAACGAAAGGCGGAGAAGGGGAAGTGAAAGGGAGAATGAGGGAGTAGTGGAGAGAAGGGTGAAGAGGGGAGATGGGTGGAGGAGAAGGGAGAGAGAAACTATGAGAGAAGGGGACGTGGAAGGGGAGAGAAGAGAACGGCGAGGGGATGAGTGGTGAGGCAGGGAGAAAAGAGGGGCGAAGGGGAAGGAAAGGAGGGAGAGGAGAAGGGAGGAGGTGGATTGAGAGTAGAAGAGACATGGAGAGACGGCTGCGCGACCGGCGGCGACGTGGCGAGCGGAAGACGGGCGCTGTTGGCCGGGGGGGGGGGGTGGACGGGGCGGGGAAAGGGGGAGGGGAAGGAATCAGAGGCGGGGCGTCAGCAGAGTGTGGTGAAGGAGGCCGGGCGAGTGGTGGTGGGGATAGGGTTGGGCGGGAGGGAAGCGGCGGGGTGTGGAAGGGGCGGGGCGGTGGCAGGGGCGGGGAAGGGGCGGGGCGAGGAAGGGTTGGGTGGGGCGGGGCGGGGAAGGGGCGGGGCGGAGAAGGGGTGGGGCGGGAAAGGGGCGGAGCGGAGGCAAGGGGGGCAGCGAAGAGGCGGGGCGGAGGTGGGACGGGGAAGGGGCGGCGCGGGGCGAATCAGAGAAGGGGCGTTGGCAGAGCGGGGTGAAGGCGGGCGGGCTGGTGGTGGGGACGGGGCGGGGAAGGGGTGGGGCGGGGATAGGCGGGTCGCGAGCGCAATGGGCACGGGGGCCGCCGCGGGCAGAGCTGCGCGGCGCATTTAAACGGCCGCAGAGGGCAGCGCGGGCGCGGGCGCGAGCGAGGCGGGGGGGTTGGGGGGGGCGGGGGGCGGGGGGGCAGCCGAACGCGTCAGAAGGCACTCGCTGCTGTCTAGGAGAACGCACCGTCTCCCTTTTCGGGCTGCTGATGCGACCCTCCCCCTCCTCATGCCCGACTATCCGCTTCCGCTTCGCCCGAATTTCCTGTTGGCCGTCACTGGCTTACGTAACATTAAAGAGATGCGAATATTACTGCTGGGAAGATCTTCCACTGCTCCAGGGTCAATATTTTGATTGATAGGTGCAACCATCGTCACCGAAGACTGCGTTAAGCTTCCCCTCTACGTTGTGCCACCATGCGTTCGCTGATAGCAGAAAGAGATGGGTGAAGTCTTGCACATCAAATCCGACCTCACCCAATGAGCTTCAAGCACCGGTTTGCGTCACAATGCTAGCGGGAATTTTAAATGCAGCCAGATACCAAAATTATCACCTTGTTATAAGTCATTGAAATAGATGAAAGAGGGTTTAAAAATAAATATTGCATCTTCTCTTTCAATTACACCTTCATCGTGTAATTTTTCGTTGCAAATTATCACTTTCAAAATGTTTCTCAATACTTGTCGCTCTCCATGCTACATGGATGCCAACGTCTGGTCTGGTTATTTAAACAGAGCGATCGTGTAGTGGCCACGTGCTTCCTGACGCAATCTGGTGCTGCGCAGAAGGAGCAAAAATCGGTGCACCGGAGTAGCCCACGTGTCTCTTCCCACCACGTGGCTGCGTACGTGGCCTCCTACCAGCGCGCGACTGACCTCTTCCGCTTCGGCCGAACCTCATGCTCGTTGTGACCGGCTTACGCAACATTAAAGAGATGCGAATATTACTGTTGGAAAGATCTTCCGCAGCGCGAATGTTAAAACATTGATTGATAGGACCGGGAGCGGTAGCTCAGTGCATCAACTGATGTCACCGCAGCGCCTGTGACCGGGAGGTCCTAGGTTCCCACTCCCCACGGCGGCAGGATTTTCAACACTAGCTTTTCAGCTAGATCGAACTCAGTCGCTGTCTGGAGGAGAATTCTAGCGGTCGGCTGCTCTGATCGGTAGTTTTCCGTGGTTTCTCCGATCAACACCAGGCGAATGCCGGAGCAGTACCCTATCAAACGGGCCACGGATCGCGCGCGATCTCTCCTTCCTCTTCCTTGTCCTATCCTGTCCCCTTACACACACACACACACTTACACTAACATAAACTACACTAACACATATTCCGGGAGACTGGTCGGGAGCTTAGAGCTTGTCCCGGCTGGGGCGGTGCCCCGCTGATGGGAGAGTCCTGGTTAGAGGGAAACCCCACTAGCCGACGGTAGGACGGCACCGGATCTCGCCATCCAGCGGGGGAGTATCACCGCCATCTCCCGAGAAAAAACATGCACTACACTAACGGGATTAATGACCAAAGCAGTTGACGCGCCCGGAAACATGAAAAAATCAAATCGCATTGCTTAATAGGTATATTCTCTTCACAACCGTACGCGTAGGCTTCCGCGGCTCGAGTCGATGACTTCTTCTTCGCTGTCCGGGTGACGCCGCGTAGTGGGCTGAGAGGCCAATTGGCCTGAAGTCATCTGAAGAAGAAGTCATCTCTTCACAACCGTCGGCATCGAAGGCAGCGTTAAGCTTTCGCTTTACGTTATGCCGCTATGCGTTCGCTATCAATAACATTGGATGCCTTGAAGATCGCTGACGTCACACATAAGGCGTCAATCGCATTCTACCAGTTGATCGATGCATAGCTGTAAACAGCCACGCCTAGGGATGGAAATAAAACATCAATGATTTTAAAACATCGATATTTCACACCAGAAAGATCGATATATTAAGATCGATGTGTTATTTCCGATGTTTTTCAGATCGATATTTTTCCTATTGATGTTTTTTAAACAAAATTGGGGGGTAATTTTGTACGTGTTAATCGTTAAACTGCATTTTGTACCTTGTCTGTATGTAATATTGATTAGAAAATTAAGGTGACAGAGTGCTTTAAAGCAAAACCTACTTTAAACTAATATTTATGTGACATGAATATTAGACACAAGACGTTTTACTTCTATGAAAGTGAATAAATAGAATAATAATATATCACAATGTACTTTATTTTTTATTTCCTTCTTTATACTTGATAAACATTATTATTAATATATTACTTATACGTGAACAAACAATACAATATACAGGTATTTTCATTTAACAACTCTTATTAAAAATGGAAAGAGGATGGGCAAGTATGGTATTCGCCCATCCTATAATGGGCACGTAGCATCTATTTGATCAATATTTTAAAGATGGATGGTTTATTCGATGTTTTTATCGACATCGAAAACCTTTTGGTGAGGTATTGGAATATCGATGTATCGCTGTGTTGATAAAATTTGGCATCACTAGCCACGCCTAGAGACCTTCCACCGATCGCAGAGGAAGGAGGGAGGGACGATTCCCCTTCGCCTTGAGATGCAAGGTCTACCCTCAGAGTCGCCTTCCGACGCGTTACATATTGCACATAATAAATAAAACGATGTATAATATATTTAACGATGATTATGCCAAGACCAAGAGGCGTGCCTCAGGGCATCAACTGATGTGACTGCGATGTCTCTGACTGGGAGGCCCTAGGTTCGAGTCCCGACGGTGGCAGGATTTTCGACACTAGCTTGTCAATTAGGTCGAGTTCATCAGCTGTCTGTGGCAAAACTGCTCGTGCCCCACTGGTGGGAGATATCTCGTTGAAGGAAAGCCCGCTAGCCGCCGGTAGGTCGGCATCGGATCTCGCTATACAGCGGGGGAAGATCACCGCCACCTCTCGAATAAAACAATCACTACACTTACGGGACTAACGACCTTAATAGTTGACGCAGCAGGTATGACTAATCAATCAATTACTCGATTATGGCATGATTGCGACGTCGAGTTTAAGGATAAAGAAAACATTTTCAATTTTATTCAGCAACAAATATTCCAAAAGAAGTTTTATATTAATAAATTTCTCATACAATCTTCATTGTTATGAAAGTTCACATTAAGTTAAAGTATAAGCATATACTTTGTTATATTGTAATAAATACTCTAAATATTGTAAGTATATAGTAGATTTTTCTCAGGACAAAATCAACATTTATTCTTCTTAGTGAAATTATAAATTTTCACTGAAATGTTCTATAAAGCTACAGAACAGTTACTGAGAATATGGTTACAACCAATCGATCTCGAAACTAATAAATTTGCCTTTTTCCTGCGCACGATTACGTAACTTTCTCTCCTTACGAAAAACTTCGTAAAGGGAGAAAGAAAAACTATTGTTAAAAACATATCACAGAATTAATATATTAGACAGGAATGCACTTATTTGGCCATCAGGACTTTTTTCACAACTCCTAACCATTCCGTAATGTTGTTCTAATAATCCTGAATAATTGTGGAATTTGTTTCTAAAATTATTATAATTTTAGATTTAAATTATTATTAAGTTACATTTAATTTCCATGATATAGACTTAACTCGATTGTTTAAATAGATACCCTGAGAGTAATAATTAACTGAGCTATTTCTCCTAAGAAAAAATATTGCTTTCGCAAATAATGTGGGAAAGTATGTAATCTTAAAGGACCACTAGTTTTGGTTTGATTTTGTTTTGTTTAAGTTCGAGATAGGTTCCATTAATGTGAATTATTTTTAATAAATTTTTTAACCAAGAAATTCAAAATTTAAATGTTTAAATTCCCTTTTTTTTTTTTTTTTGTATTTGGAAACTTTCCTGACGCGGTATATTTGACATTTCTAATTAATTCCTCTACCTTGCCAATAAGCACCTACCTAGTGGTGGGTTTTGTTTCATACTCGACCGTTCTTGTCCGTGTTGCTACTCAACAAGAATAATTGCATGCAAATAGAACATGTTGCACTGTCTCGAGCATTACTCTAAAGCTTTACGGCTTGTGCCGTTCGGCCTCTACTCTACTTTTTTACAAGTGCCAACTGTCTATGCAGGAGAAGGTTGCGGTTGTTTGAATTACAAGAGGATGCAACTGAAGAGTGAGTTACAATTGTGCGAGAATGTCTGGCAAGGAAACCATCTGCTCCAAAGGTAGTACACTGACCGCATACATTTTCCTGTAACATTATAAACACTTTCGCTGTCAACCAATTATCAAGTTGCCACTTCAGTAATGTTACACGAAAAAAAGCAACAAGGAAAGTGCGTTCAAAATGTGTATTTAAATACCGGCTTGGGTCAATTTCAATAGGTTCTACGACTCCTACAACAATCAATATAATAATTTGTATCTGGGATTGAAATCTGTGACAGTATAATTTTCCACAATTATTGAATAGCATTATTACATACTCTCTATCGTGTTTTTTTTAAAAAATTCAACATTTTAATTAAAATTTTTTATTATTATTATTTATTGTTTTATTTTTTATATTTAAAATATTTTTAAATTAAATTATTAATAAATTAATATTAATTACTTTAATAATTAAATAAATCCAATAATTAACAACATTAAATTCAACAAAATTTAAATTCAACACAACGCTCTTCATCAATATCATAGGCATAAATTTCAACTCTTCATCTCTAAATTAGATAACACTTCGAATAACCTTTGGAAAGTATGGCGACGTTTCACCCGTCGAATCCAGACAATCCCCCCGCTTACAACTGAATCAATAATTGCGCGCACTACTCTGGAAAAGCTAGACGCACTCTCTGCACACTTCAGATCTGCGTATACACAAAATTCATCCCCCATCGAGAAAGCATTTGCAGAGAAATTCCTGAATGAACCATATATCACTGCACCGTTACCTGTAGATTTAATCTCTCCAGTCAACGTAAAACAATTAATCAAAAAAATTATAAACAAATCTTCCCCAGGAATAGACACCATACCTAAACGTGCTCTAAAACACCTTCTACCACATGCCCTTGCTTATCTAACTGCTATCTTCAACAGT
The DNA here is from genome assembly GCA_964035755.1 of Teleogryllus oceanicus. Taxonomy (NCBI): domain Eukaryota; kingdom Metazoa; phylum Arthropoda; class Insecta; order Orthoptera; family Gryllidae; genus Teleogryllus; species Teleogryllus oceanicus. The sequence goes on along the minus strand of CAXIVR010000011.1, from coordinate 28,688,321 downwards.
TGTCTAAGACTCAAATTCTTCTCCTCATGCTTTAAAAAATAATAATTCCTATTTTAAAACCGAATAAATCCCCAAACTCCCATTACCTACTACCAGTATTTGCAAAAGTTTTCGAAAAGCTTATTTTATTCCAATTAAACGCATGCCTTGATAAAATAAATGCAATTCCACTACATCAATTTGGTTTCCGTCCACTTCACCCATCAACCCACCAACTATTAAGAATTGTTGAAGAAATTGCTCTAGCTTATCAACGTAAACAATTCTGTATACCGACCTTCTTAGACTTCACGCAGACATTTGATAAAGTCTGGCAAAATGGATTATTATAGAAATTACGTTAGCTAGGACTTCTAGAATATCTTTTCCAAATCATAAAATGGTTTCTCTATAATAGATACTTCACAGTAAAAATTAACAATACTCTGTCCTTATCTATCCCAATTGTAGCCGGTGCTGCTCAAGGGTGCCCACTCTCTCCGACCCTCTTAAATATCTTTACGGCAGATATTCCTCAATTATCAATCTGTGCTACGGCTCTCTATGCTGACGAGACAGCAAACTTTCACGTGTATTGACTTGAACTCCGAAGGAACACATAACTTACAACAAGACTTGAATATGTTTTCTGAAAGGACAAAAAAATGAGGATTACCGTTAAACTCATCAAAATACGAAACAAAAAATTTTTCCTTTGCAAAGAACAAATATCCGACCCCCTTTAAAAGTAAATAATTATCCAATTACATGGGCCCCTGCAAATAAATCAATCAAATACCTAGGCTTCCGCTTGGATATTCGTCTTACATGGAAACCTCATTTTATACAGAGTCTGAATAAAACGTATGGAGCCCTACTCAAATTATATCCCCTTATTAATAAAAAGTCATCTCTAAAAATTGAAAAATCTTTGTTTCTTTACAGATCAGTCCTAAAATACTCAATAACTTACGCAGCCCCAATTTAAGGAGGTGACGCTTCTTCCGTTATAAAACTCTTACAATCCTTCCAGAATAAACTCCATCGTGCAATCACCAATTATATATATATAAACAACTTCACAAAGAACTTGACATATAACCAATTGTAAATTATGTTTCCTTACTGTCATCCAAATTCTTTTGCAACCTCCAAACTGCCCCTTGCACCAGCCACTTAAACCTCGGAAAAACCAGCATTGCTCCTACAAGAATTAAATCCCGTTTCCCAAAATATTTTTTCCGTCCTTCATTAGAGAAATTTTTGTCTCACCTCTCAGTCTCCATCTTAACAAAATTAACAACAATCATCATAGAGGTACCCAATGGGGATATCCTCGAAAATTTTGCCACTGTCGGGACTTCCCACCTAGGACCTCCTGCTCAGAGGCACTGCAGTGACATCAGTTGATGCACCGAGCCACCTCCCCCGGTTTAAAGTTAAGTGACACGATGATGGCAGTCGATATACTGATCAATTATCCATCAATAGAAATAACTGTTAGAATTTAATACTCATGATAGTAGTCATGAGATGAAAGACGAATTTCAAATTAACTCATTTGAAAGAGCGATCACTCTAGGAATTTTGAATTTGCCACCGTTGCAGTGGTGGTACCGCGTTATTGGGAAATGGGAATAAAAAAATTGATTGTTGTGAGAAAATTGAACGCTCGGATACAGTAAAGTTTGCTTAAAAAGCAAACTCGGGTATAGTGAACTCTCTGTTATGAACTTATGTCACTGGTCCCGATTCACTTACATTACAAATAATCATAGAAAATTCGGCTACAATGAACGTGAACATTGAATATAGCGAACGTAGGAAATACGTCATGGGAATTAATTCCTTCCTGGAAAAAAATATGTCGCCTAAAGGCCACAAATTCCAACTCCAAGCAGCTTGGAAAAATATCGTCGCCAAATGTCGTAATCACAGAAGTCTCCCTCGAGGTGAATGTAGGGAACCTGGATTGGGGACCTTACTGATGAACTTATGCTACTCAGTTTCAATGCGGGAACAAAGCCTGTGACCTGCATGGGTTCGATTGATTGATTTTTTCGTGTTTCCGGGCGCGTCCACTGCTTTGGTCATTATTCGCGTTAGTGTAGTGCATGTTTTTTTCGCGGGAGATGGCGGTGATCTTCTCCCGCTGGATGGCGAGATACCGTCGGCTAGTGGGGTTTCCCCCTAACCAGGACACTCCCACCAGCGGGGCACCGCTCCAGCCGGGACAAGCTCTAAGTTCCCGACCGGTCTCCCGGAATATGTGTCCCGGAATATGTGATAGAGTAATGCGTGTGTGTGAAAGTGTGTGTGTGTGTGTGTGTGTGTGAGTGTAAGGGGAGAGGATAGGACAAGGAAGAGGAAGGAAAGATCGCGCGCGGTCCATGGCCCGTTTGGTAGGGTACTGCTCCGGCATTCGGCTGGTGTTGATCGGAGAAACCACGGAAAACTACCGATCAGAGCAACCGGCCGCTAGAATTCTCCCCCAGACAGCGACTGAATTCGACCTAGCTGAAAAGCTAGAGTCGAAAATCTGCCGCCGTGTGGAGTGGGAACCTAGGACCTCCCGGTGAGAGGCGCTGCAGTGACATCACTTGATGCACTGAGCCACCGCTCCCGGTGCCTGTATGGGGTTACAAGGGGCGGCGGCGACGCGCAACGCTTGCTTCAGTTTCAATCTTGGTGTTACTTCATATTTCCCGGGACAAAATGCGTTGTGTTCAACGCAGGCGACCGGAAGCGCGCGACTGTCACTGCGCCACAGCCTGGTGACAATCTCCGCGCAGCGCGGAAAAGCGATCAGTTTCATTAGCAGTTTGTGCCATCCCGCTACCGAACGTATGTCATATGTTATTAGGGGAGTAAAAGAGCCTTCAGAGAGTGGAAGGGCGTTCCAACAGCCTAAGAGGCATTGAAGGGTATCAGGTTAAGGCTACTTTGAGACAGTGGACAATGCAAAACCAAGTACGAAGAGAGAACTCTGGAAAGGATCTAGAGAAAATACTAATAAAAAATGTACAAAACAAACAATTGAGAACAATTTGTTTTTTAAGAAAAATTAAAAATATTGAAATTTTCAGTACGTGCTGATAATGTATTTTGCCGTATCTCTATATTAATAAATTCAATCAATAGGGAGAAATTCTATTTAATTTTCACATCATCGGATATAGTGAACTTCTGATATAGTGAACCGAATGTTAGTCCCCGGAAGTTCACTATAACCGGAGTCGACTGTACATCGTAGTATATAATCGTGTAGTATGTGATAAAGTAAAAACAATCAACACACTAGGACACACAATGACAGTGATAATTAATATTTTCCGGAGTCGACTGTACATTTCCTGCGCGTAGTACCGGCCCGGGAACGGCTGTCAGGCGATCAGATGCCGCCGAGTCGCCTGCCAGCCCAAATCGCCGCGTTTGCACACTTGTTGAGTAACACAAGTGATAGCGGTTGTAAGGATATCGTAAGTCAATCCTATTTCTACGAGAACTGAAAAAGGAACTTACATACTTGATGACTTTCTATGTTACACTCTGGTTTAGACTTTTCTTGGGGAACACCATAATTGTGAAAATTTTGTTTCTAATACAAATGTGAAATTTATTTATTTATTTTTATCCTACATCGAGATAACATTTTCAAGGTCTCATATTTTTGCAATAATTGTATTCGAATCATGAGTATTAAATCATCCGTTCAACCTCCTCGTCTTTCCGAACTTGCCTTGTTACACAACTCCGAACACACCAGTGCCCAACACACCAGTGGTGCCCCAACACACATCGAACATTTGGTAAAAATGTACGCAATTCAAATCAATTAAAACTAAGTGAAAAAAATTCTATATTGAAACACTATTTACATATTGTTTTGCTTTGGGTCCGCGTAAGACATATACACTTCCCGCGCACGTGGTTCTGGCATTCATTTTCACTGGACACTTCAATTACACTCCAGCACATCGCAACAAGCACTATTGCTTCGACACCTTTCACACAAATAAAATTATTTTATTTCCCAAACGACGTCTGGTTGGACGATTTTTGGTTTCAAAATGATTGCATATACATCCATATTGATGCAATATCTTGAATAATGAATGTTTTAAAGGAAAATGTATATTCCTAAAATGTTATGACATCTTTTTGATTTTCTGGGGTTGGGTCCTGGACACGGCGCGGCGTCACCCAGACACCTGAGAGCCTTCATATGACTCCTTTCATATGCCTACGATTTCACTGTTTCTGATATTCCACGAGCATCCAGCATGGTAAGAGCTGCGTGCGAGAGAAGGCCAGTGGGGTTTAATTTTCACATCATCGGATATAGTGAACTTCTGATATAGTGAACCGAATGTTAGTCCCCGGAAGTTCACTATAACCGGAGTCGACTGTACATCGTAGTATATAATCGTGTAGTATGTGATAAAGTAAAAACAATCAACACACTAGGACACACAATGACAGTGATAATTAATATTTTTATAAATGAGAGCACTCACCGGTCGGCGTCTGCGCCCGGGCTGCGGGCGGTGTGCTGGGCGCACGGGGGCGCAGGGCCCGCCGCGGGCGGGGTGAGCGGGGCGGGCAGCGACGTGGGCCGCGGCACCGGCGGGCTGCGCACCGCCTGCAACACCACTCAACTCACTCGACGCGATCTTTGGAAACTGGCGGTGTTACGTACTTTCTCGCGTTATTTCTAAATTTTCAGTAATGGTCACCTTGCCCTTGCCTTGAAGGTGACGGGCAAGGTGACCATTATATACATAGAATGAGCGATAATCGCGCTCAAGAAAACTGTTCAAAGGGTTGGTTGTCTCGGTAGCTTAGGGGTTAGAGCAGCTGGGCGTAAACCAGAAGGCCCGGGTTCGAATCCCGGTCGGGGTGACCAATTCTTTGAACTAATTTAATATTAAATTTACAGTTTTCAGAGAGTTCTGTTCAAAGTTTGAAGAGTTCCATTCCGCACCATTATTTTAAGTGTCCCTTCTATCCGTGGAAAAAGTTTGAAGAAAACATTTGAAAATGTTTTTGAGATTTTTTTTTATAAATTGTACTAATTATATGAATTATAGCGTACAAACAATATTTCTGTAAATAAAAGTATCCAAAGCTTTTTATGACAATCATTTATTTCAGCAATGGCACAACCAACGTTTCGTAACTAGTTTTGTTACATCATCAGATTATTAGTGAGGGGACTACTATCCCTTTGAATTACCTCTGCAGTAGAACAATCGAGGAAACATTAGTTACAGTCACAGGACTTACCAACAAACACTGCATTTCCAAGGAATGAAGTAATTCATGAATGAATGACTTCATTCCTTGGACTGTTACTAACTGTTAGTTATGTGATATCACCTGAGTGAGTGTGAGTTAATTTCATAATCATTCCTCGATTGTTCTACTGCAGAGGTAATTCAATGGGATAGTCGTTCCCTCAATAAGCACCTGATGATGTAACAAAACTAGTTACAAAACGTTGGTTGTGCCATTGCTGAAATAAATGATTGTCATAAAAAACTTTGGATACTTTTTTATTTGCAAACATATATTGACAATCAAGAAGAAATATTGATAAACAGTATTTCTGTAAATATCTCCTAAAAGAGTAGCAGTTTATGTAGCATTCACGTTGTGGGTGCGTAACGCTCGATTGGAACACTCCATGGAGCAGGTGAGATCAAAATTTGAAGCAGATTTTGAGATGTTTTTATAAATTGCATTAATTACAATTATACAAACAGTATTTCTGTAAATATCTCCTAAAAGAGTAGCAGTTTATGTAGCATTCACGTTTTCTTAATGGCGCCGCTGGGAGCAAGGCAGTGCTACCAACCCACCTCGTGTCCCGTGTCGCGCCTCCCGAAGGCGGCGCCCTTGGGGCTGCCCAGCGGGCCGCTGGCGGGGGCGGTGGGCGGGCCGCGGGCGGCGGGGCGGCGTCCTCGTCCTCGCTGGCCAGCGCGCCGGAGCCGTCGCTGGAGTCGTCGGTGGAGTGCAGCCCCACGCGGAAGAACTCCCCACGGCCGGGGGCCTGCGTAGCCGGGGCTGGCGCGCACCGCGTCCGACGCGTAGAAGGTGAACGACGACTGCAACAGCACACGCCCACGCCCACGCCATTACGACTAGTGGGGGCATATTTTATAAAAATATCGATTCATCGATACATTACTAAAACGACAAAAAGCATCAATGTTTAAAACATGTTATTTTGTTACAAATGTTATATTCTCATCCTGTTTCCATTTTTAATTATTGATTGATTTATTGATTTTTCCGTGTTTCCGGGCGCGTCAACTGCTTTGGTCATTAGTACCCGTTAGTGTAATGCATGTTTTTTTTTCTCGGGAAATGGCTGTGATCCCCCGAAATACACGTGTGAGTTCCTCCCGTGCACCGATTTTAGCTGTTCTGCGCACCATCAGTTTGCGTTACGAACCAGGTGACCACAGCACGGGCACTTCGTTTGAGCTGGCACTGGCTGCCATGTTGCATGGAGAGTGAGTAGTGCTGAGAAAGTTTTACAAAATGACAATTTTACAACGCTAACCAACTAAAAATAACACGATGAAGGGGTCACTATTTAAAAAAAATACTTCATAAATATGTTTCAGTGTCTTGCAACGAAGTGATAATTTTGGTATCTGTCTGGATTTAAAATTCCCGCTAATATTGTGACGCAAACTGGTGTCTGAAGCTCACAGGCTGAAGTCGGATAGGTTTGGTTTGGTTGGTTAGTGATTCTGGGGCATCAATCGCATTCTGAGCTTAGGTCATTAGTCCCGTAACTGTAATGCATGTTTTTCCTCGGGAGATGGCGGTGATCTTCCCCCGCTGGATGGCGAGATCCGGCGCCGACCTACCGCCGGTTAGTGGGGTTTCCTCCTAACCAGGACTCTCCCACCAGCGGTACCGCCCCAGCCGGAAAAGCTCTAAGCTCCCGACCGGTCTCCCGGAATATGTAGTAGTGTAGTGCATGTTAGTGTAAGTGTGTGTGTTAGTGGAGAGGATAGGACAAGGAAGAGGAGGGACAGATCGCGCACGGTCCGTGGCCCGTTTGTTAGGTACTTCTCCGACATTCGCCTGGTGTTGATCGGAGAAACCACGGAAAACTACCGATCAGAGCAGCCGACCGCTAGAATGCTCCTCCAGACAGCGACTGAATTCGACCTAGCTGAAAAGCTAGTGTCGAAAATCCTGCCGCCGTCAAGACTTAAACCTAGAACCTCCCGGTCAGAGGCGCTGCAGTGACATCAGCTGAGGCACTGAGCTACCGCTCCTGGTTACATTTTTAATTAGAATACTTAAATATATACCGGTATATTTTATTGTTTGCTCAAAAGAGTATAGCCATATAAGGTGATGAAAAGTGAAATAGAAGCCGAGAAAAAAATAAAACATAAAAAGACGTTTCTCATATCTCTGCAACAGGTTGCCATAAGAGCCTATTTTTTTGTGAATCTACAGCATTTTTTTATTTTCTTTTATATGAGCATCGCGATTATCGATTTAGTTTGGGGTCACTTGTCACCGCCTTGTTAGACTATACCCTTTTACAAAACCATTGATATTTCCATACACCACCAAAAAGTTTTCGATGTCCTTGAAAGCATCGACAAAAACGTCTTTGTTTAAAATATCGATAAAACGACATCGTAACATAGATATTATGATACATGAACAAAAGGATTTCGATGTCGATGGAAACAGCCTCCTCACAAGGCAAACACGTGCACTACCCTTACGGGATCAACAACCTTAGCCCGGAATGTGCCCAACAACCTTAACAACAACCTTAGCCCCCAACAACCTTAGCCCCCAACACCCTTAGCCCCCAACGTGCCCGGAATTACTAATAATAATAATAATAATAAAAAAAAAAAGGCGTGCGCTTACCTTGGAGCCGAGCGAGACCGCGCTGCCGGCGGGGGAGGCGACGGCGTAGGGCGAAGCGGGGCCGTCCGACGCCCACGACGCCCCCGACGCCCACGACGCCCCCGAGCGGAGACCGGAGTCCACGCGCACCCACGACACAGAGTCACCGCTCGCATCTGCGACACCACACACGCCCCCGCTGCACACGCATGCGCTCAACTCGAAGGCGACTCTCAGGGGAACAAAAGTCATTACGAGGACGATCATGTCCAAACCATGTGATAATAATCAGGGGAAGTACTATAGTACTGATCTATGTAAATTCAAGACCAATAGAAAGAAAATGAAAATGAAAATGAATAATCAGGAGAACACCCAGTAATTGATTAGTTGATCAATTGAAATAAGATTGTAACAATATCTGTTTTAATAGCAATTAACGTATTCAATTGACTGGAATTTAGATCACAAAACTCGCCAATGTTTCAAGACTAGAACACAAACAATTACTTTTTATGAAGCGATCGAGATTTATCATCTGCCTCAATCTTATCTACAACGCCCTATATTTTTCCCGTTTGACAAATGCGAAAAACCTGTCATAGTTCTGAGGAACCTTCAACAAAAAGCGGAAACATGGCGAATTAAAAAAACGTTTTTTTTTTCACTTAAACTCAAAAGACATCCAAATGAAATTAAGAATGGAAGCTAAGAACGCTGGAAATTGACAGACAATCGATGTCAATCGTGTACGACGTCAATCGAAAACAGCTTCTACTACTCGCTGGTTATTTCGAAATATTGCAAGTCTTTTAACCAAATATTATCAAACTCTCTAGACCATTCTAATATAAGTACTTAAATATGTTTCACTTTTATTAATTAAGATTTATTTACTGAAATCAAAGCAAATACTGTTGTGATAAAGATAATATATTGGAGCAATAATATTTGACACAAATATTCTAAGGAATATTAGGTGCAGTTAGTTTACAAAATTAAGGGTGCTTATTCTAGTAAAGAGCATATTGAATTGAGGCCCTTTGAGATCAGGGAACGAAACTCCTAGAATTATCTCCTACATGTCCATTACACTCACTATATTTCATTGTCGTAGAACTGCAATAAAATGTTCAATTATCTATTCTCAATTGCAAGAAAATACTTTAAATTCTCTTTTATATTATGTAGCTGTTCTTTGTTCTATGTTGTTATTATAAAGGTTGCAACAAAAGTTAACATAAGAATTTAGTTAATTTTTTCACACGGGTATCGACAAGAATCGATAAAGATGCAATCACACAAAAAGTGATAAAATTCAATGAACACATAACGCAAACAAGCCAATGAACAAAGCCAATTATTAAACTGTAACCAATGGGAAACCAGTTAAGAAAGAAACAAACCATTACATAAAATCAAAAAGATGCGAAGAAGAGTTACAAAAAATGTAATTTTTCTTCACGTCGCATTTAGGATAATACGCTAGATGCAAGAAATATTTTCACTCTAATTCTTCCCGTTTGGTTTATTGATAGAACACAAGTGACTTGTGAGTCGCAGAAACAACTTTGTATGATTTGAAAGTAAGATAGTTTTCTACTCAGAAATATTGTCATAATTTCAACTCAATGATTGCCAAAAAGGCGTACAAGGAACCAACTCAGCGAATGACTTTTTAAAGCGGGGCATTCTTTACTTTTCTAAGAAAAAAGGGCATGTAGCATGCTGTAAGATACCACACTTCCGTTCGACACACGTGACAGATGTACTTGCTCATTTTTATCTGTCTGAAAACAATTTGAAATGGAAATGTGAACTTATTTACCCTAATAATTGTTGAACGAATAAATTATCGTCCAACTCGATGGGAACTGGGTAAATGAACTTTGGCATCTTAGCAGTATCAAAAAGAACTGAGATGGCTGGGTTGGATAGTGGCTCCCTCAACTAGATGTCCATGGGAGTCTTTAGAGTACAGTTAAAAGGAAAACGCAGAAATCGGAACTGGCAGGAATGCCCAACTTATATGGGTGCCTTATCACTTCACTCACACTGGAATATTGCGTTGCTATTTAGTTTCACTCGTCGTGAAAGTAGTGATGGCAAATTGTATTAAAACATCGATACATCGATATTTAGATACGTCAAAAAGTTTTTGATGTGGATGAAAAAAACATCGACAAAAGCATCGACGTTTAAAATATCGATGTTCTAAATATGATCAAATGGTATTTTCTCATCCTGTTAGCATTTTTAATTAAATTACTTAAATGAAATACCGGTACATTTTATTATTTGGTCACGTACATGTAATATGTTAATAATGTTTCTTGAATGTAAATAATAATAATAATAATAATAATAATAATAATAATAATAATAACAATAATAATAACGGACATTTTGCCTTAAAGCATCCTGTCATCTTAAGTTTTTAATCAATATTATATGTAGACAAGTTTCAAAATGCAGTATAACGACATTACCACGAACAAAATCATCGAAAAAGATAAAAAAACGTTTTGGAAAATATTGATATTTCTGGAAAAATACATCCATCTAAAAAAAAACATCAATGTTAATATATGTTCCTGATTCCTGTCGATGTTCCTGTTGGAAAATATCGATGTTTTAAAGTCATCGATGTTGTTTTCTTTTGCCATCCCTACGTGGAAGAAGAGATCTTGCACAACACGGGGTGTTCGGGAGGCACAGGCAGGCAAAGGGCGGGGCGGGGTTTGAGGAGGAGGGCGAGAACCTACCTACTACGTGGAGAGAAGACGAGGAGGAGGAGGAAGAGTAAGAAGACGACGACGCCTCGGACCAGGAGGCGGGCGCGCCGGACCCGTCTGACGTCAGCGACGAGGCGGACGCGCTGGCCGAGAGCGCGGGCGAGAGCGCGGGCGAGACGCGGGGCGCGCGGGCGCCGCCCGGGCGGCGGGACGTCGGGGCCGGCGACCGGCGATCGGGCGTGGGCGGTGCCGGTGGCGGGGGCGTGTCCCCAGCGCGGGCCGGCCACGCCGTTCGGCAGCGGCGACCTGCAAATGCACCGCATCACTATTTATTTATTTATTTATTTATTTATTTATTTATTTATTTATTTATTTATTTATTTATTTATTTATTTATTTATTTATTTATTTATTTATTTATTTATTTATTTTATTTATTTATTTTTGTATCTGATGATTAGGTTAGTTATTAAATAACTTTACATATAATGTATTGATTCCTTATTAATTAACTTATAAATACAACTATTAAAATGAGAGAGGATTCTCAAATAAATCATTTAAACGATTTATTTTTTTACCATTTTGTTGCAATCAAACATAACATATTTTCTTCTTTGGTATTATATTTAAAATTTTATTTATAATTATAATATAAATTCTTACATTGCGTATATTGTAATTACAAATGTAAACCTTACGATGAGAGAAACATTTTTAATTTTTGAAAACGGATTGTATTACAGAACGCCTGATGCAACCAATTCGGTTTCAAAAAGTCACTTAGTGCGTAGATGCCAATAAAACAATTGTTTTAAAATTGAATTAATTTGATTTTTTTAATGTAAGAGGATACCATGAAATAAAAGTATTCAACATATAAACAATCATTTGAAACATGCCCTTCTTCTCTACCAGCAAAATTCGTAATTTCACGAATTATTAATTGAGTTAGATTTATGACTTGTTTCGTTTGAATGACACTGGTAATTATTTTCCGAATAATTTAGTTATTTATTTGAGCGCCAGAAAATAATTACGTCTGTAACCCAGATATTTGCTACGTAATTTTGATATTTCTCAAAATTATGTCGTCTAGCTCAGTTAATTGGGTTCGAAGTTTATAGTAAGTTACTACTTCTCTGACCAATTACTCAATTGCCATCATAGGAGTGGCGGAATCTGAAAATCTTATCAAATATCTACTACTGGGTTGCACGTAACGAATAATGATAATCAGCTTTCTTTTAAAGTAACAAATTGGAATTTATTATAATGTGAAATATGATTCTAATAAAAGTTAAACATGAATTGTTACATCGTTAATCCAAAAGAAATTATCTTGGTCATGACCAGCTCTCTCCATCTTGTAATAATTAACCTTGTTATATTCGCGGATCTTCGCGCGCTCTTCATTTCCATTCGATGGCGCCCGTAGAATCTTCTCCGTCGTCGCAGCAGAATCTTCCTTCTTCATAAAGTCCTCCGCCTAATGTTCGCGATCAAGTTCAAATTCTCCCAGCGATACTATTATTACCCGTTACTTCCCTTACTCCTGGCCGGCCTGGACTGTCCGCGCGCGGCCGTCACGCCCGAGCAAGCGGGTAGGGACTCGCCACCGCCCCTACTCCGCAGCTTGTCGGCGGGCCGCTAAGTCCTAGCGCGTTATAAGAGGGTTCCCACCCGACGCTAGGGCAGATAGCGAGCGACGGTGTTAGTGACTGGATCCTGGCGAGTGACGTGCTGAGCGAAGAGTGGAGATCAGCTATGACGACGACGACCTGTACAACGAAAGTGGAACTCTCTTGTGGATATTTGACGACTCGACTGATTTTGGGACTTCTTCTGGACAACGATAACACTGCTTCGCTTTTGGTACATTCTTCTGGTGATACGGAACTTCAGCAATTGTACCTGATCTTGAATAAAAATCGTTTGATGTATTCTTGCCTTTTGATTGGATGCTACATTTTCAAAGATTCTTTAGGTGATAAGAATCCGAGTTCAAGTCGTAAGTGTTGGTTGGTGGTGGAGGCGCTCACCTGAACGGGCTGTGCGAGGGCGGCGGGGGCGAGGCCGGGCCGGACGACACGGAGGAGGCGGGCGACAGCGGCCAGGGCGGCGTGGGGGGGCGAGGGCGCGCCGGGCGGCCCTTGCGCACCAGCACGTCCAGCTCGCGGCCCGGGGCCCCGCAGGGCAGCACGGCGTCGCCCGCGCGCAGGTACGGCGCCGCCACGGTGCTCGCCTGCACCTGCGACACACACACACGCGAGTCAGGCAGCAAGCCCAATTGTTATAGCATTGCTCCATTGTCGTGACCGGCCGCACACAGTCAAAGCAGCCGCCGCCGAGTGACGTCAGCGAAGCGTTACCGCCCCTGGCGAGAGAGGCAACCGGTGCGAGCCGGCCGGGCCCGTCGCCACAGGCGGGCCCCCCGCGACGCGGGCCAACAGCGAGCGGCAGAGTAAGCGAGTGCATCCTGGCTAGTGTATTGGTGATAGAAGTGTGGAGTACTACGACGACTTGTGCTACGAACTTGGAACTCTCCCGCGGATATTCGACCACTCGGCTGATTTCTTGTAGTTTTCTGGAATAAAAACCATTTTAAGAGTCCTTGTCTTTTATTGGATACTACATCCATAAACAATGTTCTCGAAGGAGAACGTAGCCTTCTACCGCCGGAGTCAGTAGCGACTTGGCTGTCCGGGCGAACCCGCGTCCTAGGCATCGGAGTCAACGTTTCGGCCGCCATTCTGAGACTTTCCTTAGAACGAAATGCACTTCGCGGCCTTCGTCAGGGCGAAATGCATTCCGCCCTGAAGAAGGTTCAGAATGGTGGTCGAAATGTTGGCACCAAGGCCTACGACGCGGCGTCTCCTGGACAACCAAGTAGCTAATGTTTCCGAAAACAGTTCCTGCTCAAGACCATGAGAAAATGAAAGGTCAACGGAGTATTTGATTTCACTGACATTGTACGGTCAACGGAATATTTGATTTCACTGACATTGTAAGGTCAACGGAATATTTAATTTCACTGACATTGTAAGGTCAACGGAATATTTGATTCCGATGACATTGAGAGTTTCAATCAAACGTTTTCTGAAATAACTCTGTCAACAGAAATTTTCGTTCCAACGACATTGTACATTCAAAGAGACATTTCTTAGTTATAAAAGTGTGAAATCCGCCTACCAAAGATAGCATTCTGCTTCGAAATGTTGTTAGTATTACTCGATATCAAATATATTAATTTCAGCCACGTCAATTAGATGGATTGATTGATTGATTTTTTCGTGTTCCCGGGCGAGTCAACTGCTTCGGTCATTAGTCCGGATAGTGTAGGTATGTTTTTTTGTGGGGAGATGGCGGTGATCTTCCCCCGCTGGATGGCGAGAACCGGCACCGACCTACCGTCGGCTAGTGGGATTTCCCCCTAACCAGGACTCTCCCACCAACGGGTCACCGCCCCAGCCGGTACAAGCTCTAAGCTCCCGACCGGTCTCCCGGAATATATGATAGTGCAGTGCATGTTAGTGTAAGTGTGTGTGTAAGGAGAGGATAGGACAAGGAAGAGGAAGGACAGAGTCGCACAGATCCGTGGCCCGTTTGGTAGGATACTGCTCCGGCATTCGCCTGGTGTTGATCGGAGAAACCACGGAAAACTACCGATCAGAGCAGCCGGCCGCTAGAATTCTCCTCCAGACAGCGACTGAATTTGACCTATCTGAAAAGCTAGTATCGAAAATCCTGCCGCCGTCAGGACTCGAACCTAGGACCTCCCGGTCAGAGGCGCTGCAGTCAATTGGAATTTTCGTTATCTTGTATTATGAATAATTATGCATTGTGAAAGTCAATTCTTCGAAGTTTCATTTCGAGCTGGATCCCGCCACTGGCACTTCATCTATTCTCGGCATTTGCGTTTGAGACTTCATCACTCACGCACCTCACGCGCTTAGCGTTTCATAGGTTGCTTGACTGGTGTTTCTGGCTGCATGAATTACTTTGTTCATGAGACCAGTAAATGTAGTACACGTTACATCCCAAGAGATGGCGGTGATCCCCGGTCGATAGTGAGACCAGGCGCTGATCTACAAGACTACTAGCGGGAGTTCTCCCTCCTACCTCCACCAGTGGGACACCGCCCCAGTGAGTTCAAGCTCGAAGTTCTCGACTGGTCTCCCGATAAGTGAGATAGTGTAGTGCATGTAAACGTGTTTGTAAGAGGATAGAAGATGTTAAGGATGAGGAAGAAAAGAGCGTTCGCGGTCCGAGATCCGTTTTTTAGGGTACTGCTACAGCACACACAAAATATCCGTCTACTCCTGTCTTAACGATCGAACACATGTACAAAATAGCCGTTTATTAAATATCATCCCCCCCCACGTGCTTCTCTCCACCACCCATCTTTTCACCGCTAGTTACCAAAGCCGCCCAGTGCACAAGATGGCGCCAGCTAGTTCACACAATTAAAAATCTATGGTTTCTACCACTTTCTTGGGTAAGTCTTTAGTTTTATTTATTTAACTGTTTCATTTTATTCTTGTCTAAATTAATATATTATTCTATACGCATAACTTGTTCATATATTTTTCTTTTTTCTATCTAATAAGGAGCACTGACACCACGGAACATGTCTGTGTGATTTGTATTTAGTGTAAATGCACTTTTTAATTGTGGAATATAACTTCCTTTTTACCTATCCAAATGGACTTCCACAAAATTTCTGCGGTAACCATCGAGTTTACGTTTCCACATAGAAGACGTTTCATGTCTATGATCTTCCATCTCGATGTAAGTTATACTAAAGACCGTAAGTTCAGGCTCTACAAATCTCTGAAATAGGTAAGCAAAAGGCACTACTTGAAATGAACTACTAAACTAACTAAATGAACTACTAAATGAACTACTAAATTAGGCAAATGGCAAAAACACATTATTGGGTTTTCTCTTCGAAGTAGAGAGAAAGTTATGAAATGCTTCACGAAAAACCAGCGAATTTTCGGCAGAAAAACTCTTCTTGTCAGGTCCTGGTAACAAAAAAGTGGATAAAACCAGTTGCTAAGTTTAGAAATAAAAATCCTATAACATGTGGTGTAGACAGAATTCATGTTTTGTGGGTCCTTCACAGCGAAAAATCGATTGACGGCAAAACGTCTGTTCGTCGGTGTGTCCATCTGTCTGTGAATAACACTAGCAGCTAAACCGTTCAGCAAATTGCCTCCAAAATAGATATTCCCGTATGGAACTCGCTGATGTCGCGGAATCCTTGAATTTAAAACCGATATTTTAATTTTGAGGAATACTTTACGTGAAGTCCCTGGGATATTTTCCAAATTTTCAAAAATAATTCCACGTTTTTGATTAAATTTTGTTGGTGGATAGTGTAAAGGACATTTAAGAGAACGGAATCCTTGAATTTAAAACCGATATTTTAATTTTGAGGAATACTTTACGTGAAGTCCCTGGGATGAAAATGTAAGGATTTAGACTTAAGTTAGAGAAAATGAGTTAGTTGTTTCTCAATTTATTATTGAAATGTTATATGCACAATATTAGTAGTGATTATATAACTATCAACATTCGTCGGACATTTTTCGTTTTCTCATTTTTCGTTTGAGAGTGCGTAAACACCTTTTCCTCGGAGACCTTCATATACGAAGGAAAAGTGTCAGATCTATGAGCGATCCTCTGCCACTCAAGGGCAATTATTTGGGCTGGTAGCATCCACTCTTGGTCTGTGAAAAAAAACAAAGGAAGCTCAGGTTTGGAACGAGACCAGAAGGGATTTAAGTTGATTGATTTTTTTCTTCAGAAGTAACCTTGTAAGAGTTGTTTTCAGCGTCCGCCAGTCTTTTTAAGATTAATTGTAGCTGATGCGCAAAACTGTTCCAAGATAGGAGCGAGAGGGTGCTCCACCGCTTGCTCCATTAACCTCTTCTCAAGTATCCACTCACTAGAATTCGGAGTTGCTCCGATCGAACTTATGGGCAGCAAGATAAATATTAAGAAATGTTAATGCCGAAAAAGAAAATAAATCGTACCATAAAATTTAAAATATTGAAAATTCTTCTTCTTGTAGTTACATTTCTCCAATTGTTCGAAAGACAGTTAATAGAAAGTACTAACTTAGAAAGATGTTAAACGAAGGTATTTAGTTTCTGTTATTCCCATATTTCTTACGTGCTCATTGTAGAAGACTTCTATTACATGGCTCATAACAGACAGGTGAGTAGTTAAATGATCACTTTAAGAGAGAAAAATGTAAAACGCTAAAATGCTAGAAATTATACATAAATGTACAAGATAAGTTTTTGGTGCCATTATCAAAGCCAAAAGCCAGAAGTACGACGTAGTTGCGTATTACTTTCTTGCATCCGCTGGTACGTAGCAACATCAAAGAATGGGCAAGGGGTCTAAAAGGGAAATGTGAGTAAGGCTAGTTGGCACGTGCGCCCGCGGGGCCGCGGCACTGGGCGCAGTTGGTGCAGAGGGCCCGTGGGCGATGGGCGAGTGGGCGTTCCCCCGTGGCGAGGGCCCCGCGGGGAGCGCAGATGGCCCCCTCCGACCTTGGGGGCCCGCTTGGCCCCGTGCCCCGCCCTCAGCCCCGTCCCCGTCCCCGGCCCGGCCCCTGCCCCTTCCCCGATCGATCGCTATTTCCGCGCCCTCCTAGAATAACCGGGTGGCGAGCGCCACGCCGACACTGCTGCTCCGGCGGAGGCGGTGGCGGAGGGTGGCGGAGATGGTGGCGGAGTGGTGGCGGAGATGGTGGCGGAGATGGTGGCGGAGATGGTGGCGGAGATGGTGGCGGAGGGGTGGCGGGGCGGAGGTGGGGAGTGGGGCGGAGAGGGGCGGAGATGGTGGCGGAGATGGTGGCGGAGGCGGTGGCGGTGATGCTGGCGGAGGCGGTGGCGGAGATAGTGGTGGAGGTGGAGGGGGAGGCGGAAGCGAAAGCGGAGAAGGTGGTGGCGGCGGTGGATACGGAGGCGGTGGCGGTGAGGCGGGGGGGGTGGCGGAGGGGTCGGAGGTGGAGGGGGCGGAGGGGAGGGGGAGGGGGGGAGGGGGCGGAGGTGGAGGGGGCGGAGGTGGAGGGGGCGCAGGTGGAGGGGGCAGTGGTGGGGTGGAAGGGGAAGGCGGAGGTGTTTGGGGGGGGGCGGGCGGGCCGGTGTCGGGGCGGAGTGGGCGGTGCGGAGGCGCGGGGTGGTGGCGGAGGTGGATGTGGAGGCGGCGGCGGTGGGGCGGTGGTGGTGGTGGTGGTGGCGGCTGAGGCGGAGGCGGCGGACGAGACTAATGTTCCCAGACGCAGCGCGACGTCTCAGTGTCTCCGCCAGCACCGCCCCCCTTCCCGCATTGACAGGGAGTGTCACCACCCCACTCCAACGTCCTTCCTAGCATCTGCCCTGTGGCGATATTTGAAGTATTTTTACTTGTGTTTTCGAGTTTGATACAATCGGTACTGGTGAATCAAATTATTTGCGGCATCATTTCCGATCAGCAATATCTGCAGGGCTAACCAATGAGAAGATTTGGAGGCCAAAATATAATCTTACGTTAGTTGTTTCCAGAGACTTGATAAAATGATGCAACTTTACATTTACATTTTAAAGGAAATTTGAAAATAATTATTGATCCCGCTAACATCTCTTAGTAATAAAATGCCATAAAATTTGGAAAACGTGTTTCTTAGGGACTGTGTTCCTTCAGTTTGTACTAGAATGTATGGTAAACTTCCCTGATCGAAATATCTGGATAGGACAGGAGTGCACAGGAGTGCCTGGATCGAAAAATGCAACGATAGAATTTAACCTTTTTCCTTTTATTTAAGTGAATAATTAAAATATTATAAATGAAAAAAAGTATGTAAATTTTAATGCCCAGTAAAATGACTCAATATTACGGAAAAATAAATTTACTGTATTTTAAATCTTATATCTGTACCAAATATATCTTGAAAGGATGGAAATGTGTGATTGTGTAATACCATATGTCGACACTTGTTCTTGTTCGCTTCGACACTTGTTCTTATTCGCATCGATACGTATTAGAGTAAAGAGTAGCGTGTGGGGATCCGTATAGAAAGGACCAAATAAACTCCATCGAAAGAGTTCTGAAAGTAACAGCAAAATTTGTTAGGAAATTATTCCAACAAAGTATCGACGTGGGAATCATTGGCGAGCCGTAGGGAAAAATCAAGAATGTGTACGTTTTCCAAAGCATTAGAGAAAAATTCGGCTGGAGGGAAATTCAGGAAAAAATGTAAGAAACCCGTTTTCTTGGCACGTCACGACCATATTAGAAAATTACGTCCAATGAAACAGAGAACTGATGTTGGAAAACACTCTTCTGTAAATAGAACTATTGAGTCACGGAATAGCTTGCCTGCAGCACTAATGGAGACTTTTCCCACAAACATCAAGACTTTTAGGTTAAGATTAAATTCTAGTAATAGTGATGTAAGCGATAAGATTAGTAGTCAGTGAGGAGCCTCTGCATTTAGTGGGCGTGTCTTAAATGAAATAATATTGTACTATGTATTGTATTATTTTAGTGTTCTTTGTATTATATTATAGTATTAGATGTATACTAAGATGAAGAATTTGCCACTGGGCTTAATTGTCAAAGTAGATTTAATATTTTATTTATCTATCTATATCAAAGGCAGTAAGTTTTAACTTTCTTACTACTTATTGGGACGGTCTATTAAGACGCGTCCAATGTTTATTTTTTTTTATTAGAAAAAGGACGCTTAATTTGCTACGGAAAAGCATGGACAAACAAATGAAGGTACATTAGTGAAAATTAATAAATCGTAATTATTCATATTATTAGAAGCGAAAGTTAAAATAGACTAGGGGACGGCTACAAATAAAATTATGGCAATTTTTGATGATAAAAACATGTCACCAAGTTGTACCGTTCAATAGGAAATAATTTCGTAATGATAAGAAGTATTATACATTGAGAGAAGACGGTTAGATGTTATAAAAAGGTGACGAAAAGAAACTGTATTTATTTGTTAAATAAAAGTAAACCAGTATTTTTAAAATAAACCACGGACAGTGCCATTAATTGGGAACATTTTGTAGAAATTGTGACACTACCGCGAGGTTTATTGAGTGAGATTAACATAAATAATAGTAGAAAAACAGAAGAACATTGTAATGAACAAGACGTCCTTATTTTTTAAAACAATGCGCCCAGAAGATATAAAATCTTCTGGAGAAGTCCAATCGCGTTACGAGACGGAGTCGAGCCGACTTACGAGACGGAACGGTGGTTAAGTCGCGGATGATGGACGTGTGTCGGAATTCGAATCTTGGAATGCAGCGGAAAATGAA
Source organism: Teleogryllus oceanicus (assembly GCA_964035755.1). Lineage (NCBI taxonomy): Eukaryota > Metazoa > Arthropoda > Insecta > Orthoptera > Gryllidae > Teleogryllus > Teleogryllus oceanicus. The sequence goes on along the minus strand of CAXIVR010000011.1, from coordinate 28,668,379 downwards.
GGATTACATTACGTTACAGTTAATAGTATTACAATATGAATACAGTCCTAACATAACAATATTAATACAGTAGTTGACAGAAAATAATGTAACCCTGAAAAAATTAGTTGTAAATAAAAAATACACATATATTTTATTTAGACGCATTATTTATGGAATATCTGTAATTATCGAAAATGCTATGGTATAATATAATCACTAATACACTATATTGCTAAGTAATTTTAATTTGATTAAAATATAATAAAGCTTCATAATATTTTGCATAATTTTTTATATTTAACTAGTTGATGAGATTGAAAAAATTTTTTTAATAAAAAAATAATTTTATTTACGTCAATGCCATGCTCTTCATAATACATCCTGCTCCATCCCACCTCGTACGACTCCGCTCCGTCTCATTGATTGATTGATTGACGATTCCGGGCGCGTCAACTGCTAAGGTCATTAGTTCCGTAAGTATGGTGCACGTTTTTTTGAGGTGGCGGTGATCTTCCCTCGCTGGATGACGAGATCCAGCGCCAACCTACCGTCAGCTAGTGGGGTTTGCCACAACTAGGACTCTCCCACCAGCGGGGCACCGCTCCTGCCCGGACAAGCTCTAAGTCCCTGACCGAGCTCCCAACATGTGTGATAGTGTAGCACGTGTAAGTGTATGTAAGGGGAGAGGATAGAACAAGGAAAAGGAAGGAAAGATCGCGCGCGGTCCGTGGCCCGTTTGTTAGGGTACTGCTCCGGCATTCGCCTGGTGTTGATCGGAGAAACCTCGGAAAACTACCGATCAGAGCAGCCGACCGCTAGAATTCTTCTCCAGACAGCGACAGAACGTAACCTAGCTATCTAGCTGGTGTTGAAAATCCTGCCACCGCCGCGACTCGAACCCAGATCCTCCTGGTCAGAGGCACTGCAGTGACATCAGCTGGTGCCCTGAACCATTTCTCCCGGTGCTCCGTGTCATCCCTTTCTGTCGCCCCTCGTCTGCCCGGTCGCCGCACCCGACTCTGACCGACCCGTCCTCCCCTCCTGACCCGCCCAGCTCCAGCCCGCCTTGCCCTCCGCCACTCAGTTGTGGCCTACCCACTTGTCATGCAATACCCAGATGCTTTGCGCATTACATACTCATTTCCAGCGACAAAAGATCAATTTTGTCTCGTCCATTTCGAGATGAATTATTAATCCCTTCTTATATTCGAATGTACTAACGGGAATCATTGTTTTAACTCTTCAAAAGTCGCGCCTTATTTTGAAAAATTAGTACTCACGGCAGACAGTGAGTATGCACGTTGTCAAAAGTATATAAAGGTAAAGTAAATAAGGATTTGAAGCTTGGATATAAAGGCATTATGTAAAGTAAATAAGGATTAGAAGCCTGGGTTTAAAAGGAACCTACGAAAGGTTTTGTGGTGTTAAAATATTTTAATGAAAAGTAAATGACAACATCATGCCCTTGGGCTATCATGGTGGAGAACACACTCGTAGAGGCGTCGTGACATGGAGTTGTACCGATTTAGAATGGTGTTCTGTGATTGACCATCCCATGCAGCTTGCACTTGATCATGCGGATTGGTGGGTAGCAGTTTAGTCCTGATCGCGCTCTCCACAAAACCCCAAACATTCTGAATCGGTGAGAGTTCTGGCGAGGAGGCTGGCTAAGGCAGAGTATCCACAGCTGCATAGGGCTCCAGAGTCTCCAGTTGTATGACAAGTGTTTTCTTGTTGAAGAGGAGCATGGGCATGGGTGTTCACGAAAAGCACACCTGTCGGTTGCAGGACCTCCTAAACCACGGATTCCCAACTTTTTTCTTTCTTTCGTCTGATTTTCGAAGTATTTCCTGTCACGAAATTTCAATATGATTATGATCTCCATATTTTTCGTTCTCTTTAACCAAACAATAATGAAAATACAATTATATAGTAGTTGAAATATGGCAGCGTAGACATTTTTATAGCTGTTACCCTATGGCAACGAATCTGCAATTTTGAACTATGAAAGAAATTAAAAAATAAGGAAAATTTTTAAAACGATTCATTCATAAACCTTAATTAATTCGATTCAGTATTATATAGAGTATTATTACATATCTTCTCAATGGCTTAAGTATGACTGAACTTCAGACTTCGTATTCACAACTAAAATTGTTTATTAAGCTGTAGTAAAAACTCTCTGTTACCCTGTAAAATCGGCATACCAACAAGACCTCGATTGACCACTGTTTCAGGCTGAGGGAAGCAAGGAAGAAATTAAGTACATGATCATTGATGCAAGAGTTGTAAAAGAAAGGCACACGTTTAGAGAGAAGGCCACAGATGTGCTGTGAAATAAATCATTCTTTCTGCGTAATATATTCTTATTCTTGATGGAAATTGGAAATTGTTTAGTGGTTTAGCTATGAATTGTCATTTACATAATTGAAATGATCAAGGCGTTGTCATTGCCGACAATATTGATTACTTCAATAAGAGCAGCTTTTGATGGCTTAGCCATCATCATCATCATCATCATCAGTTTTCTGCTGTCTGGACGCCACAAAAATGACTACTGTCGTTTAATCGTAGTCGTTTTTGTGGCTCCCAGACAGCAGAAAACTGATGATGGCATCGAAATCTGCTATTATTGAAGTGAATAGTATTGTTGGCAATGACAACGCCTGGAATCATTTCAATTGGAAATTGTAATTAAAACAAGTATATGTAATATTTTAAAATGTGTTATCGTATTGGTATTCCCATTGCCGTTCATTTATCACATTTACGTGTTCTCTGTAACGTCCCCCTCCCCTTAAGATACTGCTAATTCCAGATGCAAGTACTACATTGGTTACCTATGAGTCCCCCTATCCGAGGATTGATTGGTTGATTGATTTTTTTCATGTCTCCGGACGTGTCAACTGCTCTCGTCATTAGTCCAGTTAGTGTAGTGCATGTTATTCCTCGGAAGATGACGCCGATCTTCCCCCGCTGGATGGCGAGATCCGGCGCCGACCTACCCTCGGCTAGTGGGTTTCCCCCTAACCAGGACTCTCCCACCAGCGGGGCACCGCCCCAGCCGGGACAAGCTCTAAGCTCCCGACCGGTCCCCTGGGATATGTGGTAGTGTAGTGCATGTTAGTGTAAGTGAGTGTGCAAGGGGAGAGGATAGGACAAGGAAGGGGAAGGACTGATCGCGTGCGGTCCCTGGCCCGTTTGGTAGGGTACTGCTCCGGCATTCGCCTGATGTTGATCGGAGAATCCACGGAAAACTACCGATCAGAGCAGCCGGCCGCTAAAATTCTTCTCCAGACAGCGACTGAATTCGACCTAGCTGAAAAGCTAGTGTCGAAAATCCTGCCGCCGTCAGGACTTGAACCTAGAACCTCCCGGTCAGAGGGAGTTTGTACACAGTTTGTACTAACACTCAAGGGATTTTGTACGTAGCAAATAAACCTAAAATTATAAGAAAGCATGAAAGAATTTTTTATTATATTAATTCTGTATGATTATTAATAATTTTGAAAAGTAAAAGAAAAATATTTCTTTCTGTACTTGGAGTAAAATATAGTCTTTGGCACCAGCCATTTGAAGGCAGATTTGAAGACTGTCTATTTTTCAGTCAGATGCCTGAGTCAATGTGTCAGATTTGAAATATATCCCTTCCACGGCGACTTCACGGAGAGATCTACACATTGGATGCTCATAACAATGAAAGCAAACTTTTTTTGGATGAAAATATATGTTGATATGTGTTAATGGCTCTACGATCTTCCTAACACGAAAAAATTATTGAATGATAATGATATTTATTGGCTTTCGAAACTATGCCAGTTTCCTTACCATAATTACCGTATATTTCTTTTGAGATAACGCTCGTGCTACATACATAGTTTAATTTTTTACCTATTTTTATTAATTCAGATTTACTTATTTAATAATTAACTTGACTCGGGTTGTCTTTTCATATTTTCCTCCATAAGAGAACATGTAGCATCATTCAACTGGTTTCATATATCACTCTAAACCACGATCCTTTCGATCCAGGTAAGTTATACATTGCATATCGAGTTCCCTATCGAAGGCTTTAATAAATCAGTAAAAAATAAATACATATTTATCTATTATTTCTTCCAAAGTTTAAATACGTTCTGCTTCTACACTATTACATTTAAAATAAACACACACACACAAAAAAAAACAGTGATACAATACCTCGTTGACGATGTGATTTGGAGATTTTTAGAATTGTACTTTTGGAAATTTTCCTATAGAAAAAAAGGTTGCAAAGGTAATTGTATTTATGTACATTAAAATTGCTTACTTTGAACTACAATTGAGAATAAATAATATTCTTTAAAAAAAATCAGTCTGTGCCGCTAATTACAAAATAAAAAGCATTTAAATGCGTAGTCACTACGCAGGCATTGCATTATCGTAGTGTGAGTGTTATTACCCATTGTTTCAACGAAAGATATTATTAATCGTGATGAAGATATGTGTGAATCAATCGAAGAACCGTTTCCAAAGCACTCTGGTGTAAATTTTACGGAGGTAATTAGGTTTCTACGTTACGTCTTCGTTTTCTACGTTTTCGCTTACCTCGGGAAAATGAAAGTGAGTGCTCACCAACGCCATCTCTTAGCCACACATTCAGTCTGCTCGTCCAAAAATAGCAAGACTTCAAATTACGACGACTATTTTAATCCAGGAACAGCAAGCAGATCGTAGTTCGGCATCGGTTTGTTGGGCGTCACGACGTTGAATAGACCATTCAGATGTGGCACACGCCATCTGTTGGTCTCTCTGCGTACTACGACTTTCGCGCGCTACTGCCACCTGGCGGCCACGACGTAAAACATCAGTCAACGTTGGCAAATGCAATGTTTACAGTTTGTTACTTCACAATTTATGTGACTGGTATTTTTATACAAAGCGCACTCTTGGAAATAAAAGAGTGTTTGTTTACATATGAACATGTTGAAAATGCATATTATTTATTTATTCCACCACTGTTGTCAACTTGGCACGTACGACCAGGCCGTATTATGAAACTCTAGTGAGAAACTTTCATCAGAATTAAGAACAAGCGAAGTTTTGTATGCCACCAATCAGGCAGATAATGTTAGTTTGCAACAGAAAACTCTGTAGATTTTATTCACCGCTGAAAACTCCACTAGTCATTGAACTGGAAACTAAGAATGTACTACATTTGTTTTCATCTTCAGTCAGGAAGGAAAATTATTACATTATGAAATTATTACAAGTAAATGAAATACTAGTCTCCAACTCTAACAATTAAATAGTGATAGGCGTGAAAATTGCTCATTAATTCCATGAAAAATCGTTAATTATCACTATGTTTATTGCATACGTGCAATTAAAACTCGACAACTACCAATCAGAACTCAGAAAAATGATCAAAATCGTTTAATTATGTCTATAACACAGACGTAGCTACGGTATTTCCAGTCGGCCATGAACCATGAACAAAGATGTATATCACAGGTTTCCTACAAAGGTATTAAAGGTAAAGGGAATGGAGTAAGGTATTAAAAACATGTACACAATGAACGAATAAAACAAAATTATAAACGAATAAATATTACTAATATTTAGACAATCATCAATATTTATAGTGTAATCAGTTAAATTAAAAACAGTTACCCTACCCACACTCACCAATTATACTAACCCAGAAGTCACTTTATATTGCACAAATTTGTTTACTTCACCTATTCGAACATGACGACCCAGGGAGAGCAGTTGTTTTTGGCAAAGATCCTTTTTTTAAATCAATTAAATTGTTTATAATTTGAAACATAAACATTCTCTTTTTCATTCCACATCTTCTTCAACATAACTAAGAGTGACCATGCACATGTTGGTTATAGAGTCATCATAAAATGTTTAACATGAATGAATGTGTTACGTGTAAAACATCTGGTCTTAGCATATTACAAATATAAAAAAAATAAACAGTTGTATTTACCCGCTCTGAAAAGTTCGCCAGCAAAACTTCTGAATCAGAACTGAATCGTTTTTCTCCTTTCCAACAGTAACACACGTTCTCTCATATATGCTATTACTTTTCGTACAAAGTAATATTTTCGAGACTTTTTCATCTAATATTTAATCCGGAATATATTAAATTCATTCCATTTTCAAACGTTTTTATTTGGTATTTCAAATGTTATTCTCTAAGAAACTACGGTCAACGTAAATATACACTGCAAGACCTACTGAAACAGGTCTTGTTCAGAACCAAAATGGCGTCATCAAATGGATGCCTCGTCCTTATCATCACACGTTTTCTTGAACATACCACTCATGCGATTATAGCCCCCTTTATCCACTCGTTTTGTTAATTACTATAATATTATTGGATCGCTTTCCGAAGGGTGTGGGTAAAAGGAAATGGGTTTGCTAAGAAATACACCTTACATACTCCTACAAATCCAATCGTTTTGCTCAGTAATGATGTCAATAGAGACAACAAAATTTGTCACACTTTTGTACTCTGCCTTGAAACGGAATTTTTATATAAGGACCTTTACTCTAGATAAAAGATAATTTAAAATTGCTTTATGACCATTGAGTGTAAGCAGCATCACATATGAATCAGCGGTACGATGAGTCGTGTGTGATATTCTGTTCGTGCAAACTCGTAACAGTATTTCCACCAGAGAAGAAAATGGCGCGTCCCAGGTGACAAAATGTTGGATGCACACTATTTGTTGTCAGCTCGGTCTCGGGGAGGGGAAGACCTCTATCAAAGTGAAGACCCAGCAAAGACAGACAAAAGGGTTTGTAAGGATTCGGCAGAAAAAATGAAAAAAAAAAACATTTTTGAGTGACAAGGTCACGACTAGTTGGAACCTTGTCATCCTATAGCGTCGCTTGGGGAAAATGACAAAAATTACGTGCACAGCGCTGTGACTCCACGGCACTGAATGTTTCATAATATCGTCATCATTGTCGAGAGCTTGTTGTCGAAAGATTTAAAGTGTCACACACATGGGTGAGCGTAGGCCTTCAAAAACACTGTGCTTTTATATGACATATTTTACTAGAAAATAATTTAAAACGTAGTACCAGGAGAATGCAATTATAACTTTAATTATATGGTTAATAAGTACAATTGTTTTACGTAATACTATTAACTGTTTCGTCAGATGGCGTGAAGAGTGTCTTTTCCAAATGTATTAGTGCAGTCCGCCCCCAAATTGTCATGTTGAAAAAGACGGAAATCAGGGAATAAACGTATTTATGAAGAAATGTTTTATTATGTAAGGTTTCACCGCCCCCATTCAAACATTTTCAGTCCCTGCCCCATCTCTGTTCTTCCTGAGCGCGCGTAAAGTAAGGTCACGTAGACCGTATGCATTCATTATCATGTGGCAATGGTATTCCAGCATTTTATGACTATGGTAAGTCAGTGTTCGTAAGCCAAAATAATCTTCCTTTAATAATTTCAACTCATCGGTAATATCGACTGATAGATGCACGATTGTTTGTTTGTTTTTTCACATCTTTAGTAAAAATGTTGGGCTCCTTTTTTATGTCGGTCTTCCCTAGACATAGTTTGTTGTCATTTGAACAGTGTGGACTAAATGACGTGCAAAAAATAACTAAAGTTGCAGTATTGGAATAGTTGTATTTCGCATAAAGTTATAGTAGTAAATGTTGCATTAAAACTATTAGAACTTCACGTAATAGTGATGTTCTAATAATGACAACTGCGGGAGGGTCTGCGCCTTTTATAACCTCATTAGTTTATTTAAAGAAAAGCTAAGAGAAAATTGTGAGTTGGAGAGCTCGTTCTTGGAATATCTCAGGGTCTCTCGGAAGTGGCGGCAACACTAAATTGGACCCATTTGTGGGACACACATTCCATTTAAGGGTTCATATCTTATTCTGGGTCAATGAAATAATACCAGATATTTTTTCGCATGAAGATAATTTCGCCCTTCGGGTGGCTCCCGAACAGCATGCTAGCTTTCTATAAGGCGGTTCCAGATCCGGGGCAGAAATGAAGCTGTAGATTTCTAATATAAACTGTTTCAGTTTCTATAGCTGTGTTACGAAAGAAAAAGGTTAGGCAGGTCAAGTAAGAGAGATAGAGTGATGGGAATTGGGTATATGGGAAAGGAACCACAAGTCTCCTTTAACCTCAGTCGTAGATAATAAACAAAACAGGACACATGCCTGGAAACACCGGTAGTTGGCAAACGTCGCATTAATCCAAACCTAAAATACCAAATACATCCATAAAGATAATTTTGTAAGCAACAAACATATTCGAATACAAGACTTTTCATTAATTGATTCTTTAGTGTTTCTGGGCGCGTCAACTCATTAGTACTGCAAATGTAGGGCAAGCTATGTACTCGGGAGAAGGTGGTGTGCTTCCTCCGTTTGAGATTCGTCGTCGACATACACGGAGGTTTCTCTCTTCAGAATATGTAAGCGCAATATTATAGTAAAAGTGTGTGGAAGTAAAGGGAGAGGATAGGACATGGGAAAGGAAGGAATGATCGTGCGCGATCTGCGGCTCTTTTGTTAGGGTACTGTTTCGGAATTCCCCAGGTATTGATCAAAGAAAGCATTGAAAATTATCGATTGTAAAAACAGAAGACCTCTAGAATTCGCCTCCAGACAGTGTCTAAATTTGGTCTAGCTATATACGAAGTGTCGAAAATCCACTCCTGGTGATTCACTGCAGAGACTCTGACAATGCTGGATCTGAGCTAAACCCAGCTGGTATGATCATATTTCGAATCGACCCAAAGCGGGAATCACTTGTTTAGACGTTTAAAAATCTCTACGTCTTTAATTTTGGCTACTTTCAATAGAAATCCCTACTGAACTGGCGGAGCCACAGTATCGAGCGTCGTACACTCGGGATCAACTGATATCACTGCAGTGCTTCAGACCGAGAAGTCCTAGGTTCCAGTCCCTACTATGGCAGGAGTTTTGACTCTAGCTTGTCAGCTAGATCGAATTCAGTCTCTGTGTAAAGGAGTATTCTACCGGCCAGGTGTTCTGATCGGTAGTTTTCTGTGGTTTCTCCCATCAACACCAGGCGAATGCAGGAGCAGTACCCTAAGAAACGGGCCACGGACCGCGCGCGATCTTTCCTCCCTCTTCCTTGACTCATCCTCACCCCTTACTTACCCACATTTACACTTGAATGCTCTACACTACCAGAAATACTGCGAGATTGGTCGGGAGCTTAGAGTAGCGGTGCCCCGCTGGTGGGAAATTTCTGGTTCGGGAGAATCCCGCTAGCCAACGGTAGGCCGGCGCCAGATCTCGCCATCCAGCGGGGGAAGATCGCCGCCACATCCCGAGAAAAAACTGGCACTACTCTTACAGAACTAATGACTTTAGCAATTAACACACTCGTAATCACTAATACTCAATCAGACGAGCGCTTTATGCTCGTAACATTGAGGCCAACAAAATACCAGCGTATTGCGACGCAATCTACCGTATTTTATGATCTGGGCTGTCCGGGTGACGCCGCGTCGAAGGCTGGGGTGCCGACGTTTCGACCGACATCGCGGTCCTCTTCAGGGCAGTACAGCCCTGAAGAGGATCGCGATATGTTTAGGGCAGTACAGCCCTGAAGAGGACCGCGATATGTTTAGGGCAGTACAGCCTGAAGAGGATCGCGATATGTTTAGGGCAGTACAGCCCTGAAGAGGACCGCGATATGTTTGGGCAGTACAGCCTGAAGAGGATCGCTGATATGTTTAGGGCAGTACAGCCCTGAAGAGGACCGCGATATGTTTAGGGCAATACAGCCCTGAAGAGGACCGCGATATGTTCAGGGCAGTACGGCCCTGAAGAGGACCGCGATATGTTCAGGGCAGTACAGCCCTGAAGAGGACCGCGATATGTTCAGGGCAGTACAGCCCTGAAGAGGACCGCGATATGTTCAGGGCAGTACAGCCCTGAAGAGGACCGCGATATGTTCAGGGCAGTACAGCCCTGAAGAGGACCGCGATATGTTCAGGGCAGTACAGCCCTGAAGTTGCGCGGCGTCACCCGGACAGCCCTGATCATGACTCTGGCCGCGGAAGCCTACGATACTACCGTATTTTAAGTTAGTTTTCGTTCCGCGGACCGAAATTATCTCGTGTAGGTCTCTATAGCTCATTGTGGCTGCACCCCGGCACCGAGAGGGTGCCTCCGACGTCTGAATCTGCGTCACCCGCGGCTATCGCCCTAATTGTGTGAAGAGCAGTCGCTTGCAGATAGTCTCGCCTTCCGAGCGAATCGCCCGGGTTTCAGTGGGCTCGGACCTTCCTCCCGGCCAGAGGCTTAGAGATGCACACGAGGAGACAGTGAAGTTGAATATTCAATGTCTAATCGTTCGCAACAAATTTTTGGTATCTTTCTTGTTGTGTGCATAAATTCATTTTCTGTTGTCTCTTTTTTCTTCTTCCTCTCCTTATTCATTGCGTTTGTTGATGTCTTCCGGCTCAAAATATTATCTTCCACGTTTCTACATTTTCCAGCCTTTCTAAGGTAATTTTCTTTCTGTATCAGTCTTTAATCTAGAATGAAATGTGATTTCAAAAGAAATGATCAGGCTGATTTCGAAAATCATTATAAAAAGTTTCTATCAGGCAATGTTCAAAAGTTATGAACTTATTTAGTAATTTATTTATTTATTTATTTGCGTCAAAAAACAGTTAAAGACTGCCGTATGACGTGCTATGGGGAAAAGTGAATTGTGTGCACATTTTCATCATTCTGCGATCTCTACAACCAAGTCATATACTACTTAAATTTTGAATTTTGAAAGGAGAAAAAACTCCCATGTAATAAAACCTATTTTCAAGGATAAACAAGCAATAAATTTTGAATTTTGAAAGGAGAAAAAAACAAAAACTCCCATGTAATAAAATCCATTTTCAAAGATAAATAAGCAATAAATTTTGAATTTTGAAAGGAGAAAAAACAACAAAAAACTCCCATGTAATAAAATCTATTTTCAAAGAAAATAAGCAATAAATTTTGGCTCTTATTACTTCCTGCCGCGACAACATGGAAACGATAATTTGAATAAATGTATTTCCCACTGAATTCTAGAAGACGTGCACAGAAATGAAGTTACATTTATGTCCAGAAGCAAAACAAGGGGCCATCTCAGCATTTGCTCAATGGATCAGGGAAACTGGACGAAAAACCTGATCGAGATGGGGTCATTGACCCGGAAGCTGTAGTACAATAGTTGTTACAGGTTGTTTATACTCATTTATACAGTCAAATGGTAAATAATGCATTATGTATCATTGTTAAAATTAATGTTCCTTTTCTTGTGATGCTCAGTATAGTCTCTAATTGTATAGAAACAGTTATGCAGCAGAAACGATTTCACTGTGGATTTAAACTTTTCTATTGAATTTAATCGTTTAATGTCATCTGGCAAAGTGTTGTATAATAATGTACATGTATTGTATGTGAATTTTTGTAATGAGCTGTTGATACTGTCACCTGATGAATATGATTTCTACGTCGAGTGTTATAGTAATAGACTTCGGCATTTTCTGAAAATATATTCCCGCCCTTGAGCAAGTCATTTTTTACAAAAACTACTGATTCGTAAATAAAAGACACGGTAATGGTAAAATTCCTAGATTAATGAAGAGAGGCTTACATGAATCACGTGGGTGGGATTTGGTTATTATTCGTACAATTCTTTTTTGTAATCTAAAAGTCTGGGAGCTATAAGATGTATTTCCCAGAATATTATGCCATATCTCAGGCGGGAATGAACATTCATGAAGTATACACAACGAGCAGTATGAAGGCTGACTGAATTTGCAAGAATTCTGAACGCGTAGCATAATGAATTTAATTTTGTGTTCAATTCATTTCAATGGACGTTCCATTTAGAGGTTTGACTGAATTGAGAGACCTAAAATTTTGTTACCTTAACATCAGTCAATGGTACACTGTTCATTTTCAATGGAGCACAGAATTGTTTATTTGAAATAGAAAACTGCATTAAAACCGTTTTCTTTTCGTTTACTATTAATTTGTTATTTCGGAACCAATTTGAAACATCTGATATTGTACTATTTACGGTTTCTTTATTGCAAAGGATGTTCGTATCATCCGCAAAGAGAACCGTTCTTCCGTTTCGAATCGTCGAGGGCATATCGTTTACGTAAAGTAGGAACAGAGTAGGGCCTAAAATCGATCCTTGAGGAACTCCCATGCAACGGGCAAAGAGTCGGAAAGGTGCGTACGTAATGTTCCATCATTCCAGTAAGGTATTTCAACTCTCTGAGATCGTTGTTTAAGGTACGAACATAACCAATCTAGAGCAATACCACGAATTCCATATGAAGGTAATTTGGAAAGTAAAATGTCATGATCAATGACGTCAAAAGCTTTTGAGAGATCTAAAAATAATCCAATAGGTGCCTCGTTTTGATCCAATGATGAGGCGACATCTTTAAGAAAAGAAAATATAGCTGTTTCCGTTGATTTTGATTTTCTAAATCCATGTTGGCAATCTGAAAGCGCGTCGTGTTTAGTGGAAGAAAGGTTTCCATTCGTACGTAAAAAGTCTCTCTAATATTTTTGAAAAAACTGATAGAAGAGAATATTTGATATATATTTGATAATATTTGATATATATTAGTATTTGAAATAAACAAAATCCTATACTAATTTCCGCATTGTCCTCCGGTTATATTACTACAAAATTTTATTAGCATGCTCCATATGAGGTAAGAACAAGTTAAAAGTGGAATGCGTGTATTCGTACAATAATATGCTGACATTGAAATGGTTTGTTGGTATTCTCCACAACATTCGTTGAGCGATTGACAATGACTTGAGTTTTCCATACAACCACAACCTAAGGCTCGTTGTGTAGGTGGTACAACACTAATGAGTAGCCCATTGTTGGTCCTGATCACAAACACGACAGTCAAAATATAAAGAGTACGCACGTTTTGAAATATCATATTTTTTTTCCTTTGTAGTTTGTGTGTAAATCTTCCACAAACGTAACCGAAGTTGTAGGGTTGATTCGTACACATTCGATGTGAAATGACGATTTACATTACATCACACCGATTCAATTCTACAGATCATGTGAAGAATTTGACTTTATAAAATCCACAGAACTGAAATGTATTAATGTATTTGAGGCACACGCAAACCAGACACGAACTTCACCGGCATTGCGGATACAGTTGCCCTTGACGCCGACTAACTTATAGAGTTTTCCATTCGCGCACCCAGTGCGCACTCAGGGCAGCTTTCGTGTTCCATTCCACCGCTAGGGCGCACCAGTGCAAACAACTGCGTGTTCCATTCGCACATCGACACGGACCCGGGGCGCCCTAAACTGCGCCGACGATCGCGTCAGTGCAGTCCAGTGCACCGGGCCATTGTGAGGTTAGGTGCGGAATTTGTCCATGCAGATTTAGATTCGTGGTGAAATTATGAAGGCAATTGGGGATCTTCTGTCACGCAGGGATACTTCGAATGATGGAGTATATTATGTTTTGCAAGAAATGTCTTAAAATAATGTTTGTGATTTACACGAAGTTCGGAAAATCAGATTGTGTTCTCCGAAAATTTAACCTTGAATAACTTCATATTAACAAATCCACTGCTATTTAGAAACTAAAGCGTTTTAGGTACGACTCAATTTCGAAACGCTAATAAAGTGAAAATGAAAATAGTGACCCTTACAATATCATTCAAATATATATGCCAACAAATGTTTCACGCACGCCCATGCATATACCAGCGGAAATGTTCATGTTAATATTTTTATTGTTTTCAGTAATCAAACAATTCTACAGAAGCCTTTCGGTTCAAAATCTTGTGTACTATATCAATCACTGGCAAATCTCGAAAAATGAAATTATTACTCATACGCATTTGAAGTTTTCGTAGTTTTTAAATAAAGAAATCACACGTTAATAATTTATGAATTAAGAAGTAAGAATTACCAAAAGACTGCATAAAAATTATAACGACGATCGTAATTCAAAATTATTATTTTCGGGTTCCATCAGTGTGACTGACCAAGAACAGCTGTGTATAATTTCACTGCGTAGTGCACAAGCACTGACTCGTAGCTGCCCTTTACGCGTGTGGGGCAGCACTGTTGCGGAGCGATGACGTTTCTGCCCTGCACTAGGGTGTGTTTCAGTGCAACGAATGGAAAACGCTATTAGAATCTGCCACCCCAACAGTTGGATACTTGTATACTTGCGAAGAGGTCAGGGGCTAAAATAATTCCTTTCGATGACTGATGCACAGTAGAAAATATGAGGGTGCACGTGATTTCTTTTCAAAACATCCGCTAAGACGTACGAAGACCACAAAGACCTACTCGTAAATGAGCGCGACTACCAGACCCGGGAATTAGCACCGCAATCATTAAAAACATAAGGTATAAAAACAAACCCGAAAGCCTTAGTTTTGTTGATACCTCATGAATGAAATGAACAAATATTTTATTTTTAAATAGATGTTATGCATATTTATTCTACATATCTTACAGGTGCAATTTGAATGTATGGGCATTAATAGAAAAATACGGTATGACAAGTTATATTTTAAAAGAATGTAACATGATATGACGTTTTTATTGTGATCTATTCGTAATCTTCGTATAAAATTGAGTATGTTGCGCACTCTACATTCCTCGAGGTAAAAATCTTGTTTTATTAATAATAAGTGAAAGTCTCCTGCATCGATGTCGGGCAACCAAAAGTCTGCATCTTCCCCTAGGACCAAGGAGTAAAGGTAGTAAATTCATTAATACAGCCAAGAGCCAAGAGCGCCGAGCAATTCCTGGCAAGGCACCAGACGAGAGCGCCAGTCGGACGCTCTTTGGTTTCAAAATGATTTCATATACATCGATATTGCTGCAATATTTTGAAAAATGAATGTTTTAAAAGGAAAATGTATATTCCTAAGATATTATGAGATCTTTTTCATTTTCCGGGGGTTGTGCAACCGTGCAACGTAAGCACGAGCCGCTACTATTTCAAACTGCGCTCCACGATCCGACTATCTCCGCCGTCGCACAGAGGACTGGTTTGGTTTTTTTTTTTTTCGTGTTTCCGGGTGCGTCAACTGCTTTGGTCATTAGTCCCGTTAGTGTAGTGCATGTTTGTTTCTCGGGAGATGGCGGTGGTCTTCCCCAGCTGGATGGCGAGATCTGGCGCCCACCTACCGTCGGCTAGTGGGGTTTCCCCCCTAACCAGGACTCTCCCACCAGCGGGGCACCACCCCAGCCGGGACAAGCTCTAAGCTCCCGACCGGTCTCCCGGAATATGTGGTAGTGTAGTGCACGTTAGTGTAAGTGTGTGTGTAAGGGGAGAGGATAGGACAGGGAAGAGGAAGGACAGATCGCGCGCGGTTCGTGGCCCGTTTGGTAGGGTACTGCTCCGGCATTCGCCTGGTGTTGATCGGAGAAACTACGGAAAACTACCGATTAGAGGAGCCGGTGGGTAGAATTCTCCTCCGGACAGCGACTGAATTCGACCTAGCTGAAAAGCTAGTGTCGAAAATCCTGTCGCTTAGGACCTCCCGGTCAGAGGCGCTGCAGTGACATCAGTTGATGCACTGAGCTACCGCTCCCGGTCCGCACAGAGGAGCAGAGCACGAACGGGCGCCGCGACGCGTCATCATGGAGCAGCGCGACGCGAGGCGACGCGACGCGCCGGGCGGGCAGGGCCTAGCGCGCGCGTGACAGCGACGCGAGTGATGTCACGTCCGGCGCCTGCCGTCAGCGCCCGGAAGCGGCCCGGAGGCTTTCGCACGCCCGCTGGATGAAGTCACAGGGCTGGGGGCTAGAGAGCGTGCGTCGTCACGCTCAGCGAGGATGAGGTTAGCGATGTGGCATCGAAAACAAAATATTCATGTTTCTAAACATCGATGCACAAAATTAAAACATCGACGTTAATAAAACAACCACCCAAAACTATATGCTATTTTAAACACTGATGTTTTTACAACTGGATATATAGAAGGATTTTCCTAAGAATGAGCCAAAGTGACCGTCTGCTAAACAAGTGAATATCAAATGTAATTGAGAGATGTATCCCTCCGTCGCGACAGCTGTTCAGACACGCCCCTTCGTAAAGTGCTAATGGCTCCTGTGAAAACATCCCTATGCAGAAGTCTAAGAGTTTCGCCAAGGTAAATGCACGTACGCGAATCCGGGAAATGTTTAAATTGAATTACGTATGTGGAAAATCTCTTAACATGCTATCACAATCAGTAAAAGAAAACTGCCGCGAATGTAAATAGAAAGCTCTCAATCACAGCTCGCCACATAACAACACAATAGCCGGAAACACGTGCACCAGTGGGCATCTCACATTCAAGTCTCGGTTTTAAAACAAACATAATATTTATCCACAACAAGTAAATTCAATGTAATGTTTGTAGAAAAAATAATTTTTACAGAAGAGCACATAACACTGCATTTCAATTATTTCTCAAAACGCACTATATTTTCGTCGGACGAGAACATCACAAAAGGAAGCGTCGAAGCCATTTACAAGTTAGCCAACTGCAAACGAACAAATGCAGAAGGGAGTCCAATGGGTTCACGGATACAACGATCACAGAACCTTCTGTTATGTTGCCAGCACTAACTGTGACTTTGTCTCATTTTTCGAAAAATCCTTCTATACTTGGATTTTTCTAACCTGGTCGATGACGCTTCATCACCTGTTACGGTGTCATCCAATCGAGAGCTAAAACGTCATCACAGTGTCGACACTGTGGTGACGTTTAAGCTCCTAATTGGAAGAAACCGTAACAGCTGATCAGCTGTAATCAGCCAGGTTACAGAAACACAAGTATAAGTAACAATTGAAGTTCACGTGGGGGAATTTAATTTCAATGTGGTCTCGTATATTCATTTTTAATTGACATTTATCTGACAACACAAAGTCAAAAAATCATAGATAGGAGTCTGGTACAGTATTCAAGCACTTTTTGCGCGCCATAACATACAGCAATCGAGTGGAATCTCGATCTTTTGCGTAAGCAGAACATGATGCAAAATTCGAATTGCGGATGTGCAGAAGATCAATATTGCCTTGTCAATTGCTGCAACGCATCGCCGTGAATTGTAAAAGCTCGTGATGGAAATACATGTGTGAGTTCCTCCGGTGCACCGATTTGCGTTACGAACCACCAGTTTGCGTTACGAACCACGTGACCACAGCACTGGCACTGGCTGCCATGTTGCATGGAGAGTGAGTAGTGTTGAGAAAAATTAGAGTAGTGTTGAGAAAGTGATACAAAATGACAATTTTCAACGGTAACCAACCAAAAATAACCCGATGAAAGGGTCAAAGATGGAATATTTAAAAGAAATACTTCATAAATATGTTTCAATGTCTTGCAACGAAGCGATAATTCTGGTATCTGTCTGGATTTAAAATTCCCGCTAATATTGTGACGCAAACTGGTGTCTGACGCTCACTGGCTGAAGTCGGATAGGTTTGGTTTGGTTGGTTAGTGATTCCGGGCGCATCAACGGCTTAGGTCATTAGTCCCGTAACTGTAGTGCAAGTTTTTCCTCGGGAGATGGCGGTGATCTTCCCCCGCTGGATGGCGAGATCCGGCGCCGACATACCGTCGGCTAGTGGTTTCCCTAACTAGGACTCTCCCACCAGCGGGACACCGCCTCAGTCGGGACAAGCTCTACGCTCCCGACTGGTCTCCCGGAATACGTGATCGTGTAGTTCATGTTAGTGCAAATGTGTGTGTGTAAGGGAAGAGAATAGGACAAGGAAGATAAATGAAATATCGCGCGGTCCGTGGCCCGTTTGTTAGGATACTGCTCCGGCATTCGCCTGGTGTTGATCGGAGAAACCTCGGAAAACTACCAATCAGAGCATCCGGCCGTTAGAATCTTCCTTCAGATCGCGACTGAATTCGACCTAGCTGAAAAGCTAGTGCCGAAAATCTTCGCTCAGGACTCGAACCTAGGACCTCCCGGCCACAGGCGCGGCAGTGACATCAGTAGATGTACCGAGCTATAGAGCGATTTTCCTAACGATGAGTCAAAGTGACAGCTAGTGCTGGCAACATAACTGAGGGTTCTGTGGTCGTTGTGCCCTCGAGCCCATTAGACTCCCTTCTCGTATTCATTCGTTTGCAGTTGGCTAACTTGTACATGGCTTTGACACTTCCTTTTGTGGTGTCCTTGTTCGACAAAAATATAGTGCGCCGTGAGAAATAATTGAAATTAGGAAGTGCAGTGTAATGTGCTCCGGTAAAAATTTTTTTCTTTATACATTACATTGAATTTACTTTTTGTGTGATAAATATTATGTTTATTTTAAAACCGTGACTTGAATGCAAGTTGCGTACCGGTGCACGTGTTTCCAGCATCATTTTTCTTTCTATTTCCATTCGTGGCAGTTTTCTTCTACTGATTATGAGAGCATATTAAGAGATTTTCCACATACGTAATTAAATTTAAATATTTCCCAGACTCACATACGTGCATATACCTCAGCGAAACTCTTAGACTTCTTCATAGGGATGCTTTCACAGAAGCCATAAACACTTTGTAAAGAGGCATGGCTGAACAGCTGTCGCGGCAGTGGGATACTTGTCTGAATTACATGTATGTTCACTTGTTTTCGCGAACTGTCACATTGGCTCATCCTTAGGAAAATCGTTCTTTACCGCTCTCCGTCTTAAGTCGGATACTATGCGCAAGGGACCCCCCTGTGAAAACTGCCTATGGACCATCCTTATTGTGAGAGGCGCGGGACGCAGGACCCGCGAGAGGCAGTGGCGCGCCTTCGCGGCGAGCGGCGAGCAGTACAAATAGCCCGCCTGAAATACTTGCGGCGGCGGCGGCGGCGGCGTCGCGCCGGGGCCCTGCCGCGCACTTGCACAATCCCTCCCCCTACCACCGCCCATCCGGCAGCGTCGGAAGCCAGGGTACGCACCGCACGCTCGCGGCGATTCTCTTGATGGCATATTTGATCAAAACATCGATACATCACCAAAAGGTTTCCGATGTCGATATAAAACATCGATGTTTTAAATATGATGAAACAGGTGGTATTTTCCAATACGGTTTCCATTGTTAATTAGAGTACTACAACTGAATACCGTTATGTTCGTATATTATTGTTTACCCACATATAAGTAATATGTTAGCAATAATGTTTATCGAATGCAAAGAAGAAAGTAAAAGTAAAGAACATTGTATTTTGCTGTTATTCCCTTTATTCACTTTCATTCATATATCATCAAAGTGAAACGTCCTGTACCGAATGTACCTAACAAGTAAATATTAGTATTTTCAGCCTTAAAAAAGCATCCTCTCATCTTGATTTTTTAATCAATATTCTATATAAAATTTTTTTAAAACATCATGTTTCTGCGAAAATATATCGCTCTGAAGCAAACATCGAAGATAAAACATCTATGTTAAAATATCGATGTTTCTGGTAGAAAATATCGATGTTTTAAAAACATCAATGTTTTTTGTCTATTTCTAGCTGAAGGCGCTCCTTGGGGAGGTGGGGGATAGCCGGCGCATTTCAGAGCGGGAATGGAAACAAATATAGTTTAACTTAATATTTTATGAAATGCAAGCAATGTAGGCAATTTCTCCTTTGTGAATCGTACTATAGTAGATTGGAACAAACTACCTGCAAAAGCACTAGATACTCTTCCTTCTAATGTAGTGAAATTTAAAAATATACTTAATTCTATGTAGGTCATCATTAATAATACTGGGACTTTTATCATCATCATCATCATCATCATCATCATTATTATTATTAGTTACATTATTATAATCATTATTATTAATAATATGGTCATGACCCTTATACAGTGAAGTGTAGTGTGGTGGGGGCATGGGAGGGGAGTGCAGTGTAGTGCAGCGCCGTGCAGGATATCAATCTCTAATTCTAATTGTAATTATATTAGTAAATATTCGTAATACTTTTGTAATTGTCGTATATCTAGCTGTAATAATGTTTGCCACCGAGCATTAGCTCAAAGCGAACTTTAATCTATCTATCTATCTATCTATCTATCTATCTATCTATCTATCTATCTATCTATCTATCTATCTATCTATCTATCTATCTATCTATCTATCTATCTATCTATCTATCTATCTATTCTATCTATGTATCTATCTATCTATCTATCTATCTATCTATCTATCTATCTATCTATCTATCTATCTACCTACCTACCTACCAATGTATCTATCTATCTATCTACCTACCTATCTATCATCTATCTATTTATCTATCTATCTATCTATCTATCTATCTATCAATCTATCTATCTATCTAATAATCCTGTAGCAATGAAAAAAAGATGATCCAAAATTAAGTTGGTTTTATCAAATTTCATTGGAAGTGTGTGTGTGCCACCACGAAACCAGATGTATATTTCTTATCAGCGAATATTATCTAAGATATTAATGTGACAATTTTGAAAACTTTTTATACAATTTCGTTTTGACGCATTTGCGTGAAAGAAATCAAACATAATCTTCTCTTGTTATCAAAATTTCATGTTGTCAATATTTCAAAATCCAGATAAGTTACAAAGAGAGACGGAACCATGTTTTTCGGGTGGGTGGGTGCTACTGGTAAAGTATTCAATGGACTTGAGTTTTCATAAAATAAAAAAAGGTTTTTCGTTAACATTTAAATTAAAAAGGGTAGTTACATGTTTCTACTTTTCATGGGAGGGATGTGTCCTGCATCCCAAAACATTACATAGGTAAACAGTATTTGTCATAGAATTTATTTATTCCTCAAAGTTTCGTAAGGCCATGTTAGTTATAGATTTTAACAATTGATATTACGATATTTGGTCGTAAATTCTGCATGTTAATTAAAAGCGTATAATAATTAAGGGTTACCAGAGTGAAAACTATGTTCCGAGCAATTTACACCATGACCTCTGCTTGTGATAACCTTCAGCTTTATTTTTATGTAATCAGCATTTATAGATCACAGCAAGGAAAAGAACACATGAGAAAAAAGTTGGCATCCTTAAATAAAATATTTTTCTACGGTTTTACTGCTTCCAAGGATGATAAAAATTATAATTTTTAATTCTAGAAATTCATACTACTTCCAGAGAAGTTCATTGACATTTACAAAATCATCGATAATTCGGCGAAATAGTGACAAAACCTTCTAATTTTTAATAGAAAAGGAGTAATAGATTTCCAAACAATGAAAGAAATAATGAAGGGTTTTAGGCAGCTATAAGATAAGCCACAACAGCCATAGCAAGCCTGCTGTTCGTAAATGTTAAGATCTCGATTTTGAACAAAGTGGGACTGCACCAAGCCCGTCGTAACTTTGAACAAGACATATTAACAAAACAACTCACTTTCAAGATACGTTATAAGGAACTTCCTTCCAGATTCAGGCTGATTGGAGCAAATCAACTCAGGAAGGACTGACTTGAAAATGGCGGGGTAGAAGTAATTAACATAAGGTAAATGTGTGAAACTTACGTGGGAGTTTTCAGTTTAGACTTTTACGGTGAGATCATTGTTAAGCCAGTTAGAAATATGTTGAATTTTTGGGATAAAAGTGAGGGGATAAGAGTGGGAAATAAACGGAGATTGGAGTAATGGCGCACTCACATGCACCACACTACCACATATGCCGTGAGACCAATCTGGGACCGGGAGTGGTAGCTCCGTGCATCAACTGATGTCACTGCAGCGCCTCTAACCAGGAGGTCCTGGGTTCGAGTCCTGATGGCGGCAGGATTTTCGACACTAGCTTTTCAGCTAGGTCGAATTCAGTCGCTGTCTGAAGGAGAATTCTAGCGGCCGACTGCTCTGATCGGTAGTTTTCCATGGTTTTTCCGATCAACACCAGGCGAATGCCGGAGCAGTACCCTATCAAACGGGCCACGGACCGCGCGCGAACTTTCCTTCCTCTTCCTTGTACTATGTACTATCCTCTCCCCTTACACACACACTTACACTAACATGCACCACACTACACATATTCCGGGAGACCGGTCAGGAGCTTAGAGCTTGTTCCGGCTGGGGCGGTGCCCCGCTGGTGGGAGAGTGCTGGTTAGGGGGAAACCCCACTAGCTGACGGTAGGTCGGTGCCGGATCTCGCCATTCAGCGGGGGAAGATCACCGCCATCTCCCGAGAAAAAAATGCACTACACTAACGGGACTAACGACCAAAGCAGTTGACGCGCCTGTAAACACGAAAAAATCAATCGATCAACCAGACTGGAACTTAGAGTATGTCCCGGCTGGGACGGCGACACTCTGGTGGGAGATACCTAGTTAGGAAAATCCCCGCAAGGCGACGTAGGTCGGCGTCGAAACTCTGCATTCAACTGGGGAAGATCACTACCAAAACCCGCGATGAAACGTGCACTACACTTACGGGAGTAGTGTTGTGCATAGTTAGCTAACTATACTAACAGTTGAGGCGCCGAATTCACTAATCAATTAAGAACTCAATAGTGTGTTAGGTTATGTGTGGGAATAATGTGTCCTTACCGCTTCTCGCCCCAAAACCCTGCCAGGACTCGGCGCTCACAAAATCACACGTGTCACGCGCCGCCGCACGCAGCAAATAGAAAAACTGCAAAGTGACCTTCATGTGTGCTTTTGTATTTCGGCCTATGTGTGCCGCGTTTGTCAAGATTTGCACGCAGACACTCACGTGCCGCTCACAGAAAATCATCTTAAAATTTACTGATATATTTTACAAGCTTTTAAATGGTGAAATAATGGCTAATTTATTAGGTTTTTTTATTGTATGAGTCCGAATAAAAAGTGACTGAAATACATGCTGAGATAGGAAACCTTAAAACTTCCGAGCTATTACAAACTGCAAGATTTGATTCATATTTTTCAGTACTAGGACCTCACTGGCAGTGACATCCCGTACCTCTCAAAAGGCGATTCGAACTAGATTCGAATGCTGTGTGGATCATACACCCCATCTACACTCATTGTTCGATGTAGGAGCTCAGGTTCGCATAAGGGGGAATAATCTTAACGAATACGCATAGCATCGAAATAACTGCCAACTATGAGTGCGTCAGAGATAGGGAATTGGCGGTGACAGGAAAACGAGTGTGCCTGAAAAACTAGAAATATCGATTACTCATCTCTGTTAACACTGCTCATATTTTCGAGTGAAGTAACCAAGCACATGAGGTGCATACATGATAGCGGTTCTCGCACGCTTTGTACACAACGCTTCGCTACAACGGTTGTGAGCTCGCAAAGGTTGGCCTTGCAAGTCTTAGATCCTTCCTCAAAACCTATTTCGTTGATATTGAACAAAATGCAGTTAAAACTAGTAGTGCTATAACAGCACATGCTTTCTCGCCTTATTTCTAAATACGCAATTTTTTAAATTCAGAGTTTACAACGAAAAAGAGACATGCACCATTCTTTTAATTTCCTTTCCGTGGAAAAAATAAAAGAAAAAACTTTAAGGTTTTTGAGAAAAAAATGTCTAAACAAAATATAATTGCCTATATTTCTCTCCAAACTACACGAAAACGATTTATATTTTCGAAAATTTGAACATGAACTTATTTAAAGATTCGTCTTTAAGGAACATATTTTTCTGGAAGGAAAAAATCTCTATCTACAGGATGACGCTAAAAAAATGCACGTTTGCAATTTTCAAAAATTCTGGGGATTTAACCAACATGAGACGTGCATTATTCTCTTAAGCGTCCTTTACGCTATCCGAAGACAAAGTTTGATCAACAATTTAGTGCCATTTTTGATAAAATTTTGAAAATGTCTTTGGGCTTCATGTAAGGTACCCTCAAAAATCAAAATATGCACTTAAAACTCCCAAAACTTCGAGATCGTGCTTATTGATTGGGAATTATCAATTTTGAAGAAAATAGCCTGAAGGTTTCGGCGCTTGCGATTTCCTTAGACGGACAGACAGACAAGACACGTTTTGCCGTCAATCGATGTTTAGGTATCAAGGGCTCACAAAACATGAAGTTTGGCTACAGCACGTGATAGAGATATTTTTTCTATACTTTGACACAGGATTCATTCCCTTTTTCGTTACCAGGGCCCGACAATAAGAGTTTTTCTGCCAAACATTCGCCATTTCGGCCCAGGATTACATAACTTCTTTTCTTACGAAGTGCTTTCGCAAGGGGGAGAGAAAAAATTAAGTGTTTTTACGTAGCCCTGTAGCTCATCAGTATAGCGCATCGATGTACGATAATGCTTAAATGACATTTAATAAGTGCACACAAGTACCACATGTTTCACGTTTTCTGGTGTTGGTGGATGTCTGTCATTTCATTTGACCTACTCTGAATTTCTTTAGTGAAAATAAATTTGAGATAACTAGTGTGTCGAGGTGTGCCATCTCCAGATATTTAATTAACTCCTGATCCCAGAATTGGAAGGAACTATTTGACTAATTTCTACTTTTTTATTGATTTGGGTTGCAAGAATCAAATGAGTTAATTTCTCGCGCAAAAATCTGTCTCTTCTAGTTTGTAATATGTAAATACAATGTTTGAAATTTTCAAAAATACAGAGTTCGCCGGAAATGAGACTATCACACTTTTTTCCATCACATGTTAAAGAAAGTAATTTGCTATACACAGGAACAAGATTTATCCACTTTCTGGTTCCCAGGGCCCAGCAATAAGAGTTTTTCTACTGAAAATTCACCGTTTTCCGGCGTACGTTAACAAGACTTTCTCTTCATACGAAGTAAGAGCGAGAAAGTAAAAATGACAATATTAGATTCTTCCCATTGATTTTCAAAATGTATTCAAACTTTAAAGACCCAACCTTCCTCATAACCTTAGATAAAATTTAGTTTACAAAATTCAATGTTGTGTTAAGAGATGTAAATGTTGCAGTATTGGTACAACAAATTAATGTAAAAACCAGACTTAAGGAACATATTAAGACTTTTAGGAATATATTTACTAATCACATGATTGATTCAAATAACAGTTTAAATGCGAAAGAGAAAATATTTTAGATATCAAAAGCAACCATCACTCAATGTTCATTCCAGAGAAGTTACACTTTAAAAGAACATACCAAACTATAAATCGTCATACTGATACAGAAAAATAAGCAACATTTATAACATAATAGTATAATAACTGCTCCACAATATCTGCGGAGCGGTTATTCTGTTCGATTCTCACGTTTTAGTTACTTTCGACGCGCGGTCAACGTCTCATTTGTTATTTCTTTCTGCTCATGCACACTTTTTACTTTCTTGTATACATACATTTATACGGAGTAAAATACGTTATGGATTAAAAAAAGTTATGGATTAATCCCTATGTTCACGAAACAGTCTCTCAATGCTGCACCGTATTATGGCATTAATGATTATATTTCATATTCAACAGTTCACGTCGATTTTGATTTTATAACAGAGGGATTAATACCACTGCAACTTTGTCATTGTTTTCCATTAATTTGGATATGTTTAATAACATATGTAGCTACTATTAAGAACTTCAAACGTCTGTATACAACTGACGTTTTGTTTCTCTCTACTTTAGGTAATCACATTGCATATATTTGTATACAGTTTATTCAAAGTTATAAGCATACATTATCGAAATTTTATAAAATTTTATTGGTTTGTTTGGTTTGTACAACTTACTCTGTCCTGATGAAGGCCCCAACTAAAGGCCGGGATTTTGAGAATTATTTTAATAGAAAAAAATTGTGCATTTATCAGTGTAATTTTAATTGACAACACTAAATTCTACACAAGTAAACTATTTTATATTTTTGTGTAAAGTCAGTTGAATAATACGTTCGATATCAACTGAATGTTAAATAAAAATATTGCACATGTAGTCGTGGAGCTTTCTACTCGCGTGGCGAAAGCACATTCAGCAGAGGGTCAGGAAGCAGGAAAGAAATAAAAAAAAAAACCTGTGAATGATGAGATGTGTATGCGCGGAGTTGGACCTTTCACCGTTACTTTCACACTGCATTGCCTGCCAAGTCTCAACAATGTTCCACAAACCAAGTCTTTCATTCTTTCCTAAGTTCCGAATCGCATACATGCCTGCAATGTTTCACACTGTAAGTTGGTACATTGCTTTTAACTATTTTCGTAATTAGGAAACAATAGTATATTTTATATTAGTGTTGGTGTTAACATGCTATGTGAAATTAACAAATGCAGTGCTTGCTAATAATAAGTAAATTATATTTTCAGTTCTGGCTCAATTCTCCCCACTAGTAGGGGATTCTAGGAATAAATGAATTATTCAAGGTTCACTGAGCTACACTTGTAGAAGCGAAAGAGAGAAAGGAGAAGTAATGTTCATCATACATGACATTGACATTGTTCTACGCCCATAACACCACTCAGTTCTCCCACTCCGTCACACATTTCGCAGCTCTGCGCTCTAAAGCGAAGTATTTCAGCCGCAACGTCGGGCGCCGGGAGGGGGTGGTCGAAAACAGGAGAAACGGTCGCGAAATCGCCTTTGTGTCCGCACGACGCGGATTCCTGGCCCGAGGCCCGTGGGATCGCGGCGAAGCGAGCGGGGCGGGGAGGGGCGGGGCGGGGCGGGAACGGCGCGGCGCCAGCACGGGGTGCCCCAGGCCAGCCTTGAACCTGGCCCCGCGCCCGCCGCCGGTGCTTCGCTTTCGCCCCAGGAACGCTGCGCCGCGCATCCCGACGGTACGGCCATGCTGCGACTAGGATGGCAAAAAAACATCGATGTTTTTAAAACGTCGATATTTTCGAGCAGAAATATTATAACTAGGGCCCGGATAATTATGCACTAAAATTAGGGAAAATATGTACATCTATTTGCATTATAATATACATAAATATGTACTAAAAATAAGAAATATATAACATTAATTATATCATTTTTTATTACCAGGAGCGGTAGCTAAGTGCATCAACTGATGTCACTGCAACGCCTCGGACCGGGAGGTCCTAGGTTCCCACTCCCACGGCGGCAGGATTTTCGACACTAGCTTTTCGCTCGGAAGTGAGAGCTTGTCTCGGCTGGGGCGGCGCCCCGCTGGTGGGAGAGTCCTGGTTAGGGAAACCCACTAGCCGACGGTAGGTCGGCGCCGGATCTCGCCATCCAGCGGGGAAGATCACCGCCATCTCCCGAGACAAAAATACACTAGTTGCATTTTTAATATAACAGAGGTAACGTTTTTCGAGACGGTTGGGGAAAAACCCGCAAGTCGACGGGTATATTGGCGCTGGATACCGCCATCCAACAGGGAAGCTTAGTGCCACCTCCCGCCATAAAAATGTACTATACTTAGGGACTAATGGCCTTAGAAGTTGACGCGCCCGGATCACTAATAATCCCAATCCCGGTATGCTTGAACCGTAAGTCGTAGTTACTTTGCCACCAATACCAATTTTCGAAATCGGTATTTGTTTATTAATAATTTCTAAAAAGAAACCTGCGCACTCTCCTGTTGATTGATTTTTCGTGTTTCAGAGTGCGCCAACTGCTCTGGTCATTACTCCTGTTAGTGTAGTGCATGTTTTTCTCGGTATATGGCGGTTATCTTCCCCGCTGGATGGCGAGATCCGGCGCCCACCTACGATCGGCTACTGGGGTTTCCCACCCAGGACTCTCTCACCAACGGGCACCGACCCAGCCGGTACAAGCTCTAAGCTCCTGACCGGTCTCCTGAGATATGTGGTAGTGTAGTGCATGTTAGTGTAAGTGTGTGTGTGTGTGTGTGTGTGTGTAAGGGAGAGGATAGGACAAGGAAGAGGAAGGAAAGACGCGCGCGGTCCGTGGCCTGTTTGGTAGGGTACTGCTCCGGCATTCGCCTGGTGTTGATCGAAGAAACCACGGAAAACTACCGATCAGAGCAGCCGGCCGCTAGAATTCTCCTCCAGACAGCGACTGAATTCGACCTAGCTGAAAAGCTACTGTCGAAAAGCCTGCCGCTGTCAGGACTCGAACCTAGGACCTCCCGGTCAGAGGCGCTGCAGTAACATCAGTTGATGCACTGAGCTACCGCTCTCGGCGCGCACTCTCTTGTGCGCACGTTGGGCCGCCTATGCTGCTACAGGCAGATCACTGCGCGATGCCTCCTCCGCTGCCAGAGAAGCGGTTTCCGAGTTCCTCGCCTCGTTCCCCACGCCGCGCGGCATGTCCGTTTCCCTGCCCTGGCACGCCGCGCGAGCGGTATTTTTAACGAAGAAAAGAAACCTAGCGTAAGTGCAGTGGCGAGGCTAAAGTGGGAGTCCCTCACGGCGATATTGATAGGGTTAGAGAATTCTTCTTAACTTCTCTTCGGAACTTGTTGCGGTCGACGAAACTTTAGTTGTGGGCTCGTAGTCTCGTAATCTGCCGCGTGCGGTAACCAATAGCTACACTGACGTCAATATTTGAGAATTATTTTACTCAAATTAAAACTATATCTTAAATAGTAATTTTTCCCTAACATTAAGATTCTGGAAAATGTATTACATGAGTTGTATTATTTGATCCTATTATGAATCCCTGATGATGAATTCCTCAGACCTATATTATTATCATTTTAGAGATGGTGCTTTAAGCTTCGAAGTACATGATGTGGGTTGTTAGGGGCAACGTTGCTCGACGAACGTTAGATATTCAGAATTAATGCAATAAAGAAATTGAAATTTATTTCAACGTTCAAGAGATTAGTTTTCAATTCATTTGTCCTTGTCAATGCATGTGATTATAATACTATAAAGGGAGGGCGTCTTAGCATAAATATTACAAATTGCTACAGCGTGAAGGGGAAACAAAGTTCATTTTTACAATGAACATTTAATGGTAAATGTCACACAAAGAATTTCCCTATGACATTTGCCCCTGATTTGTAGACAACTGGTTTTGTACTGGTGTTCAGTAGGTAAACGAAATAAGTTATTTACTGCGTCATATAGTGGACCTGTCAAAGAGAAGTCTCTGAAGAATGACTATTAATCAGTAACAAATTGCTCATGTGAAACTTCATTATACGAAACTTACTCCGTATTTTCATTGGTAAAACGTGATCAACACCAATCCGCTAGAAAGTCCTAGAGGTTTGTATAATTTATTCTAAGACGTTTTGTGTGATGGCTCGTTCATTGCATTTATTTAATTATTTTAAAAGGGTAAAAATCAAAATGTTTTATAAGTAATTGCACAGGCAGGTTCTTGTGAATAATCCGGTGATTTTCAGAAATGAAACAATGAAATATGTTATTGTACATAGCACATTGCATTGTACAATTATGTTATTGTACTATGCACATTGCGTTACATACTACACAGCATTTTACATGTATGTTATTGTACATTGAATAGAAGATAATTTTAATTCGGAATTTAACACATACGCCATATGGCATATGTGCATGTGTTCCCACTCCCTACAAACTTCTTTGTTTTCAGAATCCCGAATAAGAAGTATGGGTGACGAGAAGAATTAACCATGCTGTGAGGTAAGAAATTAGTGTTAAAAGTGTAAATTAATGAAATTGAGAATACAAAGCCTACATATTCACGGAAGTTAGATCAGTAATACAATTACAATCTGGCTACCAACGGCGTAGTAAAAATATAAACTTAGTATGTCTCAGTTTAAATGACGCAACCTTCTATGACATGCAGATGGGTCATCTTTTGCCAATGAGTTTGTGGTGGGTAATTTTATATAAGGGAGTTACACATGTCCGGAGACTAGTCGGGAACATAGAGCTGGCCCCAGCTGGGGTGGTGCCCCGCTGGTAGGATATACCTGGTTGAGGAAAATCCCACAAACTGACAGGCAGTTCCACGCCGGATCTTGCCATCCTACGGAGTGAGATCACCGACATCTTACTCCATAAAAATGTGCACTACTTATAGGACTATTGACCTTAGCAGTTGATGCGACCGATCACTAATCAATTGTCGTGACCGCCCAACCCCCGCGCGTTTGAATGACCCACCGCCGAGCTACGTCAGCAGGGTGTTACCGCCCTCGGCCGGAGAGGAAGGCGACCGTTCGGGCCGGCCAGGGCTGTCCGCGCGCGGCGTCACGCCCGAGCAGCGGGTGGGACTCGCCACCGCCCTTACTCCGCAGCTAGTCGGCGGGCCGCTAGCCTCAGCGGGCTATAAGAGAGCTCCGACCCGACGCCAAGACAGCAGCGCGGTTGGACTGTGTTCGGTAGGGACTCGCCACCGCCCTTACTCCGCAGCTAGTCGGCGGAACTCTCTGGTGAATATTCAACGACTCGGCTGCTTTTGGGACTTCTTCTGGACAACGGTGAAACGGCTTCGCATTTGGCACACTCTACGGATGATACGGAACTTTGGCTATTGTACCTGGTTATTGAATAAAAATTGTTTAATTAAGTTTTGCCTTTGACTGGATACTACAAATTATTACACCTGCGCTTCGCCAAGGCGCACTTCCGCCCTTGTGATGTCGCGAAGTACGCGCGTGGAGCGGTGCCCGAGAAGAGTTAGCGCCCGCCATCTAAAGAGAGAATCTGACCCCGGAGTCTGATTACCACCGACGTAAGCATTCGCTTACAGCAGAGTTATCTCACCTGCACGGCCACGAAGCACTTGCTCAGGTGACATTTTTCGAATGGTGGCTCAAATGACATTGGGAACCACTGGGCTATAATGCGAAAGCGTATTTTGCGAACGGACGTTTTGAAAGCGTTTTCATGAAATGTCTAAACCATTAGTAAAAATTGTTCTATAATAATTTTCATTTTACACCCCCTAATTTTCTCTTTACATGTGCTATTCGCAGAGAGTAACTTGGAATCGGAAAAATTTATTATTAATAATAATAATAAACATCTGATTTTTAATAATTATGTATAATTCGTGTACAATAAAGAAACTACTAATATTAATAAATTATTAATATATTGTTGAGTTTCCTGTCACGTGTTGCTTATTGTGGTCAACATGTTTCTTGCGGTCATCTTTGGAAATAGACTGATATCTACTCACTGCGAGGCTTGATGCAGAAGGATATTGTAACTCTGGTGCATCAAGGGAATGTACCTAGGTATATACATTTTTGTACATTGAATTTCTTTCTGGCTGAAAGCTACAAGTGGTCAAATAATACGTATCACACATTTGTACAAATCAGATTCTGTTATATAATCAGAATTAAACTTGGGGTAGTGATAATGAAATAGCTCATCCTCTTTTAAAATTATTTTTCATATAGAAAATAATATATCATTATTAATCCTTGTTTCATGTTTGAATGATTGATTGATATTTTCGAGTTCCCGGAATATATGGTAGTGTAGTGCATGTTAGTGTAAGTATGTGTTTGTAAAAGGAGACGATAGGACAAGGAAGAAAAAGGAAATATCGCGCGCGTTCTGTGGCCCGTTTGTTATGGTACTGCTCCGGTATTCGCCTGGTGTTGATCGGAGAAACCACGGAAAACTACCGATGGGAGCAGCCGGTCAGTAGAATTCTCCTCCAGACAGCGACTGAATTCGACCTAGCTGAAAAGCTAGTGTCGAAAATCCTGCCGCCGTCAGGACTCGAACCTAGAACCTCCCTGTCTGAGTCGCTGTGGTGACGTAATTGATGCACTGAGCTACTGCTCCCGGTTTGTTTCATGTTGATTTCGTCAAATGTTACGTTGATAAAAACCGGCTATTTTATATTTTGTACACAGTAGTAAATTTGTCCTTTGTTTTCCACAATACCATCTCTCCGCCTGAGGTGCCGCCCTTTACTCGTAACCGCACCTCGTAGAGGGCAACAGGTCTCTCAGGGCGGCCGGGTGACGCCGGCGAGTCGCGCTGCGCCATCCCACGAACAATTGCCGGCGGCGGCGGCGCGCGGCGTAAACAGCGCGCGTTGCAGCGGACACCCCTCCGACCCTAGCCCCGCCCCGCCTCACCTCAGCCAGCCCGGTCCCTCCCCGCCCAGCCCCGCACCGCCCCCCGCCCCGCCTCGCCCAGCTCAGCACAGCCCCCCGCACCACCTCACCGATCCCCGCCCCGCCCCACACCCAGGTACGTGGCAGCACTCCCACTTCCAGACCATTTGCCCTGCCCCCAGCTCTGTCGTCGCCGTCACCTTCCCTTCCCCGCCCCCAACTCTTCCCTCGCTCCCGGTTGCACGTTCGTTGCCCTCACCTCCGCCCCCATCTCCTTACCGGGAGCGGTGGCATCAGCTGTGCCTCCCACCGGGAGGATCTAGGTTCTAGTCCCGACGGCGGCAAGATTTTCGATCCTAGCTTGTGAGGTAGGTCGAATTCAGTCGCTGCCTGCAGCAGAATTCTAACGGCCGGCTGCTCTTATAGGTAGTTTTCCGTGGTTTCTCCGATCAACACCAGGTAAATGCCGGAGCAGTGCCCTACCAAACGGGCCACGGACCAGGCACGATCTTTCCTTCCTCATCCTTGTCCTATCCTTACTCCCTACACACACACACGCTTACTCTAACATAATCTACACTACCACAAATTCCGGGAGACCGGTCGGTGACTTAGAACTTGTCCTAGCTGGGGCGGCGCCCCGCTTGTGGGAGATACCTGGTTGGGGAAAAACCCGCTAGTCGACGGTCGGTCGGCGCCGGATCTCGTCATCCAAATAAGGCAAGATCACCGCCACCTCCCGAAGAAAAACATGCACTATACACACGGGACTAATTATCTCACGCGCTCGGAATCAGTAATCAATCAATGAACTCATCTCCAACGTCGCTGTCACCGCCGATACGCTACCCCCACTCCACCTCCGGCTCTGGCACTCCACTCCCACCTGCACATCCATTACCCATACCCCACCCCAGCTTCGTCGTCGCCGTTTCAGCCCCTGCTCCCATCCCACCCGCACCGCGACTCCACTGCCTCGCCTCTGCCACCGTCGCCGCCATCACCGTCACCGCCACCGCTTCCGCGTTGCACCACCCGCGTCGCCTCGTCCGCCGCTGCCAGCGCTGTCGAAACACGTGACCCACGCCAAGGAGGCTTATTCTGCGCCTCTCCCAATTTCGTGAGACCCGGCTTCCCCGCTGAGACGCAGCTTTTCTGGGGCGGCCGGTGAATCATCACCAGGGAGATGTCCTTTCGCAACGGGGGTGGAAAAACCGTAATAAAAACAATTACAAATAACTCTCGAGCTACTAGTTAAACATCTCCAACAAACCGGGAGCGGTAGCTCAGTGCATCAACTGATGCCACTGCAGCGCCTCTGACTGGGAGGTCCTACGTTCGAGTCCTGACGGCGACAGGATTTTCGACACTAGCTTTTCAGCTAGGTCGAATTCAGTCGCTGTCTGGAGGAGAATTCTAGCGGCCGGCTGCTCTGATCGGTAGTTTTCCGTGGTTTCTCCGATCAACACCAGGCGAATGCCGGAGCAGTACCCTAAAAGGGGGCGCGATCTGTCCTCCCTCTTCCTTGTTTTATCCTTTCCCCTTACACTAACATGCACTACACTACCACATATTCCGGGAGACCGGTCGGGAGCTTAGGGCTTGTCCCGGCTGGGGTGGTGCCCCGCTGGTGGGAGAGTCCTGGTTAGCGGGAAACCCCACTAGCCGTCGGTAGGTCGGCGCCGGATCTCACCACCCAGCGGGGGAAGATCATCGCCATCTCCCGAGAAAAACATGCACTACACTAATGGGACTAATGATCAAAGCAATTGACGCGCCCGGAATCACGAATAAAACAAACCAAACCAATCTAACAAACTCTTGTATCTCATTTCAATTAAGATAAATATTACGCGACGTTAATGTAGTCGACGTGAATGTTGACTGCTGATCGCGCCATCCATCGGGGGATGAACATCCCTTGAAAGACAGAAAGAAAGACATCGAACACTAAAGCATGCACTACACTTACGGGACACAACCTAGCACTTGACGTGCCCGGAAACATGAACCAATCAATAAAAGTTTCAATCGAA
Organism: Teleogryllus oceanicus; assembly: GCA_964035755.1. Classification (NCBI taxonomy): domain Eukaryota; kingdom Metazoa; phylum Arthropoda; class Insecta; order Orthoptera; family Gryllidae; genus Teleogryllus; species Teleogryllus oceanicus. Next base: position 28,634,482 of record CAXIVR010000011.1, on the reverse strand, counting down.
GGGGTTCGTACTTAAATGAAGCACCTGGATTTCACAACCACGACAATTCAGGCTCGAAAAGTGTTTGTAGAAGCGTGTGACTGTGGAAGCCGGGACATCGTGTTAGCATTTGGGCAATCACCACTACGGTAGCTTAATTTTTTGATAGTATTACAGTCGCTTGAAAGACAAAAAGAATGACATGTACTCCCGTTTTATTGACAAAAGCACAATATCTGAATCATCTATAAACGCATGCATATGGCTTTCAAGTTGTGACATTGGCCTAAGAGTGTGAAAAGATAAACTTGACAGTGTACTTCAATTCAAGTAATATCGGTGCAAGAATCAAACAAGGCAGTTTGCAATGGTTGATTACTCAATTCAACAAATTTAATTTTTTCAAAGTGACAAATTAACTTGTTATAGATAATCTTCTAGTATAAAACATTGTCAAATTGTCAAATGAGTGATTATTCTTAATTTAAGTACTATATAAATAAATAAGTCACTGGTAATATGAGTAATCTGTAATAATTGACCAAAATACAGATATCCATTTCTAGGCCAAAAATGAACCCCTTGACAAGTATTGGGATCCCTTTTAGCCACAGTAACGTGTGGTAAGCTAATATTTTTCTCCTCCTGCCAGTGCTAAACAAACCCTTATTTCAAATAAAAGGTACCTCGCGCGCGCGCGCGCGCCCACACACACACACACACACACACACACACACACACACGCCAATTGATTCACGATCTTGGGTAAAACTAAACTCGGACACCACTGCTGGCCAACAGTCGAGCCCAGTGATGTATAGCATGGCGATGCACGTTACACTTCAAGGACGTTGAAGATGAAATGGCAAAGTGTGTTATCAGTAAACTTGTTGACCAAATAAATTTAGCGAGAAAGATGAAGAGGGAACCAATACGATGAGTCATCCTGGGTATTTAGCAATACCAGAAAACGTCATCGGGCCCTGTGCACTTTCAACTGCCGCTCACAAGCGTGGCTTGCACCAATTTCTTACCACTCGCTGGGCACTTGGAGAGAGTATCAAGCTTACGAGCGGCTCTTGAAGGAGTATGGTCCGCTTTAGCAGGAAAACGTCCGGAGAAAAAAAATTGCTCATGGCACGCTAAATGTACATGTTGTTACCTTTGAGCGGCTTACGCTTATCTACCCTCCGGCTGCGCAATACCTCGCTGCTAAGGGATAATGTGAAGGTGCGTTGCAGAGCTCAAGTGCGAGGTAAGGCGATTCCGTTACGCAATGGCGCATGCGCAGGAGACGGATTGCAGAGGCCCCTTCCTGTCGAGGCCGCTGCGTCAGGCGCGGCGGCTGATTAGGATCGTTGGCACTGCGCTCGCGGGTGCCCGCGCGGGCAGCCCCTGGCCACACACAGTCGCCCCTACGCCGCTCTGCTCGCCCACAAACGACCCCTCGGTTGATTGATTGATTGATTGGATTGATAAGTTTGATTGATTGATTGATTGATTTTATCATGTTTCCGGGCGCGTCAACTGCTTCGGTCATTAGTCCCGTTAGTGTAGTGCATGTTTTTTCTCGGGAGATGACAGTGATTTCCCCCGCTGGATGGCGAGATCCGGCGCCGACCTACCGTCGGCTAGTGGGGTTTCCCCTAACAAGAACTCTCCCACCAGCGGGGAACCGCCCGCCGGACAAGCTTAAGCTCCCAACCGGTCTCCCGGAATATGTGGTAGTGTAGTGCATGTTAGTGTAAGTGTGTGTGTAAGAGGGGAGGATAAGACAAGGAAGAGGAAGGACAGATCGCGCGCGGTCTGTGGCCCGTTTGGTAGGGTACTGCTCCGGCATTCGCCTGGTGTTGATCGGAGAAACCACGTAAAACTACCGATCAGAGCAGCAGGCCGTTAGAATTCTCCTCCAGACAGCGACTGAATACGACCTCGCTGAAAAGTTTGTGTCGAAAATCCTGCCGCCGTCAGGACTCGAACCTAGGACCTCCCGGTTAGAGGCGCTGCAGTGACATCAGTTGATGCACTGAGCTACCGCTACCGGTATTGATTGATAAGTAATTCCTTACAGGACTATACTTGGGCGTTCGTAACGTGGCGTTTTCCGTGGTTTCTCCCATCAACACTAGGGGAATGCTGGAGTAGTACCCTAACAAACGGGCCACGGTCCGCGCGCGCGCGACCTTTCCTACCTCTTTCTTCTCCTATTACACACACACACACTTACACTAACATGCAATATACTACCACATATTCCGGGAGACCGTTCGGAGCTTTTCCCGGCATGGGCGGTGCCCCGCTGGTTAGGGAAACCCGACTAGTCGACGGTAGGTCGGCGCCGGATCTCGCCTTCCAGCGGGAGGTCACCGCCATCTCGCTAGAAAAAATGCACTACACTAATGAAACCAATGAACAAAGCAGGTTGACGCTTCCGGAAAAACGAAAAAATCAATCAATCAGTAACGTGGCGGATGACATAAGGTCATTTTTACACCTCCCTTATAAAACGAATCTTTATAACAGCGATAAGGACATGTTTGAGGCATGAGCCGTTGAAAAGGACGTTCGCTGATTAATTAAAAAGATTCATTTTATAAGGTGGGGATGTAAAATGACCTAATGTCATCCGCCACGTTTCGAAAACAGTAATACCAGAGCAGTTGACGCTTCAGCGCCAACTGCTCTGGTTATTAGTCCTCTAAGTGTAGTGTGTGTTTCTTTGCCTGGGAGGGGGTGGTGATCTTCCCTCGCTGGACAGTGAGATCCGGCGCCAACCTACACTGGGCCAACCTGGTTTCCCATATCGAAGTATCTCCCACCAAACTCTAAGATCCCGACCAGTCTCCCGGCATGTGTAGTAGTGTAGTGCATGTTAGTGTGGGTGTGTAGGGAGAGGATAGGACAAGGGAGAGGAAGGAAAGATTGAGAGAGGTCCGGGGCCCGTTTGTTATGCTTCTTATCCGGCTTTTGCCTGGCGTTGATCGGAGAAACCACGAAAAACTACGGATCAGAGCAGCCGGTCGCTCGAATTCTCCTCCAGACAGTGGTTGAACTCGATCTAGTTACGTAGCCAGTGTAAAAAATCCTGCCACAAGTAGGGATGCAAACGAGTAGGGATCCGACATCGATGCTGATGTTTTAAAAAAATTGACGTTTCTATAAAAATATCAATGTTTTTTAAACATCGATGTATTGAACCCGATATTTTTTCAACATGTATTGTGCTCGATATCTTTACAATTTCGATGGATGAAAAAATCCCATAATCACAGTTTTGTAAAAGTTAAAACATGAAATAATAATAATTGGTACCCCTGTGTTTTCGTTCGAAACAAATGAACGCAGTTTGTTCCTCTATCGAACAGACTACTATCCATGGCCCGTGATGATCTTTATACTCTGATATTTCCTTCGACTTTTCTCATATTTCGCACAGGGAGAGACGTTTTTAACTTTGTTTTTAGTCAGATTTTAATTATAAATTAATATCCAGGGGCTCTATCAAATTAAATTTTGTTGCGCAGGAATTTAATGTTAGACTTTACTAAACCATCTTTAAAACATCGATATTTATAAACATCGATGACTTTTGGTTAACGTAATATTAACATTGATGTTTTAATTTTTAACATCAATGTTTGGTGACATTGGTGTTTTGTTCTCGATGTCGCATCACTGGTCAGGGGCTAAGAGCATGTCCCGTTTGGCGCGAGCCCGCAGGGGAGATATCTGAGGAGGGAAACCTGGACGCCGCCGTGTAGGTCGCATATTCTCGCGTTTCCAAAGAAGGGAAACGCCGATCCTCCGGAATGCATTTCACTTACATGCATTCACTTACATGCATTTCACTTACGTAACTAATTTGTAAATTTTGACGCACCCAGAGGCAAGGAAAACTCGTTCACACGGCCGCAAACGCAAAAGTAGTAAACTAGTTACGTGAACTACTATTGCCGCCATTGATGTGGATAGTAAATGTAGAAGTGAAAATGTGGAAGGAAAAATCAAACAACTATTGGTCTGAGTGCAGAGGGGAGTTTATGTCAGAAGTTCTCGCAATAAATTAGCGAATGAAACGTATGGAATAACATTTTGCAGGGAGCCACAATGAACTTCATAGCATTTTAGTTCTAAAATTATATACATATTTATTATTGTCTAGTCATTGCACAATCGGTATGAAATTTCTTTATCCTATATGAAAAAGAGGTGCTTCCATCTTTCAATATTACACAGTCTTTAAAGTCTCTTAAATCTTTAAAGTTTCTTTCTTCCCCATCTATTTTCGCTTTACACCCTTTGAAATGAAATAGCCATTACTAATGACTTGCGCAAGCACTCATTTGTAACTACTATGAATTGTGAAAACAAGCTACAAAAGCCGTCGAGGTGTTCCGATCTGGGAGGCCAACTACGCCGCAATCACGTGGTGAATACATCCATATCTTCGTGGACTCGAAGAAATCCCCAGCCTTTGGCTCTGCGAAACTAAGTGGTGCTGCAAGCCCCTTGACCACCGAGGCGTCTTTCCTCGCATCAATTCAAAATAATCAACTAAGGGAATGCTCTCTAGGTTCCGGACAGCCTGGAAAAGGAAAATATGTCGCAAGGCTAGCGCCCCACCCGCCGCTAGTCCATGTGTTAGAACAGTGCCGGAGCTGGACAATTTTGAGCTTCGAGCAATGCTGAAACTTAGCCTCCCGCACACACACACACACGAAAAAAGTAAAAATGTGAAAGTTGTATGAAGAAACTTTATCAGTTATTTTATTTCAACAAATAACAAAAATTAAGTTTAAGCTAGAAAATATTAATATAATTTGGAATACATTTTAAATAAATGTAATGTATTAATAAAATAAAATAAAAAATATAATAATAAGTTTGGTTAATATAATAATAACTTTGGTAATATATTTTAAATAATAGTTTTAAGTAAAATATTTATTAAAAAAAAAATTTTAATACAACCTATTTTAATGTTAGTGCCATTTGATTCATTTCGTAGTCCTACCCCATAAGTAGTGGCTGTAATGAACTATTTAAGGTTAAATAAACTTTAAAATTTATGAATTATCACACTACTGTACCATAACTTATAAAATTACGATAACGATTTTCTCGAGTTATAATTTCTTCTTCATTTTTTTTACAATTTTTTCCCATTAGTATCATGATAGCGCCCCCTTTACTTGGCGGGCTCCCAGCGATCGCTGTGGGTTAGTTTCCTTGCCAATCCATGTGTAAACAGAGCTCTTCTCTCAGTTCGCTTACTTCGTAAGCCTCTAATTTCACACATTATTTATCATCACCACCTCATCACCACTTCAATCTCCGGCGCGCAACGCAGGGGGCGACGTGCAACTCGAATTAGACACATTGAATCATCAATCTTGGCCCCCCATGACCTTCGCAGTTGAAATGCCTACACGGCCTACACATAAGCAAATTCAAGGGCCTTGCTTTGTCCGCTGGCGCGTGCTTCGGAAGCACTGTGCCCCGATGGCGTTCGCGAAGTGATGTAATGGCGGCGTAACCGCGCCGGCCGATCAGGAACGCGCCGCCAGTATTTATACCCGCGGCGGCGACCCGCGCGATCGGGGCCGCGGCTGTGGCCCGCACGGCTCCTCGCTGACAATGGCTCCCTTCCCGCTCGTCTCTCAGCGCTTCAGAACGACGGATCGGTGGAATAACAAGCAGTGGAATAGCATGACCGGGAGCGGTAGCTCAGAGTATCAACTGATGTTACTGCAGCGCCTCTGGCCCTAGGTTCGAGTCCTGACGGCGGCAGGATTTTCGACATTGGCTTTTCAGCTAGGTCGAATTCAGTCGCTGTCTGGAGGAGAATTCTAGTGGCCGGCTGCTCTGGTCGGTAGTTTTCCGTGGTTTCTCCGATCAACACCAGGCCGGAGCAGTACTTCTCAGCCTGAATCAGTGAAACCACTGATTGATAGTGACTATTCACTGATTGTGGTAGTTATAAATCTGCCACCGGCAATCAGTGAATTGAACTGAATGAATCAGTGAAAACGGGTCCACTTTTTGAATCAGTGAAACTTCACTATTTGAATCAGTGAAATCTGTGACAACTAATTGAACCAGTGGAATTAATAGCTGCTGCAACAGTGAAAGTAAGGTTTCACTTATTTGAATCAGTGAAATATCTCATCGCTTCTCCAGTATTAATGCAAAACCCAAAAATCCTACTACTGAGAATCACTGTATCGCTTTAAACAAATGCTTCAAAAACATAAAAATTTAATAAATACAATAAATAAAATAATAATTTATATCTGTATTTGAAGTATTTTTCCCTTGATATCTCAATAGTAGGATTTTGGGTTTGTGCAGTATAGTACAGGGGTAGTGACATATAGTGTAAAGAAAGTCAAAGTTAATTAGGCACAAATTTATTGAAAGATTTTATGGGAAAATGATCTTCTTGAACAGCACTGTACATATTAACTACAAAACAAATACAATAGAAATATACATATTATGGCAAGATATTGAGTCAATATCTAACTCAGAAAAAAATTGAAAATTGAGGTAATAACAGACCTGTATTCTATTTCATATGAGCAATCCATATATCTGTTCGTTTATGGTCTTCAACATTATCACGTAGAAAAAATTGTCCAATGTTATGGTTTAGTTCCTTAAGTCACATTATCCTTGGGGTAGGAAGAGTTTTGTAGGAAATGTTATGGTTTAGTTCCTTAAGTCACATTATCCTTGGGGTAGGAAGAGTTTTGTTACATCATTTACTTACAAACAATTGGCTTTTCAATGAAAGGAATACTGGTAAAGAGATATGTTGGAATTAAGGTCATTTTAAAGGAGATACTGCCTTTTAGTGAGATGGGAGAATACAAGTCTTTATTTAAACCAATGAAAACATACAACAGAGAAGAAAACGATGTTCAGGAACTTTTCAAACTCACTACAGAGAAAATTGGCCTGCAGTTAACACTTTCATTTTATGTACATATTATTGACAATTTCGGTGACAATACAACAAATTCTGAAAAGAAAGATGGGAAGAAAGTAGTGAAAGAAAGGACTCTTATAATTTAAATATATATAAATACATTTCAATGGATTTTTATGTGAATTTTACAATAAAAATAAATAAAGGACATTAAATCTGTCAAAATTTTTAAAGTAAAAATACAAATAAACATTTAGTATTATTACAAGTATGTGGCAAGTTTTAGGGCAACTTAATCAGCTTCCTCTGCTAATTATAATTTCATAATTAAAATCAGCAGCATTGCCAAGCTTAAAATTGGAAATGCTAACAGCACTGCATGCCTTGTTTCTATGTACATATATAGATATATATGTATACATATGTATATATACACATATGTGTATAAAAAAAACAAAGACTATTGTGATTGTTTCCTAAAATTTCGAATCTGCCATGGTACTGAACAAATGACTGATACCTGACACCGAAAATGGAGGCACCTGGCTACTGATTTCAAAGACAGGAATACAATTGATGAATGATGATCAAGAAGCAAAGTTCTAAGCTATTAATTCACTTGAGGTAAAATTTAAATGGCTTACCAGATGAACTCCAAAACACAAACCTTCACAAGGAGCTAATTACCTCACAAATATTTGGTAGGGTTAGAAATACTTTTAAAAAAAGAGACATCAATTTCGACAAGTCTGGATTTCTTTATCAGAAAATCTATCAAAAGTATATTTGATAAAGAGGAAAATTTGTAATTTTACAACTACTACATAGAAGAGACTACAGAGGAAAAGTTGAAAAATCTACCTGAGTACTTCAGATAAACAATTGAGAAACTTTAAAGAACGTTTTAGAAGATAAGCAAAAAATATCTGAAGTAAAAGATTTGAGAAAACTTGCCAATGATTTTATTCTCAATATATTTGAATGGATAAACTCAAACGCATGCCAATGGATAAATGAATGTGAACGCTGTTTTGTGGAAGAGAAATTCTAAAATTTTCCCTTGACAGATTGGTACTCAAGTATGATTTTGAAAAATACAGTAGAATCAGAATGGAACAATTGGAAAAAGAATGCACGCATAAAAGAAATCGGAGCTGTATCTAAAACAAGACAAAAATGGGGAAATAAGCCAGGCATATTTTTCGAAAAAGGAGCTGTATTAAAACAAGGACAAAAATGGGGAAATAAGCCAGGTACACTCCAATTATAAACTTTTAAAAAATTTAAATATAAAAGCAAGAACACATTAAGAACTGAGTGATTTGACATACTATCTCTCCCTATACAATTTTAAAGTTAAATATAATGCTGGAAAATTAAACCAAGAGGCAGACTGTTTAAACAGGCATCCAGTTCTAGAGCCTGATGAAAATTCAGATGTCATATTAAAAATTGTAAACCCAGTGAAATTAGAAGACATAAAAAAGGATCAAAGAAGATGCACAGAACTACAAAACAATAAGAAAAACTAATATTCTAAAATGAAATTTATTATAAAATTGAAAGAAGAGAAAACTCTCATTATCAGAAGAATTTAGTAAAATATTACTAAAATATGTACACAATACTTATTGTTACCTGGGAAAGAGTGGATGATAAATAAAGTAACACCATTCTTTACAGCGCAAAATATAAACATAAACATAGAGAAGATTTGTGAAACTTGTGACATCGGCTTAAAGAATAAATCATGAAGAAAATAAAAATTTGGATTAATGTCACACCTAGGTCAAGCAACGTACCCTTTTAAGATAGTTTCTATAGATACCATCAGAGGTTACGGAGGATCCTGGTCAACAAAAAATACCTACACCTACTGGTCGACCATTTCACAAGATATGCTTATATTTTAACATCAAAAATCAAAACGCTGATGATTTTGTAAAACTAACTGAGGAAGTAAATAAAACCATGATATCCAGATGGTACTAACAGATCAATATCCAGGAATAAATTCAGAAGAATTAAAACAATTCCAAATAAAAAATAAAAAAATAAAAGATTTTTTACTGCCATAGATGCGGCAATGGTCTCAATGAAAGATTAAACCAGACTTTGGTGAATAAAATAAGATGTATTATGAATGAAACTGACAAAAGGCTGCTATTCCTATGGACAACTATTGTGAAAAAGCTGTGGAGAAATATGAGACAGAACATACAGTGACATAAGTCTCAACAAAATACTTTCAGAGGGTAAAACCATAAATAACCCACCATGAATTAAAATAAAAAGCACAGACGAAGATTTAGAGAGAGAGAGGAAAATAGCACTCAAGAATACAATAAAACCTCATAATGACAACAAAAATATCTGACCTACACAGGAGACAAATTGAATTAAAAGGGAGATCTGTGTACATAGAACATGAAAGTCACCTGAATATGAAGAAATTAGATGAATTGAGAATTGCATACTGATATTGGGACAATCTTTAAGTCAATCTATGAAGTCAATACCAGACACAGAACAAAAGAATCAAATTTCTATGATATAACAAAACTTAACTCCAATAGTAGAAGGTTTTGATAATTGAACAATTGCAGAAGCATTGTTCATTTCCCAGGAGGAGGGTTTATTACAGAAACCCAACTGAGTTTTTATTTCAAATTAAATACTCAAAGGATATAATCATTATATACTGCTAAAATGAAAAAATTAATGTTGAGTATGCCAAATTTGTTGTAAATATTAATTTAAAAAGTAGTCAAATGCTCATGGGTGAAGGAATATTTTATTATTAAAAAGGGCAGATGTTAAAAACCCAAACCATCACCCTGAACAAACAAGAATATTTTTCTATCCTTTCACCCATATCAAATATTGCTGGACATTTTTCTGAAGGTTTTTCTCCTTTCCAATTCCTCCAGATGCAAATTAGAGCCTCCAAAACAGAAACATAGATAGGTCAGAAGTTATGTGAGGAAAAATGGTTACTTTATTTTCAGATTACATACAAAATCATACTAACTGGCAGAATTATGAGGTCTGATAGGAACTCCAGGAGTGGCAAATGGCTTTGATGTACCATCTGCACTCTCTACTTTGCCAAACTAGCCTCTGCCATGTAAATGAGTAAATATAATGTGTTTAGTGACTAATGAAAGCAAGGAACTGATCAAAATAAATCAGTATTACAGCAGTCTTTGGCAAATTAAAATACCTTTCAAAATATTACAGTGTTATAGTCCCAGTTAGCTCCTGCACTTTCTCTTACACTTCTTCAAAACTCCATTCCTGGACTGGTATCATTAAACTAAATTGGAAAACCAAAGAAAGAGTTAATAGTTTGCTGGCTCTGCTGTGGTGTAATCGAGAGCATTTTGGACTTTTTACAACTTTCATAAACGAAATTATACATTGCACGTCAGATATTTCACACTGTATCACCAATCAGTTACACTAAAACTCTTAAGTTACATAAGAAGTTTTTAAGTTAATAACAAAAAAAAATACGTGGTATTTACCACGTGTTCATAACCTATATCTTAGTTTGGCTAAATGTTCACTATAAAATAAAACGTCTCACAGTTATCAACAAGATGAGTCACAGAAAAGCGAAAAATACTTACCTAACGCAATTAAAACAATCTTCAGACACAGGTCAGTTTTTTCACAGGAAACGTCTATTCCACTCGTGGGATTTTGCTTCACAACGCTTCACAACAGACTGTTGAACAGAGCACTTGACGATCAGTCGGCGCGCCACTGACAATCAGTGAATGCTGGCGGCATTATGAAAAGGTTCACATATTCACTGATTGTCAGCGAAACTACACGTTTCGACTGAAGAAATCAGTGACTTTGCGCTCACTGATTGAATCAGCGACAATTTCACTGATTCAGATTCAGAGAGTTCCTAACAAACGGGTCACGGACTGCGGACGCGATCAGTCCTTCCTCTTCCTTATCCTATCCTCTCCCTTACACACACACACTTACACTCACTACACTACACTACCATATTTCCGGGAGACCGATCGGAGCTCAGGGTTTGTCCGGCTGGGGCGGTGCCCGCTGGTGGAGAGTCCTGGTTGGGGAAACCCACTCAGCCGACGATAGTCGGTGCGGATCTCGCCATCCGCAGGGGAAGATCACCGCCATCTAGCGATAAAAACATGACCACATTACGGGACTAATGACCAGAGTTGACGCGCCCGGACACACGAATAAACCAACAAGCAGATTGGTTGATTGTTAGTGATTCCCGGCGCGTCAATTGCTAAGGTCATTAGTCCCGTGAGTGAAGTGCATGTTTTTTCCTCGCGTGGAGGCAGTGATCTTCCCTAGCTGGATGGCGAGATCCGGCGCTGACTGGGCGTGGTAGTGTGGTTTCTCAACCAGGTATCTCCCACCAGCGAGGCACCGACCTATCAGCTGATTGATTGACAAGCAATTCCGGTGCGTTAACTGCTTTGGTCATTAGTCTTGTATGTTTTTTCGCCTGAGAGAGGGCGGTGATCTTCTTCGCTGGATGTTGAGATCCAGCGCCGACCCCCGGGGCTAGCGGATTTTTCCAAATTCTCGCCAGCGGACAGCGTCACAATCGGGACACGCTCTAAGTTCCGACTGGTCTCCTCGTATGTGGTAGCGGTGGTGCGGCAATCGGGTGAGGATAGAGGAAGGTAGAGGAAGGAAAGATCGCGCACGATCGGTGGCCCGTTTGCTAAGCCTTGCTCCGGCATTCGCCTGGTTCAGAAACCACGAAAACTATCTATCAGAGCACTTGGCCGCTAGAATTCTCCTCCAGACAGCGACTGAATTCGACCTAGTCTGACAAGCTTGTGTCGAAAATCGTGCCACTGTTGGGACTCGAATCTTACAACCTCCCGGTCAGAGGCACTGCAGTGACATCAGTTGATGAGCCACCGCTCTCGGTAGGTGTAGCGGTCAGACTCCCTTCCATCGTCGGACTGGAATTCGATCTGCGTCCGATTCCCATTGGAAAACTGTTGGATTTCTTCCGATCTAAGAGGAATTTGTGGTGATCTCTGGGCTTTCACTGAAGGTTTCATGAATATATTTTCCAGCCTTTCATTCCATATACCTTTTATCCTCCATCTTCAGCCTCACTCACGCGTCTTCGTTGCATCTCAACCGAAACGCCGTAACGGGAAGTCTGGTGATATGTGATCATATGCATCATAATCCTGGCGATACATGATCATGAGGATCATATGCTAATTTTTATTGGCTTCGAATCAATACCGTTATACCATCTCAAAAAAGTGCTTCAGACTATTGCAGATTGCATCATATCTAGCCGTATCTCAATAAAACATGCTCTGTTACATTAGCCATAACCCCACTTCCGAAATGCTTTTGAAAGATTTTTTGCAAGAAAAAACAGATAATAACAAATAAAATTATTTTATTTGTAAGCGGTGATGCAACTTGAATGCGTAGGATTCTTAATAAATGTACTAGTTTTAAGAAAGTTATCTGATAACAAAACGCTTGACGGCAACACGCGTCTGTTTGTGCCGTCGCTAATAGCTAAATCGTTCAGCCCAATTCCTCCAAAATTGAAATCGATTTAAAGGACATGAAGACCTGAGATATTTTACTTTTGAAGGGTACTTTATGTGACCGTCAATCATTTTTCAAAATGTTCTCCCAAAATTTTTGATTAAACTTTGTACTCGATTAGCGTAAATGATGCTTAACAGAATTGCATATATATCATTTTCGTTGAAAACTCTGAAATTTCGAAAGTAGAATCTGTTCAATTTTTTTAGGCGACTTCCAACAACTTTAATATTGAATAGACTGCTTTTTCGTTGATAAAATCTGTTTTGAAAGATATATCTTAAAATAAGATCATGTACAATGTTTCGAAAATATGAGTAAGTTTCGTAATTGTTCGAAATTTAGGCCATTTTAAACAATTATTTTCTGAAAAACGCTAGAATTTTCTTCTCGAATCTATCAAATAACAGTGGTGGCTATGGCACTAGTTCCATTTAAGTGAACTTTCTGTATTTTCGAAAATTGCAAAACGTTAACATTGCAACAATAAATATTGAAAATCGAGATTATTTCTTAAATAAAATCTGTTCTTAAGGATCAGATCTTTAAAAAGTACATGAACTTTTTTGAAAAAACAAACATATATTTTGAGTAATTTCAGCTTGAAGTTAATGCAAATTATAAAAACATGTTCTCAATTATCGCTTCAAAATGTTTCTCCAAATTTTTCCACAGATAGAACACGCTCAAAATAATGGCCCATATACAATTTTTGTTGAACTCTGAATTTTCGAAAACTGCAAATTTAGAAATAATGCCATAAAGTATGTACTACTATAACAACACTATTTCTGTCTCATTACGATTAGGATTGTACGATCTCAGCATCCTCGATCTTCCCACACTTTATTCATCTCCCAGTGGATTGTATTAGTTTTCTTGCTTAGAAATTCTTTCTTATGTTCTCCATTTTATGCAGGGTCGCTAGTAATGACCTTTAGTTAGCGCCGTAATATGGTTTCCTATAAAAGCTGTAATGAAGAAACGATCGCCCTCACAAGTGGGTTCACAAAATGACACAGAGAAAAAGTGTTAAATATGCTCGAGGGCCAAGCTTTATTAAACAATTGATGCTCGACTTCGTAGCACCGGTTTAGTTTTGAGCACGCTGGCTCGATCTAGGTTAAGAGAAGGAATAATATTTATTTGAATATACATAATTTTGTATGTTTGTTAATCATAGCTCTTCGTTGAAATCAATGATAAATTCAAAAAACTATTTATGCTAATTTTATACGAATTTTAGACAACTAAACCTCACTGTTTAACACAACACTTGTATAAGGCATTTCCACCATATTATTCGACTGACTCATGTAAAGTTCAATTTGAATTTGTATTTAGCCATTATAAGTCCCGTAATGGTCAATTGACGTCGGCACTGTTAGATCCTGGGGTTCCTAGTCGGTCAACCAACCAGGAATCAGCGATGTTTCGAATTCATTTAACCATCGTGACTTCACGTAGTTAACGAATTCAGCTAGCGACGCCGGTTTCGCGGTTGTCGTCTTTCAGTAAATCCACCTCAGCATTGGCTGACCGAAGCAAACCACGAAAATCCCGGTCAGGATGGCAGGCACGGGGATTGAATCCGGGCCTCCCGATTGCGAAGTCAGCGCGCTACGTCCTGAGCCATTTCGCTCGTTTAAAATTGAATAGTTCCTCGTAAACAACCAGATAGCGAGACCGCATTCACAATGCCTTAACGTAACCGTTGACGTAACCGTAGACATAAATCCCTGAACTTATGAGTTCACAAGCACTAAGCTTTTACGATAAGTTTACGTCGGAATTCTACCGAAGACCAATCAGAGGGCAGCATGAAAAAAACAAACATGGTGGTTTTCAGATTGTGTTTATGATTTGGTGAATCAAATAATTACGTTGGACGAATTTCTTGTGAATTTAGTACAAGAGAATTCTTGTTATAAAATAAAGGAAATACGAGCAATAATATAACAGCTACCTCGCCTTTTTTATATAAAGATAAATTGATAGGAAAATCGAAGAAAAGCTAGAAACCATGGGGAGAAGATCTTTCCACTATGCTAGAAACGAATCGATAATCGATCAAGCTTCAATACGTTGAAATCTGTTTGGTCCCGGCGAAAAGTTATGCTGCAGCTTACGTTCGCCATTGTGAATACTAGTTTTGAAGTGTACATTTTACTGCTAAGGTTACGATATTTCGTTACGTTTAAGTTTACATTGCGAATGTTAGCAGTTGCAGTCGTTCCAATCTTCGTCATTCTTCGATTCCGAGCTGAGGGCGGGGGCGGGGCAGAGCAGCAGGGCGGGAGCAGGCATGGGGTGGAGGTGCAGCGGGGACGGGAAATAACCAACTCCATAAAGACCTCAATTTCCCAACAATCTCCCAACATATTTCCAGAATCTCAGATAGGTTTTACTCAAAACTATCTAATTTTCCAGCCCAGAACATTTTTCATTTAGGTAAAACTTCTGACCCCCAACAAACAAGAATCCGCTCCACACTTCCCAAGCACCAATTCCGCCCACCTTAAAGCAATAACATTACTCCCTACATTCCCTACAATCGACATATAATAAAGTTTCTAAACAAATAAAATAATAATAAAAAAAGTATTCCAATCCTGCACTGCTAGATGATTGAAGAGGATCCCAGAGGGGACACCCTCCTAATTTGTAATAATTTAATCATAGTATATGTACTATGTGTAATACTTTTATGTAACTATTCTGTAAAGTGGTTAATCCACTGCACCAGAAAAATAAATAAAAAAAAGCGGGGACTGGAGCGAAGGTGGACAGTGGAGAGAGGCGAACAGGCGGGGGCGGTAGCGGAAGCTGGAGTGCGAGTGAGCTCCAGGGGTTGGCGTGGGGCGGGGGCGGATGTGGTAGTTGGGGGGGGGGCGTGGTCGGAGGCGGGGGACGCCGTGTAAACAGCCTGTGCGACTAACATGTATATACGAGCGCGCAGGGGAGGTGCTAATGCGTTTAGGCTGAAGGCGTTGCCCCTCGCCCCCGCCCCCAATGGCGCTGGGCGGCCGATGTGCGCGTGGCAGGCAGTCGCGTTCCCAGAAGGCGCTGGAAGGAGGGAGGGGCCGGGCCTGGAGCTGGAGCAACAAACGCCCACCCCCACCGCCGGAAGCCCGCCCGGGAGCAGCGCCCTCTGGAAGGCTCGCTCTTCAGCTCCACCCGCGCCAAGGCCTGGGTCCGCCCCACACATTCAATTCATTCGTGATGCAACATCATAGGAGAATTGAAATGATTGAAGGCGTTGTCATTGTCAACAATACTATTTATTTCAATTTGAGTTATAAAAACGACTCCCAGTTACAAAAACGACTCCCAGACAGCAGAAAACTGATGATGATGGCTAAGCCATCGAAAGCTGCTATTATTGAAATAAATAGTATTGTTGACAATGACAACGCCTTCAATCATTTCAATTATGTAAATGTCAACTACAGCTCACCACTAAACCAATATCATAGGAGAAACACGTAGAAATGGTATTTAACATGCATAAGGCAAGCTGGACCTTTTCATGTTGAGACAAAAGAGTTCACCCGCCGAGACCGAGGAGGGTAATCATGCCGTGGGATGTACAATATTTTATTCGAGGCCCTTTTATATTTCTTGTAATGAAAAAATAATAATATTATGCGAGAACTCTCCCACGTTAAACTCCATGTATGTCCTCTTCCCGGTTTTTCCAATCCCATAATTAGCCTGTAATATATATTTTTCGTCAACACCTTGATATCCTCCGTCACTTTGTTCTATATGTCTTCTTGTAATTGATTACAATGCAATACATCTTTGTCAAGACAAACTATTTTTATTTAACTTTATTACCAAGAAGTCCTAAAAAGGACTGGTGTTTAGCCCTGTAAGGAACTAATTTTTCTTCTTTATCCCTTAGAAGGGCTGATTGTGTAAGATACTCTGAGTCCCTAGCGAGACTGGTGTGAATTTTTCTAACTCCGAAAATAAATTTCGGGACTTAGAAAAATTTGCGGCGGAGAACCAGCAGGCGGCAGCGGCGATCCGGTGCGGCGCCGACCGCGGTTCGGGGCGGCAGAGGCGGCCCGGGGAGCGACGGCTTCTTCCTGCGACGAGCTCCGATGTGCTCAGCTCCGCTGCGCGAGAGGAGGTACACCGTGTGATTTAATCGCGTACAATAACACGTTTAGTTAGTTTAATTTACATATAGTTGCAGATTCTACAGGTTCTGAAAAGGTGGGGTAGAAACGAGGAATTGAACCAGCAAAAATGTAATAAACGTTCAAAATACAGCATACGGTGAGAGGAATGTTTATTTGAGGATAAAATTTTAGTTTTAAGAACCTAAAACGCTTCGTTTAGAAGTTATTTAACGATATCGTATAGATTAAAAAAATGCGACCGGGCGTTGTGAGTTGCATTGGTCATAAATATTTAGATGCGTTTTTTTAAAACAAATCCTTCATATTTTAGTCAAGTGCAATTCGTCACGTGTCCGTGAAATTCTCTTTCTTTAGAGACATCATTTATAAAGACTGGATGCGTGTGAGAGCCGCAAATACTAATGATGTATACTAATGAAATACTATAGGAGACGATCATTGACACGACATGTGTGCTTATCCTCGATCATTTGTTCTGTTAACATGGCCTCATACTTATTGATCGTTGTTCTTGTGTTTGCGAGAATGTCAGGTACTATCTATGTAATGAATCTGGAAATGAATGATAATGTGGAAATAATGGGAACTTTGCCCGTTATATCAGAAAAACAAGAGGCAAACTTTGACAAGTTTCCATTAAATTCAAAAGATTTGTACGTCAACGAATATAGGAAATTTTGGAAGGGGTGAGATGAAAGATGGGTAAGAAGTGTCTTGGAAAATGTGTTTTGGTTAATATTTTTCTCCAACTACTTTCCGAAATAAATGGAAAGTAGTTGGACAGCATTTTAATAGATTCTTCAATTACAATTAACAGTTCCAAATAAAATATCAATTGAAGTGCATGTTTTCAATGTTGAATGAAAGATAGCTCAATATACTCGTATTTGATATGAAACCTTTGCGACGTGGCTAGATGATAGCAGTTCGTTTCTTAGCTAGTTGGAGACGTGGCTTGTGCTACAACCAAAAGCGCTGTATGCGTTGACAAAAGAAATGTATCGTTAACCATCACTAAGTCACGAACTCTGAATATAATGCAAGGCTTCTTGGTTCCTCGTGGTCAGTAGTTACATGGCGAAAAGATGGTGACACTGGAGCCAGGGAAAATTCATTACTGGATGCTTTTGTTAAAATCCTCAGTTTGAAAATCACAGTGGGAGTTGTATTACCCAATGCTGTGCCTCATTAAATATCTATTCAGTTAATGTGTTTTAGGTCATATGGTTTGAAAACATGTTTTAGACCAGCATGATCTGCATACGTTATTCAGTTGTCAGAAATTAGTATGCATGAAGGGACAAATAGGGTCGGATTTCACGAAATGACTTTCGATGCGAATCGGAACCACAGCCGTGAAACACTATGAGTAGACATCTCCATAAACCGGATTATTAAAAAGTATCGCAATTCGTTGTCACAAATAACGCATGCGACTCATTGAAGCATTAATGCAATTAGAACCCACAATTTTTCCATTTCGAAGAATCTTAATTTATCTCGAATCAACTTTTCTCTCATCATGACGCAGTTCCTGTATTTTTGCAGGGTATGATAGTCATATCACTCTGCTGTGTATTCTAGGGAGAACCTGTCATTTCCCTGAAGCGCCGTTCAATAATGCTTCAGTGCTAAAACAATTTATTTGACTCGAGCTTATTATAAGCTAGTCACGAAATTTTCTGATTACCTGCTTAAGAAATTGTTTTGTATTACCAACTATCACTGTTTGGTCCTTCTTGTTACAAATTGTTATTCTGAATAAGTTCATCAAAACAAGTTCATGACCAACATTGTTGTTGCATTTGCAAATAAGGGGAAATTAGTTAGGAAATATTTCCAATGAAGTACCGTCGTGGAAATCATTGGCGAGCCGTAGGGAAAAGGCAAGGTTTACAAAGCGCTAGGGAAAAATTCGGCATGGAGGGAAATTCAGGAAAGAATGCATGAACCCGTCTACTTGGCACGTCACGACCATATTAGAAAAATACGTCCAAGGAAACAAAGAACTGATGTTGGAAAATATTATTTTGTTAATAGGAATATTGAGTCATGGAATAGCTTACCTGCAGCACTAATGGAGACTTTCCTAGAAACATCAACACTTTTAGGTTAAGATTAAATCCTAATAATAGAGTAAGCGATAGGAGTATATTGGTCTGTGAAGGGACTCTGCAATTATTAGGCATGCCTTTAATGGAGTAATTTTGTTCTGTGCATTGAATTGTATGTATTTTTAGGATTCATTATATTATGGTATTAGATGTATAGTAAGTGTAAAGAATTTGCCACCAGGCTTAATGCCCAAAGCAAATTAAATAAATTATCTATCTACCTTATTACAATCTTGGCAGTCCGGTTGACGACGCGTTAATTGACTCTGGCCGCGGAAGCCGACGACTTCATTTATCTATTTTAAATGCAAGCATCCTGATCGTTGGAACGCAGCTTCAATTTACATAGAGAGCATATGCGTACTGCTCTATCATGTATGCATTTCTTCAGTTTGATTTATTCAGAAATATCTGATACTTCGAAAGCAGTGAGTAGTCGAAGAATTCGATTTTACAGATTCGCATGTGTGTGCGTCACCTCCTCCGTATCATACGTGACGTACATTGAGCTCCCGTTTATTTGGTGATATGCGCTTGAAAAGCTATAGCTACATTGGCCTCTCACTTACATTCTAGACCTACTAACTATTTACGACACTTCGTTTATATTATGCTTACCAAGTGCCTTTTCCGAATACACATTCTAGTATTAACAAGGTTTTAGAATGCTTTCACACGAACATTACCGGCTAGCCACTTAATATGCTAACATTTGCTTTGTTTAATTTCTGCGCTAATACTGCCTTTATAGTGTCCTAGAAATCTGGGAATATGGACTAATTAAAACACACTGAAACGTCAATAACCTTTACAGAAATATATATTGGCAACCTAAGTAACTGAATAAACTATCTGGGGTCATTGAGGTATCTACCATAATAGTATTAAATGTAATTTTAATATGATTACATATAGCCAGACACGTGTTTCTTTTTAAATAATTATTTTACTGTTCACTGTTTATATATGATTTTGTTGACGTTAATATATGTGTAATTTATTTATGTACTTAATTGTAAATTGTAGAACTATTGAAGATGGAAGAGTGTTCCGAAACACGTGTCTGGCTATATGTAATCATATTAAAATTACATTTAATACTATTGTGGTAGATACCTCAATGATCCCACGATAGTTTATCATGGAGTACCACAAAATCTCTGCTGCCACCACAGAATTTAAGTAACTGAACATATTTTTGTTAAAAGTGACTCTACGCAATACAAAATTATGTTAGTTTTTATTTTATTAGAAAAGACATTTCAGTAGTGGTAGAAATCAATATTACAAACATTACCTTCCTTTTGCAACCCAATAAATGTTTTTCAAGGGCGTTTCTCCAGCCGATATACAAATCTCTTTACGTCCTGATGGAACACATGTTTGAAAATGCACTTTTAGCGTCCGCTACTCAGCACGCGTCAACGCTGAGGGCTCAGCGAACAGCCCGGTCATATCCACGGTGGACACGTGTGGAATGCGCCAAAATAGCGGTGGGCCAAGCCCAAAGACTGAGTCGGGATTAAGGAGGCAGGGGCAACTGCTCACCCAATCTTGAACAAATTTATATATATATATATATATATATATATATATATATATATATATATATATATATATGGAGGCCATGCTAGTCGCCGACCCAAAACCTCCTCTGTCACGCCGATTGGGAAGGTCCTGATTTGACACGGCTCAGCGCAAGACGCGCGAACGCGTGCCAGGAGACTCAAAAGATTTACGATTAGGTGCAATTGTCCCTCGGGGACAGCCCTTCAGGCAACCGGCGGCCAGTCCACGTGCACGGCTAGGCACCGGAACAAGCAAATTATAGAGATCCCGGCTACTGTTGAAGTTATCCCGTAGGACCCATATAAGCGTCACGAAGACAGCAGAAAGGACTGCTTTGTTCATCTCCGGTGTACACACACGCACAACAAAGTCCACCAATCAGGCGCCCAGAAAATGAGGTTAATTTGAAAATACCCTATCGGCTTCCGACTCGCGTCGAATATTTCGGAAACTAAGATTTCGGCCAATAATATTCAAAATTCCAATCACGTGAAGGAGCGATGGGCGAAACTTGGAAAAAGGGTGGGGATGCGACGCAGGAAGCTCGAGAGCAGCGGATTTTTGGCAGAAGACGGGTAGAAGGCGAGAGAACGACACAGAATTGAGACGGCAGTGTTGATGAGAGGTAGTTGAGCAGTGACTTGGGGTCGACCAACATAGTGCAGGCCGCCCAGTATAAAAGACAATCAGGAATTTATTCCGATTTCAACGGGCCGGCGCCTCCGGAAGGAATGATTGTGCAGCCGAGTCATTGAGGCTGGCCTGGTGAGGAGGGTGGCGTCAGACGACTTCCAATAATCATCGATCGGAGCCAGGAGCACTAGCACCGCACGCACTGCTGCTCCGGTTGGCTGCGCCTGCCGTGGTGCGGCTCGCGACAGCGACTGCTTCGAGGACGACTACGGATTGTGCAATCATCGAAAGAGGTGAACGAAAGACTTTCATTTGTAATTATTCCAAAGACAGTAAAAAATAGGAAAGGTGTCATTAATGTAAATAACTATAATTTAGTTTAAGGGAATCCTTACCCAAATTGTATTATTGAAACAAATGCAATAAATGTGTTCTTGCCATTCAGGTGATTGACACTTAAAGTTACAAAACTTGTGATTATTGTAAAGTAGTGGTAGTAATATGAACCCCGTGCATGCCCTCATTCAAGAGTGCCTGCCCTGAGGTTCTCGAAATGCCGGTGCCAGCTGATAGGTAAGTGCCCGTTTGGCGCCCTTCATTGATAAATTTAACGCGACACCTGTCAGCTGATTACCGACGCACTTCGGTGTGACGGTATCTCCCCCCCCCTTTGTGAGGTGCCCAGACCGCGAGCTACGCGCATTGCGCGCATGCGTGTGTTGCCGTGGCGGCAGGTTGGGTTCATCACATATTTGGCGCCCAACGTGTGTTTTTGTTAATCGAATGTTAAGCTTGTGTCTGTTGCATTAAATTTTATTTTCAATAATTTTATTAATTTTTATAAATTAGTGCTTCAACACTTGCTTAACTTTCTCGTATGAGGGATGCACCTGGTTATTACATCATTTTATTTTAATACTGTTTTTTATCATTGTTTAATGTTCTGTCATATTGTTTTTATAGTGTTCATGTTCATCTCACAGTGTTATGCTAAAACTTTCAGTGTTTTTGTAATTTTGGTATTATTATTTTGCTTTTTTTGTACTTTGTGTAACGCGCTGTAGGCGTATCTTTCATACCTCGCTTCGAGAATTGCACAACCGAAAATGTCCGACGAAAATAATACTATTGTTGAAGAGGGCACTAACCTCGCCCTTCAATGCGAAACAACCCCCGAACAGGCGACGGCCGATCCGACCGTCGCAGCTGTGTCGGCTTTGACCGCGGTGGCTCCGACCCAGGTAGAGCCAGCCCCCCAACCTTCCACCGTCTCGCCTCTCGCTCAGTCCACGCTAACGGTACTCACCGACCAGACGACGCTTTAATTACCAGCTTAATGTCTAAAATTGATGAAATGAGACATGAGCAAAATACTAAATCTGTTGAAATGAATGCTAAAATTGATAAAATGAGACATGAGCAAATTACTAAAATTGATGAAATGAGACATGAGCAAAATACTAAATCTGATGAAATCTATTCTAAATTAGATATACAAAATGCAAAATTTGATTCTTTAAACTGTAAATTCGATGAACAGCGTAAAGATTTTGATTCTAAATTTCTATCTCTTGAGACTAGATTAAATGAACAACGAACTGTTTTCACCCAATTTCAAAGTGAAATTTGTCAACAACTAGACTCCGTCAACACAAAAGTCAAAGAACAGAATTCTGAAATCGCTTCTCTCGCTTCTGCTGTTAACGCCAATTCGCTCCAGGTATCTGTACTTAAAGAACAATTATCAGGACAGATAAAGAAATGCGAATCAGTTCAATCAGACACTATTCAACAAATCGCTCACTTTAAGGAAAGCGTTAACAAAGATATTGAATTTGTTAAACAACCTTAAAACAATGGGCTCGTGATAAAGTTAAAGATACTGTAACTGAAATTTCAAACCTCAAAAGCGAAGTTAAGATTAAATTACAGGGAGTAGATAATAAGATTGAAGGTTTTCACGAGATCGTGACTAATAAAATAGAAAAAAAAAAAAATTAAAAAAAAGGCTGGGTTAAATAGTCCAATGCCCTTGTCAATTCCCCCTCATTTAAATTTCTCAGGCAATCGTCGCGAACAGCCCATGACGTTTTTACGTAATGTTGAAAATTATTTTGCTTTGGCACAACATATTCCTGAGTCTTCGAAACCGAAACTGATCTCTCAGATGTTAATTGATCACGCTCAGGAGTGGTATCAAACAATCGTTCCACTTCCATCTAATTATCAGGAATTTCGAAGTAAATTCATTGATCGTTTTTGGGACAGAAATACTCAATATAACTTTAAAATGGATTTGGCGAAAGGAAAATGGGATCAAAATGGGAATTTATCTATGCGTGACTATGCAGTATCCCACATTGCTCAGCTTAAGCAATGTGAACCGACTCCACCTGATGATGAGATTATGTGGCTTTTAACACGCCATTATCCATACGCCATTCAAAATCTCCTTAAAACTAGTTATGTTAGGGACCTTGATCAATTTCAGATATTATTGGGCGAATTTGACCAAACTAACTTGCAATTCGCTTCTTATCAAAATTCTTCACGTCCACGGAATGGTAATAACAACCAACCTCGAGGTTATTCATCGCGGCAACCACAAGCCACGAACACCCTCCACTCCCCGCCCGGGTTTTACCAGGCACACTACAATGGCGCTCAAGGTCAAAGCGCACCCCTCCCGGCCTCTCAGCCCCCGAACCCTCCGCACTCTTCACAAAGGTCGTTAAACCGGCCCGGTTCAGAATAGAAGGGAACGAAATTCTGAACCATAATTGTAAGTCAAATATCACGGTTCCCATCTTGACTCTATGTGTAATGGACGACTTACTAGACATAACTGACGCAGCCACAACCTCTACAATACGCAAACGCAATTGCCCTTTAATTAACATAACCTGTTTTGACGTGAAAGTTGATGCTACTTGATACAGGTTCAGAAGTTTCTGCTATTTCTCAAGCATTCTATGATCGTTTATTGCAAACTAATTACAACATCCCAACTTTCCTGTTACTAAGTCCTTCGTCATGGTGCACAAATGCAGCAAATCTGCACCTATCACTAAACAAATTTACTGTCATTTTTATTGTCTAATGAACCTATTGATGTGACTTGTTTAGTTGTCAAAAACCTAAGTAGAAGATTAATCCTAGGTATGGATTTCTTCCGTGATTATGAAATTACCATTGATTTAGCCCAAAATGTTATCAGACTAAATATAGGTATTGAAGGCAAAATAATTAATGAGTCAAAGAGTCATATTTAACGACTACTGGATTCAAACGTGCACTGTGAAAGACATACAAAACGATATTACTGACAAAGTTCAATCTTGCAATATGTTGTCATCGTCTCAAAAGAACACTTTGCAAAATTTATTATTTGACTTTCAGGACATCTTTCAAAATTTAACCAAACCTATCAAAAACTCTCTTTTCAGAATCAAGGTCACTGACGTCACACTTTTCGTTGTAAGCCATCCTATTCCTCAGGCTTACAAGGCTAAAGTCGACAAGTTATTTCTCGAATAGTTCAGGATGGCATCATTCGTAAAGCACCAACGCCCTATGTTAATCCCATAGTTATTGTTCGAAAAAAAGTGGCGACTACGCATCTGCCTCGATGCGCCGCATCAATTCCGTTACCATTCCAGAGCATGACGCGCCTCCTAAAGTTGACGAAGCGCTACGACGTTTCTCGGGGTGTAACTGGTTCAGTGTAGTTGATTTTAAATCATCTTATTGGCAGCTTGCAATTCATCCAGCAGATCAAAAATACACAGGATTCATTTATAACGGATGTACGTATGTGTTCCAACGTACTCCTTTTGGCCTCTGAAATTCGGGTTCCGCTTTATTAGATGCTTAGACACGCCTTGGCACCCAAAATTTCGACTTCGTTACTACTTACGTAACGACGTTATCATTAGTTCCAAGTCTTTCGATGAACATTTACTTCACCTTACTTCTGTTTTCCAGATCCTCCGCCAGCACGATATGTGCTTAAATTTAGACAAATGTTCTTTCTTTCAGACTCAGATTAAATTTCTCGGTTACTTTATTACTCCAACTGGTATTTCACCAGACCCAGAGAGTATTCAACTTATACAAAATATTCCCCCACCTCGCTCAATCAAACAGCTTCGTAGCTTTATCGGCGTGTGCAATTACTACGCACGTTTTTGCCACAATTATGCCACCTTACTTCATCCCTTATTAGACCTCTTAAAAAAGGATACGAAATGGTTTTGGACGGAACGCCACCAAAATTCTTTTGACCTCCTAAAATCTGCATTCGCCAATTATTTCCTCATTCATCACCCAGATTTCAAAAAAAAATTTATCCTCCAGACAGATAGTAGTAATGTTGGTCTCGGCTGCGTTCTATTCCAACAGGACACAGACGGCTCCATTCAGATCATCGGCCTTGCGAGCAGGTACTACACAGCCCAGAACATGCGTATTCCGTTACGCAGAAAGAGCACAGTATCATTTGGGCTCTTCAAAAGTACCGGGACTATTTACTAGGCCGTCACTTCACAATTATAACAGATCATAAAGCCTGACTTTTCTGAATAAATGCCACTGCCAGAACGAACGCCTGCTTCGCTGGGTTCTCTGGTTACAACAATTTTCTTTCGACATACATCATTGTAAAGGCACATCAAATTTACTACCTGACCTTCTCAGCCGTCTCCCATATAATCAGGAGAACAAGTCAAAAGACGCTTTGTTCCACATGAACGCTATCACCACTGACCAAGGGACCATACTAGAAATGAGACCCAAAGAGTTCAAATTGTTTCAAATGAATGATCCCTCATTGGCAAAGTCAAAAATTTCTCAAACAGGAACTTCCGTCTAATCATCCCGATTATCAAAACCTGGTTAACTCACGCAACAATTGGAAATTAGTTAATGATATTGTTCTGAAAAAGACAAAATCCAATCCTGATATTTTCAAAATATGGATTCCCACAGAACTGACAGACAAGCTGATAACCTTTACGCATCGAAGTTACGGCCATTTTGGCTCCGCTAAGATCACTGCTATCCTCAATGATTTCGCATATTGGCGAAACATGAATCGCCAAATCAGAACCACAGTGGCTAAATGCCTAACTTGCCAGACAACAAAACATCCCAATAGATCATCCAAGGCCCCTTGACGACAATATTGCCAGTCGGACCTAGAGACTTATGCGCTGTTGACCTCTACGGCCCTTTACCTAGAGCAAGATGTGGTTTCCGCCATATTTTCGTAGTTATTGATGTGTTCACCAAATATGTCAAGTGTTTTCCTGTTATTAAACCTACTGCAAAAAAATTGTCTTAAACACTTAGTGAAAGGTTTCTTCAAAGAATGTGGAACTTACCAGCGTGTTCTTAGTAACAACGGCACGCAGTTTACGAGTGATCTGTGGCAACAATTGCTGAATGATCTAGGTGTACAGACCATTTTCTGTTCTATTAGGTCACCTAGATCAAACCCAGCGAAAGAATCATGAAAGAACTTTCACGTTTGTTTCGTGTTTATTGTCACATAAACACACCTGTTAGCCTGATCTATTACAAAATTAATATGTGGCTTAACCACATCCCCATGAGTCGTCAGATTCACACCTTTCGAGCCCAATTTAATAAAAGCCAAAACCTTTGTTCCCTACGTTGGCCATTAACCAAATACATATTCCCTGAAGATAGGTGCCAGATTATTCTTTCAAATTTAACCAAAGCCGGTAAGGCAAGAAAACAATACCAGAAAAGTAAAACTCATCTGTTTCAAGTTGGTGACAAAGTTTTGATCAAAGCTCTCAGAGTATCTAATCAACCTGAAGGTCTCATAAGTAAATTTTTTCCCCTTTTTTTGGTCCTTTCCAGGTTATTAAACTGAGCGCCCAATTCATGCAAATTACGTGCTTCAGATGGTTCCGAGGTGGGACCTCACAATTTTATAACCTCGTTCCTTTCAGAGAATAGACCGATTAAATGGCTAGAAAGAAAATAGGCCTCCTTTATGTCGCTCTGATTAGGTTGACACTAATTTAATTTACATATGTGTCGATTCCCCCCGGTTACCTCTGGCGCGTACATTTAACATTAATTAATTTCAGGGTACCGCTACTACTTGACTGGTTCGGATTGCAGATTGCTATAGAAGTACTGCGTTGAATAAGTTGTTATAAAAGAGAGAGAGAGAGTGATTATAAATCATTTATTTGTCTACCTGAGTCGTTATCAATGGAAGGAAAGATCAAGAATTGAGAATTCTACGAATTGAATTATTGTTGAGAGTGAAGAAAACTCTAGCCTTTGTTTTATCTATCAATCTAGCTAACTATCGACATCGGAGACCTTAATTGTTCAATATTTAAGTTATTCGTTTAAACAAATTAATAAATAAAGAATCGTTTTAATTATTCTGCCAGTAATTTGTCACATTACTATTCCGTGAAACTTAGTTAACACTGTGTGATTGAAATATTGTATTAGCCATCGATATGTAGTTTTCTGTATACACCAATTTTTAAACTCTTACGATGAGTCGAAAATCCCATTTATTAAACTTGCGTTGTGTTACTACTTTTTCCTTTTTTAAAAATGGAAGTGCACCTAATTATACGGTTCCCACTCCTATTTGATTTCGCTTGCTTACAACTTTTCACTCTAATTACTTTGCAGTAGTGTTTAACGATCAGTAGAATATATGTCATTCTCCTGTTTCATTAGTCTTCTTAAGTTTGTTTTGATTGGTTCCTCCTAAATATTATTTAGTGGATTAGATAATTTTTCCTTTAATTAGCAGTAATGTTCACTTTTGCCGTTTGTTTCATAAGTTTTCATAATAATTGAATATTTCTGATTTGTTCCTTTCTTTAAGTACCTGGTTTGATTACATCTTCGTTTATCCATTTAGCGTTCCTACCGTTGTGTTCATCACCCTTTCTTTTAGATTGAAAATACATGTTCCATACGTTTTTCAATCTCAATTTACGGGGGGGCAATGCAATGAGGCCATTGCTAGTCGCCGGACCCAAAACTTCCCCCTCTGTCACGCCGATTAGGAAGGTCCCTGATTTGACACGGCTCAGCGCAAGACGCGCAACGCGTGCCAGGAGACTCAAAGATTTACGATTGAGTGCAATTGTCCCTCGGGGACAGCCCTTCAGGCAACCGGCGGCCAGTCCACGTGCACGGCTAGGGCACCGGAACAAGCAAATTATAGAGATCCGGCTACTGTTGAAGTTATCCCGTAGGACCCATATAAGCGTCACGAAGACAGCAGAAAGGACTGCTTTGTTCATCTCCGGTGTACACACACGCACAACAAAGTCCCCAATCAGGCGCCCAGAAAATGAGGTTAATTTGAAAATACCCTATCGGCTTCGACTCGCGTCGAATATTTCGGAAACTAAGATTTCGGCCAATAATATTCAAAATTCCAATCACGTGAAGGAGCGATGGGCGAAACTTGGAAAAAGGGTGGGGATGCGACGCAGGAAGCTCGAGCAGCGGATTTTTGGCAAGAAGACGGGTAGAAGGCGAGAGAACGACACAGAATTGAGACGGCAGTGTTGATGAGAGGTAGTTGGAGCAGTGACTTGGGGTCGACCAAGCATAGTGCAGGCCGCCCAGTATAAAAAGACAATCAGGAATTTATTCCGATTTCAACGGCCGAGCGCCTCCGGAAGGAATGATTGTGCAGCCGAGTCATTGAGGCTGGCCTGGTGAGAGTGGGTGGCGTCAGACGACTTCCTCAATAATCATCGATCGGAGCCAGGAGCACTAGCACCGCACGCACTGCTGCTTCCGGTTGGCTGCGCCCTGCCGTGGTGCGGCTCGCGACAGCGACTGCTTCGAGGACGACTACAGATTGTGCAATCATCGAAGAGGTGAACGAAAGACTTTCATTTTGTAATTATTCCAAAGACAGTAAAAAATAGGAAGGTGTCATTTAATGTAAATAACATATAATTTAGTTTAAGGGGAATTCTTACCCAAATTGTATTATTGAAACAAATGCAATAAATGTGTTCTTGCCATTCAGGTGATTGACACTTAAAGTTACAAAACTTTGTGATTATTGTAAAGTAGTGGTAGTAATAGCAAACCCGTGCATACCCTCATTCAAGAGTGCCTGCCCCTGAGGTTCTCGAAATGCCAGTGCCAGCTGATAGGTAAGTGCCCGTTTGGCGCCCTTCATTGATAAATTTAACGCGCACACCTGTCAGCTGATTACCGACGCACTTCGGTGTGACGGTCTCCCCCTTTGTGAGGTGCCCAGACCGCGAGCTACGCGCATTGCGCGCATGCGTGTGTGCCGTGGCGGCAGGTTGGTTCATCACAATATATATATATATATAATAGGCATTTCATTTAGCTTCAAATTTATATTATAAAAGATTTACTTGTTTCTGTATTTTGAGATTTTTGAGAAGAAATTTAATAATTAAGCGAATAGTAATTTTATTAAGCTGAGCTAATAATATACATTAATAAATTGGTGAACTTTCATTATTATAATTTCAGTATTTTCATTATTTCTTCAGCTTACTGTGAATATACCTATTAATAAATCCTCTTTCAGTTATATTTTGCTTTAAACGTTATTTACTTGGAAATTAAACAGTTTCGTGCCTAAAATCATGAGTCATAACACTCAAATTAACTCTAAAAAAGAAAGAGTATTTCCCTTTATTATATACTATATATATAAATTTTTAAAAAAAATAAAATTGATTACTGTTAAAATAATCGAATTAACAACATTCAAAAATAATCAATTAAATAATAAACATAATTTAAAATGTATAATTGCAGCACAATTAACTTAAAGCATTAATATAAAGGAATGTCTTCATGTTTATAATAGCGCCCAAATTTGCGATTCCCAATAAGAGATCCGAAAACCTGCCTCTGCCCGTGGGTGCAGGTTCTGAGAGTAGGGCCCATGCCGGAGCCAGATGTATCGAAAGAACACCGGCGAGGGAGCGACGAGCTCACAAATAGCCTTATAAAGGCAGGTGGCTCCAGCAAAAGGAAGCATTGTTCCGCAAACCTTTGTCGCGAGGCTATTGCGAAGATGCAGTGTTCGTGGGAAGCTACAAGCTTGCGGGTATAAGCGCCAGGCTCATATCGAACAGTGTTCGGTAGTTAGCAGATACTAACAGGGAACGAATGCTCCGATTGATTGATTGATTTTTTCGTGTTTCCAGGCGCGTCAACTGATTCGGTCATTAGTCCCGTTAGTGTAGTGCATGTTCTTTTTTTTCTCGGGACATGGCAGTGATCATCCCCCACTGGATGCCGAGATCCGGCACCGACCTACCGTCGGCTAGTGGGGTTTCCCCCTAACCAGGACTCTCCCACCAACGGGCACCGCCCCGCCGGAGCCAAGCTCTAAGCTCCCGACCGGTCTCCCGGAATATGTGTGAGTGTACTGCATGCTGGTGTAAGTGTGTGTGTAAGGGGAGAGGATAGGACAAGGAAGAGGAAGGACAGTTCGCGCGCGGTCCGTGGCCCGTTTGGTAGGGTACTGCTCTGGCATTTGCTTGGTGTTGATCGGAGAAACCACGGGGAACTACCGATCAGAACAGAATTCTTCTCCACACAGCGACTGATTTCCACCTAGCTGAAAAGCTAGTGTCGAAAATCCAGCCGCCGTCAGGACTCGAACCTAGGACCTTCCGGTCAGAGGCGCTGCACCGATATCAGTTGATGCACTGAGCTACCGCTCCCGTTTGCAGAGTTCGTGGGAAGCTTCAAGCTTGCGGGTGTAAGCGCCAGGCTCATATCGAACAGTGTGTTCGGTAGTTAGCAGATGCTAACAGGGAGCGAATGCCCCGACAATCAATGGTACGGCTCACATGTGTATATGTAAGTAAACTGTATATTTACCAAATCTGTCTTGTCTGCGATTCGTGCAACACACAACGTCACACACTAGATGCCAACACAGTTACGCGCTCCTGTGATCTGGGGTCAGTAGAACGCGACGCCCTCCGCGACAACACATACATGCGATTGTGGGATTTCTGATGTATTGTTGTTGACGTTATTACATGAAGGAATAAAGGAAGCCATCTCCGTAAAAGAGTCGGAAGGCTGGCACAGTCTTCCGACTTTTGCAGAAAGCAGTAAACAGATTATGACGGCAAAGCCGTCGAAAGCAGACTATCTAAATAAAATCTAAACGCCCTTAGCCACCTCGGCCATTCAGGTCGATCGAAGAAGAAGAGGAATAAGCAGATTGCCCATCTGCGCTGACGAGAACAATAAAACGATGGTGTAAACCTACCTCTTATAACATCACCTACATTCATTTTTGTACACACTCAAACCCCATAAATTGCTGTTAATTGTAATAATGGGAAACGGCTCTGGAAAATGTTTCCTCTCGAAGAACTACCCGCAATATATGGTTGCAAATACTGCATAGTCTGTGTGACTGCGATATTTGAATTATGCGGTCATATGGTCATAAGGCCGAAAGTTGGTCGAAATCGCAAACATTCGTTTTGCCGACCTGGATAGCCGAGGTCATTAAGCCTGACGGGCCGTAGCAGCCTCCGCAAGAAGGGTTGCAGGTTCGAATCCCGCCTCGGACATGGATGTTTGTGTGTGTTTCTATTGTCCTTACGTGTTCTCCCTACTCCCTAGAGTTCCCTCCTACTGTTTAAAAATCATAGTGGTCACTATACGACCAAGATGTTGAAAAGTGACCTTAAAAAAATTCGTTTAATGTTGTTTCCATAAGTAACACTAGTTTGAAATATGGACGAGTTAAAATCAATGACTAAAGTAATGATGAGTGAACTCAACGAAATAATCCGTCTAAAGCAAATTTCCGTCACAATCAAAACGGCAACTTACACATCCTGATTCCAAAGAAGTGACCTGCGGTCACAGCTCGTACCATGCCTCGCTGCTGATATTCGCTCTAACTATAAAACACGTATGTTTCAATTCCAATTTGTTTGAAAACGATTATTTTGTGAAACAGAGCCATCAAAACTTATTGGACATGTCCGCTGGCTCTTCAAAGCCTGACTTGCCGCGTGGTTCACATTGATTAATTGATGATTCCGGGCGCGTCAATTGTTAAGGTCATTAGTTCCATAAATGTAGGGCGTGTTTTCCTCGGGAGGATGCGGCGATTTTCCTAGGTGATGTTATAAGAGGTGGGTTTACTCCATCATTTTAACCGGGAGCGGTAGCTCAGTGCATGAACTGATGTCACTGCAGCGCCTCTGACCGGGAGGTCCTAGGTTCGAGTCCTGACCGAAGCAGGATTTTCGACACTAGCTTTCCAGCTAGGTCGAATTCAGTCGCTGTCTGGAGGAGAATTCTAGCGGCCGGCTGCTCTGATCCGCAGTTTTCCGTGGTTTCTCCGATCAACACCAGGCGAATGCCGGAGCAGTACCCTGCAAAACCCCACTAGCCGACGGAAGGTCGGTGCCGGATCTCGCCATAAGGGGGAGATCACCGCCATATCCCGAGAAAAAAAACATGCACTGCACTAATGGGACTAATGACCAAAGCAGTAGACGCGCCCGGAAACACGAACAAATCAATCAATCAAAAAAAAAATCTTCAAAGCCTGACATGCCGGCTGGTTCGCGGCTGCTTCCACAGGAGCTCTGGGGAGTGGGGCTCCTGGCGGCAGTTGCATCCGGAGGTCTCGCCTTGTCGCGCGTCGTCAGGC
Organism: Teleogryllus oceanicus; assembly: GCA_964035755.1. Classification (NCBI taxonomy): domain Eukaryota; kingdom Metazoa; phylum Arthropoda; class Insecta; order Orthoptera; family Gryllidae; genus Teleogryllus; species Teleogryllus oceanicus. Next base: position 28,601,806 of record CAXIVR010000011.1, on the reverse strand, counting down.
CTCGTCCTATCGGCGGGCGATCGCACTCCATCCCCGGCGCGGCGCGTCTGTCATTCCGGGCGGGCGCGGCGCGTGTCGCGCCCCGCCCCTCCCCGCTCTCCGCGCCTCGCACAGCACTCTCCAGGCGGAAACGCGCGCGCGAGCGCGGAATCTTTCCTTCTCACGCGCCGCCTTCTTGATCGCCCCGCACCGGGAACGGTAGCTCAGTGCATCAACTGATGCCACCGCAGCGCCTCTGACCGGGAGGTCCTGGCGGCAGGATTTTCAACACTAGCTTTTCAGCTAGGTCGAATTCGGTCCTGTCTGGAGGAGAATTCTAGCGGCCGGCTGCTCTCATCGGTAGTTTTCCGTCGTTTCTCCGATCAACACCAGGCGAATGCCGGAGCAGTACCCTAACAAACGGGCCACGGACCGCGCTCGATCTTTTCTTCCTCTTCCTTGTCCTATCCTCATCCCATACATACTTACATTCACTACACTAATACATATGCCGGGAAACCGATCGGGAGCTTAGAGCCTGTCCTGGGTGGGGCGGTGCCACACTGGTGGGAGATACCTGGTTGAAGGAAAACCCGCTAGCCGACGCCGGTCGGTGCCGGATCTCGCCATCCAGCGGGGGAAGATCACCGCCAACTTCCGAGAAAAACATGCACTACACTAACGGGGCTAATGACCAATGCAGTTGACGCGCCCGGAAACACGAAAATATCAATCAATCGATGTTTTTATAATATTTGCCATCACTAAACGTGGTTGCCCCACCTAAATAACGCACCGGTCTGTGTCATTGGTGGTATGTACGGTCGAAGCCCGCCTCAGGCCAAGAGTTCACAGAGAAAGTCACGACCCGCGCAGCGGCGAGGAAATTCAGAACCTCAAGTAATATTTATGTAGACTTTCAAAAGCCAAGTGAATCATTCTTCACCACTTTCATTTACTTCTTCTCCTCCTTATCTTTCTTTCTTTCTTTCTTTCTTTTGTGGCGTCATGGAGAAAACACAGACATTTACAATAATGTACAAGTTTATTTACATGTATGTACAATAACCAACTTCTGCTCCGAAACTACACACTTGTGAGTATTTCCCTGTGGATACCCCACATAGCTAGGGAGGCCCCGCCTCCTCTGACGCTACTCCCGCGCCACTACCGTGACCTCGTCACCCGTGCACTAGGCACGACACGCTCCAGCCTGGGCGTAAAGTTTTGCGCATCGCGCGAGGTTTCCAGAATTAAAACCCACCGTCTGAGCTTGTCGGCTCGATTTTATACCAGAGTGCAGCCGTCACGTGACCGTCCTAGGTGTGGGAGGGAAGCTCGCGTCTACCACGTGACCTTCCCGGTCAAGCTGGCGTCCCCTTTGTCTAAATGTATCCCAACGCCGGTGCCTAACTATTCATTCCCGCAGGTATGCGATACTTCTGCTCCTCCTCCCACCCACGGCCGCCAACGTGACGCTACACTTTCTTTCTTCTCATTATTTTTCTGTTACTTCTCAGCTCTCTCGCTCAGCTATGGGTTATTGCGCACGTCCTACACGTATTCACTAACTAGGTGATAAGAGAAGTGAAACCTTGGGGTAGGGAAGGTAGACAGAACCCACAATATGTGTATTCACTAGTTTAATGCATTTCATATTAAAAAATTTCAAATTGTTCTTACAAATTGCGTAAGATTGTTCTCTAGGAAATAAAAAATTAACATTTCATTATCATGGTAGAAGTTAATTCTCAGTTGTAGCTTCATACTTTCTCCAGAAAGTATTTAAGAATAAATAAGAATAAACTAAATAAAAAAGGAGGATTCTTCTTGAATTGACATCGGAACCGACTTAAATCTGATACTCTGAAAAGAGATGCCATCAATAAGAGACAATTATATTTTTAATAAATTGAGTAAAATTATAAAAACAATATCGGGGTAGCAGGAAATTGATTTCGTCTCCTCCTGGATCCGAAACCCTTCTATAATCTGTTGAATAACTGGTGGTCCACGTTAAAATGGTCGTGGCCTGTTGAAACAAGTGGTCGTGGTTGCCTTTTTTATGTTTTACTAGAAAATCTATAAGCGTGTTTCAAACAATCAGCAACTAATACCACACTATTATATAAACTACAAAATTAAAATTATTTTATAACAATCAACCTAACTTAAATCATTTTATGACAATCAAAAAAATTTGGTTAAAAAAAATTAATTTTTAAATTTAAATTAGCTTTATATGTTTTATAATAAATAGGTGCCTTAAATGATAAAAATGGACATTCTTTTATCATTTTATAAGTGTAGTTAGTGTTAAGTTTTAAGCAGGATTTAGAATTCTTTATTCAGTAGACCATGGCTTTCAAAATGAAGGTGATCGCACAAAATCATCATTCATCATTTTATAGTTGTCTGAAAACGCCTACCATTAGTCCTCTGAAGGAGTTCTAATATTGCATTTGAAGCATGACAGAGGAAGCTGAAAAGATAAAGGAAGAGGAAGTCTGACAATAATGACTGATCTGACAAGAGTGTTGTGGAAATCATATCTTTTATGTTTCAAGAATCGTGAATCGTATTATTTGCAAGGGCAATCGTATTATTTACAAAGCGATTGGAAAAATGTATCTTGAATATTTGCTCGTTTAGAATGGAAGAGCAAGAGCCAAAGTTCTTAAAATACCCATTTCACTCTATAGTAATAATATAGACTACAGAGGTATTCTACACTCTATGGTAATAGATTGAAAAAAGAAAATGTCCGATGAAGTCATATGAATCCCATACCATGTTCCGGTCCTACTTTATCAATCTACATTGTATTTTTATCTACACATCATCTACTAGAGGGAAATAATCCTTTTACACTAGATCGAAAAATGAAAGTATTGCAGTTTGAGGCTTGACCGGGGTTAAGAAGATCTTCAGTTTTATTACCTTACGTAAAATAACATTATGATGTGCACTGTTTGAATTGAACTTATTGTTTCAACTTAATTGTGTGTGTGTGGTTTAATTCAAATTAATTGTGCGTATTGATTGTAATAGCATTTCCTACTAAACATATACTAGAATACGCTGTTTGTCTTAGGAGACTTCTCCACGCTATAGGATGAGTACATAAAGCCTCAAGGATCGGTCGATATTAAAGCTTATAACAAGTAGCTGTAATTTTCTATTAGATTTATATTAAACTACATTTTTGAATTATGTTGCACCAGAGGTCGGACGCAATGCGGTATTTTAACGATTGGATAAACTGTATAGGAATTTGACTGAATAAAAAATAGATTGTACAACTGGTAAAAAATAGAAACATAAGTCACTTGACGTTTATATCTCGCAATGTCGTAAGCTATTTGTCAAACTTGTTTTTAATTTGAATTTTTAAATTTTCAATGTGCTGCTATTTTAGTCACGACAATATTTTTCCCAGTTATAAGAGAGACAAGACACGTTAATGACCAAATGCAAATCGAAGTTGTGTGACACGGCATGCTAAGCAAGTGCTGAATGGAATAGGTTGATACCAAGCTTATTTGTGTGTGTGTGTGTGGGGGGGGCAAAAAAAGAGGGCATTGTAATACATTAGGTAGATTTTCGCTTAGTTGAGTTTTCAAGTAAAACAGTTTAATGACCGATGCATAAACTCCCTTTTATAGTAATTTCCCACAATTTGTACTTGAATATATCTTAAACCCTTTCTAACGTGAAAAAATTCGTCTCGTAAAATGCCTATGTCGTATTATGTGGTCCAAGAGTTAACTGGCGGTAATAGAGTATCAGCAGTATCAATCTCTTTGTTATGAATTTGGAAAAGATAGCATGTTGTCAGTATTGTAAAGTGTTTTGAGCATCGCATATAAATCAGTGTCGTCAGCTAAATTGCTCAACTACGCTCCGTGAAGTCACGGAAGTTCACCGGGAGCGGTAGCTCAGTGCATCAACTGATGTCATTGCAGTGCCACTGACCGGGAGGTCCTAGTTTCGAGTCCTGACGACGGCAGGATTTTCGACATTGGCTTTTCAGCTAGGTCAATTCAGTCGCTGTCTGGAGAAGAATTCTGGCGGCCGGCTGCTCTGATCGGTAGTTTTCCGTGGTTTCTCCGATCAACACCAGGCGAATGTCGGAGCAGTACCCTACCAAACGGGCCACGGACCGCGCGCGATCTTTCCTTCCTCTTCCTTGTCCTATCCTCTCCCCTTACACACACTTACACTAACATGCACTACACTACCACCCATGCCGGGAGACCTGTCGGGAGCTTAGAGCTGTCCGGCTGGGCGGTGCCCCGCTGGTGGGAGAGTCCTGGGGTTAGGAGGAAACCCTACTAGCCGACGGTAGGTCGGCGCCGGATCTCGTATCCAGCGGGAGATCACCGGCATCTCCCGAGAAACACATGCACTACACCTAACGGGACTCATGATCGAAGCAGTCGACGCGCCCGGAAACACCAAAAATAAATCAATCCATCACACGGAAGTTAAGCGCTAAATGCCCAAGAAAGGGTTAGACGCGTTGCGTCGACCAAGACGAAAAAATAAAATAAAAAATTGTACGTATGTACTGCTTGGACTAATGAATCAATGAGTGACTAAATGAATAGATGAGCGATGATGAAGCAAAAGTCAAAATTAGAAGCAGAAGAAATTAGATGAGCCTCATCAGAACCGGCCGGGATCCACCTCCATTCAACGTTCAAAACTGGAGGAAAGCCGATCCGGTGGCCGAGATCGCTAAGGCAGTAGTGCCGTAGATCTCGGACCAAAGGGTCGCAGGTTCGAGTTCCACCAAGGGCATGGTTGTATTTGTGTTTGTTCTATCACCCCTTATCATCACCATATCGTTTCATCTTCACAGTTACCATAACGTTAACTTCAATAGTGATCACTAATGACCTAGATGTTGATGCGACCATAAATAAATAAATTTAAAAAAAAATGAAAAAGAACCTAGACGAATGGGATTTGAACCCCAGCAGTCACACGTGTAAAGCTAGCGACATGACAATTCCGCTAGGGTCGCTCCAGTGCCGCGTGTACTAGTGCGTGCTGTGTGCACCGGCTGCGCGTCTGCTGTCTGTTTCCGCAGATCCGTTATCTCGGCGCACGCGGCCTGACTGAACCGGATCGCTTCCCCCCGCCCCCCTGACCGCGTGCACGGCCGCGCCCCGCGGCGCCTCCACTGGCAGCCTCCGCATCCGGATCTACGAGACAACACCGTTGTATCTGTAGCGCGATTTTATTATTACTAGGGGGCGGATTTTGATGACTTAAAACATCGCCAAAAATGATCAATAAAATGCCCTTAAAATCCTTTAAAAATGACCTAAAACCAACGAAAAATGACGTAAAATATATTATCAAAACCAGTTCGAATTAACAACTCAGTCTGTTGGATACGTTACTGGTGTAATTGAGGCTTCTTCCATTCGTTAGAGTGAACTCAACTTGCTAACATATGGTTGGAAGTGTTCTTCATTAGGAACTCTCTGTCTTTAGTTATCCCGAAATCGGCCGAACCATCAATGGCGCTCATATACGTCACAAGAATTACATACAACGGTTGTCAAAACAGTTTCTGAGAGAACAAATCGAATAAACTACTGAGTAATCCAGTGAAGAACATTTTTTGTATCTCGTAAATATTATTTGGTCGGCCCGGTGGCCGATATCGCTAAGGCAGTAGTGTCGTAGTGATCTCGAACCGAAGGGTCGCGGGTTTGAGTCCCGCATCGGGCATGGTTGTATTTGTGTTCGTCCTTTCACCCTTTATCATCACCATATCGTTTCACCCTCATAGTAACCATAACGTTAACAGCAATAGTGGTCGCCAATGACCTAAGATGTTGATGCGACCTAAAATAACCAATTTAAAACAAAATTATTATTTGAAACAAATATGATTAAGAATTAGATTAAAATCGCTCAAATAAACAACATGCATTAAAAATGACGGGAGAAGATAAAAAAATGACTTATTATTCGAAATTGACAAAAAATGCAAAACAATGACCTATAAAAATGGGTTATTTCGTTTTTTCATAACATAAAATGAATTTATGTACTAAACGGCATTATTCTAAAGTGGAAAAAAATAATACATTTTTTAGACCGGTCCGGTTCGCGACCATCCGACACCGTACTATCCGGCCTAGTTTTCTTTTATCGAAGTAAATGAGGAACATATTACATTACCTAGGCTCTGGAAGCAGGCCTCTGTTACGATCCTCCTACTTGTCGTGTGCAAAAAAGTGTCTACAAAATAAAGTGCGTTTGTAGATAAGTATATTGTGTAGTAGATACTTCAAAAATGTTAATGTTTTGAATTAAAAGTTAAGTCATCATATATTGTATATTTACATGAACATGTTAAAGGGTTTCTTCAGCTGTTTCACAAGCATACATGTATTGGAGAATTAATAAGATTGAAAGAAAGAAAGAAAGTCAGTAGCACTAGATATCATATTCTAGTGGCGACTTGTAGGGTACCATTGACACTAAATACCAGTGGCAACTACGGTAGTGCCAGTGTGTCATGGCACCAACAACGAAAAGGAACGAAGAGATAATTTTCAACCCAAATATGTATAAAATATCGTTTCTTCAAAATATTTTTCTTTACAGTAATTTCTTTTAACCGAGCGTTTAGTCCTTTGACTCTGTCAATACTCTCTACAAACACCCAGGGAGTGTGCTAGTGCAATCTGCCGGTCTCTTTCTAAACCGCTGGGCCGTCTACGGATTGGCACTGCCTCTGGCTATTTAACGCTGTATAGAACGCTGTGTTGGATTGATGCCTCTCTTATGGATGAGACGGAGCGGAAATCGAACTGGTGCAATAGTTTACATTCTGTTCCATAGAGTGCAGTAATTATCTCTTGGTATTACTATGGACGCTCAGACTATCAAGAAGAGTATTTTTATTTATTCTTATTATTTTTAGTTTGTTTTCAGTTTAATATTCATTATAAATTAATAAACATGGCCATTGTAAAATTAAATTTTGTTGCCCCCGTATTTAATGTTAGAGATTACTAAACCATTTTTAAATCATGGATGTTTAAAAACTGATTGTTTTTTTTATCGAGGTTTTATCAGCATAGATGTTTTTTATTTTGAACATCGATAATTTGTTATCGTCGTCCCATCACTAACTGGCACCACCAATAGAATTCCGTACCGGGCACCAGTGCTAGATACGTGATTGAATTCAACTGTTGACTGGAGAAGAATTATACTCGTAGTATCCGTGTGCTCTGATCGGTAGTTTTCTGTAGTTTCTCCTATCAATACAGGGAGTGTCGGAGTAGTACCCTAAGAAATAAGCCACAGCCCGTATGCTAAATTTACTTTTTCAACTTTACCCCTTCCCTTAGATGTTAGTTAGTTAGTTAATGCCTTATTTTACGTGGCGAGACTCGGGCCATCAGGCCCGCTCTTCCGTCTAACCACGCAAATTTCGCTACGCTCCTTTCACCACCTAGCGGAGAAAGGAGGTATTATCTTGGGCGATGAAACAGGCGGAACTCAATTTTGCTCAGAGGCTTCATTTAGGCTTGAGGATCTTTTACATGCAGTAAATCTACTACATGGGACAGCCGGCTTTACTTCCCCTCCGAAGGAAGGTGTACGAAGGATTTTTTCGCCCTTAAAAATCCACGGCTTCGATCGGGTTTGAACCCGCAAACTTCCATGCTCTTCCACTTGCACTCTTCCTGGGAGACCAGTCGGGAGCTTAGAGTCTGTCCCGCTGGGGTTGTGTCCTGTCGAGGAAGGGTTCTGGAGGAGAGAAAACTCGCTCGCCGCTGTGTAGGTCAGCGCCCTATCTCGCTTTCATTGTGGAGGAACACCGCGAAATCCCGGGATATAACATGACCGATTTACACGCGAGTAAAAGGTAAGAGAAACGCTCCAAGAAGCTACTCTCAACTAAACATGATTTACTCCAGAGTAAAATCTTACCCTTTATTTGGAGAAACTGGCCCTTAAAAGATTAATGATCTAAGTGGTTGATACGTCCAGACACACTAAATACTCATGCACTTCACGCCTAAGCGTTTTACTAGAGCTTTCACATGTTTGTAAATTGATAACTCGAAAATCTCCTGGCCGTTTAATTACCTACATTGGTATGAATGTTAGGAAATATCAAATTTAACCTTAGACAGTTGTCTCTTCATGAGGTCGTAGTGTTTAAAACGAGATTCAAGAATAAGAATGAAGATACTACTTATTTTGAAACTTTATTGAATATTCGCATGAAGCGTTTACGAAATTAGTGTCCCTTCCCGCAGATACTCGGCATAAAATATGGATTTGTGACCATAATACTTAATAAGTCTAGCCTATGCATGTGTAATTATTATTACGTCTCTGCAATGTATTACAATTTTAAACATCGTTTACCTAAATCGAACTAATCTAGCAACGCAGGTATACTTTTTAAAATTACGTCAGACTCATATGTGTCTAAATATTATCTTAGCCAAGCAAACATGGAGATATCAGCTGTGATACCAGATCTAATAAACTCGTGTTCTACCTACACTCCTGCCTCAACAAAGCTCTAATCAATTACTAATACATGCTAAAATGTTACCTCATCGTCGACATCTCGCTAACTTCACACTGGCTCAGAACCTTGTTTTGGTGGGGTTGAAATATATCGCAGTCAAAAAATATTTGTCACTGAAAAAGAATCGCGGATGTCAACGAGAAGTGGCAGCCATCTTCATGGAAACAACCAATCTAAATTAAAATAAATTAAAACCATAATAAAGCTGTACACGAAAAAGAAATCTGATGTTTCAAGGCCTAGGTAATTACTTTATAATTAAAAATTCTCAAATGAACTAACTGTAAATAACTTAAATGGAAGACTGAAGTAGAGAAAAATATTAATAAGCGAGTTTGAAAACTAAGAACCAGCATTAATCTCCTTTACATAATGTAAACAGCTTGACTGATGTATTAAATTGACCGCCTTCTGTGAGGACAACGAGTCTTTGAGGAATGGCTCCAGTTCATTGAGAGGTCATAGCCACATACATAAATAAGTCAACTCAGAAGAAAGGATCACTGTGGTATAACGTTGAACTCTGAGTGATAGTATATTTGACCAACACGTCCCAGATAATAAAATTTATGCTTATCTTCGCCAGGGTGAATCACGCACAGGACACATTATATGAAGTGAGAATGCAGAGTTTTAATCGTCAAAAAGAAGTCTTCTTTTATTTACAGAAATTTGCTCTCTTCTTCGCTCCTCCAAATATTGATAGCATCTCATTCGTCTTCTTATCCTCCTTGACCTATAATTCTGGCTTTAGAGTTTGATGACTTGCTCAAAAAATTTCAATTCTTGTTAAGCATTTGTGGATCTCACTGAATTATTTTTCATGTATTTTCATCTCATTTCAGTTTCATCATGAATTGGAGTGTGAAACATTTACCAGCACTGAAAGCATCGTTGGTAATTCGTTTATATGTTTCCTTCGATTAAAAGTTTCAATTTACTGTTATAACAGTAAATATCTTGCTTACGCATCTGCACACTTCTCTTTTATGTATTAATTTGTAGACAATTTGGTTTAATGTATAATTTTATATCTATTAATGTATTTCCAGCTCTGACGATGATCGCTACGCGATCGAAAAGATCTTTAGAAGAAATATAGATTTGATACCAGACAACCTCTGTTTATTTACTGTGAATTAATAAGGTATCTATATCACCAACATTCTAATTAATTACTGTTATAAATCAAGACAAGCCTTTTTCCTTTCGTTTACATAATTTAAGACAAAAATTTACAGAACAACAGTTACAAACAGAAAAGAAATTAATTAAGACAGTATTTTCCCGAATGTAATATATCCATGAATTTTTAATTCCAAACAAAACTACCCTCTAATTAGCATAGTTGTATGTGAAGGAGCCAAAATAAATAAGATATCCTTCAAATAAAAAAAAACGCGAAACAATTTCCATTAGAATTTCAATCTCGCAAATCTACCTCTCAACCCCTTCATTATGAAAAACGAAGTAGAATCAATCATTTCAAAAATTTAAAGTTTTTTAAAAATAATTATAACTAATAATCCTGTTAATAATGTTCATTTTACAGTTTTCGTGTTTGGGAGAATATTGCGAATACAAGTTTTTGATATTAACCTTTTTGCAGGTTCACTTATTTCATAGTAGCTGATGTTTTAGACGTTGCTGGTACCAGATTTGGTTTTGTACAAAACATCCAGTAATTCTCTTTTAAAAATTCTGAAGAAATTTACTCTTTTCAAGGTAGAAATACCTAAACACCAGCTTTACCCTCGTACTAAATAAATTATAATACTTTTTCAAAATTATACTATCTGCAATATTGTAAAAAGGCAAGTAGAAAATATCACATTACTGTAACAATTCTTTTACTTTGAGTCACGTAATGACGTGTTATTTTCATTGCAAGCAATGTGCACTTTTCGAATATGATCGCACCACTTCTTATCAAGGAATAAACTCATAACTCGAAATAATTTGGCCAATATATTTCTTGATTCGTTTTCATTCACTATGTTCACATGGTTTTTTCTCGCGCATTAATAAAAAAAAATAAGATCACTCAACACCATGGAACAGGCAACCGATTTTTTGTGTGTGACAAAAGCATTGCTTACGATGATACCTGAAACAATAAGTGTATTGAGTTCAATGAAATTATGACTAGATTCTCGCTTTCCGAAGGACAAACTAAAACGTCCATAATTTTCTTTTTCCTTCTTCAAATTTAAATCCAATAATAATATTCCTTATTACCTGGAATTATGTACTACAAACCTGACCTTCTTATACTTAAAACATTAAAATAATTATAAAGCTAATGTGAAGTACAGTACGCCTCAAAGGATATTCTTTCCTAAAATGTTTAAACAAAATGCCATTTGTTGTCGTTCCTGGAAGACGATGTATGCCATCTTTAATTGATTACATATCTTAAATTCAGACGCAATTTAAATACGCGTTTGCTTACCAATAAAATGGTTGGACTTGGATAATTTCAAGCGGTAATACGCGATGAGATACACAAATTCCTTTCTTATTTTCCAAAATATCTCTCTCTGGAGGAGCTGAAATGCCCAGTGAGAGAGCCCAGCCCTCCCCTCCCATGAGAGCGACCGCCTGCGCCAGACGCCAGAAATCCAGGGAAGTTATGGACCCTCAGCGCCCAACCCCACTGCTGAACAGTGACGTTGCGAAAGCCTGACTCAAATAGGCCCGGACTCCATAACAAACTCGAAACTTTCTTGCTTCATCTGCTTACATCTAGTTCCGATCGTTTCATCTTCTTTCTTTGGATACAAATAACTTAATGGATGCTGATAATATTTTCTCTTTCTTTCATGCGCAATAGTAGTAAAATACATAGATATAATTCGCCATTAATCTTCTTGCATATATTTTTTCACTCTTTTTACATTCTTATAACTAAGGGGCGGATTTTGAGGACCTAAAACATTGCAAAAATTGTCGATAAAGTCATCTAAAAATGTTTTAGAAATGAACTTAAAGCAAAGGAAATTGGCGTAAAAAAATTGATCACCAGTTCAGATGAACATCTCAAGCTGTTGGATATGTTAGTGATGCAATAGAGGCTTCTTCCTTTCGTTCAAGTGAACTCAGCTTGGAAACTTTGGACTGTTATTTATCAGAAAATCTCTTTATGTAGTAATCGCGAAATCGGCCGAACCGACAATGGCACTCATAGACGCCACAGTAACCTTACATTACATACAATGGCTAACATTACAATTTCTGAGCGAAGAAATCGAATAGGCTTCTCATAAATTTTGTGGAGAACATATGTTGCATCTCATACATATTATTTCAAGCAAGTAACATTAAAATGGTAATAAAATTGATAAATCAGCAAAAAAGTGCTTTAAAAATTAAGGAAAAGGTTTAAAAATGACGAAATCGACGAAAATGCAAAAAAGGCCTTTCCTTTTGTCATAAAATAAATTTAATGGTAATTCAAAACATTGTTCAAAAGTGAAAAGAAAAACATGACATTTCATTACAATCGCCCCTACTAATAATAATTCTTTTTCGTTTTAAGTGCAATAGTGGTAAAACACAGACATAATTCGCCATTAATCGCCTTGCATATATTTATTCACTCTCTTTACATTCTTGTAACTGTCAATAGGAGCAATGAGACAATTAAATGAGTTAGTATTAGTTTTTGATTTACGAATAAGCAATTTAGGAAAAATTGTTTGTAGAAACAATTACTAGCAAGAACTGAACGAATTTCCCCGCCGCAGAGCCAAACAGCGACGCTGCAGACTGCTGTTGTTGTGGCAACAGCACCTGGACCCTTTCCAACGTTGTATCTTTGGCGCACACGTACACTTACAACTGCCAAACAAGACATTCTTGAACTTTCGCGAATATTTTGGGGAACAACAAGGATCAATCATTGCATTTAAAACGAATCTATTTTCCGAATGTGTCTCAAGATCTTAGATACCTCAATATGCTAATAATATTGAACGAACCGCAAAAATTAAATGTATGTATTTTGAAGGGATTTGAGATATAAACCAGTACTGACACAAGAGACGTCATTTTCGTATTCACAGGTGGAAATACAAGAAACTACTAAATGAGTTTTTTAGGGGTCATACAAAATTATAAGAGGATATCCAAATTTGTACAATTGGATTTGGATTACGCAATAAATTTATTGAACTTGAATAAACCAATCGGATAAGAGCCTTCGATCTTATTCAATTTTGCATTATATTGAGAAACATCTATCTCTAAACTCCATTCATCCTTTACTATGCAATCCTGTACCCCTAACTATTATTAACATTTCTTATTATTTGGAAACAGAATTTAACGACAACATCCTTTTAACAATTTATTTAATGAACATTTAATAAACATAAAATTAGTTTATATTGTAACAGGAGTAATTCGTGAACTATTAAGGTAAACGATATGAATTTATAATTTTGTGCAATACTGAGTAAGTTATCGTAATGAATGGAAAATTATTTAACTTAATATTGAATAATAAGACTGTTGTCTCCCTTCTCTAACTAAAAGTGCTGATCCTCTGATGCTTCATCCTCTCTCCATAAGACACACCTTCTCCCGTCTACATTCCATTCCTATCTATAAAATTCTATTATGATATATTAGAGATTCCTTCAGTAAATCACTTTATCAATGGTAAGCAAAATCCGCACCGCAAAACGTTAAATAAAAAGTTATCTAGAGAATTTTTCGGCCCCCCGTGAGCACAAATCAGTGAGTATCACATATTTACCCCTCATAACATATTTAACCTCAAAACTGTTCTGTATCTTAAACTATAATTTTGCTTACTATATATTATATAATATATTATAAATATTCTATATCTATTGTAATTGTCTTACGAGACTGCAGAGGGCTAAAGGCCAAGCTTGAATAAATAAAATACACACTCCTCCACTTGCAACACGTCGAATGGCTCTCCCAGTCCCTCGCATGCTGCCCTTTGTGGACGCAAGAGCTCCACGCCCGCGGCGCTGGCTGGGTTAGTTCAGACAGCATCACCGCTGTCACCACGGCGACTCTAGCCGGGAGGTCCTAGGGTTCGAGCCCCGACGGTAAGGATTTTCGACACTAGTCAAATAGCCAAGTCGAATTCAGCCGCTTTCAGGAGAAATGGAGTGCCCGGCTGTTCTGATAGCCAGTTTTCCGTTGGGTTTTTTTCGATCAAAACCAGACGAATCCCGGAGCAGTTGGGCCAACCCCCTTATTCCCATTTTTCCGTGAGCAGTGGACCACCGGAATCAAAACCGAGCAGTACTCTAACAAATGAACCACGGACCTAGGGCGACCAATCCCTCCTCTTCTTTCCCCTATTGCCTCCCCTTAAACACACACACACACGCGCACACGATTGCAATTACATGTACGGTCAAGCTTGAATAAATAAAATAAACACACCTCCACTCGCAACACGTCGGTGAGACTCCCAGTCCCTCTCTCCCCCTCGCATGCTACCCTTCATGGACGCAAGACCACAAATGATGGGAGATCAGTCGGGAACTTAGAGCTCGTCCAGGGCGGGGCGGTGCCCCGCTGTCAGAGGGAAATCCCCTGTCAGAGGACGTGTAGGTTGGCACCAGATCTTCCCATCCAGCTGACGGGAACCCCGTCACTTTCCAGAACAACCCTTCCAGTTCTCTAACGAGACTAGTGAACGTAGCAGTGGCCGCGAACGGAAACATGAATGGAGCCACGCAGGTGCACAGGGGGCAGCGAGCACTCACGTGCGTGATGAGCAGCGGGGCGTGCGGGTCCTCGCCCTCGCCCAGCCGCAGCCCCCAGGGCACGCCGGGGTCCCCGCGCTGCAGCAGGATGCTCATGAGCTTGGCCATGGCCGGGCCGGCAGGGGGCGCGCGCGCGGCGGCGGCGGCGGCGCGGCAGAGCGCGTCCTCTGCTTAGCGGCGGCGGGCGGAAGCAGGGCTTTCGCGAGACGCGCGGCGCGAGGGGGCACGAACGGGCGGGCCCGGCCCCTCGCGCCCGCGCGGACACACATGATCGTAATAAAATTCAATACAAATAAATGTTTATAGAAAAGTTCCAAATTTTTGTTTAGAGATTATTTTATTTCATATTAAAACATACATCGAATACATAATTTTTGGCAACGTTTCGGAGGTTAAGGTTTACCTCCATCATCAGGCCTTGGCCTTGCATTAGTTTTACGTAGAAGTAGTAAAGAACTTGTAAAACTAATGTAAGGCCAAGGCCTGATGATGGAGGTAAACCTTAACCTCCGAAACGTTGCCAAAAATTATGTATTCGATGTATGTTTTAATATGGAATAAAATAATCTCTAAACAAAAATTTGGAACTTTTCTATATTCAATCATCAGTAATAGACAGCCTATTTCGATATTCTACAAATAATTGTAAACATTTTTAGTTTATAAATATAAAAAACTTAAACGAGTTATTAGTTTTTATTTATTTATTTGTTTATTTTTTTCTATTTAGTCATTAGTACAGTCCCTGGCCATATTATTGTGACCACAAGCAAATTTTAGTAGTTTTTCCTTTTCCGTCATATTTTTAAGGTAAAACTTGTATCTCACTTGATGTTTTTCGGTAGTGGCATATCTTTCATCAGCATGTGGCAACACTTTTTTTTCTATGGCCACGTTGATCATGTGGGAGGACAGATTGGTTTTATGAGTGAAAGCCTGCATAATTTTCATGTGGAATAACTGTTTTATTGCAATTATTTCTCTAAAATGTATTGTTTTTCTCACATTTTCTTAATTTTATCGTTTTTTTTCATTAATTTGTATTTTTAATAACTTATTGTGTAACTTTATCTTCACCAAAATTTATTGTTTTTGTTGCGATGAGAAGTCCAAAGAAACTGTTTCCAAAGAAAATTTTGGTGCTACAGAATGGCACAGACTTTCTGGTAATAGTTAGTTTCTTATTCTTTTGGGGCCAGTGAATCTTTTCAGTCGTGCCCCATCCTCTTGTCAGCTTCCAACTGTCGCCACTCAAACATATTCTTTTTTACATTTGCTCAGTTTTTCTGTTTCTTAATGGCAGAAACGAAAAATTACTTAAAGAATATAATACAAGAGTAAAAATATCGTTGTATACGGAAATTTTCGTTGAATATTTGGATCCGTTTTTACCAAAATGGCATTTAGTAGTTACTGTAAATGCGAAATTTAAAAATTGAAAACTCACAGAAAACTAGTCAGTTTTCGAAAAAAAATATTGGAAGTTATTTGAAACGCTTCTTCTAAAAATACAACAATGTATACAAATTCCTGAAAATGTGCGTGTGAAAGGCATGAGAGACATTTCCAAAAAAAATACATTTATACGAGAAAGTAGAAAGGAGACATTAAGGCATTAATGGAACTTGAACCCTTTTCACAAAGTCAGGTTTCTCCAGACATCCCTTCCTAAGACATCAATTGAAAACGTTACCACGAAATAACAGAAAGACGAAATATAGAAAATGTAGAATGATAACATTAATATGGTCAGGGACTGTGTCCCGCACAGGGCAATTGACGTCGCCGCCGTTACATCCCGGGGTTCCTAGTCAGTCACCGAACCAAAAACCCGCGATATCTCGGATTCACTTAATCTACGTGACTTCACGTGGTTACTGAATTCGGCTAGCGACGTCGGTTTCGAGGTCGTGACCTTTCAGTAGAACAACGCGCCTCGATGACCAAATGAAACTACGGAACCCCCTGCCAGGCGGGCCTACACGGGGACTGAACCCGGTATTCTCGAATGCAAAGTCAGGGCGCTACGCCAGGACCCACTTCATTCGGCGAACTTGATATAACTTGCTCGAAAACTATTGAAATTTTCGAAAAAAAGTACAAAACATTAAAGAAAGAACCTATTATGAAGAACAAATTTCATTTCAAGAAAAAATCGCCATCTTTAATATTGCAGTTGTAGGAAGACGCCGAAAAAAAAGCAAACTTTTGTAATTTTTAATAATCCAGAGTTATTATTAAAACTCGGGCCTTTGCCCTATTTATAAGTGTATTCTTACCAGAAATTTACAGAAAGAATTTAGAGCCATATTTTAGAAAATTTTGAAAATGTCGCACAAAAAAATTAAAGCTTTTGCTTCATTGTATATTAATATAATTATATATTATAAACTATAACAAAATTAAAAATTTACACAATTCGACCGCTTTTTTATTTCTGGTTTATTTTTTTCTAATATTCACTTCTTTTTAAAAAATAAATAATTTCCATGTTTCTGAAGTGTTTCTATGCTTCTGCAATCAAAATTTTTGCCTAGAAAGCATTTTTTCAAACCAACTTTTGAGTGCTTGTTTTCGGCTCAGCCATTCATAGTATCCAAGTTGTTTATCAAACATAATACCGTATGCTTACAATTGTCTTAAGAACTTAATTTCTAAGTTCCGACGTTTCCTCCCCGGACACTGTATAATGTTCCTACCTCTCAAAGATAAAAAAAATCAACAAAAAATCAAAAGTTTATTTTCTATTTGATTATATTGACGCCTATATTATATTTCCAGTTTCTGTTTCTTGATATAGAATGTCACAAATATGATGCTTATTTACAACTCAAGCATGTACGAGTTCAGGAATGTCAATATTTGTGTTAGCGAGTAGCATTTCTTTTTGACTATGATGAATGATTGCTTTATGTCCACTTTATTGTCATTTTATAAATTCAAATATTTTCTGCTTAACTTTGAACTTTTAAATATGTCTGGAGAGAGATTGTTTATGATTATAAGTATGATAATACCTCGGAGATTGGTGTAGCTCAGTATTGTCTTGTAAGTGTGGGGGTCACTTGATCTTAGAAAATGGGACCTGAAAAACGTTTGACAATCATTTATATAAAGATCCTTCATCATTAGGCCAATTAGCACAGGAAAAACGCAATCATTTCTTTGTACTCGCGGGCGCTGTACTATCGGGTTGGCCCTAGATGCCGGCGGTGAGATTTAGTTTTCGGAATTATTTAGTATATTATCTACCAATTCGTAATTGGTCACGAAAGCGAAATTCCCATATTCTTCCCAATATGTAGGAGTAAATAATACTTTGGATTAAGAATAGTAAACAGTCGCAAAGGTAGCTCGAGACACCAATTAATGTCACTGCAGTGTCTCCAGCCCAGGGCACCGGTAGCGGTAGCTCAGTGCATCAACTGATGTCACTGCAGCGCTTCTGTCCGGGAGGTCTTAGGTTCGAGTCCTGATGGCAGCAGGATTTTCGACACTAGCTTTTCAGCTAGGTCGGAAACAAAAAAAACCGCCTAGGGTTCGATTCCCGAATGTGGTCGGATTTTCTGAAACTAGATGCACAGCTATATCGAATTCAGCCGATGTCTGGAGGAGAATTCTAGCGATCGGTTGCTCTGATCGGTAGTTTTCCATGGTTTCTCCGATCAACACCAGGCCAATGCCGGAGCAGTGCCCTAACAAAATGGACACGGACCGCGCGCGACCTTTCCTTCCTCTTCCTTGACCAATCCTCCCCCTCACACTCGCATGCACTACGTTACCTACTACACTTGTGGAAAGACCAGTCGGGAGCTGAGAGCATGTCCCATCTGTGGCGGTGCCCCGCTGGTGAGGGATAATTTGTTGGGGAAAAACTCGCAAACCGACGGTAGGGGTAGGTCAACGTCGGATCTCGCCATCCTGCGAGAAAAGATCATCGTCATCTCCAGCGATTAAAAACATGCATTGCATTTACGAGACTCTACTTAGCGCCCGATATCACTAATCAATCAATCAATAATCTAAGAATATTAAGAGACTGGTGTAGTTGGTTTTGGAAATAGCAATACAATCGTAACCGGTCGCGAGGGCGGTCGTGAGGACTAGAGCAGACGGACAGAGGTGGCTCAACTTAATGCATGCCACTAGTGCTCCGATGAAATGTTATTAGAACAGCCCCAAAGTTTGGCAAAATGCCTTTTTACTTTCTCGTATACGTACGTCTATACAGAGTATACAGAGAGAGAGCAAATAATTCATTTCCCGGCACTGATAAGAAAAAAGTGGATAAATCCAGTTGCTCAAATAAGAAAAAAATCCACTAACACATGGTGTATCCAGAATCCCTATTTTGTGGGTTCTTGATACCGAAAAGTCAATTAACGTGAAAACGTCCGTCCGACGGTATGTCCATCCGTCTGTGAACACTACTAGCGTCTAAACCATGCGTACGATTTTTTCCAAATTCAACCTCTTTCCGTCTGCCTCTAGATGAAGCTTTGAAATTTTTAAAAACGTTCTGTAAAATTTGGGGGTACTTTACATTAAGCCCCTTAGACAAACGTTTCCCAAAAAGGACTCTAAATTTTTTCTTTACATTTCCTGTAAAATTGGAGTAAAATCATATAAAGGTAGCATATGTTCGATTTTAACTCTGAATTTTCAACAATTGCCAAACTTTGAATTTTTTGACGTATTTCTACAACTATAAAATCGAAGATAAAGATTTTCCTTCAAATGAAAGTTGTTGTCTAGAAATAGTTTTTCATTAAGGTCATGTACATTTTTTCGAAACTTTTAGTAGTTAACGAGCAATATTTCAATATTGCAATTATTTATTGCGTGCATTTTTTTGCAATTTTAAAAATTAACAAAAGCATTTCTGCTCTTTTCTTCCTTATTTATGCTCTGTCTGGCTTTTTCGTCATTATTTTCCTTTTTCCTCCTCCTATCAAGTTGGAACTATACCAGCAAACCTAGACATGAAGGCACGGTCAAGTATTGTCTTACTGTGGACGCACAGACACCAGTGTCAGGTTGTGTAAAAATCTAAAAGAGAAAGGAAGATGATACCAGAGAAGATTTGTGATATTTTTCATTGATGCTGACTGCCTTTTTCGCTCACGAGGAGGCTCATCGAATGTTTGAGTATGGGCTCGGATCCCTTTTGATGACAGAGCTGTCTGTACATTGTATACCCTTCTCATTTCCCTCTTACTTTCTCGTATACGTAAATTACTACGTAACATGAACTCAAAATTTCCGCGTTTTGAGAAACGCTTAAATGTCATTTTCTCAAAAATGGCTCCAAATTTTTTATTCAAATTTTTCCAACAGATAGTGCTAATTGCACTGTTTAATTTTGAAATAAACTGAATATATGTAAAACAAACTACCTGAGACGAGGAACCTGAAAAGCAAATATATTTTTATCTTGCTAGTTCATTGCTAGAATTGGCTTAATGAAAAATCATATATTCATTTCACAAAAACATGGAAATTTATTAAACAATTTAAATATTGTGTAACTTTACCCAATATAAAATTAAATCTTTGTCATGACAATTCCAACCTTATGTCTTCGCGCGCTTTTCGACCATCTTTATCCATCTCCGACGCCGCCGTCCTCAGGTCCAGACACCATCTTCTCTCTTCTTTTCTCGGAAGCACACTTCGATCACCGTTCGTCGGATCAATAAACTATTTGCTGCTAACATTCCAGTCCAATCACTGACAACTTCTCCCAAGCCCTCAATGTCCCTCCAACTCGTTCACATGAAATATTTTAAACTCCACTGTCACACTTAGTATTCAAATTTTGATGTTCTCTCCCTAGTAGATGCTTACAAGTCCCCAAAGAAAAAAACTCCGAACATTAATTGGGGCACGATCCGTTCATGAGCACGACATCAGTCAGAATGAATGTCTCTCGTATTCTTTCAGCCCTGCAAAGCTCGGTCCATCGTTTCGATTGTTTATTTGCAGATAACACTTCGTACCTAGCCAATCCCTAAATTTCTTGCAAAACGAACTAGCCGTCTTCACGACTGTCACTGCTTTTTCGGCCAATCCCTGAAATCTATACAAAATGAACTAGCCGTCTCCGCGATTGTCACTCCATGAAGATGTTGATCTTGACGACGGCTCGCTTACCGTTGCTATGCTAGCATATTCACATAATTTATCCCCTTTAATTGACGCCATTTATAATAAATGTTGTACAATATTCAGTGACATATTGGTATGTCACAATATGACGTAAATTTTATTTTGTTGTATTCTTTTGTTTTAAAAAAGTTACACAATTGTATTTTTTAAATATCTCTCACACAGTTAATGTGCACATTTCCATAGATTTGTATAGGTTTTTGCAATTGTAAGTGAAAGTGATTCAAATGACTTCAAATTAAGTTTTTCGAAAACTCAATAGATTCCTGTGAAAAAGAACTTGAAATTTCGCATTTAAGTAACGCTTAAACGCCATTTTCTTAAAAACGGCTTCAAATTTTTCAATGAAAATTGCCATTTAAGACGAGGTTTTATTCTTCTTTAATATTCTTAAAGTAATATTTCACTTCTACTATTAGAAAACGTTTATAAAAATGTTCTTAGGCTGGCAAGAGAATGGGATAAGACCGTAAAGTCAGTCCACACCAAGGAAATTAAAACACTTTACTACGAGAGAGTCTGTGCTGTATCATCACTAGTTGTTCTCTCTTCCCTTCTGGCGTTTACACAAGTGCGAAGGATTAGATCTATAGTTCCGTTTTCACTTATACCTTTTCAAGATTCATAAGGTAGTACCACATGTAGAAATAGCATCGCATGTAAAGTAAATTCGTAGTCGTCATACTGAATGATCAAGAGCAATCAAGATTACAAAGAAAATATACCGGGCGTTGCTCTCCGCTGAGGCGCATGGTAAGTTAACTGTGAAAGAAGGAAACTATGAATGAACACGCGGCCTGTTTTGTTTTGAGCAGGTGTGACCCACACCACAGCAAGGGGGTGGTGGAGAATGAAGTGTCGCTGAAATTCAGTCGAAGGAGCTGTCCCAGAAGCAGAGTTGCAAAACTTTCGCTTTTCTCTCAGTGCCTTGAAGAGCAGGGTTGCGTTTTATACTGATAACCCGGTAGTTCCCTTCCACATGCTAATGTAAACTTTATGGTTAGAATAAAAATTTTAATTACTATAATTATTATTCTTTTTTACAATAATTGTTTTAAATGGTGATTTTCTAATGTTTCCTGTGTTTTGTACCCATACATTAGTCAGAATAAATTCATTTTTGCCTATTTTAGGTAAAATAAATGTCCGAAATCCCGGGCTCTAATTAGTAGTATTATAATTGTGTGCAATGTCCTTAAATTGGATAAGAATTTATTTTAAAGCTGGTTTAAGAACCTTGTAAGTTTGACAGCATGTCTTACTGCATCTTCCACTATTTCATAAGTGTACAAGACACCCACGTAACAGGGTTCTGCCAACCCGCTATAGGGTTGTGCCGGGGAGGCCACTGGAACTAGATTGATTGATTGATTTTTTTCGTGTTTCCGGGCACGTCAACTGCTTTGGTCATTAGTCCCCTTAGTGTATTGCATGTTTTTTCTCGGGAGATGGCGGTGATTTTCCCCCGCTGGAATCCCCCTACCGTCGGCTAGTGGGGTTTCCCCCTAACCAGGACTCTCCCACCAGCGGGGCACCGCCCCAGCCGGGACAAGCTCTAAACTCCCGAGCGGTCTCCCGGAATATGTGGTAGTGTAGTGCATGTTAGTGTAAGTGTGTGTGTAAGGGGAGAGGATAGGACAAGAAAGAGGAAGGACAGATCGCGCGCGGTCCGTGGCCTGTTTGGTAGGGTACTGCTCCGGCATTCGCCTGGTGTTGATCGGAGAAACCACGGAAAACTACCGATCAAAGCAGCCGGCCACTTGAATTCTCCTCCAGACAGCGACTGAATTCGACCTAGCTGAAAAGCTAGTGTCGAAAATCCTGCCGCCGTGGGGAGTGGGAACCTAGGACCTCCCGGACAGAGGTGCTGCAGTGACATCAGTTGATGCACTGAGCTACCGCTCCCGGTACCCACTGGGACTAGAAAACGCGGTCCCGATGATCCTGAGCAATCAAGTTCAACAACCAGATCTGCTAGTTGATAGAGTGGATCCCCTCTTAGTAATTGAACAAAAAGCAACAGAATGGACAAAATAATAATATTTACCATAATATAAAATAATTGTTTAATAATTATTATGTAAATCTGTTCTACAATTTTCCACTTATTTATAATAATTATTACAGTAATTCAAATATTTGAAAATCTGGATTAAATAAATATATTTAAAAAGATGTATATCAAGTTAATCGAGCGAAGTGGGTCAGGACATAGCGCCCTGACTTTGCATTCGGAAAGACCGGGTTCAATTCCCTACAGGCCATCCTGTCCGGGGTTTTAGTAGCTTCCTTCCGTCATCCAGGCGCATGTTGGGATGGTTCTACTGAAAGGTCATGACTTCGAAACTGGCGTCGCTAGCTGAATTCATTAACCACGTGAAGTCACGAAGATTGATCGATGCTGTGAGTGTCCCAGTGTCACCAACAACATCAGGCCTATTGACTTCTGACGTCTTGCTTCTGACGTAACTACTTGTAGTCATAACATTACGTCGTGGCAAAAGCGTGGTTTGCGTGTGAATCAGCGCGAACTGTGTACAGAAATACTTGAGAACAGTGTTTTTATCCATTTGGAATTTAAATTTGTGCCAACAGCATGTTTGTAACAGAGCAATTTTGATACAGATAAGGTAAGTACTTCTAACAACTTGTAAAAAGCCATTTTTTTTCATCCTCCAAAACTAGAAAAATCTTACGGACGTCTATGCGAATCTCTCAGATAATTCCTTTTTTTGACAGTGTGTACCTCCTGAAGTGCTTAAGAAATCACTGGAAAAAGAAATTAATTTTCTTGATATGGAAAATAGTGTCAGACAGACAGACAGAAGTTTTGCCGTCAATCGATTTTTTTGTATCGAAGACCCATAAAACATAAACATTCTTACAATACAATTTTCTATATGCTACATTAAATAGCATACACTTCCACTTAAAGTCGTGGTAACTAGGTATATTCTAGGCATTGTCGGATCCCCTCGGTTCCCTAGACATCCCCATGGGACCAAGAAGTTCATTTTCTGCATTTACTGCTAGCAATGCTAAATTTCTCCATCGTAATTTACAAATTGTGTGTAGATCTTAATAAAGCATCTAAGAGCAATTAACGAGATAGTCAGTAGATCGCCTCGAAACATGATCCCCAACGTCTTGAGGGCACTGACTGTTGATCGTTGCATAGCACCAGAGGTTCCAACCACCACAGGCAGGATTCTGGCGTTGGGCACTCCATGACGTTGGGCTGCGTGAGGAATGAGTGGTTGGTACTTTACCAATTTTCCCTCCCCAGCTTTTAGACCCATCCTCGTGGCGAACAGTCACATCGACCACATGGACCCCCTCCCGGATTTTTATTACCAGGTCAGGTTTGAGTCTAACCCCTTCGGCAACGGAGTGGCTCCCGTGAACACCACAGTATCTGATTTCCGGAGCATCTTCCCCTCTATAAAGTTCTTTATCTCGTCATGACGCTTTATTCTATCTGGTTTCATAAAAATGCACTGACCGAGGATGGGATTCATAGTTCCTACCGCTGTATTTCACTTCCTGCCGTATACATCCTCTCTGAGCCTTCCTCTATTAAGAGTAGTTTTATTGGCACCGGAATTTGATCTCAATTGGAGTGCAGTGATAAAAAGACCAGGTTTCAGAAGATTATAGTCTTTCAAAAAGCTCCGAGTGCTCGTCTAATCACATATCAACACTTCCACGCACCTTCACCCCTCGATGTTGCCCGATTTCACTCTCTCGCCTCACACACGCCACACAGCCTCGTGCGCGCCATTCGTCAGGTCTCTTCTTGGATACCTCCAAACCGTCTGCCTCTTCCCACCGGCCGTGATTCGTTCCCGGAATCGTTCCCCTAAAAGATCGATTTGCGGTCTCTTATACGCGCCAGATTTGAATTGGCAATCTCCGTTCCTTGTCTGTTTGACGGCCAAATGACCGTTAGGTCATAATATATATTGAAACATACCCACAAACTGCTCACAATTATTGGGCGTTTCGCCGTAACCAGTTTCCGAATGTATGTTAACATGGACGCCAAGTAAAAGGTTACGATAATAGTTTTAGCTATTATTGTTTCAAAGAAAACTAAATATTGTCCCGCTAGCTGGGTCGATGGGTTGCGTCTGAAATAATCGCTATTACCTAGTGATAGCCGATTACCCGATCTGCCATCCATACAGAGTGGCGAGGAATCTGAAAACAAATATTTTATCTAGCTACTTATTAGCTCGAATTGGCCAATGAAAATAGTTTTTTTTTCCTTCAAAAAGAAACTTAGGATTTATTGCTTATTGCAACAGAAAGACTGTCCTTTGGTCATGACCTTGTTCGAACCTTTATACTGCACTATACTTCGCGCGCTCTTGATCGACGTCGCCACGAAGGACCATCTTCTCTTCTCCCCGGTGATGCGAATTCCAGAGTCGAATTACTGCGTTCTTCCTTCCTGTTCTTCCACGCGAACGTTGCCGAGCCACTGATACGCACCAATTCAAATATTCGTAGTTCTAGTTCGATTAAAAATGCAAAATAATACCCAATTCTTTACGATTACACAGCGGAAATGTTTTAAAGTTCCACAAATTAATTACTCGTCCAGAATATTCCCGAGTCCTATCATATACGACTTCTCACAAGTTCTAATTTCCGCGTGTTGTAAAAATAATTAAAGTCCCAACTGTTCGTGAGCTATACTTTTAACACACTGTAAATTATTCGGAGTCCAACGTTCCTCAATCTCATGAAAAATTACAAGTTTCAATTACACAAATTATCTATCCGCAAACGACCCGCACAGCGTCACCATATATAACCGAATGTCCGTTTTCTTATTACTGTTCAGCCCTCCAAACCTCGGATTCCCCCTTTCTACAGTTTTCTTCTCAAAACATCAGACATACTTCTGCAGAAGTAGACTATCGTTGCTCTCTCCAACCAATCCCCAAATCGTTTTCAAATCTGACTAGCCACGCCGTCACTTTCAATGCCAGATGAATATTTATCTTGACTACTTGGGTGCCGTTGCTAAGGCGCCATATTCCTATTTAATTACCCTAGCGTTTCCACCCATTTACGACAAATAACATTTAATAAAAATGACTTACATATTGGTATGTCACTATATATAAATATAGTGACATACAAAAAATAACGGACATTTATTTAGGCAAATAAAAGTCGAAATATTGTATATTTTGCAAAATACATGGGTTTCTATGGTGCAGATACGCAGATGACACCGTAGCAACACGAGTTCGTCCTGAGACAGGTGCGGGGGCACTTTAGTAACTGTGAGAGCTGGGAGGTAAACACACCGGAGGCACCATAGCAACGCGAAACAAGTTTGTTTAGAAGTAGGTTCGTAGGCGAGTTCGTTTCGAGGCAGGTGCAGGGTGCACCGTAGTGATCCGGTTGTGATTTGTTCTAAAATAGGATAAAAAGGGGATGTATCGTGAATTTTGTCAGAACAATAGAGAGGAAAACAGCTAGCTTTGTATGGTTGACCAGATTGGGAATTAGGGCATTGCGTCTCGAGTCGTGATGGTGAACGGATCGCTTGCGCTTAGTTATCAAATCGAGACTTAGAGTGATATTTCTCGAGTGACTCGAGTGATATTTCGTGAGAGTGAACATTGAACTTGAACCTAAAATATTGCTAGGTGTGCAACTGGAATTTGTAAAATTTACGTGTTGTACCATTGCAAACTCGGACTTGTAATATTTTCACGAGTGAACTGGAAAGTGAATATTTTCCCATCACCCGAACCCGCGTCACCCGAACAGCCTAGATCATGACTCTGGCCGCGGAAGCCTACGATATCATTTGACGAAGTAATAATACAAGACTCTGAAGATAAAATGCAGAGTTTACAAACTTCACCAAATTCCAGCAGACTATGGTTTAGAGTATCCATTCAAAGGAAAGTATCCCGTAAGAACTAAAGCAATTATACAAGAAAAAAGGGCAAGCAAAATATTTAGGCTGTTATGTATTTTATGAAAAGGACATTGATTTAAATGAAAAATTAATAGATTCAGAAGCATCTGTGAAACAATTCACAGATACTTAAAAAATAAAATAAGGAGAGAAAAACGGGTAAATTTTTTCAATACTGTTGCTAATCCAGTACTCATGTATGATGATGAAACAAAAGTAATGTCAGCGAAGAATAAATCGTGAATCAAAGGTATCAAAAAAGAAGTTCATGGGGAGCACTCTTGGTTATACAATTTTAGATTTTAAAAAATAAACACGGTTATAATACAGGAGTAGAAGGTCGAACCATTGCTGGATACTCTGAGAAGAAACAAACAAACTCGAACATTTGAAGTGAATGCTGAACAAGAGACTACCAGCAATCGTAAGGTATTTTAGATCAGTGGGAAGTGAATATTTGTGACAGATATTTTTCGTTTCGTTTTATACAGGTGGAATAACTGTCATATGCCAAGAACTCCGGGTTTAGTTTGAATGATAAAATCGGCATCCAGCGTTAGGAATAATGACATTGTATGCAAACTCGAAGGCAAAGAATACGTGATGTTAGGACAACCGATCAACACACTTGGTTTGATTGATTTATTGAGTTTATCGTGTATCCCGGCGCGTCAACTGCTTCGGTCATTGGTCCCGTTAGTGTAGTGCGTAATATTTTTTCTCGGGAGATGGCGGTGATCTGTTCCCCCTAACCAGAACACTTCCACCAGCGGGGCACTGCCCCAGTCGGGACAAGCTCTAAGCTCCCGACCGGTCTCCCGGAATATGTGATAGTGTAGTACATGTTAGTGTAAGTGTATGTGCGTGTAAGGGGAGAGGATAGGATAAGGAAGAGGAAGTAAAGATCTCGCACGGTCCGTTGCCCGTTTAGTAGGGTACTGCTCCGGCATTCGCCTGGTGTTGATCGAAGAAACCACGGAAAACTACCGATCAGAGCAGCCGGCCGCTAGAATTCTCCTCCATACAGCGACTGAATTCGACCTAGCTGAAAAGCTAGTGTTGAACATCCTGCCGCCGTCAGGACTCGAACCTAGGACCTCCCGGTCAGAGGCGCTGCAGTGAAATCAGTTGATGCACTGAGCCACCGCTCCCGGTAGCATGCTTCGTGTCATAGCGCTGTGCAGATGGACACGGTCCCGAACACATTATATGCAAAAGGTGTAGAGAGGGCATTGGAAGCCGTGATCTTAGAAGGGCATAAGGAATCACTCTCTAAAGAGATATTGAAACGAACACACGTAAGCGGTTGGTGAGGCGCGAACGGATTTCCAACACAGGCTGAATACTATTTAAATGATAGTGAGACGGGAATTTATGATTAGTTTGAGAGCTTGGTTTTGTTTTAATTGTAGTAGTAAATGGAAAGTGAAAATTTTATTATAGTAGTTGCAATTTGGAATTAAAATAGACTCCGTGTTTCGAGGGGATATTATATTAGGGTAGATTGGAGATGGAAGGATGTTTCAATAAATAGCTGCACATAGTCGCGAGTAGGTGTTTCATACGAAAAGCAGATAGGGAAAATCGCGACCCCGAATTGATTTTATAGGAAATATTAAGTCTTATTAAGACTAAATCGTTGAGGAGGTGGAACATTTTTAATTTGTTAGGCAAGAAAGCAAGAGTTGGATTACAAGCATTCCGTGGACAACATTCTGCAGGTGAGCCGAGAAGCCAAACAAGATATTGTAGTAAGCTTACGGACTATATTCAAACCTGTACGGTGTTTTAATTCTCATGAGATCAATATAAATTGTAATAAATATATAAGAATAAATTTCAATTTTTTATTGTTGAAAAAGGCTGATAATTTATATTAATTGCCATCAATCTAATTATTGGTTTCAATCAACAGTACTTCCAGAAATCGTGATTCAGTTCACATGTAACAGGTAAGGAGTAATATGTTGTATGTCGAACCCATAATTCAATTGGAAGTAAATTTAATAAATTAGTGTTTATATTGAGAGAATTTGTGAGCAAAGTCGGGTAATAGTAGAAATAACAATATTAGCAATAAGAGTAGGAGTAATCCCCTTCATAGTCTTAGATGTTTGTTGAAATAGATTCAAATTTGGCAATAGTGATATATCAGAGAAGAAAGGAAAGAATTTCGCATATCACGTCAGTACAAATGATTTTTTTGGCACCGAAAATATTTCCAGTCTTGGTCTGGTTTCACTGCAATAGTAGTAAAATAGTAATATTAATAATAAAAAGAATAATAATAAGAAGAAAAAGAAGGAAAAAAAGAAGACGTAAGTGTTTTCCTATAATACAAGAAGCATAATCAAGCGAGGGCTCGTCCAACATATTGAGCCACATGTGTGATTGAGTCATTCCACAGTAAAATAAAGAAATGAAAAAAAAGATGATTTTCTTCACTTGATGAGGTAATCTCTAATGACCGAGAGAAAAAGTGGAATTTATTGTTAGCAAATGATGGGCTAAAATGAAGCATTCACTTTCTAAGGAGACAATATTTATACTCTAGAGATCGTCCCCCTTATTCTCCCCCTACATTGCAATGAAATCAAACGACAAACATGAGTAAAAATTTAAACAACAAGCGATTTGTACTGGTTTGCTTCCTCGCCGAGAAACGCCACTGAGACGTTCTATAAAATATTTAATATTGCTTTATTTTTACACCAATCTTTAAATTTGCTGAAACATACATTTTATTAGAAATTTTGGCATTACATTTCCAATAGTTTCATTAGCAGCATCATATATGCATTGGGGGTCAGCCATGGCCTCCATTTAACGCGTAGATTTTATTGACATTTTCTTGGTAACAAACACTATTTAGGTATCACGAATTTTAAATTCCATAACTTAATATTTTAAGTACATTTTATGAAACTATTTTGGCCGTGAAAAAATAGCGTATATACTACGGGAGAAAAATTATTTTTTCTTCTGTATAATTGTAGCCCTCGGCCTAAAGCCCTATGGTAAAAATTGCGAGTACACCTTAGGAACTAATGGTGGTAAAAAGCACGTATTTTCTCGCCCATATTTTCACGCAAAATTACTCAAAAAGTACTAAAATTTTCGAAAAATTGTACATGACCTTATTTCTAAATCTATCTTTAAGGAACAGATTTCATTAAGAGAAAAATCCCTATCTTTAATATTTCAGTGGTGGGAACACTCCGAAAAAATTTGAACTATTGTGTTTTTAACGGAAAATGATACCTGCGCCTTTCTCTTAAACGTCATTCACACTATCCAACAAAAATAATTAAAAACAAAGGGATTTTTTGAAAATTTTGAAAATATCCCAGGGGCTTTATGAAAAGTACCCTCAAAAATTAAAATAATTGTTAATAATAAATTCAAAGCCTCGCGACATTAGCCAATTCGATTGGTATCACTTTTGAAGAAAATCGGGCGAACGGTTTAGCTGCTAGCGTTGTTCGCAGACGGAGAGACGTTTTGCCGTCATACGATATTTCAGTATCAAGGACCTACAAAGCATGGATCGCGGCTACGAAACGTGTT
This sequence comes from Teleogryllus oceanicus, assembly GCA_964035755.1. Lineage (NCBI taxonomy): Eukaryota > Metazoa > Arthropoda > Insecta > Orthoptera > Gryllidae > Teleogryllus > Teleogryllus oceanicus. The sequence continues at coordinate 28,571,814 of CAXIVR010000011.1, read as the reverse complement.
AGGTGATTTTTTCTTCTTCTAAATTTAGCAACTGGATTTATCCACTTTTTCGTTACCAGGGCCCGGCACTAAGTTTTTCTGTCGAAAAGTTTTCGTTTTCCGGAAGCATTACAATACTTTCTTTATACTTCGTAAGCAGTATCGAGAAAGTAAATAGTGATGCTACAAAACGGCACAGACTTTTTCGTATTAGTTAGTTTACTAACATTTTGGACTTGGCTAGCTTTTCGGTCTTCCCATCTATTCTCGCCAGCTTTCCATATATCGCTGACCAATGTGCATTTTTTTGAAACTTTCTTAATTTTACGGTTTTTTAATGGTAGAACCAAAATATTTCTGTAACAATATTACAAAATAGTAAAATCTCGTCCTATATGGAAATTTGAAGCCGTTGAAAAATTTGGAGCTGTTTTTAAGAAAAAAATCGTTTCAGCGTTACTGTAAGTGCTAAATTGGAAGTTCTTTGCTACAGAACACTATTGAGGCTTTAAGCAACTTCATTGGAAGTCGTTTGAAGCACTTGTACTCACAAATGCAATAATGCATAGAATTCGCTGGAAATGTGCGTATAAATGGCGTAAAAGATATTTCAAGAAGATACATTTGTGTAATTTTTTTAAGAAAAAATCAACCACAGAAGAATATGATTTTTATCTCATCTTATAGACTGAATTTTGCACTATGCGTACAAAACGTTTGAAGAAGAAATGAGGAGTCATTTTTTAGAAAATGGCGTTTGAGTGTGTTTAAGAAACCTAAGACATCATGTGAAGCACTTGTTTTAGAAAATTCGAAAAAAGAATTTTACGAATCCTGACTTATTGACACGTTTGCATTCCTGACAGAAAAATATTACCGTTTTGCCCTTGCCGGGGACCTCACCAGACATGAACCCCTGAGAGACATGTGGGAACTCACCAAACGGCCGATCGCCAAGCAAGTCCTCACCACCAAGAGCCAGTTAATATCAATTTTCAACAAAGAATGGCATCCCAACATTGAACTGCAACAAAATGCAAAACCCTGTATACACAGCGTGCCACGATGCTTTGAAGCTATATCTGCATCGACGGTTTGCGTCACTAAATACTAGTATTAATTTTACCTAAAAATAGTTTTACCTAAATATCTTATTGTTTTTATGATTTTAATAACATACCCTCATGAATAAAAAAATCTTCAAAATCAAAACCAAATAGTTTGTTTGAAATATAATAGTTTGTTTTGATTTTTTATTTATTTGGTCAAAAAAACAGTAAAAACTGAATATGACGTATGGAGGAAAAGAATATTTTTCCACGTTTTCTTGAGTACTACAATCCATCCCAACATTTTAACGATAAATAGTTGAAAGTTAAAACAACAACAACAATAATAATAATAATAATAATAATAATAATAATAATGAGAAAAGCGGGAGATTATCAACATTTGAAAAACTAGACATTTTCTTTCCTGAATTAAACTAAAACCCAAAAATCTGAGCCTGCCCCTAATACTTTGGCCACCTACGTTAGGTTTTAGCCATTCAATAGCGATATTGCAATATATGTAGTTCATACATCGGTTATTGAAAAAGAAACATGCGTCTCTCTGCACATGCTTAGTATGAGCACTCGCTCCAAGGAGCGCTGCCGTGGATTTGTCGCCTGACATCTAGCGGCAAGTACTGGCTCCAATCCGTTCGGGAACCGATCGCTCGCCATCTGCTGCCAGCGCGAAGAACTGCGACCACTACGTTAAATCTGCCTTGCTCGCACTGAAGTGTTTTTAATGTGGAAGAAAACTAACTGATTCGAAATGAATTTGAACTTTACTAAACTAATTTGAATTTTATTTATATTTGTTTGAGAGGCATTGATCAATGTACGAATACAGCATAAGTGGTCTAATTATTGTTTTACATAAGGCGATTGCATTGTTTAAAGAAAGTTTGCTTTAGTTGTTCAATATGGACTTTAGTTGAATTAACATTATATTAGTGAGATGTAGTTTTTGGTTATATTATTTTACAACTTAATCTGGAGTCAAAATTCAGTAAAAGTTTTAACATTTTGTTTTTGTGGGATCCATGGGACTGTGATATTTTTGTGAAGCGGACAGGGCTTTTGTGGAAAAGAAATTGTTGCTGATTTTGTCAAGTTGTTTTATTTTTCATTTAATGGACCAGTTTTCCATTTTGTTTAAATACTGTTGAATTTTATTTTTACGAGTTTAATTGAATAGTTGGACTTATAGATTAATTTGTCGGCTGAGAATTGTTCTGTATATGTATGTGTGTATGTATATGTATGTGTGATGTTACTGTGAATATATGTGATATTTTTTTACGAATAGAAGTTTGTTGGGTGTCCTTATGGATTGGCGTTTGTGTATCAGCCCTGGGTGCCATACTCTGTCAAAGGCTTTGGATATGTCAATGTATGTGTCTAATGTGTGTTTTGTTTTGGAAAGCTAAATGGATGTGTTCCAAAAGTCTGAGCAATTGATTTGAAGTAGATATATTGCTGGTGAAAACACTGCTTGTGTTGCGTTCTCTTGTGCTGATATTTCTAATTATCTCCAAAAGCTTTGCTATTTAAGTAATTTAAATTTAATTTTATTATCCCAAATTAATTCTCAGATAAGAATTATTACTTTATCTGAGAATAGACTCTTTGTCCAGAACGAATCTGGGATGAAAGAAATTTATTCATTATCTATCTATCTTATCATTAATTTCAATATCTATTATCTTTTTAATTAATGTCAATTGTAAGAAAATTTACAGTTCACTATGATTGCTATCGCCATTTCTGAATAAGAGAATATTATATTTATCTGTCAAAGAATAATATTTTAATCTGTCAAGCTGAGGAAGCACAAAGACATGAGGATTAATCATGTCTCAAATTTTCTCTACATTAGTTTCGTGGTAAAATATCTTCTTGGGAAAATATTTGTCAATGCCACTTTCTTAACAATTTATCTACATTGTCTTGATTAAAAACGTTTAAACCATTTTCATTTTTCTAATCCAGACAGATGTCTACCAGTAACGAGTCTCCATTTTCTTGTGTGGACTGGTATTTTCATTTGCGTTGTATCATTCTGTATCGTTGAAGCACATAATCTCTTCGCTCAATTTTAAAATGAACATGAAGCAGTGGGACTTGGGTAAATGCTGCAGAATTCCGACTCAAAACTCGCTTCTTTTTTTATTTATTTAATGTCATAAAACAGTTAAAACTGTGTACGAAGTGCTATGGAGAGAAGTGAATTCTGTGCATGTTCTAAAAATTCTGTGCACGTTCTGTGATCCCAACACTAAATCCTATACCACTTGAATTTCGAGTTAATTAAAAAAACGCTTCCATGTAATAGAATCTATTTTCAAGAATAAATCAGCAATACATTTTGAGCTCATATCCATTAAGGCCCTGCGTCAAGGAATAATACTTCCTGCCGCGACGACATGGAGACGATAATTTGAATAATTGTATTTCCCACTGAATTCTAGAAGACGTGCACAGAAAATGAAGATACATTTATGTCCAGAAGCAAAACAAGGGGACATCTCAGCATTTGCTCAATGGATCAGGGAAACTGGACGAAAAATCTGATCGAGATGGAGGTCATTGACCCAGAAGCTGCGATAAAATACTTGTTACATATTGTTTAGAATTATACAGTCCAAAGGTAAATAATACAATAAATATCACTGTTAAAATGTATGTTACTTTCCTTGTGATGCTCAGTATAGTCTCTAATTGTATAGAAATAGTTATGCAACAGAAACGATTTCACTTTGGATTTAAACTTTTCTATCAATTTAATCGCTTAATGTCATCTGGCAAATTGTTGTAAAATAATGTACATGTATTGTATGTGAATGTTTGTAATGAGCTGTTGAAACTGTCACTTGATTTCTACGTCGAGTGTTATAGTAATAGATATCGGCATTTTCTGAAAATATATTCCCGCCCTTACGCAAGTCATTTTCGACAAAAACTACTGATTCATAAATCAACAGACAAGGTAATGGTAAAATTCCTAGTTTAATGAAGAGAGGATTATGAACATGAGTCACGTGGGTAGGATTTGGTTATTATTCGTACAATTCTTTTTTGTTATCTAAAAGTCTGGGAGCATAAGATGTATTTCCCCAGAATATTATGCCATACCTCAAACGGGAATGAACATTTTCAAAATATACCCAACAAGCAGTATGAAGGCTGACTGAATTGAAAGAATTCTGAACGCGTAGCATAATGAACTTAATTTTGTGTTCAATTAATTTAAATGGATGTTCCATTTAAGGTTTGACTGAATTGAGAGACCTAAAAATTTGTTGCCTTAACATCAGTCAATAGTACACCGTTCATTTTCCATGAAGCACAGAATTGTTTATTTGAAGTGGAAAACTGCATTAAAACCGTTTTCTTTTCATTTACTATTAATTTGTTATTTCGGAAACACTTTGAAACATCTGATATTGTACTATTTACGGTTTCTTTATTGCAAAGAATGTTCGTATCATCCGCAAAGAGAACTGTTCTTCCGTTTCGAATCGTCGAGGGCATATCGTTTACGTAAAGTAAGAACAGAATAGGTCCTAAAATCGATCCTTCTTAGGGCGCAAGTGGATAACGTCAGATTCCGACTTGGATATCTTACCGATACAATGCCAGATGTTATTTCCGGAAGGTAATGAACGGAAGGCTCTTATAATTCTCACTTTAGGCCACTTTCGTAACTGCTGCACCTCAACGCGGTCGTCGACGGGTTAATATTGCGTTTTACCACAAAATGTGCTGGTAGTGGAGGCCGCACATAAGCATTTATTTCCCCGCCGGCCAAGAAGTGCGTCTTCGTTCTGTCCGCTTTTTTCTTGTGTCACCAAATGAAGTACGTCGCAGATCCTCTAGCGACTCACAGCTTGGCCAATTGGTCATTTCGAAATTTAATAAAAAGAGCAAAATGACTCAGTGCGAAGCGAGCTGACTTCGCAGTCGAGAGGCCCGGTTTCGATTCCCGTGCCAGCTATCCCGACCGGGGTTTTCGTGGTTTCCCTGGATCATACAGGCGAATAGTGGGGTGGTTCAAAAACGCCACGATCACCTCTCATCATCATCATCATCATCACATCATCATCCTAGCACCTCATATTTCATATTTCAAGGCTTAACAACCTTGTTTTACCAAGGGATACAGCTGAAAAGCTGATCCCCACAATGACACACGTTAATCCTTTTCCGGGATAGAACACGGCAGGGCGTCGGACGAGAGCGTGTAGCGTGATCAGAAATAGCCGTAACGTAAATGCAAATGATAATAATAACAATAACAATAATAATAGTAATAATAATAATAATAACAACAACAACAACGTCAACTTTTGATAAACGATATAATTAAAAAATTTTAAAAAGTAAATGTATCTTCATTTTGTCTCCCGAAAACAGACTCCAAATCGCACTCTTGCTATTTACTGAGCTAAATCACACAAATTTGTCATCGCAGGTCCCTACATAATTTATACCCATGAAGGCGGCCTTAATCCTTAATTCTTATAGAACTGATTGAGCTATATGAATATGTCGTAAATGCAATAAATAATAATGATCATAATATAACCGTGAGTAATACACAAATTTTTTTAAACTTTCACCGAAATGTTAGTGAAGGAAAGAGATTTCCTTCTGATTTAAATTTTTATTTAATGAAGGGAAGCCAGAATGGGCATAAATGATGAAAACATAATTTTTTACTTTTTTTAATCATTAATTATTTTGTAGTTGTCTCTGTTAAATAAGCCAAGTTTCGTCTTAATATGTTATCTCTAAGTATTTGGTCGAAGTTTTTTTAAATTTTGAAGTTTAAATTTCTCGGGACTTGGCGGTGATGTTCCCCCGCTGGATGGCGAGATCCGGCACCGAGCTACCGTCGGCTAGTGGGGTTTCCTCTTACCAGGACTTTCCCACCAGCGGGGCATCGCCCCAGCCGGGACAAGCTCTAAGCTCCCGACAGGTCTCCCGCAATATGTGGTAGTGTAGTGCGTATTAGTGTAAGTGTGTGTGTAAGGGGAGAGGATAGGACAAGGAATGGGAAGGACAGATCGCTCGCGGCCCATGGCCCGTTTGTTAGGGTACTGCTCCGGCATTCGCCTGGTATTCATCGGAGAAATCACGGAAAACTACCGATCGGAGCAGCCGGCCGCTAGAATTCTCCTGCAGACTGCGACTGAATTCGACCTAGCTGAGACGCTAGTGTCGAAAATCCTGCCGCTATCAGGACTCGAACCTAGGACCTGCCGGTCAGAGGCGCTGCAGTGACATCCGTTGATGCACTGAGCTACCGCTAATGGTTTATATTTGGAGTTTATATAGAAGTGGGCGTGGCCGTTTCGACATGTCGTTGGTGTTTTTCAGCTTTCGTTGTGAGAAAAAGTTAATAGTTTGCTTTCTAGTGTTAGACACACGGTTTCTAGAAACAATTGAGGGTTGAATAGAATCAAAATATCAGTGTTATGTTGGCCCAGCATATGGACCAGGAATGCACTTAAAAAGTTAGAAGCCATTTCCCATAAGTTTAAAAATGTTCATTTTTAGGGAACATTTTCTAAAAAACTGCTAATAGGATGCTCAAATTTTAACTGAGTATGAAGCACAAAAGTTCACATACTTAAGCGGGGTGAATTTATAAAATGTTAAATACTTTAGACAATAATCGTATAAATGTTGGTATTTTGAAGAACAAAACCGATTACAATGGACAAAACATTATATAAAAAATAGCAATATTTTTAGAAAAAACCTTATTTCGTTAAAATACTTATAATGAATCAATACTTACATAAAATGTCAAGTCTGTGAATTAAGTAGTTTCTGAGAAAATGTTCCTTACATGAACATTGGCGAGATAGGCCATTCCGGCTCCTCTTAATAGAACAATTAAACGTTATGTATTTCAATACATGTAAGATCTCAAGTTTGTGTATTCTTGTAATATTTAAAGTAGTTTTATTTTATGATGGAGCGACTTCCGGAGTAATTAATAAATGCGGGAATTAAAAAGAAAATTGGAACCTTTCAATCGCATTATTATTATTATTATTATTATTATTATTATTATTATTATTATTATTATTATTATTGACCATTGTAGAAATCACGACCATTAATAAGTAGTAGGATATGGATCACGGGATCGGTCAATTAATGAAATACATTAGTTTGCCAACGTTTCGGAATATTTAATTCCTTCATCAGAGCTAACAAAAAGCACAATCACAAGAAATAAGGACAACTTTTCTGAACAACAGCATTAGAAATCACACAAAAATGCCATGAAAGAAAAATATATACATGAAGACATGAAGAAAAACAATGAACATACATGAAGAAAAATAAATAAACAAATAAAATAAAAATTTTACAAATTAAAACAAAGAAAAAACAAATTCTACATTGTATATATAAGCCAAGGTAATATGAACGGTACACACCTTACTAATACATAAACTGGTCAAACATCATGTTCGCCCAATTCCAAAATAGAGTTGCTGAAGCACACAAGTCCATTGAAAGTCAGACCAGGGCCACGACCCGAAAGAAAGTGAATGAAAAAAAAACAACCGTGTATTGTCAGGACCACGTGCTGAGCAACTCCATGCCGGAAACATGCGTATCCGGTTTCATTTACATTATTCATTTATTTATTTATTTTCCTTTTTTTATATCTTTTTTTTCTTTTTCTCCGACCATGTGTTACGGAAAAACAATTTTTAACAATTATTTGTATTACTAAATTATTAATAAACTACCCTTAATAGATATCTAGAGTATTGAGATAAATGTATATAATATTATATTTACGTACTTCCGGTAAATGTGTGTTGATATTTATTTTACTTACATACATAGGGTCAGTTTTCGTTGTATTATTTATTTATTTTAATTAATATGATACATCCGGCTGGAATTCGTCCATTTACACTTGGGCACTTAGAATTCCTCCAATACGGAGCCACCCATACGTGATCTTTGGAGATCTTGATGTATAGTGGCGTTTGATAAAACCAGGGAGCATTGCTTAATAATCTGAGACTTTTTGATTGAAATCTTTATTTTTGTTTGTTTATTTATTTTTTAGTCAAAAAAACATTCAAAAACTGTATGTGACGTATGGGGGAGAAGATCATCTGCGCACGCTTTCTTGAGTTTCAGAGTCCCTTCCCAACTATTTAACTATTAATAGTTGAAAGATGAAAGAAAATAATAATAATAGTAATAATAATAATAATAACAGTAATAATAATAAACAAATTTATAAAAGCGAGGGATTAACATTTCAAAAACTACATATTTTCGTTGTCAAATTATAGAAAACTTATTTTTAACGGTAAAGGAACAAACAGATTTGAATTTTCTGTATTGTTTACAAATAGAAACTCACCCTCAGCTCTACTACCACTACAAACAAAAGGAAAGTTCAACAAAACGTGCGCATAGTGAAGCTACATTTACGTTTAATCTTTGAATTATTTCTACATTTGAATGTGAGGCTGTTCCCCAGAGTTCAATTCCATATGTCCATATGTGTTTCAAAATTGTTTTGTAAAGTAAGACATTATTTTCTAGACTTAAAGAAGATTTTCTCCCTATTAACCATGGCAGTTGCGTATATTTTAGTTCTGCTTCCTTTCTTTTATTTGAAATATGTTTCTTCCAGATTAACTTTTTGTCAATATTGTAGCGTCGTGTCGCTAAAAAAAGCGTGGGCACGTGGCGCGTGGTGGGCACCGGATGCGTAGACAAAGGCAGAAGCTATGACGCACGGGGTTTTTCTGACAGGGTGTGCGCATCGTTAGGGCGAAGGCAATGGAAGCGGCGGGCAACGTCGCGAGGGCTATATAAGGGCCGTGAGAACAATAGCTCCTTCTTGTAATACTGGCAGAGGCAGCGTAGGTCGTCCGTGATAGGTGCGAGCGTGCTCGCGGCGAAGGAGCTGGCAGTTATTGTCGTGACTAGTGAGACATGTAGTCTCTGTCAGGGCAGGCGGTACTACGCACGGCGAAACATTAGGTAGTATGTTGCGGTGTGGTAGCCGTTGTAAATATCTCTCCTAGCAGTGGGGTCTATTTAGTTAGTTAATTGTATACAGTGCATTGGTTATTTGTGACTAGGGTCAAAATTGTGAATAAATCTGCTGTTATTACATCCCACTCTCGTCCGTGTACTGATTACACCCGTATGACGCCACAATATGTAGTCCGAGATATGTAACGGCGATTACGTTTTCAATTAGTTTTCTATTTATTTCTATTCTTGTATTTATTGTTTTTCTTAGAGTAAATGTTATACATTTGGACTTTGTTTCATTCAGTCTTATTCTCCAGAGATTAAACGATTAGTTAATATGCGCCAGATGATTTTTCAATGTTCTTGTTGCCGTTCCTTGGTTTTCATGCGAAGCTAGCAGGGCTGTGTCATCTGCATATGTTGCGGTGATGACATCCGGTGACTGAGGTAAGTCAGAGGTGTACAGGGTGGACAGGACTGGTCCAAGGATGCTGCCCTGTCGTACTCCTGATAGTATTGGATGGAACGATGCTATTTCATCTCCGAATTTTGTTTAGAAAAATCGACCCAAGATGAAGGATCGAATTATGTTATAGAATGAATGAGGCAGACATTTCTTAATTTTATATAATAAGCATTGATATAATAAGCACTTTGTCAATGGCTTGCGTATAACTTTATATTATATTATTTTCATTTTGTCACCATGTTTGTTTATTGTATGCAAGTATTTTTTTTGTTGTTTTTTGTTTGTGTTATGCTATTCTAATAAGATGTAATTTTTCTTTCTCTAGTTGGACAACTGTATAAAAATAATATTTAAAAATAACCAGAACTAGATGGTTTCTTTACATGTCAACAATTTATGTACAATTGTATTTGCCGAATGTTCATGTAGAACAAATTGCAAATAAAGCAGATGTTAAAAAATCATCATAAGGTGATTCCGGTGATCCGTGTAAGACCATTAAGGAGTTTATATTTTACGAGCGCCCGTTATCTTCGTTAATTTATTGTAATATCACGATACATCAAACTTCACTTGGCGGCATGGTTTAACATTTTCTTAGATCTTATTGATCACAAACCCATGTTTAATAACGGAAATTTAAGCACCATTTTTTAGCAAACTCTCAAATAAAATAAAAATGATATGGGAGTTTCGTTCATCGTTAACAGAGAGAAGATATCCATTCTCAAAATGCGTATTTTCAGACATTTGTAACGTTTGTGATAGTTGTGAGGTGAAAAAATTAATGAACTTATCTTTATTTACAATCCACATTGCAGTAGTTTACGTAGGATAATGTCCATTTTAAATTCGAAAAACTGTTCACCTATTCACTATTGTCATATGATTACTTCTGAAATGTGAGATCTATATTTCCTTCCGTTGGGAAAATAAAGATTATAAACAACTCAACATGAGTAGAAAAGGAATATTTAAAAGCCGATTTAATCTTCCATTGTTCATAGAAAATTGACCTGACGCGAAATGCCAATTCATTCTGCGCAAAAAGAACAATTATTACTTACCCAAATACCTTGAGAATGACGTTCTTTTTATTTCCATTTGAATAATAACTGATGTTCGTAAACATCCAACCGACCATGCCAATTCATCAAGGCTCACGCACTATTCCACGTTGAAGGACAACTTTTTACAAACGTCTGTCGAACACTCATAAACACGTACAGGAGAGAGAGAGAGAGAGAGAGAGAGAGAGAGAACAGACAGACAGACAGGCAGACAGACAGAGATAGAGAAGAGAGAGGGAAAGATAGAGACAGAGAGAAAGAGAGAGAGGAGAAGAGAGAGACAGAGAGACAGAGAGAGAGGGAGACACAGAGAGAGACAGAGAGAGAGGGATAGATAGATAGATAGATAGATAGAGATAGATAGATAGATAGAGAGAGAGAGAGAGGCGGGGTCGAGTAGAGAGAATAATGTCAATGGAATAGCACGCTCGACGATAATTCTGCGTATTGGATGAACTCACATTTTCTTTTTTCCGAATATGTGAATTCCGAAATAGGAATGTGAGTTATCATGGAAATATCGTGGTTAATTTCGTAACAAAAGCCCGATTAACAAATGTAACTTGTTTAATTGTTGTTTTCCGAGAACAAGCATTATTCGTTGTTTACGCATCATTTATTGCCGCAAATTCAATAGTATGATAATGACAATAATGGAAACGTTTTTCTAACACTATTGACTGAATGACATGAATTTTAGACAACTAAGTCGAAACCAGGAAATTATTTCCAAAACGTGAAGTTTCCTGATGAAATTCGAGAAGGTGACAGCGCTATCTTCGAACCGACAACGAGGAGCGGTTGCCACATCAGCCGCATTCAGGTCAGCTCCGCAACTGCGAGGCTCAGCCCCAGAAATGGCCATGATTTGTTCCCATCCCGCCAGCGTCGACAGCCGCGCGCCGCTGGTGAAGCAATGAACACCCACGCCACCGCACACTGGTTCAATCCGGCCTAAAACCTGGTCATAATTGCAAAGACCAGGGGATTTGCGTAAAAATAGGTATCAACGGGTTTTTGAGATCACTGAATTTGGATATCAGAATGACATACCAAATTTCAAATGGTAGCATAAAAATGGCGGATCGACTCATTTAAAAACAAACAAAAATGCATAAAAAATATACATATGGGGTTCTGGAGACCAGTTATTTTGAATATCGTAATGAAATTTCAACATTCAAAATGGCGGTTTCGAAAATGCTAACTGACTCATAAAAATACACCCGATATGTGTAGAAATATGAATACAATGGTTCTCGCGGTAGCGGGTCAATACTTTTATCATTCCTGAAATTTATATCAGTAATTTTCATATTAAAAGTAAGTATCAGAAGGAGAAACCGAACAAATTTACAGAGAAAATAATTTCCTGTTTCGTCGAAGACACTTCTGGGAATCTAGTGTTTAATCGTCCAATGCGGCATTGCAGTAAATTGGCTATAAAACAAAAAAGTGCAGATATGTGCAGCTAAATGTGTGTTATACTGATTAAGGGCATTCTACTGGATAAATAAAAAAATATTGAGGTAGGAATACGCAGGGCAAAAAGTATAATCCACAATATAAATGACTAATATTGTTACGCTCCATAGGTTAGAGTTCAGCCGTGTTATATATAAAATTATTTTTTTTAAAATTTTTTTAATTTCACAAATATAGTCGATAAGAATCAATGAATTCGAGTGTTTCGAGCCACAGTAAATTTACGAGACCGGAAGACAAAAATGAAATAACGTTTAGGAGCTGAAGTAGTGTGCTCCAATGTCTTCGGAACGAGATTTGCTAAATCAGAATTCCGAACACGCACTTTGAATTTTGCCATTATGGCCAGGTTTTTGGCCCGATCGAACCACTGTGAGCCGCAACGAGGAAGGCAAAACCGAGCGCTGACGCCGTCTTGTCGACCCGCGCTTGTTACGCGGGCTACTCACCGCTCGCGTCCTCTGCGCCTCCGCACTCCGCCACACTCCTCCACCCCCCACCCCACCCCCCGCGTCGCCGCCACGGGCTTCACCGGGAGAGGTGGCTCAGGGCATCTACTGATGTTACTGCAGTGCCTCTGACCTGGCGGTCCTAGAGTTCGAGTCCTAACGGTGGTAGGATTTTCGACACTATCTTGTCAGTTAGGTCCAATTCAGCCAATGTTTGGTAAAGAATTCTAGCGGCCGCCTGCTCTGATCGATAGTTTTCCGAGGTTTCTTCAACATTACGCGAATGCCGGAGCAGTACCCTAAAAAACGGGCCACGGAACGCGCGCGATGTTCCTTCCTCTTCCTTGTCCTATTTTTATCCCTTTCATACACACATTTACACTTACATGAACTTCACTACCCCATTTGTCGGGTGAACAGAGCGTGTACCGGCTGGGGCGATGCACCATTCGTGGGAGATACTTGGTTGGGGAAATCCCCGCTACCCGAAGGTAGGCCGTTGACGCGTCCGGATCACAAATCAATAAAAAAAACCTCGCGCTTACCAATAAAGAAAATGCTACGCATGTCTAAGACCATCTGGTCCCTGAGCGCTTCGAGTAATTGTCGACTAGCGGCGCCAGCTACCGAGACCATATTCTCCGCCCCGCTGCGCTTCGTCTTGGATAGACCCCGTCGTCCCATTACGTCGTGGCAAGACGCATTCCACTGATCCGCTCCGTCTCTAATCCATCCCACTCTGCCTCGCTCCAACTCTCTCTGTACAGCCCCGCCCCGTCACCATCTTCATTCCCTCATGCTCAGACTCGCTCTAGCTCGTCCACAAACAGAATCCTCCTCCTGTATTCTCTCCTCGTTTCACCCCCCCCCCCCTTCTCTTCCCCGCCCGCACGACACCCGTCCCACCGCCCCTTCCCCCCGTCCCATTCCATCCCGTTCTGTACCGTCCCGTCGCGCACCCTTCACATCCCATTACGTCATCCCCGTCATCCCATTATTTATTTATTTATTTATTTATTTTACGTAAAAAAACAGTTAAAAACTGCGTATGACGTTCTATGGGGAAAAGTGAATTGTGTGCACATTTTCAAAATTCTGTGATCCCTACACTAAGTCATATACTACCTAAATTTTGAATTTTGAAAGGGAGAAAAAAAAACAAAAACTCCCTATAAAATCTATTTTCAAAAATAAATAAGCAATAAAGGGGAAAAAAAAACAATCAAAAAATTCCCATGTAATAAACTCTATTTTCAAGGATAAATAAGCAATAAATTTTGGCTCTTATTACTTCCTGCCGCGACAACATGGAAACGATAATTTGAATAATTGTATTTCCCACTGAATTCTAGAAGACGTGCACAGAAAATGAAGTTACATTTATATCCAGAAGCAAAACAAGGGGCCATCTCAGCATTTGCTCAATGGATCAGGGAAACTGGACGAAAAACCTGATCGAGTCCCGCGTCACCCCGCCACACCCAGTCCCGGCCCGTCCCACCATGCTCCGCCCCGACCAGCGCGTCGGTCTGGCAGGCCACGTTCCGTTCCATCCCAACACGCGTCGCCATGCCCCGTCCAGTTCCCGGCCCGCTCCGCCCCGCCCCACTGCTCGCCGCGTGAGGCGCTGCGGATGACGCAACGGCAGCGCTTCCGAGCGTGAGCTCAGCGCGTGACGCGACGCGACGCCGCACCGCACGCGCACTCACGCACGCACGCACGATCCGTGCCGGAGCTTGATTCCGGGCGCGTCAACTGCTTCGGTCATTGGTCCCGCTAGTGTAGTGCATGTGTCCCCGCTGGATGGCGAGATCCGGCGCCGACCTACCGTCGGCTACTGGGGTTTCCCCCTAACCAGGACTCTCCCACCAGCGGGGCACCGCCCCAGCCGAGACAAGCTCTAAGCTTCCGACCTAAGTCTCCCGGAATATGTGGTAGTGTAGGGCATGTTAATGTAACTGTGTGTGTAAGAGAAGAGGATACGATAAGGAAGAGGAAGGACAGATCGCGCGCGGTCCGCGACCCGTTTGGTAGGTACTGCTCCGGCATTCGCTTGATGTTGATCGGAGAAACTACGTAAAACTACCGATCAGAGCAGCCGGCCGCTAGAATTCTCTTCCAGACAGCGACTGAATTCGACCTAGCTGAAAAGCTAGTGTCGAAAATCCTGCCGCCGTCAGGACTCGAACCTAGGACCTCCCAGCCAGAGGCGCTGCAGTGACATCAGTTGATGCACTGATCTACCGCTCCAGGTAAGATGCCGTTGAAGTAGGGACACACGACGTTCAAACCGACTTCTTTAAAAACGTTCTTACCACTGGTGAATTCTTTGATACACCGCGTATACCGCCTGTATACCTAGTAATTCGAAGTGTATGATAAATGTTTCATAAATTCTGGTGATGCTCTAACAAGTTATTGAGATTTTGAAAGCTTTCAAACAGATGCGAAAAAATAACTCTTTTGCTACCGAGAACCAGTCAGTCTTCCGCATCCGTAAGGGCTATGAAGTGCGATAGTGTGAGAAGTTTCAAACAGTTCTTAATGTGGTCCAGAGAATTCGCTAGCGCTGGCGAAGGCACCGCGTCCCAGTCGCGATAACCTAGGACTCCTCATGTGTCAAGAGCGGGGAAAGGGGAGTATGCGAGGCTGGATGGTCGTTAGGCACCCGAAAATATTGTGGTGAACAGTTCTTCTGTGGTCGTTCGTAAGTTACGCTTCTCTCTAGTTTTTGTGAAAATGGAGTGTGTTAATGAACCGAAAGTTAGTTGTTTGTGTAATTGTCTTATAGAATAATTATGAAGAACGGAATTTCATAGTATTGGGAATTCAGAAAAGCTCAAAATAAAAGACAATACTAGAGGTAGCTTCCATAAAGTTCGGTGTTAGAAATAATGTTCAGGATCGCCACTGGTTCTTACGGAATATTACGTAATAGTTTTACCAGTATGCACAGTCTCGCCTCCTTTTTGAAAGTGCACAGATGTCGGCCGCAGCTTTATCTGGCCAGGTTTCGTGATTAAAGTAACAATTTTCATCTTAACAGGAATATAAAAATGTTCTCGAACAGGTTTACGAATACAATCGTTGATGATACGGGGAACTGCCGTACGCAGCCGTCGGTTCAGAGTTTAAGACAATCATAAGCCACCGCGGGCACGGAATTGTCATCCAGTCGTTCGTGATTATCCGGACGGGTAAAACGGAACAGATAAAACCGCCACCTCGTACAAAAGTTTAAGAACCCCTTTATATTGCTCTAACTAAGTTCAGTACACCCAACATCTGTTATATGTCTGTTGCACCCTGTGTTAGGCCCATGATTGCTTGCAAACATTTTTCCACGTTAAGTAATCAAAAAAACGTGTTTCAAAGTGAGTTCACTTACATCAACTTGTTCACAATATTCAAACAATACATTTTAAGTGTCATTCTGTGATTGAAACTGTCTTGTCTTTTCAATGCTACCTTGTGTTTTACTGCCTTGTCTTTTTAATGCCAATCCCTTATTACGTCAATACACTCGTATAGTACGGACTTCTAAAATGATCAATGCGACATAAAATATCTAAGACAAGCAAAAAATTGAATTTATAATATATGTGAACGTTTTAAGCATTTTAGTAGTTTCGTCCTCTATTGTTAACATGACGAAACTATATTCATTTCATTTTTAAAAAATTATAACTTTTTCACACTCATTCTAGCTACCCTTGATTCATACTTTTCCGCTTGTTTTTGTTTACACGTTCCTTTCGATAATTGTTCAACATGCATACTTACTTTCTACTTGCACAAGGAATGCAATGTACCATCTGAGTCGACAAAAGTAACATTAGCAAATTAGAACTGCTGAGTGAGTGGAAACTATTGCGATGTAGGACTGGCTGCTTGAACATGAACACTTGTGTAATCTCGCAAGAATAGAAACATGGTAAATTTTGTACATTTTTGGTGGTTGAGTAGCTATTAGCTATTTAGTAATACTTAAAAAATATAAACGAGTAACTTATTAAGGTAAGTCACAAAC
This sequence comes from Teleogryllus oceanicus, assembly GCA_964035755.1. Classification (NCBI taxonomy): domain Eukaryota; kingdom Metazoa; phylum Arthropoda; class Insecta; order Orthoptera; family Gryllidae; genus Teleogryllus; species Teleogryllus oceanicus. The sequence goes on along the minus strand of CAXIVR010000011.1, from coordinate 28,555,249 downwards.
ACATCTCTATAATAATCACATTAGTGCGTGAAATTATGCACGTTATGCATCTACACACTCCCGAGGACACAAATATACATCACTTCGAAGTCATCCTCAGTTGAGTACCAAGAAGAGATTTTTGGTGGAGTTAATGTTATGAAAATTCACACTATTTCAAGTTTAGAATTATTATTGTTGTTGATTTTATTATTATTAATATTATTACTACACATCTTTAAGTTGTAAAAAGTACAACAATTACCTCAATTGCTTTTCAATAATCTGTAATAATTTTGTAATACTGGTGTTTTGGAATTATTTAAAATATCAAGAGGAATTTTATTTCTTCAATTCAAATCAATTTTTGATTCCTACGAATCGTCTCTTACTTCAGAACTTCTAGTACCACTTGTGACTTCATTGAGTCATTTCATTTCAAAATTCGTATTGGCCACAAAATCTCACAGTTTCAAAACGCGACTTTGCGTGCACTGTTTTTGTGTAGTGATCACAAAAACAATCAAATAATAATTATAAAAAAAACGTCTAGAAAGTCGATTTTTCTTTTCTTTTAAGACCCATGTCCCTCATGCACTTTGCTTTGAAAGACTTAAATAAATTGATATGTGAAAATTAACACAGGTTCTATTTATTATTATTCTAACTTTTTCCAAAAATTAAATTTCGACACCGAAGTCGTATCCGTAGTTCGTAACATTGATTTCACGTAACTGTACGCAGCCTCGGTCAATTGTGCTCTAAAATTAGATCGTTTGGATCTTCCATCACACAAATTCGCTGATCGTTTCTTTGGTGATGAAAAACTTGAAAATTCCGTAAAAAATATAACCATGCTTCTTTCGCGTTCCTTTGTGAAACAGAAAAAAAACTTTGTAATATGATTTTCTAAACTGCGGGTTTCAAATTCTCATAAAAACATTATGGCATTAACCAGAATGTTGACCACTTTCTGACTCTACTAACAATAAGTAATAGTCGCAATGTGCTAACAGTTCATATATTTGCTTTGTGCTCACTTCGTGCCCTGTTGAAAAACAAGGGTTTACAAATAACCATTGTACATTGTTGCTTTCACAAAGTTGCTTCTATTCCACATCAATATTCTTCTGTGTCTGGTATAAACAATACAGTTAATAATGGTCTGCAAAAGTGAAATTTTCGTTATGTAGATTTAAATAATATTCATATAGTACAACTGTGATATGGGAAATTTTTTTTAATTTATCAAATTATAATAATAAAATAGAATAATAGTAATAATAATAAATAATTTAACACAAATAATCCGTTTAGTAATTATTATTCAAACATGCTTGGAGTGATTGCAAGTGAACATTGAAAAAATTATTAATTGCTCTATTTCTTATTAAATTATGATTTAGAATTGACTACCTAAATCATTATCTAAAGCAGATTCACCGTGGTGCCCTTGGATTCAACATATCAACATTTGCTGTTGCGATGTTTCCTGAAGTCTTTGGTATTTTCTTATCTGCTGCACCAAATAAGGTATGCTTTGGGTCGGACTTCCTGGTGTAGCAGGTTATTGCAAGAAACACCAACGTAAACCGAGCAACAAATATAGAAATGACTTCATAATTGAGAAATCTGTGTACATTTTTTCCTTAGTAGTTGATTAAACATAAGATTTTCCGTTAAAAAAAACGACACTAGGAAACCTGATCAGGTAACGAAATTGTTACTCCCGGCCTACTGAACACGGATCACTTATTAATCTTTTGAGACTATTCCAGAAATTCTAAATTAAATATTCAGGCTAAATTAATTTTCAACTTTCTTATGTGAACTAATTTATTAATGCTTTAAATAATACCGGCAGAGGTGGCTCAGTGCATCAACTGATGTCACTGCAGTGACTCTGACCGGGAGGTTGTAGGCCCGAAGGCGGCATAATTTATTGACACTAGCTTTTGGGCTAGGTCGAATTCAGTCGCTGTCAGGAGAATTCTAGCGGCCGGCTGTTCTGATCGGTAGTTTTCCGTGGTTTCTTCGATCAACACCAAATGAGCAGTACCCTACCAAACGGGCCACGGACCGCGTCCGATCTTTCCTTCCGCTTCCTAGCCCAATTCTCACCCCCCTCCCACACAAACAAGCACTGCACTAGCACACATGCCGGGAGAGCGGTCGGCGACCTAGAACTTGGGCGGTGCTCCGCTAGTGGGAGATACCTGGTTGAAGAAAATCCCCCTAGTCGATGGTAGGTCGGCGCCGGTTCTCGCCATCCAGTGGGGGAAGATCACCGCCAACGGCTGATGATAAACATGCACTACACTTACGGGACTAATGACCTCATTAGTTGACTCGCCCGGAATCAAGCTTTAAATAATCCTCTTAATGGCTGAATATTTGTCAAATGAGTATATTTAACCAGAATATTTGATTCTCTTGCAAACAACTTCGCCATTGCACAGAATTTTAGGTAGCGTGTGTTCGAATCTATCTCATATGTAGACTGTATTCCAAAAGTACCTACCACGGTCATTTTCATGACCCTCCCTTATCTTTCCCGTTCTGCTTCACAGCATTCCTGATAGACCATATAAAAATAGGAAATTCAATGGTTCTAATATCTATATCATGAAAGAGTATTGGGTTTCAAAGCAAGCGGAGCTATGGAATGTAATCATGGAAACGAGAAATGTATGAATCACAACTAAAAATAGGAGTCACTGTAGCGTGTGGTCGAAAATTGTTGCTGGTCGCTTGTTCCGTTTATGGTTACATTTTTTTCAGATGCAAGAAACATACAATATAATATATCTTAATGTTCTGATTTATGTATGAGCAAGTGCCCTTACGTGTTGGTCAAGCGATAAAAGTATTTATTTTTACAGTAAACAACGGGGAATGGATGGAATGTGAAGATGGCGTCGGAGCAAGATGGACAACAGAGATGCTCAGCTATTAGATAGATTTGGTTTATTTAGCCTTTTCGTGTATTAGTTATACAAAATACATATTTACATACATTGTTTATATACAGATTATTAACTATTTACAAAAGTAATTTTCTACTTTGATATATTCGCCTGTTGCCAACCTTGCTATATTATTAACGTACATATTAAATTATTTTCTCAGAGTATTACAGTTATTAATAAGGTCGTCATAATGAAACGAATGTCTTTGAATATTTTAATTACGACGGCTTCAAAGTAATTTTTATTTCTTTTTGTAATATATTAAACACTAATCAGCAGGTAAACACTGCAGCTGTTCGATCCAATAATAGGGCCTTATATTTCTTTGTTTTTTATGCGACGTAAACGTCGAATGTCGTGTAAAAGTTTGCATTGAACGTATATAATGAATGGACGTAGTTTTACAATATTTGCAATTTTATAAGAGTTCAAGCGCATATATACACAGTTATGTTTTAAAATTATCGTTAATACTCCTTATAGTATTTGATGCTAAAAATAGTGTTACGAGTTTTTAAGAGTAAATTAGAACGCATGTTTTTAATGAAGGTGATAATAACACGGACAGAAGCGCTATTTAGCTATTAATGCACCGTCGGAGATATCTTTTTTGAATTCCTGAATTATAAACGACCTTTTTCGTTTATAAAAAGAGTTGTTTTAAGGCACAGATTATGTCGTGTTTGCCGTTTAATGCATGAATAATTGCGTCATCACACATTCAGACAATCGCAGCGAGAGAATAGGCGGGGTGGGAGGGTGGCGTTCACCAGAAAAGCCGACTACTACACATTTTTTTACCACAGTTGTGAAATACCCGTGACGCCGCACTAAAGTTGTTCTCAAAAATTAACTTTTTTAAAAATTATTTATTCAAGGTCGCCTTATAAACAGCTAGGTCATTGGCGCCCACAGTTACAAAAATACAGTATTTACAAATTCACATACTAGTTACACATTTTCATGGGATACACTAACACAAATCCTAAATCTAGATGTTATACATAGGGCAGAGAATGTAAATACTATTTAGCATATTAAATTTGGTGAGGAGTTCAGGGCAATGAAGAAGCGGATGCAGCTACGAAGGCAGCAATCTCTCTCCCCGAAATTGATACTGAAGCTGGCGGCACACTCCCCGACTTTAAAAACTACCTCTTACTTCCTGTTAAGAAGCTTTGGGACCGGAACTGGAAAATGTTGCCTTCCGAATTACAAGCAGTTAGGAAGAATATCGAGGAATTTCCCATCACTTCCATTAGACTTAGCAGAAGACATCAAGTGCTTATAACCAGACTCCGTATAGGACATTTTAAACTCAGTCACAGCTACCTAATTAAAAAGGCTACTCCTGATCCTTGCCCAAATTGCGGACTCCCAGTTTCCACGAAGCATAGTGATGGCGACTGTGAGAACAAACCTTAACATCAATGATAATCTCTACTGTATATTCAATTGTTATCTCGGTCAAAAGAAAATTATAGAACTCCTCCCCAAGATTAACTTTGATTATAAATATATAATACTCTTATACAAAAGAATAACATATAACACCCGTTTAGAATATTGCTTTATTGCTTTCAAATAAATTTGAAAACTCTCTTAACGTGTCCTGTTTTAAAAACATGTACTCATGCAATAAAGAGTAACATTGTAAACTAGTTGCATGTAATCCTATTCTGCGATGTTTTTATACAATGATTATTGTATTTTTCGATCAAATACATTGATATTATATTTTACTGCCTAAATTCTCAATATTAATATATTTCATAACTACTCACATGAATGTTATTCTGTATACTAGTCAACACATTATTACACAACTAATTTAATAAATGAGATGGTTAGATTTTGTCATTGTTAGTGTACTATTTTGTAGTGTATTAACGTCTATTCATAAATAGGCTTACTCAAACTGCGATAAAGAGGAGGAATTGGTGTAGGAACTTAGAGAGGGGGCAAAGATAGAGCTTGGGAAGATAGTAGAAGCAACTCGTCTTGCGAATGAAGCACTTTCTAGCTTCCGGCGAGGGAGCTCCCTCGTCCCTCGTTTGCTCACATCCGTGAACCCGTGAGCGGGGCGAGGGAAGATAACTGGCTGGGAAAAGGCGACTTGAGTTCCGCCTTTATCTCGCCCTAGCCCTTAGCAGCGGAAATACACAGGTTGCAGTTTTGTTATTCACACGTTTCTTACATTTTCACATGAAAGCAAAGAACTGCTTTCGAAAACATGTGCTACAACGCGTTGCCGTGATTGGAAAAGAAGGGGAGTAACGAACAAAATTGATTAACTCAACGATTAGTGCTTTTGGTATTCAATATACCGACAGAGAAGTATTCTAGTTTATCCTTACCCGACAGTCGTTCTAGGTTTTCCTTATCATTTTGTTTCCATCTCTAATGAATTTATTTGTTCATACCATACAAGGTTGTGATCAGAAGATCACAAATTTTCGCAGAAAACCGAACGGAGACAACACGTTAACGAATGACATTTTGCACACCCAGGTTTCCATTTTCTGAGAAGCATGTCGCCAATTTGTATAGCTACATGTTGTATGATACCGCATCTCCGCACTTTGTCCTTGTTATGATTTTGGAATGGAAGCGCACTGCCTTCATAGCATTAAAAATGTGCGTGTACGCTGGATCTCTCAACGTTTCCGAATATCCTTATAAATAATACTATACAAAATGGTATATATATATATATATATATATATATATATATATATATATATATATAATACCTATATCTTTGATCCCGGTTAATAAGCTGATAAGACATAAGCACTTGATTTTACAGGAGAGCAAAAGCAACGTTTAAATCAATTAAATCAGGGATTAATGATATTCAAACCAAGATGATATTCCAACAAAACCATTTTGTATAGGTTTTTGATTGAATATCATTAATTCCTTATTTATGGCATTAGTTTAAAGTAGTTTTTTGCTCCCCTGTAAAACTAAGTCTTTTGACTTATTTGCTTATTCACCGGGGTCGAAGATATAGTAATAATATATAACTATATTATAGTAATCGTGTAACGTCCGTCCGTCAGTCTCTCGCTCATGGATAGACCACTTCCTGTCCACCAATCGGGATAAAGAAAGTGTCACTCGATGCGTGTCAGTATCCTAGTGGAAAACTGATCAGTTTTATGGATTCATCCAGAAAATTCCAAGAAATTTCTAATTTTAAATTCGAAAAAATTAAAACACGTATTTTCACTAAATAATGTATGCACTATTCAGTAATAGATTGATTGATAGATTTTTTCTTGTTTCCGGGCGCGTCAACTGCTTTGGTCATTAGTCCCGTTAGTGTAGTGCATTTTTTCCGGGAGATGGCGGTTATCTTCCCCCGCTGGATGGCGAGATCCGGCGCCGACCTACCGTCGGCTAGTGGGGTTTCCCCCTAACCAGGACTTTCCCACCAGCTGGGCACAGCCCCAGCCAGGACAAGCTCTAAGCTCCCGACCGATCTTACAGAATATGTGGTAGTGTAGTGCATGTTAGTGTAAGTGTATGTGTAAGGGGAGAGGATAGGACGAGGAAGAGGAAGGAAAGATCGCGCGCGGTCCGTGGCCCGTTTGGTAGGGTACTGCTCCGGCATTCGCCAGTTGTTGATCGGAGAAACCACGGAAAACTACCGATCAGAGCAATCGGCCTCTAGAATTCCCATCCAGCTAGCGACTGAATTCGACCTAGCTGAAAAGCTAATGTCGAAAATCCTACCGCCGTCAGGACTTGAACCAAGGACCTCCCAGTTAGAGGCGTTGCAGTGATATCAGTTGACGCACTGAGCTACCGCTCCCGGTTTCAGAAATATATATTTTTATATTTAATTTATGGGAGTAGGAGGTGACAGCAATAGTTTTGTCCGGGGTGACACCAACTGAAGCTACGTCACTGTGAACTTGCGTAGGGTGTATAAAAATTGTCAACATGATAGTAGCTGCCACCGTATATGGCAGGACTAGCTGGTTCTAGGTATACTTCATCAACTTCATACAATGTTTATTGTTATGGTGCAACTTCTAACGGATATGTCTCATTGCGCCATGCCGTTCCTAATTTCTGCGGGATATCTGCGGTTGAAGTCATCCGGAATATTCTGGCTTTTCGATGAATCAACATGGAAATAGCGCAAGATGAAGAGGTTAGCGAGATAAGCTTTTATGTCATACTTTGTTTAGTTTTCTGAATGCGTGTTTGCATTCAGAATGAATGAATTAATGTTGCATGAATTAATGTTGGGTTAGTTGTGCGGTAAAATAAACTTTCAGTCTATGTCTTGTTTGAGAAATCATTTTACTCTCTCAGAGCTGAGTTAATCTAAATGTTCATCAGAACCACAACAGTGAAGTTAAAAGAGCCACGGCATGTTGTGACAGAGTGCAAATAAATTTAATATAATAATTTTAGTTATTTTTTTAATAATAAAAAGTTAATTGTCAATTGTTCAACGGTAAAACTTTTGATATTTTGTAATTAAACATAAGAAATTTACACAAAAATTGAGTTGGACGCACTTTTATTTCACTGCGATTTAAAGTGTTTAAATAATTTCTTAACAATACTTTAAACAACATTAATACAATTTCTGATCCCAAATGAAAGTTTATATTATTTAATGTGACTGTTTACTGGAGCAGAGTGTTTCCGCGGAGTTTAAGTGCCGTTCAAAGGCGCACATTACGTTCATTCACATAAAAACAATTTTGATGGGAGTTAAAACTAAAAGGGTTGATAATTTTAAAAGTACTACTCGTAGATTATTTAAGCTTAACTAATGATTGGAAAAACAAAGTGCTATAACTGAAAATGAGTATCCCGTTTTTCCTCCGTTTATGATTAAGAAGTTAATCGCCTCACTTTGGCGAACGATGCATAGTGTGTGTCTCCTCTGCTATCGGGCCAGTGGCATCGCCCAGTGAAGGCACTTGCCAGGCTTCGTGCTGCGCGCCTTCTCGAGATAGTGGGTCGGGCGGAGTGGAGTGTCTTGGCGAGCGAAGTGCCATGCGCGACCGCGCCGGATACCCGAGTGCCGGCTGAGGCGGGGGCCGGGGGACGGGCACGGGGCAGGGGGCCGGGTGGTGGCCGGTGCCCGTCCCGGACTCCGCACCGCACTCGACGCCCGCCCGCCCGACCGCTCGGACCGCCCGCCCGCCCACCCGCCGTCACCGCCGCTCGTCCACAGGAGCAACATGCCGAACTGCCCCAAGTGTCAGAAGCCCGTGTACTTCGGTGAGTCGAGGCGCGTGGCTTGATTCTGCGCCTGCGCGTTTTGGACGTGCAGCGAAGCAGGTGCCTCTTTGGCGCGGTGGCTTTGCTCGTGGCAGTTGAACTATCACGCGAGATGCACCTGCTTTACAGTTCGATGTGCTTTCGGAGCCGATACGCGGTGTGCGCAAACAAAAAGCGCTCGAAATTGATACCTTTTCCTACAAGCAGAGGAGCGACTATTCCGAAGAATGAGAACCGGAAAATGCTGAGTTTATTTTTTACTATAATAATAATAATAATAATAATAATAATAATAATAACAACAACAATTTTTATTCCCAACTTGTTTTACAAAGATAATGTACATTGTTTTTTCTTGGAATTACTAACCATCGATAACCAGTTGTGATGGTTAGCAATACTGAATTTAAAATTTATTATCTGTCTTCTTCTACGTAGTATTTTTTGTGTGGCGTGTTCTTTTTACAATATTCTTATTTTTTAACATTTACAATACACGTTTTTGTGAACATACAAAATAAAAAACCTAGCTTTAAATCATACAATAGGTGAAGAATTACAGAGATGCAATAGGTTACTTGCCTTGATGAAGATTCTTACGTGTTTTTGTTTATATGAAAAACTCTACAAATTGTGAGGTTCAAATGTGTATGTAGGTATCTATAATTACTGATGATAGTGATGTATCTTATGTCTTCCATTTCCTAAAATTTTCCAATTTTTTAAAAAATTAAATTTAATTTTTGCAGTGTTGATTCTGAATATTTGAATATAGTATATACAATGTTAAAAGTAGTCAGGGACCACTGCTTCAATAAAACGAACGTTTTCATTATTTCTCTTTTATTAAATGCCTGCAAATTTATAAAGAATTAACAATCGTAGACTAATATGATTGAGAAGAAATAAAAGAGGTCATCTTCGTCAACATATTAGCTTTATTAAGATAGCCGGCTTTCGACGGTTTATAAAAAAAAATAAATAGTTAGAAAATAAATTACAATTAATGGTTACATATGATTGTCGAAAAAGAAACCTCTTGTTGGAGACGAAGCCAGTTGGACTTAACGGGTTCGTGTTTATTACTCACATAAAACCCCCATCTCATTCCCGTTCTTCTTCATAAAATCAAACTCCTAACAAGATGGCATTCCGGGAGTATATTTTCATTCAGTTAGTTGGTTAACTGTATTTTCAACGAAGATATTCCAAGGAATTTCTAAAAATAGTAAAACTCAATCAAGAGAAGTTTGATTATTTTCTATTTTTTCCAGGAACATATTTTTCTTTAGGTGAGTTAAATCACAAGAAAACCACATAAAAATCAATGCAAATAAAAATTCGTCTTTTATTCGAAATTCAATTCATCAAAATTATTAAAATCAATTACAAAACAAGTACGCCAATTTCAATATAAAAAAAAATTTTTAATTCTTTAAGTTAAGTTACCATTAGTGTTCTCCAAAAAAAATCAAGTCAGCTTTTTCGTATACACGTACGTTTTAAGAGTAGAAATCTTGCTTTTATGTTCCAAACTTCTTTAAAAGTTGTTGTTTTGTTACCTTTGATCAATATTTTTGTCAACCAACTGTACTTTTACGGAAAGAGTTAGTTGTAATCCCTTTTGCATGTCAACGACAAATGCCATCCGAATTCATTTAAGAAATAACGGTTTTAATTTTTCAATAATTAGGAGGTGAAAAAAAAGGTTCTACTTACCAAATTTGAAAATTCCAGCTTTAAAATTCTGGGTAAATCAGACTTTAATTTTCGTGTTCAAATTCGAGATACTGAGGTTGGATAGCTAATTTTTGTGTATTAAAATGTACCTTCAATCGTCTGTTAAGTTCACTGTTGCTTCAGATGATTCTGTGTTATGTGCTTAGTTGACAATTTGCCACGTTCACGTATCATGTTGCATCTACGAGAGTAAAAGTTGGCGGCAACAGAAAGTGCGCTGCGAAACTTGTGCCCTAGTGACAGCGCACGTGTTCTCCTCGTGTGCGATGGGGGTGGGTGGGTGGGGGAGGAGCGCGGTGGGCGTGGGCGGTGGGCGTGGCGCTGGCCGGCGGACGGCGCCTGCGCGCCCGATCGCCCGCCCAGCCGCCCGCCCACCCAACACGCCCTCGATATTCAGTTAATTGTACATGGAAAATGTGCGAAAAGACATTGTTGATAGATGTGGAACAAAAATCAAATTACTTCCGAGGATTTAACACATAAAATCATTGTTTTTAAGGAAGACATTAAAGAAATGGGCCTACTATAAACAAGAATTTTTCCAGACTACAGCTTTAAATGAGTTAATTTTACCCCCCCCAAAGAAAAACACATATATAAACGTTTTTGTAGGAAATTTTGTCTACTTTAAGTTTGTGAAGAACATATCTTTCGGTAGTATTTCTAGTTATAGAGATATATGCAAAAAACATCCGCATTTTTCTCTTCTTTTTGGTCTAGTTTGACTGGGATATAATAATAATAATAATAATAATAATAATAATAATAAATAAACAGTAAAAACTATCTAGCTAACGGAGCAAAACTGTAAATGCGTCATATATGTACGTATATGTTTTAAGCCGTATCCTACGTAGTCTAGAAGTTGGATAAATGCCCCTCCGTGCTCCCGTCACTCACAGTTGAACCCCTCCGGTTCAAAGTTTGGAGCGAATGATGTGTTGTCGTGAGTGCGATCTGCTGGTTTCAAACTGGCCATTTTTATTAACCTAGTTTAATTAAAAAAAAAAGAAATTAATAAGTATGAAAACACTTTTAGAACTGTTTAAAACAACTGAGATGACAAGTAGGCGAATTACAAAAGGATATGTCAAACACATGTGACTTATGACGTGTTAACTTATTCATACTCGCATTGATTTATACGTCTTAGACCTCATTGCATTCACAGAAAGGGGAATGTTTTAATTATTCAAAACGAATATAGAACTCCATGATTCATCCAGTGACTCTCAAAAATACTAAAAAAAGAATCTGAAGATCTAGAGCTGGAGAAAGTGGTAATATTAGTTTTCATTGTATTTCGTACATGAATTAATAGTCATGGTTTGTTGCTATCATTATGATTCAGCTTCATTATAGTACAGGTATTTGACGAATCACAGAGAAATTTAAGTTGAGAACTAATGTATTATTGAGCAACGCTCCATTAAATGTTTCGTTGAATTGTGTACATTACTTCACCCAGACAACTCAAGCCGACTTGACATACACCAATATTTCCGGTATTATTTAAATAGCAACAAAATTTCTTTTTTGGAAACTATTTAGCAACAAATAAACAATTTACTATGTAGTTATTTTTTATTTAGCTCTGCAATATCTTGTTTTTTGTTGTTGCTTTTTTGTAATTGTGGGTTTTCCAGGTGTGAATTTGGCGAAATATCGCGTTTCCGGTATTAGTTGAAGAGCAACAAAATTTAATTTTTTGAAAACTATTGAACAACAAAAACGCGTCAAATTTCCATGTAATTATCTCGTATTTATCTTCGTAATTTCTTCGTTTTTGATGCTAACTTGATGTAAAGTTAACGGAAAATTGCACTTCCGGTATTATTTAAAGAGCGACAAAATGTATTTATTGGGGAACTATTTAGCAACAAATACGCGACAATTTCCTATGTAGTTATTTTTTATTTATCTCTGTAATATCTTTGTTTTCTTGTAATCGCCGGCCACGTAACCTGATGTCAAGTTAGCAGAATCTGTATAGCGGGATCAAATGAAGAGCGAAAAAATATTTGTGTGCGCAAAATATTATTAAAAAAAGTGACAATTTTATAGATTAATTTCAATTTTGTAACTATGCTACGCTACTTTGCTTGCTAAGTTTACGGACTTTGGCATCTGGGGGATCTGACTGACTTCTGTGCGCTGCATGGCGTTGGTTGAACATTGCAAACCGGTTGCCAGGCAACCGCTCAATGTAAAAGTTTAAGTTATTAGTCGTGGGAAAAAGTACTGTATGAAACTCCATGCATTGGGTATTAATATACTCGTATGAACTTTACGACACTCGCTAGATCGTAATAGCATTTCACTCTTGTGGATATCCAACATTATATCATCGTTTCAAAATATATTAATGTTTGCTCCTTCTGTGTTATTTGGTTTTCAGAAAGTTTAACTTGGATAACTCTTCTTTATATTTCATTGACAGAATTGTCCCTACTGAATAGAACTCTTGAACGAAAAGTGAATCGAATTATTGAAATTCCCTTAATTTTAAAGTTTGAAAGCCAGGCTTCCAGACCTCTTGTGTGAAATGGCATCATTAAACTTCGTCGGGAATAAAACATCTATCTTGAATATTGTCAGTAAACGTATAGGTAACACGCCAGCTAACTTTCGGCTAATCACAAGCCATTTGTTCTCAATTGTCTAATTCTCGTTTTGTGTGAAAACGAATTTGCCTTCGACAGGACAGGACTATTTGTATTTTATTCTATGAAACTAGTTCTGTACTCGAGATGGTGATAAGGGAAATGCGAGAATTCTGTTTAGTCAATTAAAACAAACTTTGTGTCCTTGAGATTTTAAGTGCTTTTTGTCTGTACGTATACAAGTTGTATATCTGCATATTATATCATCTCAGATCCCCGCATTCCCCCCACACACCCACACAACGCACTCGCAAAAAATATACTCATGTTTGAGATTGAGAAGAGTGTGTGAGCCCATCTTTTTACGTAAGACGTCTCCTCTGAAGAGTTTGGACGGAGGGGCTGGGCTGCGGGCGGGAGTGCGGCGGTGGAGGAGCTAACCGGATTAGCATGCAGGCGTGACGCGGTGACGTAAGCGGCCCAGCGGGGGGAGGGGGCGGAGGGGGGCGGGGCGCGTGCTGCGCTGAGAGTCGCGGGCGGGCCGTCTTCGCAGGGCGCTCCAACCGGAAGTGCTGGCTGCTCTGGCCGGAAGCGCAGGTCTGGGAAGCGGCCTCGAGCGCCTGCACCTTCTTTTGCACCTGCGCCGGCAGGCCTGAGGGCGCGCCGTCCCCAGACAAAGCCGGGCCATCAGGCACGCTCTTTTGTCTGACCACGCGAATTTCGCTACGCTCCTATCACCATCTTGCGGAGAAAGCAGGTATTACTCGGGCGACGAATCAGGAGATTCTGAAGTTTTTTGCTCAGAGGTTTCTTTTACGCTTGAGGATATTTTATAATACAGTAAATCTACAACATGGGACGGCCGGCTTTACTTCTCATCGGAAGGAAGGTGTACGAAGGATTTTTTGCTCTTAAAATTAACGGTATCGATTTGGTTTGAATCCGCAAACTTGGGTACAACAGGACGATACGCTAGCCGTCTAGGGTCGGATAGGGAAGTCTAAAGCGATGGACGAATAAACTTTCTTTCCACATAGGGCCAGATTTGTCACATGGCTTACGGCAGATTCATTCGAACGAACTCATCTGTCGGGATGACTCAGGGACACCATTGCCATTGTCTGTGCAGAACTAGCCGGAAGGTTCTTGGTTCGAGACCCGATATTGTGAATAGTACTACTTCATAGCAGGTAGGTCGAATTCAACCACTATCTGGAGAAGAATTCTTGCGGCCGGCTGCTGTGGGAGGTACTTTCCCGTGATGCTCTGATTAATACTAGACGAATTCCGGTGAAGTACCTTGACAAATGGGCCACGCGCTACGCGCGATCTTTCCTTGGTAAGGACGAAGTCATGTTGTACAATTTAAAGAACACTTATTGGCGAAAGTTACTAGAAATACGTTGGAGGCTACTTTCAAAAACATTATTTTGAAATGGTTTACATGCATTTGCATATCACATACGTAAATTCGAAGGCCTTAGTGACGTCGCAAACATGTTCATATTTTAAGATATTTTAGTTATCGGAACTTCATGAAGCGCATCTTGACCTTGTGGTTTGCGTTTGGCGAGAATTCCGCGGAAGTCACTTCCAACCTTTTGAAAATTTTAACATTTTTACGCAGATATGATCTCAGTCCATCAAAATAAAAAAGCATTAAAAAGTACTTTCGACTTGATATGAAAAATAAGATAAATAAGAAATATTTTGTAATTGTATCAACTCTTTTTATTTAATTTCTTTTATGATCGTGAATAATATTACGAAACATGGCAATAAAACATTACAATTTTTCATTTTCACGTACCAAAGCAACATCTAAATACGAATGCTTAGTTCAGCTTAAAATTCCCTCCTTTCTTCCTTTAATTAAATTCAGTCATGAACTTTGATTTCTGCTGTAACAGTTGAAAATATTTTCTAACTATTCTGAAAACTAGATGAAAACATCGACGTAAAAATCGATGTTTAAAACATGGATGTTTTAATTGTAGCATCTTATTTTCCTATACATTTTTAATTACAGTACGTAAAAGGGATATATTTTATTATTTGGTTACCAGCATGTTAGCAATATGTTAATACAAATTATTATAGAATGTAAACTATAAAATTAACAATAAATAACTTCGCGTTTTGATACTTTAGCCTTTAGTCACTTTCATCCACACATCATCGAAGTAAAACCACCTAAAATTGTCTCAGATTGCACAGGACAGATGTGCAGCATGATAAAGAAGATGACGCAAAACAACTACATATATTGCTGTAGATTGCTGCTACTCTACAAAGTGCTTAAACCTCTTTATTTAAAAAGAATTATTTTTTTTTAAATATATGTTTTTTCAACAAAATATCGATGTGAAGAAAACATCGAAAGAAAAATATCGATGTTTCCGGTGGGAAATATTGATGTTTTAAAAACATCGATGTTTTTTCGCCATCTCTAAGGCTGCCTCGTCCATCCTCCGTCCGCCGGCGGTCTTCTCCGCATGGCTCGCTCGCCGCCGCGCCCGCCCACACCGTCGCCGCGCCGTTGGCCACGTAAGTCGAGTGTTTGCGAAAGAATGCTCGGCGCCGAGTGATAACTCGGCCGCGAGGCGCGTCGCTCGGCGGCGGGGGCGGGGGGGGGTGGGGGGCGTGGCGGTGGCGGTGGCGGTGGCGGTGGCGGTGGCGGTGGCGGTGGCGGTGGCGGTGGCGGTGGCGGTGGCGGTGGCTCATAAGTTCTTCAATGACTTGTAAATCCAAAAATTATTCATGTTCAGTATTGGCCTCATTTCTTTCGGATATGAGGTTCTTCTGCAGCATCACGAGTGTAAACAATATGTCAGATAGGAGACGCCAATAGGAGGCAAGAGAAAATTATTAATATTCTCTGTATGACATAAAAAAATTTTCCATTTTGTTCGAAGATATAATTTGACTGAGAAACTCTTTCTGAGAAAAAATGTAGCGGCAACTGTTTGAGAGGACATTATTGTTATTGGTCAATAATTTTTACAAAGCTTACCAGCTCGACAAGTATCCTTACTATCAGTGGAGTATAATTGGCTATTTCAGTATTGAAGGTTTAATAGGAGATAAGAAATCTCACCGTTAAGAATCGAAATGAGTTTCCAATGTACTTTGTAGCCTGAGTAAATAGACGCAATCTCTTTCACATTTCATCTAAGTGAATAGGCATCGTGAGGTACATACGGAATTATTTAAGCATACTGTCAGCATGAAAATGCAGCCAGTTCAACCAGAAGTGATTAACCAGAGATAGTGAAACATTTTTAAAGTTGCCGCAGCTCTGATTCTGAAGTGCTAAATCACACCTCTTCATTGCCATAAAGAATCGTTAACACGATAATAATCATAATTACCGTCAATAGTTCATGATAACGAAAGAAAAACGTAACTTGAATTCAAGAGATTACATGTCCTTAATATCTGCAATAGAATGGAAAATAAAATAAGAATGACGAATGAATCTCATTAAGTCTGCAGAGAAAATGACTTTGGATAAAGTGTGTATTTATTGTTGTTTAAGAAATTTACGATCATTCTTTCGGTTAGAGTGGGCTAGAATTGATTCACATGATTGGTCACAAGAACAGCGGCGTACATTAATAAACACTCCATTATAATAATGTTGATACATTTCAGTCTTGCGAGTTCCTTGGGTACATGCACACTCTGAGAACAATCAGGAATCGCGCACACGAGGTTCGCAGCACAATCAATGGCTTGGAAACCACCCCGCATCAATACACGAATAGCGTGAATAGTCTGCGCACTTGAGCACGAATGCAAAACGATTCAACCTTATCAACAATAATCAACGCTGTATTACTGCAACTACTTTCGAAATCATATGGCAAGCGGGAATTAAAATGCTAAACATTCCATTATTCGTTACATCTTCATTCACGAAGTCTCAAAATATGACAATGTAATCAGTGACGTTTACTGCTTAGTATCTGTTATTATACGTGCACTTTTTGAAACTCTGGAATCCTTATTCCTTCTCCTTCACCAACAGTGTACATGAAAAATAGACAATAACAAGCGTTGTTCATAATTAGGGCCCGGATTTTAATGACAAGTCATATATTATTTCTGAACCTTCGAGTGAATTTTAAAACAATTTATGCACGCATCCAGGTATTGTCGATTAGAAAAAACGTATTTTTATTGTGCATATGTAGTCATATTTACACACTTTTTAGTAAAAGGTCATATTTTGGACAAATTCTGCCATAAATGTTTATCTTTGTCATATTTTTAAGAAAACGAGAATAAAAGGCTTACAAATGTGTCTTGCATGACAGTGTATCAAGTGATTTTGTCATAAATAAACTAAAAAACTATACCACAAAGGATTATTTGAAACATAAGTGAATTTGAACGCAGTGAGTTGAGTCGAGTTTTTGGTCAGTGGCTGAAAATGTGTACAAAAAATTACCGAGTGTTCTTCAGCGAAATCATGGATATTCTACAATGTGCACAATTAGCGATATAATATCTGGACATGCCGCAACATTTGAATACAATAAACCAATGCTGCCCTGCAATGACATCGCCGCCTTCAAATACGCTCCCGAGACGTCATGTGATGTGGAGAGTAGCTTTTCCAGATACAAAACTACCCTCAGCGACAACCGTAGGTTTTTAAGATGGAAAACCTGAAAATACACCTTGTGATCCAATGCAACTCTCTAGAAACTGAAGACTGAGAGGAAATTAGAAAACATTAAACAAGAAGTATGCAGTAGTAAAGAAGACATTTGGTTTGATGGGTTTTATTGTACTGTACTTGATTTGTTTTACAGACACAGGCAACTTTTTTTAAATGCTAGTTAGTTTCAAAGACTGCATACCGTATGTGGCGTACTCACAATGTGTTCTTGACTAAATGTTGTATTTTTTATACCTAAAAAATCAACAGGCACTTTTAAAAAATAAACTTATATAACGTCATATTTTATTTTTAAGGTCATATTTATATAGGTTTTATGCTTGCATATTTCGCTGAATTTTAGGTTATTAAAATCCGGGCCTTATTCATAACATTGGATAACAATGCATTTTCGTGCCCTGTAATAAAAATGAGCTACAGATTTGATTTGATTCCGTGGACACCACAAAACCAATCAGTAAAATACCTCGGAATGAACTTCGACACAAGACTCAACTGGAAAACACACATAACACTAAAACAACAACAAGCAAAATAAAAATAGCTCAACCAAAATTCCTTGTCAACTCCAAAAGCCGGCTATCCCTAACAAATGCCATTACAATTTACAAAGCAATAGTCAGACCATTAATGCTCTACGCATGTCCCATCTGGACCAATGCATCTATTTCTAACATTAATAAACTTCAAATTGTACAAAATAGATTCCTCAGATTAGCAACACATGCCCCATGGTTCATCTCTAACGCCCAAGTTCATAAAGAACTGAATATATCACCGATCATCAAACATATTGCCCATCTTTCCATTAATTTTTACTCCAACCTAAATACAATAAACCGAGCCGTCCACTACAACCTGACCACTATAAATGACTTCCCTACTAGAATTAAGAATACATTTTCCTTCCGAAGCGTTCTTGAACATTTTCTCTACTAATTGTTCATAGTAGGGGCTCTCGTAGTTTCCTACACCTATAGTAAGGTAGTTTAGTTTTAAGTTTTTAGTGTTAAGTATAGTATAAGTTACAACGTAAGCCAGAAAATGCACATGAGATAGTATTTTAGTACTAATCTGTGTATTTTCCAATCACTCAATCAATAAATAAAAAAAAAAGATTTGATTTGATAGTACTGATTTTCATTTTCATTTTCTTTTTATTGGTCTTGAATTTACATAGATCAGTACTATAGTACTTTTACATATGTATGTTGGTGGCTTAAATTAACCTTAAAATTAACTTAATTCTAAAAACTAACTACTTAGGATAAGGGAGCTCATGAAGCGCCTTACTTATTAACAAACTCTGACTGCATGTTCAAGAAAGCTTGAATTGGGAACCTATTTTTGATTCTAGTACGGGAATCTGGGATTTGAGCGAGGTTGAAATGGGATAGGTGGTCGTTTTGGTTGATGTATGAGTAGAATTTTCTGGAGATCTTGGTAATGAACGGGATGATGTACGGAATATTTAGTTCTTTGTGTAACTAATGATTTGAAACGAACCTTAGGGCTAGAGTAATTGCTCTGAGGTATTTATTTTGAACTATTTGAATTTTGTTTAAGTTGGTTCTTGAGGCATTTAACCAGATAGGACACGCATAGGTCATAATTGGTCGTATATAATTTTTGTACAGGGCTATTGCGTTGTTTAAAGAGAGTTTGCTTTTGTGATTAATGAGTGGCTTTAGTTGAAGGATCTGTACTTTTGCTTGGTGTGTTTTTGCATTTATATGGTCTTTCCAGTGGAGCTTAGTATCCAGATTTAATCCTAGATATTTGATGTTTTGATTACTAGGAGCCCAGGGAATTGGTGAGTTATTAATTTGCAGGGGGGAGGGGTGAACATTTGTCTGATTGTGAAAATTTTTGCGTTAGATTTTTCGGCATTGAGTTTGAGTTTCCATTTTGAAGCCCATTCATCTATTTTATCAAGATGTCTTTGAATCGGCGGCGGCGCTAGCCGAATGCGTTTAGTACGCTCCGTGAAGTCACGAAGGTTAAGCGCATTCGAGACTCGCGGGTTCGTGGTTGGGTGACCGGCCGGGAACCCCGGGATCTAACGGCGTCGAGCCCCTGGCCGAAGGGATAAAAGGCACTGACTGACTGCGACGTGACGAGACTTGACAATTATTAAAAGTAAAAGCACATTAATGGAGGATTACTCCCAAGTGTAAAGCGCTCAACGCCCCTTAAGGGGGCTTGGAGACGCGTTGCGTCAAGATGTGGACGCAACAAATTAAAAAAAAAATCTTATTTCTTATGATATTGCATGAATAACTGGACCCGTCCGCCTTGATAGTACTGATAACGGAACAGTCAATCGCGGACCCCTCTCTCTAGTAATGAAATGAGAGCTAAGGAAAACGTGCGCGGATTACATCGAGGTGACGGGATCTGCTCTCGTCCGGCAGAGCCAGCTGCTGGCGCAGGCCGCTTGAGGTCTGCGGGTCAGGGATTGCACTTGAGTGGGTCACCGGGACGAGGTTCGAACCGAGAGCGCAGCCACTTGCAGCTGAGTCATAACGTGGCTGGTGGCGTGGCCAATCGGTGACGTTGCCAGCCTCTTGCGGCTGTTCGAAAACCAACTCCTTTTTCGTCCTTGAACATCATCATTTCTCTCCTCTCTTTCTAACGTGAGTTATTGGTCTTGCTGAATCCATTCGCGGCTGTTATCCTAGTATGAAGAATGTTTATGATCGATTGTAGAGTGTTTTAGGAGTCATTAATGGAATACTTAATCCGATAATCATATCAGGTGTATCGATGTAACTTTTATAACAAATTCAACTTACTTTTTATGTCGCCTTTGAAACATCTGAATTACAAGCTATTACTTCGTGTAGTTACTCTATAATCATTGATTTTATAAACCATGTTTACTGTGGTTCAAGTTACTCATTTCGTTACTTAAGTACAGTGAATACTCTAGAAATCATAGAACTTATGATTCTTATACTAGATTGTACATATTCCATTACGAGTGAGCGTAAATAATTGAAAATATTACTATTTTGTATTGGTGAACTTGCATTAAATCAGGACCATGTACTTGTTATACGATGCGCCTGCTACTAGGATTTATTTGCCATCGACTGCCTTGTTTGTGCAACTGCATATTTGTGCTGTTCTAGTATAGTGAATGATAGTGGGAACGGCATCAAAATATTACGTGGGATCTCAGCTATTTGGAGTCTTCATGCGAGAACTTCCCGGCGTGTGTCGCGCAGCCAAGCACCGATTGATTGATTTTTTCGTGTTTCCGGGCGCGTCAACTCCTTTGGTCATTAGTCGCGTTAGTGCAGTGCATGTTTTTCCTCGGGAGATCGCAATGATCTTCCCCCGTTGGATGGCGAGATCCGGTGCCGATCTACCGTCGGCTAGTGGGGTTTCTCCCTAACCAGGACTCTCCCACCAGCGGGGCACCGCCCCAGCCGGGACAAGCTCTAAGCTCCCGACCGGTCTCCCAGGATATGTGGTAGTGTAGTGCATGTTAGTGTACGTGTGTGTGTAGGAGGAGAGGATAGGACAAAGAAGAGGAAGGAAAGTTCGCGCGCGGTCCGTGGCCCGTTTAGTAGGGTACTGCTCCGGCATTCGCCTGGTGTTGATCGGAGAAACCACGGAAAACTACCGATCAGAGCAGCCGGCCGCTAGAATTCTCCTCCAGACAGCGACTGAATTTGACCTAGCTGAAAAGCTAGTGTCGAAAATCCTACCGCCGAGAGGAGTGGGAACCTAGGACCTCCCGGTTAGAGGCGCCGCAGTGACATCAGTTGATGCACTGAGCTACCGCTCCCGGTCCGAGCACCGAGGAAAGTGAAATCCGGAGGGGGCGGGGCCGCCTCTGCGAGCGCGTGCAACCTGCCTGGACTCTCCGTGACCCAGCCGAGGCAGTGGCTGAAGTGGCCAGCCCGCACCGGGCCGTGGCGCACGGGTTAAGGCTGGCCCCGATAGCGGTGGAAGTGACGGCGATGACGTTGATGTTGGAGATGATGACAAAATCAGAGACGGCGGCGGCAGCGGCGACTGTGTTGGTGGACACCGCGGTAAAGGTGATTGTGGTGGCTATGGCAACGGAGATAGACACAGAGCTGGCTGGCCGTGACTAATGATTGCAAATTTCACCCAAACATCGAATTTCGATACATTAACAAAAGGTTTTCCATGTCGATGAAAATATTGACAAAAGCATCGACGTTAAAAACATTGATGATAAAACATAATCTACTTAAATGAGTTACATTCTGTTGTTTGGTCTCATAGTATAAATAAAATGTTATAAATATTCTTTATCGATTGTAAGAAAGGAGTCTTTATTTCTGCCTGTGGAACATAACAGATATTTTGTTAAAATTATAATAAAGTGAGACATCCAGGACAAACCTCCCAAAAGTAACCATAAAGAAATCTCTCCGTCTGGGCATTAACAACAGTGATAGATGTCAGTGGCTCTTGCTTTTGAGCAATTCATAAAAAAGGAATTTCTTGAAATTTTATTTATAAAATTATATATATTATATTTATTCTTTTAATACTTGAGTTTTTGTTACATTGCGAATGACATTAGGTCTTTTTATACCTTCCGCATTATGAAATGAATCTTTGTAATTAATTCGCGAACGTATTTCTCAGCGGGGCTCATGACCTCAAATATGTGCTTATCACTGTTACAAAGATTCATTTTATAAGACAGGAGATGTAAAAATGACCTAATGTCATCCGCTACGTTACAAAAACCCAAGTATATTTGATGAATTTTTTTTTTGAAAACATCGATGTTTCTGAAAAAATGCAACGATATGAAGAAAATATCGAACACGAAACATCGATGTTAATATTTTGAGGTTTCTGGTCGAAAACATTGATGATTTAAAAACATGGATATTTTTTGCCATCCCTAGCCATGACTCTGATGACGGCGTTTTCGTGACAGCGTGAAGTTTTTCATTTTCCCCTCACCAGTAACCCTGGTGAGGCGGGAATTTATCCAATGACAGGGTGTACACTTTAACTCCAGCATTTCTGGGTATGGAGCTGCAGCGAGGGAAATATCTTAAACATACTAAATAATCTAGAAACTAAAACTAAATACAATGCCTCTTTGGGTGATAGACGTTTTAAACATAAAAGTATTAATAAAGTTGAGTTCAAGTTCATAAGAAAAAAGTTCGTGTCTTCTTCTTTTTCTTTTTGTTGCATTCATTCTTAATCTATATGTACAACACATTCACTCACTCATTCGTACCACACAACACTGCACTGCACTTATTTACACCAGCGCGAATGACAGTGGGTGGCGGCAACGTTCGCCGGAGGACGATGACGAATTTCGGCGCTGCGTGCGCGCCTTATAGGGCATTCCTCGCACGCGCGCGCTCGCCCGTTGGCCAACCGGCGCGCGAGGCACGCGGTCAAGGTCGACCGATTTTGTACCTGCGGCCTCTCCGCCAGCGCGTGGATGTGCAAACGGGGCGAGATGCAGATGGGCGGTTGGTGATTGGTGGAACCATCTGTCGATTCGAGTTCGTTTCTTCAATTATGAATTTACATACGGTGTTTGATTTCGCGCTATTTTTTACAATGATGTACTAAATAGCACTGATGGGTGCGGCGGAAACCGGTCTCCGAAGAGGTTGTATTTCTCGGTGACGACAATAATTTGCGTGGATGGAACAGAAGCAGTGGAGAAAACACGAGAGAATCGGAGACAATCTGCTGTAATTGTAATAGGAAATATTTTGTTTTATCGAATGAGTTGACTGACATTTTTCGCTGACTATTAGTTGCATATGAAATAAATGTTTCATACATAAAAAGGAAAATCATTAGTTGATGAAATAGAAAGGATACAAATGATGTGGAATGGCCACTTCATGCACATGGATAATATCAGATGGACAAAACTACTCTTGTTGTGGATTTAGCGCAACGTCAGAAGAGAGGGAGACCCCGAAGAGCATGGAAACAAGGACCGAAAGAGGTCATGAGAACCAGGCAAATCTAAGACGACTTATGGAAAGGAGACAAATATCTGGACGGAGAGCGGAGAAACAGCGACAGCTGTAAAGCAACGTCGTTGTTATAGTTAAATAAATTACATAATTAATAGTCATTACATCACATTAACTACTGTCCTTATATTATTCAAGTTTCGACTTCTCAGGTTTTCTTTAAATGCTTACTATATTTTTTATCAAAACTGATTGAAACACGAAATTATTAATGTCGAATTTTAGACGATAGAATTAGTATCTACAGGGTACAGGATACAGGGAACTAATTACTCTACAAAATCGGCCAAGAGAATTAGTATTTTATTTGTCGACGATTCGTGTGGAATTCCTTGTACAGCTAGATGCTTTCGCCTCGTTTTAATCCTATAATTTATTTATAATCCAGTAAATCATCACCTCGTAGTGAAAGCAGTCTGACTGGGGGTCAATCGGTTTTTCATGAGAATTTGAGCGTCCTAGAATTCCTCATAAAGGAATTTGACGAATATGTGATAACTAGTGTACTCGCTGTACGGTAATAATGAATGTGTATGTATGTATGTATGTACACATGTATCTATATTACTAATTTCCAATGCTCACAGAAATTGAAAGGGAACTTTGCAGCCTCCAACCGTGTGAAAGGTAACTTTGATATCGCTAGATAGCGAGGAACGCGAAAAACTACAAAAACAATGAAACAGTTTGCATTTTGACTCAAAGTGCAAATATTTGATCGTCTTATAGTCATCGTATGCAAATATTAGAGACTTGTCTGTTCTCATACTGCGCATACTGTCTGTATTCTCATTATCAGTGCGTCACTTCTTACATTATCGTTGACGTAGTGCAATAGTATGGTTCCAAGGAAGAGATAGTCCTGTACTAAATATTTGCTATTCACGCGTTGCTAAGGATCAGCAATATTTTTGGTGTGTAAATGACTGTCATACTGACAGTTTCTACACATGTTAATAATGTATTCGTGAAGACTGTTTTTGTTAAAATATTTAATACGTTGCACTGTAATACGACATTTTGTGTTTGTTGTTCTTGGGCAGTATGGTGCTATTTTTTGAAAATCTTTTGTATGAGTTTGTTCAATAGCATTTTTGCTGCTGCAGTCCTCTAGGGAGCATTGAAATATCAGAAAATACGCAAAACAATAGAAAGTTTTTCAATAACTTTTCAACACAGTAAATCCATAAATTGTGGACACTACGTCACAGAAACGATTGGCGTGTATCTTCAAATGTATCTTATATATTTATTTCAGTCGTAAAACTCTTCATGTGTTATCAGTCTTGATAAAAGTGATTCGAGTGGGTGTGGATAGGTTATTATTTATCACATCGTATCATATCACAGTTTCAGACGTGATAGTTTTAAAACCTTTATGTTTAAATATTGTCTCAAGCGGCGCATTTTAAAATGATCTTGTAATCGAGGGAAAATTGTTGTGAACTAGAGACAGATTTCTCACGTAACATACGAACCTGATTAAGTGTCACTGTGTTCACATTGTAGACCAGACTTGTGGAGAAGGATATCCAATTGTATTCTTTTGGAAGTAACTTTTTATGATTCCAAGTTTCAAGATATCATTTTCGTAAAGTTGTTAGAGAACACAGGTAAGTATGGAATTCTTGTGAGTTGCAAGAATAAGGTTGCAAAATCCAATTCGTATTCCCCTTGGTATGTTAAAATCATTTGATCCATTTGATGTGTAAATAAATTAAGTTGTAATTCTCTAACGGTGCGTTTATTAACTATCGTCGACCTGTGTAATGAGGCTAGGTAAGAGTGGGCTACGAAGTAAAGCAACACAACATCTCTTACGAAAAAACAAACACACAACCACAAACATTCTGCAAATTCATCGTGCCAAATATTGTGTGTAACACCTGCAATTTAGAAAAGGTTCCTTTTGTAACTCCAATCATATTATCCCAACTTGGTAGTGTCCTTATGTTTTGTGACAATGATCACGAAGTGTGAAAGAAAAGGAAACGAAATCTCGGAACTCTGGGCCCTCCACTCGAAACCCTGACTATAATAGCAAGCAGTTCTGCATTTGAGTGCATCCATCCCCGCCCAAATTTTGTTTACGATCTAGTTGGATGTTCGACAGAAATTAATTATCACGAAGTGTGAAAGAAAAGGAAACGAAATCTCGGAACTCTGGGCCCTCCACTCGAAACCCTGACTATAATAGCAAGCAGTTCTGCATTTGAGTGCATCAATCCCCGCCCAAATTTTGTTTACGATCTAGTTGGATGTTCGACAGAAATTAATTATTGTTGCAATATATTTAATGAAAGGTAGTACCATTTTGAATTATTTGTGAGATTATTGTCCTAGAAAAAAGAATATATTTGGTATCAAAGAGCGATCTTCTGCCCCGGAATCTCGTCATACTGACGTGTGCTTTGCGGTATCTATATTCGCACAACGATGACTATTCCGGAATTTGCGAAACGTAAATCGTGAGTCATGACGTG
Source organism: Teleogryllus oceanicus (assembly GCA_964035755.1). Taxonomy (NCBI): domain Eukaryota; kingdom Metazoa; phylum Arthropoda; class Insecta; order Orthoptera; family Gryllidae; genus Teleogryllus; species Teleogryllus oceanicus. Next base: position 28,529,524 of record CAXIVR010000011.1, on the reverse strand, counting down.
TATTCCGTATACTTAGTGGGCAAATGCCATGTACGTCGAACACACACGCTGGCGTGTGTTCAGCAATGAGATTTTTTGCGAGCGGTGTGACCACTGCAGTTGGCTCACGCAGCTGCTCCTTTCCGGCCGGAGCCTTTCTCCCGGAAGCCGAGTGGGGCTAGCGTCACGCCCCCTTTAGGCGCTGGCGCGGTGCGGGGCGCGGCGGGGCGTGGGCGGCAGTCACGGCGCATGCGTCAGCCGGGACTCCCTCATGGTGGATGCACAGGCAGCGTGGAACCTCGGGAAAGTGTCAACACGTTGAACAGACCCGGATTTGCAGACGGTGGGTCGCGGCCCTGAGCGTCGTGTTTTAGAGGGGGCGGGTGCCAAACGATTCCCACACAAATCAACGGGTCGTGTCCTATCGGGAACGAATCAACTGCCTACCACCGATTCGGTGGTCGTGTCGTAACGTTCTCGGAACGAAGAATCGTGGTTTCGAGTCCCGCCTCGGGCATGGTTGGATTTGTGTTCATCCTTTCACCCCTTATCATCACCAAATCGTTTCTTCTTCACAGTTACCATAACGTTAACTTCAGTAGTGGTCTAATGACGTAGATGTTGATGCGACCTTAAACAAATAAACAAAAAAACTTCCTACCGCTTGAAAACAGAGAATGACTAATTCGTTTTGCCGAAAGAGAAGACACATTGGATTTCTACAAAATGGCACGATATGATTCATCTGTAAGCTTTCCTTCTAGCTTCACTTACGCATTTTTGAGTCGGTGACGAGGGCCTGGTGTTCTCGATTCCCCTACAACAACCTAGGCTCTGCGTAACGCAGAAATGCCTTCCAATTTTTATGCCAAATTACTTGATGTGTCGCTACGTATTTCTGAGTTGATGAATAGGACAACTTTGATTCGGCGAAGAAAGTGAAAAACCCTGTAGTAACGCAATGAAGCGAGTGCGGCCCCGCCAGCAAAAATTATATTCGGGGCCCTTTTATAAAAGTGTATAGGAAACATAAGTTGTGTTAGTACCTTACATAATAAAAACCCTTTAACAAATTCTAATTCACCAGTCTATAATTAATAATCAGTAATGGTGAAATCTCCCTTTATTTAATTTTATGAAATTAAAATTGTGATAAAATTTAAATGAATTGCCTAAATAATAATTTAGAAGTGACATAACGTCCGGGGAAAAGAAAATCTTCTGGAATTTTTTTTAATTGTATCAACTACGCAAAGTGTAGTGAAAGAATCAAGTAATTAATATTTCTTGCAAACGCAAAATCTTCAGCCCTAAAGCTAGGCCCTCTGATCTGGACCCACCCGCATTGCCAATCCATGGGCGCCTGAAAGTAACCTTTTGAAACGGGATGGACATAATTTCCAACTTATTTGTATGCTTCTTTGTTCTGGAAAAGACAAAAAATTCTTGTTCGTAGCCGTTGAAACTGTCAAAGCTATCTTAGGCGAAAAAATCAGACACAGCTGAAACATGTAATAAATAAAAATCCAGGGTTACACTGGAAGTGCTCTGCATTAAAAGATAAGAGACAGTTAAAGCACTGTTACTCTCTGTCAGTCACAAGTTTTAAATAGAAGGATCAGTTTCTGCAAATAAAATAATTGTGAATGAAAAAGGGTATAGGTGTTTCAGCGTTTCAATTTGCATCTCATTCCAATCTATGTCAACTTATATTGCCTCTTTCTAAAAAATATTTTTTCGCAATTTAAGAGCCCATTCTACAGGTCTAAAATAGGACGATTTTGTGCCCAACTATCCGATTTTTATTGGTAGAAGAATGTAACCTCTCACCTCTTTTTACACGTGGGAGAAAGGTTTAGGTGGTTGTGTTTATACGAGAATCGGGCCTTAGTCTTTCATCTTTCCTGATGCTATTTACGCTTACTCTCGCTCGCTGAGGCTGAGGAGATTTCCAAGTGCGGCCACTGACATCATGTGCGGTCAACCATGGCTCCCTCGCGACATTACCATACTAGGCTCCCTCTTTATTACCAATGTGGCCCACGGCCCGGTATCTTTGTTGTGTACCTTAGTAACTAGCGTATCCAGTGGTGCCCCAGCGTAGCCTACGGGTCCCAAGATGCTAGTGTGACATCGTGAGAATCTCTCTGCAAATCACAGACAAGAGTTCAACTATTTACATGTTTATTTACTAATTTATTAACACGAAATAATTTAAAAATACCTATGTCCAGCTCTGTGTAAACGGTCCCAGGATCGCATGAGCGATCCCTAACTGCTTTCAATGAATTGCCTGACTCGTGGTCCTCGTCACTAATCAAATTCCTACGCACACGGCATACCGTGTGGAAGGTGGAAGTGATTCCACTATGATTCGAACACACGGGTTGCCACACGAACATCACTTGCCAACGCACCGCCCTGGGCGCAAGTTTTGTACATCCGCAGGAGGTATCCCACTCAGGTCATAACTCACCCCTGTGACTCGCGCTCTGAGTGATATACTCTCAGTCCACGTGACTCGTAACATAATAGTCGCTTTCGTGTGACATCCAACATTACACGATCGCCGCGACGTCACGTAGTTGTGGCTGGCGGGTCTGATCCAGTCGGTCGCCAGCTGCGAGCCAGACAGGTCCAAGAAGCGGGTATGCTCTTGCGCCCTTCTCGTGCCACAGCCGTTACCTGAACTGCTGCCGGGAAAACACCGAAACAGCCGCAGAGGTTCTACACAGAGTTCCAGAACTTCACGCCCGTCCCAGAACCAGCATTCGCGACAACCGTCGCCGGAACACGCGACCAGCAGGAGCACGAGCACCGGGCAACGCACGACGAGCCAGCAATATGTTTTGGAGGAGTACGCGAGCCCGTCGCGCGCGACCATGACGTATTCCCAGACGCCCACGTCGCCGATAATCGCGGACACGATCCGCGCGTTACTGTCGACGGCCGCGCCACAGCAGCAACGTCACGCTGTTGTGGCACAATAGTTCCTCCAATTCCTAGAAATTCCTAAAAAACTTCTGGAATTCTCCACCTGCGTTCCGAACCTACCCGCTTGCGACACCCTAACGGCGTCTATCTAAGCTCTAATCCTACGGTCTCGGCGCCGACGCCAATCCTGACATCCTGTCTCTAGCGATGATCGTTTGCAAGACGTTACACTAGTCGGGTATTAGCAAATGGAGGGACCATGGTAGCACACCATCGCAATGTAGGGTGGTGTCATGGAGAAAAACACACAGATATTTACAAGAGTGTACAAGTATATTTACACGTATGTACAATAACCAACTTCTGCTCCGAAACTACACACTTGCGAGTATTTCCCTGTGGATACCCCACGTAGCTAGGGAGGCCTCGCCTCCTCTGACGCTACTCCCGCGCCACCACCGTGACCTCGTCACCCGTGCAATAGGCATGACACGCTCCAGCCTGGGCGTAAAGTTTTGCGCATCGCGCGAGGTTTCCAGAATTAAAACTCACCGTCTGAGCTCGTCGGCGCGATTTTATATCAGCGTGCAGCCGTCACGTGACCGTCCTAGGTGTGGGAGGGAGGCTTGCGTCTACCACGTGACCTTCCCGGTCAAGCTGGCGTCCCCTTTGTCTAAATGTATCCCAACGCCGTGGCGCCAAGCTATTCATGCCCGCAGGTATGCGATACTTCCGCTCCTCCTCCCACCCACGGCCGCCAACGTGACGCTACGATAGCATTCCGCTGTTGCCCTACAACATGTAATGAGGCGTGAATAAGTGACGCTTCAAATAGGACACTTTAGATTCCAAATGCACATGTTTTGCAACGGCATCACGCTGACACCGGCGTGAGGACAGGTACTGGCGAATTACGCCACCTTTGAAGGGATGCTCACCAAGCTACGACGTCACATGGAAAGGTCAGAAACGATCGGATGTGGTCGGAAAGGATTTGCATGGTGGGTGGGAAAGACAACCATGCCTCAACACAAAAGACGGCCATATCTCGGACGGGGTTCGAATCTCGGGCCTTCGCCCATGCTCCCATAGCTATTGTGCTCACGCCACAATAATTTCAGCCGTCCTGGTCTGCATTCGGGTCCATTAATAACTAATAGAATGCACAGGAAGAACTAATAGAATAGGTGAACAGAAAAAGAAATATTAAATTTATTTGTAAATACCCGTATTTTAATATCTTGTTTTTTTATCCATGCCTTGTTTACATTAACAACACTATTAAAATATGTTTTACATAATGTAAATAGTTTAATCAATATAAATATAATTCTAGCAATCCTTAACAATTATAAGCTATGTAATTTTTACAGTACCTATCTAATGATGCAGACAAATGTGGCTTCAAAACGTTGAACCACTTGTACTGATATTGACAATAAAGTCCGTCTTGAGTTATACGGTGAATAGTCTTCCATAAACCACAATAAAAATCGATCCTAAACCTCAGAAAATACGACTATAACACAGAAAATAATAAAAAATAGACCTAGTAAATAACATAACAATAACAAAGAGTGTAATAGAAAAATAATAACAAACAATCACAGCTACTGTTTTGCAAGCAAAATATTTATAATGGGAATTTGTAGATGATTAACATTCATGAGAGGGAAACATCGCGTCTCAATCGTGTTATAGTGGAACGTCAGTTTTCCGAACATCAATCATCCGAAACGTCAAACGTTCGAACTCATGTTTTCTTTGAATGATTATTTTTTAATTAAATACCGTATATTATACGTATTCATTTTCTTTCTTAATACTGAATATTGAGAATGATTTTGGATATGAACGACAGTGACAAAATATTAACGAGATGTACTATAGTCAATCATCTGACTTCAGTGGACTTTGTCAAGTACTATCCAAATCCATTTTATGTACACTTGCCATTTTTATGTTCGGTTATCCGAACTATCGTATATCTGAACTATACCCGGTCCCAATTAGTTCGGATACTCGACATACCAGTGAATTTACGTGTAAATGATGACAATAATAATCCGCCACATGCTTATTTAGCTATACACTGACCTACAAATTTATTTGTCACTCTCTACGTCAATGCTATCATATCACGAAGTGCCACATATGGTCGAAAGAAAACCTGGAGGTTTTCCTTGTTGAGAAAGAACGAGAACACAAGCTGTCATTCTTATCCCACAAACCGGGAATCCTTGTAAATATACACTGGTGCTTTCACATTGACTGACTTCACGGCCTGTAACATCTGCAAGATACCCTTAGGGTGTTTTCTTATTTTTGCCATCAGTGATGTGCAAGGCTACGTCTAACAATATGTGGATCCATTGGTTAATAAATGCGTTAGCACAGTTTTTTTTGTGATTGATTCTGCGTTTAAACTACAGAATGTTCCCCATCATTGGCTATTTTGTAGTTACATTTCTAACTGTATTTCACTGCCCTGAAACTGAAGTAATACCAACAACTCATCAACAACATATTATTTAGTATTTAAAAAACATATCGGGAATGCAGAACATGCTCATTTCGCTCAATACATTTCAACCAATAGAGTTAATTGCTGGCCACAAATCACATGTAAATGTTCACATCTTGCATTCAAGACTCAGTTTCCAAATACATGTAATTCTTATGAAAATGATGTGTAATAATTTTTATAAAAATACGAAGTTTTAGAGAAGCGCTAGTAGCAGGGAACGCACTAATTTCAATTATTTGTCATTGCACGTTATATTTTCACAGGATGTCAGATCGCACGGAGACCTCTCGAAGCCGTAATTGAACTTGAATGTGTGAAAAGAATGAAGGATTGATTGATTGATTTTTTCGTGTTTCCGGGCGCGTCAACTGCTTCGGTCATTAGTCCCGTTAGTGTAGTGCATGTTTTTCTCGGGAGATGGCGGAGATCTTCGCCCGCTGGATGGCGAGATCCGGCGCCGACCTACCGTCGGCTTGTGGGGTTTCCCGTAACCAGGACTCTCCCACCAGCGGGGCACCGCCCAAGCCGGGACAAGCTCTAAGCTCCGGACTTCCGGTCTCCCGGAATATGTTGTAGTGTAGAGCATGTTAGTGTAAGTGTGTGTGTAAGGGGAGAGGACAAGGAAGAGGAAGTAAAGATCGCGCGCGGTCCGTGGCCCGTTTGGTAGGGTTTGGTAGTGACATCAGTTGATGCACTGAGCTACCGCTACCGGTAAAAGAATGAAGGAAGGAGAGCTATATGGACATCAGTGCAGAACGCATGAACAAAACGTTGTTATGTTGGGAGCAGTAGCCAGGCAGTAGCTGTAAATTTGGTTCTCTATAGTGCTAAACACTGGAAAAAAGTTATTTTATGGGCTTATAAAGTGAAAAATATGTGTTAAAACGACAAAAACTTTATTACCCATTGAAAACCAGTTGAGAAGTTTGAGAGAAGTCTCGAAGTAAAACGTGAAGTCATCCTCTTTATCATTCAGCACATTTCACCTGAACAATCTGAGGAAGTTTGGGAGCAGTTCGTGATATGAGTGTATACTGTAGTCTGGAGTGTTATTCACTGAACTGACAATTTGTGTTAGAAATGGCCCTCAGATGTTTTGACAGGTCGGAAAGCAAACCCATTCCACTCAGAACCACTGCATTCCCACCTGGCACGTCATTCACCATGTAATCAAAAACTCCCAATTATTAAAATTGAAAAAACTCAAAATATTCATTTATTCATAAAAATTAGCGAAATGTGTAATCAAATTTGTTTCGACGAAAATATTTATTTTCAGATAATATGGAATTTAGTATATGGAAATTATGGGGTGCTACTGACTTAAATTTCCACTTAACTTCCAAAGCTCAATATAATGAAGAAAAATATGTATTTACCTAAAAGTCCGAGCCCTCTTTATAAAACTAACTTCTCTCTACAGATGAGTTACTCTAAGAAAGGACTACTTTGACAGGTCAGAAACAAATGAACATCGTATCATGCAGAGCGATAACATTGCAAGAGCTAGTGATGAAACCATTTGCAAATGAGCTAATGATAAACGAACGCACTGACAATATGATGGCATGGTCGACTCATAACTTGCAGTTATGTTGCCCGCAGTGGCCAAGCAATAGCTGTAAATGCGGTCCCTTGATTGATTGATTTTTTCGTGTTTCCGGGCGCGTCAACTGCTTCGGTCATTAGTCCCGTTAGTGTAGTGCATGTTTTTTCTCGGGAGATGGCGGTGATCTTCCCCCGCTGGATGGCGAGATCCGGCGCCGATCTACCGTCGGCTAGTGGGGTTTCCCCCTAACCAGGACTCTCCCTCCAGCGGGGCACCGCCCCAGCCGGGACAAGCTCTAAGCTCCCGACCGGTCTCCCGGAATAAGTGGTAGTGTAGTGCATGTTAGTGTAAGTGTGTGTGAAGGGGAGAGGATAGGACAAGGAAGAGGAAGGACAGATCGCGTGCGGTCCGTGGCCCGTTTGGTAGAGTACTGCTCCGGCATTCGCCTGGTGTTGATCGGAGAAACCACGGAAAACAGAGCAGACGGCCGCTAGAATTCTCCTCCAGACAGCAGCTGAATTCGACCTAACTGAAAAGCTAGTGTCGAAAATCCTGCCACCGTGGGGAGGGGGAACCTAGGACCTCCCGGTTACAGGCGCTGCAGTGACATCAGTTGATGCACTGAGCTACCGCTACCGGTCATTTCTTGTAGTAATCTCTCTCTACCTCAGATGAGCGTTCCAGCGCGGGGGACTGCCTCGTGTTCCCAGAGCCCCGCCGTAGCTCGTGCGGTGGGTGGGTGGGTGGGTGGGCGGTGTCCCGACGCGACACGACGCGCCGCGGCGCTGCCGCCGGCGCGCTGTGGGCCCCCCCGGGCCCGCCCCCTCTCCGTCCCCCTCCCCCCTCCGCCGGCTCTTCAAACACTCGCACTCAATGGCGGCGCCGCTGCCGCCCCCTGCCGGCCACGCATCCGGCCACGTTCCACGGCCCCTTCCATTCAAAAACGTTCCTTCTTATCGCGCCTTTCGTTATTCTTCTTCTCCTTCAATCTGTCGTTATTATTGTTTTCTCATACTGATAAGCCATCGCTTCCGGTGCCTAAAATTTCCTCGTGCGTACAAAGATCCGTGTACCTTCCGTGGTCCGTGGTCTCGTACGTAAAACACCCTACTGTTCGGGCAATTAGTATCACTTTGAAAGATATCCAGAAGAAAGAAAAGCATGCCCAAGTGCAGATTCTGTACTAACCAAATAATACCAAAAGAGAAATTGCTTGTTTCATTCACAAAGGGATGTGCAAGATCACGTAAGAGAAATGAAGGGGGAACGTACTGTAAGAACTGAAATCGGCCTTCTGTTTGGAGGGCTGGTTCTGTCTGGATGCTGGTAACCATGCAACATTTACTCTTTTAAGTGTGGAGGCTACTTGGAATTAGACTTGGCGTTTCGAGTACTTTGGCATACGTTTGGTACGAGTGTGTTTTTAGAAGCATTGTAACCAAGCCCAAAATAAGCTGTTGTTATTGCTACGTCTTGTGTTCGTTATTTTTGAAACATTTCAAGTATGTTATTGTAGTTTAACATCATACCATCTAATGTCGGGTCTCAGTTTTTGCAGCGTTTCCGACCAGTAGGTCCTACGATTGGTGTCCCGATTATGGAGATTTATCGACGTTAGGTACGATAGCTACGTCGAATTCAGTCATTGTCTGGAGGAGACTTCTAGCGGTCAGATATCTGATTCATAGTTTTCAGGTGTTCCTCTTGGCAATCCAAGCGAATGCTGGTGTAGTTTCCTAATAAATGGCCCACAGACCCCTCGCTCACACTCACATAGGGTGACTAAGAGGTAGCTTAGAGCTTGTCGCGGCTGGGGCGCCATCAAGTGAGGAAGGAATCACCACTTCACGGAATAAAACATTTATACTCTTAAATACATAGTCCTCTCAAAAAAACACCCATAGGGCACAATTTTCTTGAATCGATTGATTGATTGATTTTTCGTGTTTCCAGGCGCGACAACTGCTTCGGTCATTAGTCCCGCCAGTGTAGTGCATGTTTTTTCTCGGGAGAGGGCGGTGATTTTCCCCTCGCTGGATGGCGAAATCCGGCACCGACCTACCGTCGGCTAGTGGGGTTTCCCCCTAACCAGGACTCTCCCACCAGCGGGGCACCGCCCCAGCCGGACAAGCTCTAAGCTCCCGACCGGTCTCCCGGAATATGTGGTAGTGTAGTGCATGTTAGTGTAAGTGTGTGTAAGGGAGAGGATAGGGCAAGGATGAGGAAGGATAGATCGCGCGCGGTCCGTGTCCCATTTTGTAGTGCACTGCTCCGGCATTCGCCTGGTGTCGATCGGAGGAACCACGTAAAACTACCGATCAGAGCAGCCGGCCGCTAGAATTCTCCTCCAGACAGCGACAGAATTCGACCTAGCTGGAAAGCTAGTGTCGAAAATCCTGCCGCCGTCAGGACTCGAACCTAGGACCTCCCGGTCACAGGCGCTGCAGCGACATCAGTTGATGCACTGAGCTACCGCCCCCGGTACTTTCCTTGAATCAAAATGGTCTGGTACACATGACCCGATGGCAGTGTAAGTGTTACAGTTCTTACGCCAGTAGTGAAGTGTCAAGTGCCCTATCTTGCCGCCCCAAATAGCCGTCAGTTTCCGCGCGCGGCGCGTGTGCACGCGTCCCGGCGGTCGGAGGGCGTGGCAGGGCGGGGTGCAGCGGCAGGGTGGCGCCAGACGAGGCGTCCGCGCCGCTGAACTTTGTTAATTAATTTCCTCGGATGGCGAGAAGTCGTCGCCGTCTTCGTTTTTTCCTCGGGCCCCACCCCACCCCGCCCTCCGACGGCGCGTCGTTGTTGTTCTCGGAAATAATTACTCCTTAATGAATCTCGCCTGCGGCGCGCGCCCGAACGCTCCAGCCGCTGCCGCCGCCCCCGCCGCCGCCGCTCGTTACGGGAGTAATTAATGTTTGAAGTAAACCCGCGTCTGGGTACACAGGCTGCCCGTTGCTCGCTGCCCGCGCCGCCGCCGCCGCCGCCGCCGCCTCCGGGCGAGCACGAGCGACGGCGCAAGAATTGAGGCCGCTCGCCGGACAAATTGGGCGCTCCGCTGCCGGAGACGCCGCTCAACGACTTCCTCTTCGCCTGCAGGCGAAAGACTTGTGCTTAATGTTCCTCTGCGCCGCCGCCAACTCCGGCAACCTGCTCAGTTGTGTTCGCGTTCAGAATTAGGTTTAGTTTGAATGCGGTCATTAGGTCTGAAATGTTTCAAAATCGGTAGGACGAATCTTAACAAAAAAACACGGTTTATTTTTAAACCTACTTAATAAGTAAGTAGGTTATGTATAAATAAGTTACATAGTAATTATACATATAAAGTAGGTTCAAAATAAACCGTGTTTTTTGTTAAGATTAAAGGTTATAAAATAAGTTACATAGATTTATCATATAAAGTAAGTTCAAAATAAACCGTGTTTCCATAATTAACCAAGAGAGCATTACTAAGCTCAGAAAGAATAAACCAACCAACAGAAGATGTGCATATACGTCGATCACCCCAAAAATAGGGCACAATCCTATGACATATCGTCTAACGACGTACTACACGAGGTGCTCACACACTATCTGTCCGTTCCCAAAGACCAGGCTTTGCACGCTCTGCCCTAGAGATGCCGGCTAGCCCCTCGTCGTCCGGCGCCACTGCCCGTGCAGAGTCGCTTCTCAGGCGCCTCTCACCGGGAGGTCCTAAGTTCGAGTCCTGACGGCGGATTTTCGACACTAGCTTTTCAGCTACGTCGAATTCAGTCGCTGCCTGGAGGAGAATTCTAGCGGCCGGCTGCTCTGATCGGTAGTTTTCCGTGGTTTCTCCGATCAACACCAGGCGAATGCCCGAGCACTACCCTAACAAACGGGCCACGGACCGCGCGCGATCTGTCCTTCCTCTTCCTTGTCCTCTCCACTCCCCTTACACACACACTTACACTAACATGCACTATACTACCACACATGCCGGGAGACCGGTCGGGAGCTTAGAGCTTGTCCCGGCTGGGGCGGTGCCCCGCTGGTGGGAGAGTCCTGGTTAGGGGGAAACCCCACTAGCCGATGGTAGGTCGGTGCCGGATCTCGCCATCCAGCGGGGGAAGATCACCGCCATCTCCCGAGAAAAAACATGCACTACACTAACGGGACTAATTACCAAAGCAGTTGACGCGCCCGGAAACACGAAAAATCAATCAATCTAGCTTCCCGGGCTCGGTGCTGCTTCAGCGGCTCTCCATGAGCGCGCGCTGCCCATGGCGCGGAGAATTTAAAAGTTCACTTTACACAAGGTCTAAATTTCACAATGGAATTGAGAGTACTTGTTAGGAAAATGTGACACACTCGTACCAGAGAAGCTAAATAAATTACTCCCTATTTGCCGAAAATATGGATATATAATTTCAGGCGTAACGGTTCTTCGTAGTTTCTGCTGCCCTCTTTTCACTTTTCCGTATTGTAGAATTTTGCGGGCCGGATTAGGTGGCTCAAGGCATTAGTTGATGTCACTGCAGAGCCTCAGATTGGGAGGTAATAGGGTTTGAGCCCGGATGCTGGAAGGACACACTAGATAGATAGCTAGGTCGAATTTAGCCGCTATCTGAAGGAGTTTCGGAGTTTCTCCGATCTACACCAGGCGAATGCCGGAGCAGTATCCTTACAAACGGGACACGTACGGGGTGCGTTCTTCCCTTGCTCGTCCTTGTCCTATTCTCACCTCTTAATTACACACTCACAAGCACGATACTATCACTAGAGCTGGTTTGTTCATGCAATTGCATGTCTTTTGTTAATTGTTATATCTTCCTGAAACTTCAAATTTCATGGCAAAATATTGTCATTTTTCACCAATGGAAATAAAGTAAGAAATGCTTTGCATATAATGCATATTGAAAGCTTTTTGGCATGTAAATGATTGTTTTTGCATATTTATCCAAGTTGTGTCTAAAATAATACTAAAATAATAATTCCCAAGTAAAATGAAACATTAATGTGAACCATGAACATTCTTGTTGCTTTAAATACGTTAGTATAATGAGTTTCACACTACTGTAGGTCAACGCCTTCGGAATAATATTTGCTGTAATAAGTTGTTATCGGTTTATCGCCAAGGCTTAACACCACACTCTCTTTTTTGCCATCCTCAGATTGACCATGCATGGCAAGGCAATCTCTTTCCCAAACGTTCCCCCACAGGAAGCATCTCCCTTCCATCCTTGGTTATTCTCCGTTTCTCCAGGAGGCAAAGAGATGTAACATCTTCGTAATATATGTATTCGTGACCAAATGTTGCATATCTTAAACGCTTAGGTAATTAGTCTCGTAAGTGTAGTGCATGTTTTCCCTGCCGAGATGGTAGTGATATTCCCCTGCCGAATGCTTGCTCCAGCATAGACAAGCTCTACGCTCCCGCCCGGTCTCCCGGAATATGTGTTAGTGTAGTGCATGTTAGTGTAAGTGTGTAAGGGGAGAGGATAGGACAAGGAAGAGGAAGGAAAGATTGCGCGCGGTCCGTGGCCCGTTTTGTAGGGTACTGCTCCAACATTTCCCTGGTGTTGATCGGAGAAACCCCGGAAAACTACCGATCAGAGCAGCCAGCTGCTATAAATCGCCTCCAGACAGCAACTGAATTCGTGTGTCGAAAACCCTGCCGCCGCCGTCGGGACTCGAACCTAGGAGCTCCCGATCAGAGGCTCTGCAGCCATTCAGCGGCGAAAGATCACTGCCACCTCCCGCGACCAAAAGGGACGCCCTTCCGGTAGCCCTAGCCCAGGACTCTTGCGTCGGGCGCCCTTCCGCCAACCCTAGGTCTGGGTGCTGCGGCGAGCTCTGAAAAACGCGGCGAGCAGCCTCGCAGCGTTTGTTTGCATCCGCATTTTCCGATATAATGCCATGCGGTCGTAATTGCAAAAAAATAAAGAGCGACACAATGCAGTTAAATTAGACTTCATTAGCCTGGAAATGTCTCTCAAATTGTACAAATATTGCTAAACACGCCGATAAAATTAAAATCCCCGATGTGTTTTTGAATCGCCGCGTAATCCTGGGAGTAAATGGTATTAATTTGATCAAAGGGAAGCCGACGCCTGTCCGGGCGTGTTTCAGCACTCCAATGCATTTGCGCGAGCGGTCTCCGCCACAAAAGAATCTTTCAACGCCGCAATTTTAGCGAAGAATTTGCACATTTAGGCGCCAATAACGATACATTGTTAAGCTACTCGGCGGCACTTTGTCCCGTCGCCAAATGGCCTGCCCCATCCCCCACTATCGCAGGCCCGCGCTCGCGGACGATCAGCCGGATGCTGTGCGATCGGGTTGGAAGTTGCAACCGATAGTTGGCCGCCGCAAGCGAGGCGGGGTAGAGCGGCGTGGCGCCGCACACAGCCAAACAAGAACTCCGAGATAAAAGCGCTGCGAATTATCTAATAGCCACCGCATCACTCTAATCTACTCAATCACTGGTTCAGTTGCAGGGGTGTCCCGCGAGCTGCGGCTTTACATTGGGCCCGGCATATTGGCACGCCGACTGCACTCGGCTGCAAAAATGTTGCTTTCAGCTTTCCACATGCTAATTGTTTTCCTTCAGTCGGCTGGCACAAATGGGACGGAAAATGCTTCCTCTGTACAAATGTTGCGATACTACAAAATACATTTTCCTTCTCTTCTTAGAAAACAATATCATGATTATCCATTTGGTTGTAATAAATTGTGTACCTTTCTTTTTAACTTATATTCAAATATTAAAATTCAGTCAAAATATGATAAACATGTAAATTGTAGCATGAGATTATTGATAGTATAATCTCCTTTTTTAAGGTTAAAAATTCTGTGGCAAGAAATGATGTAATTTAGAAAATTATTTAATAACAACCTATTTACTTAAGAACTCCACTTTTAGAAAGTAAAATTCTGTAATTTTTTGTTTCTTTGATTCTGAAAATGTATATATTTTTTTTATTCTTCCCAAAATATTGGTTGATTGGTTCGATTCTTCTCGAAATTACTTGAATAGATTTCAACTGTCTTCATGCTAATAATTTCACATGTTACATTGTTTAACTAGAAACAAGCTAATTTGTTTTACTTGTGACTTCTTTGGAAATGCTCAAGTTAAAATTACGATGTCTCGAAATATTATTAGGTAATATATAATAATAATAATAGTAATAATAATAGTAATAATAATAATATAATAATAATAGTAATAATAATAATAATAATAATAATAATAGATAATTTGTATTGACTGTTGCTTTAAATTTGTTCACCACTAATAGAAGTTATGAAGTAAATGCTGAAAACAGGTCGCATTGCCAGTTCAGTGAGGGGTTGTAAATTTGAGATATACGACGAGACTGAAAACTGTCAATTTGATTTTTGTGGTATGTTCCTTGGTGGGTCCCATTGTAAGGGTGCAGAGGACATTGTACAGAAGCAGTTACATTACAGTAGGCTTTGCAAGACTACAAGGAGACAGAATTTTGAGAGCATCAACTTCGAATGAAGGTTTTGTTTTAATTTTTTAATGATAAATAAGCTCCGCAAGATTCTATTTTCCAATACGAAATGATATTGAAATTGTTCATAAATAGTGAAATAAATTATAGAAAACATCAGCTTTGTCAAACTGAAAATTTAAGTGCCTAATAATAAAGTTTTCGAAGTTAATAAACATTTGCAACAATGATTTGCATGATTTATTTTGTAAATTCAGCAACTGGATTTATCAACTTTTTCGTTACCAGGGCCCTGTAATAAGATTTTTTCCCGAAAATTCGCGATTTTTTCGCATTACGTAAATTTCTTCCAACGCCGTAGCGAGAAATTAAACAAAAATGTTTGAGTCATGCTGTAATCGGGCATCAAGCTCTAATAAATTAAAATTAAAATATCTTCATTGTAATATTGTATTACAGTGTTTTATTGTTTAAAATTAAAATGTATTCATTGTAATATTGTATTAATATTGTCTTCATTGTATTTAAGTCATGTCCCTAGTGATCAAAATGTTTTATAAAACATATAATTCGTGAACGACTCGTGGTATTTTGTAAGCCAGACTCAAAAACTACAAAAAACTACCAGACTACAAAAAATTGGTATTGGGAAAGTAAAGCAGAAGGAACGAAAAATGCAAAAAATATTTTATTTCTTGTTACAGGAGTACTGATTGTATACAATCAAAAGATTTTATTTGTATAATGCTCCATTTCAAAGTTCATATAATAGTTTGTAGTAAAAAACAAGAGTTATTATATGTGTATAAATGCTCAAAATATTTATGGAGACATTTTGAATATAGTAATAACTAGTTGCACTTCGTTCGGAACAGAGTGACCTCATTTTGCAATTAAGCATCTATATTTTAGCATTAGAACGAGTAGGTATGCACTAAATGTTGTCTCTTTTCCGAGATCCTGTGAGATCCTCAGCATATACTAATAATTCGATGCCTCTTTCTCTGTTATAAATTGTATTTTTGGTGGCGCCCTACCATAGCTACAACGTATTCATTGGATGTTGGTGTGTTGTATTGTGTGTTTTATTTCTTTGCCTGTACTATTGCTGATCTTTCATAAAATTAGTTACTTTTAAGTATGCTTGGTAATCAGTTAATGTATTATCTGTGCTTTGTATGCGTTTGATTTGACTATAGTTATTAAAACAATGAGAAAGTTTCCATACTCCATAATAATCGGATATTCCAAGTATTAATTAAGTATTTTTGCAATAAGATTTTTATACAATTAGAAAAGAAATTGAAATAAAAAAGTGTTCTTAACATTTAAAAAGATTTATCGTACTTTCTTCAGACAAAATACCATTTAATAAATGCATGATATTATTAAGAGAAAGGAAAATAAGTAAGAAATCTTAGTAAGTCTCAATGAAAATATAATTTTGAACCTCAAAACCCTTTATTTTATTTTTTTAAATTTTATTTTCTTATGTAGCGAAGTAAGCGCTTTACAAGATTGTATATGAACTACAGTCTAGCAAGCTTAGTAATAAGTGTTACAGGAGAGCGAGGCTACTTCCACTAGAGATCTCAATCAATAGTTTTGTATGCGAGATTTATGGAAGAATATGACAATTACAGGAACAAAAGAAAGTAAAAAGTAAGTTTGTGAACTCATGGATTTCTCTCTAGGGTGGGTTTAAATTTATCCTTCGGGAATCTAGAATTTATTCTTCGGTGTTGGTTATATGTTTTGCCTAGGTTGAATATGGAAGTTGCTGGGAATAAGAATTATAGATTATAGAATTATAGTACAAGAAATTATAAGAACCTAAAATTCAAGAATATCGTATATAATGAATTCGTAATAATTTTATGTGAATTATTGTTCTCCATTAATTCTGTTCTCATTCGCGAAAATGCACAATTACTGTATTACCAATGCATAGTTTATACTTTTAAAAAATAATTTTTGCATATCATTTCATGAATTGCGGATAACATTCATCCAGTGCTAAATAAGAAAGGTATATTTCAAATACCGACTAGAGCTTTAATTTTCATAACACATGACCTAATTACAGACTGGTAAGGCCGCAGTGATGGCAAACAACTTTGTGCGTGTAGAGTGAGATGACTAGAGACATATTCGTGTGGGAGAAAGGTACAGTGTCATGGGGTGCGATGTGTCACCTAAGCAGGGGTAACAATCGAAACATTGCGTACAAAAATGCTCCCAGCGTAGGAAAAAACAGCGCACTATATCAAATACTGACTGGGTTTAGTTCAAATATTCAAACCATACAGAGATTCCAAGCCAAGGTTCTGAGAGACATTGCAAGTGCTCCCTGGTACGTCCGAAACGATGTGCTACATAATGATTTTAACATGCCAACAGTACAGCAAGAAATTAAAAATTTTAGCCATAAATATGTCAGCAAACTAGAAAACCATAATAATGTACTAGCCATAAACTTACTGGACAAAAAATCAACACCAATTGTTTTGTCAACATGTGCTTAAAAAGGCCAATTTAATTTCTAACAACATATTTACTTATTGTTCTTGTCTTGAACAGATTGTAAATTCACATATTTAAATTTAAAAAAATCAAATATTGACAGGGTTTTAGTTCATAACACATGAGATAATTATAGACTTTGCCGACCTGGATAACCGAGGTCGTTAAGGCTGAAGGGCGATAGCAGGGTTCAAATTCCGCCTCGGGCATGGATGTTTGTGTGTTTGGTTGTCCTTACGTGTTCTCCCTACAGTCCTCCTACTTTTTCGTCTTCTTCTTCTTGTTCTTCTTCAGCTCTACGATCTTCAAGTGAACGTCTTGGCCTGCGAAACTATTCTTTTCCATTTTCTCTATTCTTCGAGTGCTCGATCTAATTTTCAATCTTAATTTTCGTGATGTCTTTGACATCATCTTCCAAAGTATTTTTGGGCCGCCCTCTTCTCCTGGTACTGACTGGATTCTAGCTAAAGATCTTGTTCACAATTCTGTCATTCCTATTAAGATGATCAAGCCAACTTCATCTCATGGCTTTGATAAAATTTTATGTTTTTATGTTTTTGATTATTTTGTCCAGTTCGGAATTGTTCCTAATTCACCAACTCCATTCGGCATTTTAACTGGTCCAAATATCCTCCTCATAGTCTGTCTTTCAATAACTGCAAGACGCTGCGCATCATTATCTTTTATAGTCAACGTTTTGCGGCATACGTTACAACTGGTCTAATAACTGTCTCATACAGTCTTAGTTTTGCGTCCTTCGATAACATTTTACTTGTAAATAGCTGTATATGTGCAAAATATGCTCTGTTTCCCGCTACTATTCTTGATTTTATTTCTTCTTGTACATCATTCTACAGTCCCCCTTACACTTTAAAACTCACAGTGGTTGCTATATGACCAAAGATGTTTAAAATAGCGACGTTTAAAAAAAATTGCTGTGGTCGTAGTGATGATGTAGAATGTGTTCGCGTGAAGTTACCGAGGAAAACTCAAATTGGTTGCTATATGACCAAAGATGTTGAAAAGCGACCTTTAAAAAACGTGCTGGGGTCGTAGTGATGATGTAGAACGTGTTCTTGTGAAGTTATAGGAGGAAACTCACAATGGTCGCTATATGACCAAAGATGTTGAAAAAGACCTTTAAAAAAATTGTGGGGTCGTAGTGATGATGTAGAATGTGTTCGCGTGAAGTTACCGGAGCAAACTCACAATGGTCGCTATGTGACCAAAGACGTTGAAAAGTGACCTTTAAAAATATTGTTGGGGTCGTAGTGATGATGTAGAATGTGTTCGCGTGAAGTTACCGAAGCAAACTCACAATGGTCGCCATATGGCCAAAGATATTAAAAAGCGACCTTTAAAAAAAAATTGTTGGGGTCGTAGTGATGATGTAGAATGTGTTGGCGTGAAGTTACCAGCGCAAGCGGGCGTGGGGAAAATCATGAAAAACCGCTCGTCGCGGGTGGGGCGCGTCGTCTCGGCGCAGAGGTGTCAGCAGGCGCAGCGCGTCAGCCGCGCAGCGCGTAGAGGTAATGGGCGCGCAGTAGCGCGCAGGGCAGCGCGGCGCAGATGTAATTGTGTGTTGGGGAAACACGCGGTGACGGCGGCGGCGGCGGCGGGGGCGGAGGCGGCGGCCGCCCGCAGCGTCGCTTTGTCGGCGCCATCCGTGTAATTAAAGTCGCGCGCTGCGTGTGGGATAATGAGCCGACAAAAGTTGTGATTATTAAATTAATACATTTAGCGCGAAAATAGACGCGCGCGTACGCGGTAGTGGCGGCGGTGGCGGCGGCGGTGGCGCCGGCCCACAGCAGGGCGCGTTTCATGTTAATCTGACCAATTGTTCTCTGCGGCCGCCGCCGCCACCGCCGCCGCCGCCGCCGCCGCCCGCTGCGCTTGTGAAACACGCTCGCGGGGCGACAGCTCGCTGTAGCGCCGCCCCGTCCCTCCCACCCGCCCCTCCCTCGCGAGTTCATCGATGTCGAACGATCCAATTGCAGCGGATTCGCTATCGATTTCGCGTTCGTGTTTCATTCGCGCGATCAATCGAAATCGCATCTGCCTGTGACAACAGAAATATGCGCTGATTTAAATGGTTTGAATATACTCGCTTTTATGCTTTGGCTGTGTAATTAATATTTATTTCTCTATCATACGCATTTGAATGTTTTTCCTCCGTGAAGTGTGCACTGTTATGTTGCGCCCTGAAAAGTAAGCTGGATGAAATTGTCATGGATTTATCTGTATGACAGCTGTGACTATTGGCCGTTCGCACAATCTGCAGGTGGTGTCATATCAGTCATTTGCTAGTTAATTATTTTAACTTTCGTACATTTTGATGATACAATCGAATGTAATTACAGCTTGTAATTTAATTGTAATATCAAGTATGTTTTCATGACAGTAATTCAATTTTAGAAGATATCTGAAACGAAGAAGTTATTAAACAGATATGAAAACAGAATAAACTACAATATTTTTTAGTATTTTTCATTACCAGCTGTATACTTCAATATTGTGGATGTGAAACGCAGCTTATAACGCCGTAAGCGTGGAGTAGCAGGTTGTGGGAATGAACATTCTCCACAGTACAAATGGAGAAGTACCTCCACGAAAACCAGAAGCACAGATCTGAAGAGAATAGTCGGATTTCGTTTTTGACTGGTCATCCAGAACGACTGTTTGTCTGCCCAGAACGAACTTCATCCAGTTCAACGAAGGAGCTGGGGCCAATAGGATGTGGCTTTATCAAAAGTAGGCCTACACGTTTTTGGCGCGAAGAAGACCCTGTAGATTCGCAAAATATGCTATTAAATAATTAAATAGTAATTGATGTCATTATGGATCAAATAAACTATGTTGACATTTATGGGTTAAACCACACTGGAACTATTATATGGTATTCGTTTTCGTTACCACCAGCGGAATATCACAAAGATTTTCCCCAAATAATTCAGCAGTGTATATCGTCTGTTAGAATCATTATTGATGATAAAACATACACTTTCACCTCGAGTATATATATCGGAAGTTATTTCCGTTCATCAAAAGCATGATAGTTTGTGGTTAACTGTGCATTACTATCCTTTCTTTGATTGAAATTCTTTCCCTTGTCTACGTTCTACATTGACCTTGTGAGGTAAATTCAAAAATAAATTTTGTTAAATCGAGAAATGTTTGTTTTAGGGACTTCAATATATTAAAATAGTCATTATGGACACTATGAAATGTTTTCAGAGGGCTGAATTTTCAAGCGTAGTAAACATGTGCACTTTCTAAGTATATTGTTATCTTCGGTGATTTTTTGACAAACAGAGGGAAAATAAGGTTAAATGTAACATGTGTGGAATTCCCAGTTTAAGTAGAAAAACGTCATTCAATGAACGCGAAAGAAGTCATTCAAATTTAGTCCTTTCTGTAATTTGGTGGTATTTTGCGTTGACTTCCTCAAGCATTCCTTATGTTAATCGCGGAAGTCAAAGACCGGGACCTGAACGTCGACTTGCAATTGCGTCAGCGAAGAAACTCAAATTGTCCGATCAATTTGACGATTTTTTACAAAGTAATGCGTATAATGACAATTTTTTGAATGAAGTTATGCGTGATAGAGCCGTCGCTCGCAAAACATTTTCAAGATCACTCCCATTAGAAGTAAATTTTATTTAATTTGGAAACAATGTCAAAACACAGTCAGTAAACTCGCGTTTACAACATTAACGACATTCAGTGATAATTTGGTCCTATTTTAAATGGTATATGATACAAGTGTTTATGTAGAAATTCACATTTTGGACTTTTGGACAGCTTTTCGAGCTTCTTCCCCGGCGTGCGTCGATTTGAAATTGCGTTACCGAAGAGAATAAAAAAGGTCGTATCAAGTTGGCATTTTTTTCTCTGATAACTTAACTCAACTTCCTTAACAAAACTATTCTCCTTCTCTCTATATTCTTACACCGGACAAGTTAAGACCAATTGTTGAATAAAGTGTGTCTGAGTTTTAATCACCATCACATAACGCATTCCACACATATTCCAGTTGTCCAGTTGCTATATGCCCCATGCATTTTCTATATGCCATTTGCCCCATTTATTATTTGTATAAAAAATTTGCTCTGGGAGACGCCACGTTCTCGGCATATAATTATTGTTTCAATCGTCATACTGTGACCTTCTTCAGAGAACCATTGTATGCTTGTTTTGTGTTGGGAATCAAAAGTTCCGCTAGGGCGCGTTGGCAACTATGCGGCGCCTTCCGGGCACCCGAGATTCCATTGACTCTGGCCACGGACGCCTAAATCTTTACTACCCGCGTCACATCCTGAAGCAAGCAAATATGCATTTGCCGTAACATTGTAGGGGAGGTACACAGAATCGGTGGCGCGACGCAAAAGGTGCATTCATTCATTCTACGGCCCCGCATCACCTGCTCCTCATCGGCCCTCCCCGCCTCTTTTGATCTCTCTCCTGCCCCTCCACTTCGCCTCCCCTCCTCCTCCGCCTCTTCCGCTCCCTTACCCCCTCACGGCCCCCTACGCAGCCGCCCGGGGATGAGGCATGCACGATGCAACCACTTGCCGCCTCTTCGGAGCTTTACATTGCGATTGATATGATTATTATGATTAGGATGATACGTAAGATTTATAGTTATTAAGTTTGGTTTGGTTTTTTCGTGTTTCCGGGCACGTCAACTGCTTTGGTCATTAGTCCCGATAGTGTAGTGTATGTTTTTCTCGGGAGATGGCGGTGATCTTCCCCCTCTGGATGGCGAGATCCGGCGCCGACCTACCGTCGGCTAGTGGGGTTTCCCCCTAACCGGACTCTCCCACCAGCGGGGCACCGTCCAGTCGGGACAAGCTCTAAGCTCCCGCACCAGTCTCCCGGAATATGTGGTAGTGTAGTGCATGTTAGTGTAAGTGTGTGTGTAAGGGGAGAGGATAGGACAAGAATGGAAAGGACAGATCGCGCGCGGTCCGTGGCCCGTTTATTAGGGTATGCTCCGGCATTCGCTGGTGTTGATCGGAGAAACTACGGAAAACTACCGATCAGAGCAGCCGGCCGTAGAATTCTCCTCCAGCAGCGACTGAATTCGACCTAGCTGAAAAGCAGTGTCGAAATCCTGCCGCCGTCAGGACTCGAACCTAGGACCTCCCGGTCAGAGGCACTGCAGTGGCATCAGTTGATGCACTGAGCTACCGCTCCCGATATATATAGTTATTAAGATTATTGTGATTAAGATTAATGTGGAAATTATGATTATTAAGATTAATATGAGTTTTTTTTTAAGATTAATATGAGTATTATTGCCACTTTGTGTTAATATTTCCCTGGCGCCATAACTCTTCCTTTGGTCTGCTCACGACGTACTTGCAGTATTGTTTTAATCTTTTCGGTAATATGCGGATGAGACGCGAAAATGTGGATTTACTCGTAATTTATTCCCCTAGGATAGGAGGAGGAAGAGAGACAAAAGAAGGGTCGCGCACGGTCCGTGTCTTGTTGGTCGAAGAAGTCTCCGGGCATTCAATTGCAGTTGATCAGATGAGACCACGGAATGATAAGAACAGCTGGATCCTAGAATTGTAAACTACACAATTGCATCGATTTACTCAGATAAGTTGCTCTTTTCGAATAGCGTATCACCGATGCGAAAGGAACCTATGACCTCCCGATCGGCGCAACTTTAATTGTGATCGCGCAACTACATCAGAACCGCATTAGAACACTACATCGCAATCCTCCAATTGCCACTTTCAGTTAACAATCCACCATTCGTCATTTTCCAAAACCAACATTCTCCCAATATGGCAATGTGGTTAAATAAACAGGAGAAGGTATTCGATTATAAAGTGGGGAATTTACTGGTGTTGTTTCTACACGTACGCAGTGGAGGGTTTCCGTAAATAAAGCAACTTATTAGCAGCGAGATTTGGAATGATCGAAGAGAACCAGAAATATGAAGTGTTTTCTAGACACCTAGAGTGTAGTTTACTGCAACACGTCTTTGCTGGAAGTGTTGCCTACCCACCCCTGACAGAATTTGCAAGATGAATACTTCGCGTTGCTCGTGGCAACGTGACTCGAAGGCAGAGTGAGGCGCAAAATGAAACGATTTTTTTACACTTTCAGAAGTATTGGATGCAGGTTCATTATAATGTATTTGAATTATTTTACATAATATTATTTACATTTCGTTCGACAGATATTGGTTAATCATTCTTAAAAGCGTTCTACAACACGTTCACATATTGCCTTGCACATAACTGATTTTGATTTAAATAAATGTACACGTTTAGATTCGTTATGTTTTATCCTTGTCTATGTTCAATCAAAAATAGCATATACAAAACCATCTTTACAAAAATATATTTTCGACAAGAATCGCGTAGCTGCTGAGTTTCCTGCGGAAGTTTTAGTTTTAGTTTAGTTTTAATTAATGTCTTATTTTATGTGGCGAGACTCGGGCCATCAGGCCCGCTCTTCCGTCTAACCACGCAAATTTCGATACGATTCTTTCACCACCTAGCGGAGAAAGGAGGTATTATATTGGGCGACGAAACAGGTGGATCTCAATTTTGCTCAGAGGCTTCTTTTAGGCTTGAGGATCTTTTACATGCAGTAAATCTATTACATGGGACAGCCGGCTTTACTTCCCCTCCGAAGGAAAGCGTACGAAGGATTCTTTTCACCCTTCAAAATCCACGGCTTCGATCGGGTTTGAACCCATAAAGTTACCCGGTAGTCATGAGATTAATTGCATCCTGGTCTAGAAATGGATACGATTAATCTACATGCGCACACACCATGTACAGATACGCTGTCCTTCTCCGTAACTGCCCATCTTCTTTCAAGCTGTTCCCAATGGTAAGACCGAATTCATGCTTTCACTTCTGGGTTGAAGGTCAAATGATTGAGATGACTCAAGGACATATCATAAGGGAAAATAAAATAGTTGTAACCAATAAAATGCATATTATAAAAATATTTTTTTTTAGATAGATTACTGTGAAGATAAAATTAAAGTGTCTTGTGAGTTGAATGATAAAGCAGGAAATTACTATAAAATACCTTCGCGGAATATATCTTCTGAGAATACATCAAGTAACCCAAAATGTGTTTCTAAAGTTTGGGATATAGGAATCTGTGTAGTAGTCACGTATATAAAAAATATTTTAATTATTAATCACGTTAACCAAATAATTATTTCGTGGTTAATTAATTTAAGTTTTTATCACAGGGTACGAATATACGTAATTGCGGTGAAAGTAGGCTTTTTCTTTCCCTGCGGCTCAGGGATTTACAATTCCTTAAGCCGCCTTTGCTCCTGTTTCCCCCCGCAACCTTCCATCTCTCCCGATCATCGTTCCCCACCCCCGCTCACCTCAATCCCCTTGCGCTGGAACGAGACATTAAGTCGGGAGCGCGACCCACGGCGCGGAGGCTAACCGCCTCCAGCCCCCCCACCCGTCGCCCCCGCCGCCCCGCCGCCTGCGCCCCTGTCAGCGCCTTTGCGCCATTCCCTCCACCCCACCCCAGCCATTCCCTCCGCCCCCAGCCCAGCCATTCCATCCGCCTCCCACAGCATCCCCTCCGCCACCACCCCAGCCATTCCCTCCGCCCCCAGCCCAGCCATTCCCTCCGCCTCCCCCGCCATTCCCTCCGCCCCACCCCAGCCATTCCCTCCGCCCCGCCATTCTCTCAGCCTCCGCCCCCCGCCATTCCTACCACCTCACCATTCCCTCGCCCCCCCATTCCCTCAGCCCCCGCCATTCCCTCCGCCCTCGCCATTCCCTCCGCCCACGCCATTCCCTCCTCCATTCCCTTCGCGTCCGTCGCCGTCCTTGCCATTCATTCCGCCATTCCTTCCGCTCCCCGTCCCCCCGCCATTCCCTCCACCTCGGCACTCCGCCCCAGATATTCCCTCCGCCCCCCCTTCCCCCAGCTTCTCCGCCTCCACCGTCCCCTCCGCCACTTCCAGTGCCGAAGCTGGCTACTCCCACGGCCGCCTGTGCCACCTCCGCCTCCACTTGTAGCGCGACCGCCCCCGCCGCTGCGCGGCTCCTTCGCATCCAACGTTCATTAAGGCGGCTGCGGGGCGCGCGGCCGCTGCTCCTCCGGCGCCGCCATTGCGGTGATCCGGGGCGGAAGCGCTCTTTGTGCGCTTCCGGGCGGCGCGGGGGCGGGGCGCGGGCGGGGCGGGCCGCTGAATAGCGCGAGCGCCACCGGGCCTGGGGGTCGCCTGTATCGCGCACATGTCCCCGCGCCGGGCGGCCCCGCGGTTTTAATCCCGCGAGTGCCTTCATTTGACGGTGTATTAGCAGCGTGCGGAGCGGCCCCGGCCTCGGCCCCTGCCGCCCCGGAGGAGCGAACTGGCGGCGCGGCGGAACACGCCCCCCTCCCCCTCCCCCTCCCGGCGCCGTGCGATTCTCATTTGCTGAAACATGTGCCGACGTCGGGCAGCGACCGGGCGAGGGGGGCGCGGGCGCAGGGGAACTTAGAAACGCGCTCGGTGATGTCTTTACAGCGATGAAGGAAACTCGGCGGAATAACAATGTCGTTTTATATGTAATTGTCACCCCCCTGTCGACTGTTTTGGACGCAATTATGGTAGGAAACCCAAGTTGTGACCGTGTTACTTAGTAATTTATGTATTTTAATAATTAAATTTGTTCTACGTATTGGTAATTATTAAAATGCGATATATGTACAATGAGGCCTGTGTAGCCGATAGCTTTGCGGTTACAACATCTGGGTTAAACCAGGAGATCCCGGTTTGTATTCCACTCGAGCTAACTAATTCATTCAAAAAATTTACTTGCTTCTTTGGTTTGTCAATGCGTAATGTTTGATATTTTTCCCGAAAAGCTACATTACAGTCTGAGTGACTGTTAGTTCATGAAGCACACAGCTCGTGTCAGGGTTTATCTTCCATTTTTTCGTTTCTATGAGTAATTACGAAATTTTCTAAAATTATACTGCCAATGAAAGTAACGTTTTCGTTCATGCTATAATTATTTTTGTTGCAAAGTGTTAAGGAGTTTTGTCACTTATAATTTAAATATTAATTTTGTATTGTGTAACGTGCTTAAGAACAAATCTATGCGTAACAAATGAAATGAAAATTCAATGTCAGAATCACATATTACATACTGTTTTTAATGTCAGCGCATTTGCTGTTACGAGTGATTTTCTTAATAATTAAGCGTGAAGTAAGAAAACATATCTTATAATATGGATATGCCCGAGCTGTTTTCTACATTTTTTTTGTTGATCGTGAAAGAGGTGGGTAATAAGTGATTCCGAACAAGAAATTAGGCAACAAATTAAAACAATATGTCCTCCGAAACAAGATTTTTTTAAAGATAGCGGCGATTTCTAAAATATCCAATAGTGTTTGTATCTTGCAATTAACACACTAAAGGTAAATAATGATCACTGCAATTACAGTAAAACATTTTTATTTCTAGCGAGATTGCAGTATTGTTTTGAAGGAAAGTTCCGAGAATTCGACAAAATTAAGTGCTATAATAATAATAATAATAATAATAATAATAATAATAATAATAATAATAATAATGAACATGTAGCCCATAAACTGCAACGACCGCACTGCTGATTACCGCTGACCTCCTGCGTACATGTTTCTGAGATCCTTATCCTTATCCAGGTGTCCCTGCATCGTGAGGCAAAGCCACCGTTCTAAGGGCGGAGAAACATGGAAAAAATATTATTATTATTATTATTATTATTATTATTATTATTATTATTATTATTATAATAATAATAATAATAATAATAATAATAATAATGATAATGGAAATAAAAATATAAACGTTATACCCTTTAAATGTAGAATAGTAGATTATTCTATGTGGTAAGTGGGATGGAAGGAAAAGATGAGAGAAAAAAGAAAAGAAGAAGAAATGTAACCAACGAAGAAAGATATATCGAAAAATTAAAATGAATATATTAAAAAAATGATGGCAAATCATTTCCCCTCCGCCTTCTCCTCTGCCTTTTTGTTATCCCTCCTCTCCTTCCTACCTTCTGCTTCCCTCACCCGCACTTGTGGCGCTCTCGCCCCCCCGCCGCTCCCCCCCCCCACCTCAATTATTCCGCGCTCGCGGTCGGATCACGTCCGCGCGCCTTGAGCGCTCCGCTCCGCCTCGAACCCAGGACAGCGCGTAATGAGACTAATTAGGCGCTAATTACGCGAAACGGCGGCGGGCGGGCCGGCGACCGCTGCTGGGGCGCGGGTGCAATTAGGCCGCTGCCTGGCGCGCGGGTGGGGCCGGCGCGGGCGCTGGCGAGGTCGCTTCCGGGAAAAAGAGGCGGCCGGTTGAGCATACGAGAACGCGTCGACTTGACTTCGAATGTTCAATCTTCGCAAGGGGTTGGTGATTGATTAATTGGGTTGTTGTTCCGGGCGTGTCAAGTGCTAAAGTCATTAGTCCCGTAAGTGTAGTGCTGTTTTGCTCGGGTGGTGGCGGTAATCTTGCCCCTCTGGATGGCGAGATCCAGCGCCGACCCACCGTCGGCTAGCGGGGTTTTCCCTAATCAGTTATCTCCCACCAGCGGGGCAGCGTCCCAGCCGCTCTAAGCTCCCGACCATGCTCTAAGCTCCCGACCAGTCTCCCGGCATGTGCATGTAAGTGTGTGTGTGTGTGTGTGTGTGTGTGTGTGTGTGTGTGTGTGAAAGGGGTAGGATAGGACGAGGTATGTGAAGGAAACATCGTGTGGTTCGTGGCCCGTTTGGAAGGGTACTGCTTCGGCATTCGCTTGGTATTGGTTGGAGAAACCACGGAAAACTACCGATCAGAGCAGCTTGCCGCTTAAATTCCAGTCACCTCCAGACGGCGACAGAACTCGACCTAGCTATCTGGCTAGTGTCGAAAATCCTCCCACCACCTGAGCTCCCCGTCAGAGGCACTGGAGTGACGTCAGTTGATGCCCTGAGCCACCTCTCCCAGTACCACACATTCGGCGAGTAGCGAGCAACCGCTCACCGGATCACTAGTGGTGTGGATGAGTTGCTTGCAATTTGCCGAGTGAACATTCGATGCTCGCCCTACCCTCCGCGTGTCGGTCTTTTGGACACGCCAAAGGAAGGGAACATTCGCCGAACACATGACCTTTTCGGGATGGGCAAACAGTAGCTCGCTGCACGGCAAATGTCGAATGTGTGGAGCCGCCATTAGTATCTTGTGATGGTGGCACCTCGTGGGTCGTGGTGACATTCTGTCTGAAGAATCCTGGCGTTGGCGGTCTGGGTATTTAGAACGGAACCGGTGTCGTCTGTTAGGAGGATGGATGACTTCTATCGACTGTGAGGCAAAGGACGGTAGTTCATTTACATTCATGCCGCTGTACCCGCGCCGAACACATGACCTTTTCGGGATTGGGCAAGCAGTACCTCGCTGCACGGCAAATGTCGAATGTGTGGAGCCGCCTTTAGTATCTTGTGATGGTGGCACCTCGTGGGTCGTGGTGAAATTCTGTGTGAAGAATCCTGGCGTTGGCGGTCTGGGTATTTAGAACGGAACCGGTGTCGTCTGTTAGGAGGATGGATGACTTCTATCGACTGTGAGGCAAAGGACGGTAGTTCATTTACATTCATGCCGCTGTACCCGCGCCGAACACATGACCTTTTCGGGATTGGGCAAGCAGTACCTCGCTGCACGGCAAATGTCGAATGTGTGGAGCCGCCTTTAGTATCTTGTGATGGTGGCAACTCGTGGGTCGTGGTGAAATTCTGTGTGAAGAATCCTGGCGTTGGCGGTCTGGGTATTTAGAACGGAACCGGTGTCGTCTGTTAGGAGGATGGATGACTTCTATCGACTGTGAGGCAAAGGACGGTAGTTCATTTACATTCATGCCGCTGTACCCGCGCCGAACACATGACCTTTTCGGGATTGGGCAAGCAGTACCTCGCTGCACTGCAAATGCCGAAAGTGTGGAGCCGCCTTTAGTATCTTGTGATGGTGGCAACTCGTGGGTCGTGGTGACATTCTGTCTGAAGAAGCCTGGCGTTGGCGGTCTGGGTATTTAGAACGGAACCGGTGTCGTCTGTTAGGAGGATGGATGACTTCTATCGATTGTGAGGCAAAGGACGGTAGTTTATTTACATTCATGCCGCTGTACCCGCGCCGAACACATGACCTTTTCGGATTGGGCGAGCAGTAGCTCGCTGCACGGCAAATGCCGAAAGTGTGGAGCCGCCTTTAGTATCTTGTGATGGTGGCAACTCGTGGGTCGTGGTGACATTCTGTCTGAAGAAGCCTGGCGTTGGCGGTCTGGGTATTTAGAACGGAACCGGTGTCGTCTGTTAGGAGGATGGATGACTTCTATCGATTGTGAGGCAAAGGACGGTAGTTTATTTACATTCATGCCGCTGTACCGCGCCGAACACATGACCTTTTGGGATTGGGCGAGCAGTAGCTCGCTGCACGGCAAATGCCGAAAGTGTGGGGCCGCTTTTAGTATCTTGTGCTGGTGGCAACTCGTGGGTCGTGGTGACATTCTGTGTGAAGAATCCTGGCGTTGGCGGTCTGGGTATTTAGAACGGAACCGGTGTCGTCTGTTAGGAGGATGGATGACTTCTATCGATTGTGAGGCAAAGGACGGTAGTTCATTTACATTCATGCCGCTGTACCCGCGCCGAACACATGACCTTTTCGGGATTGGGCAAGCAGTACCTCGCTGCACGGCAAATGTCGAATGTGTGGAGCCGCCTTTAGTATCTTGTGATGGTGGCACCTCGTGGGTCGTGGTGAAATTCTGTGTGAAGAATCCTGGCGTTGGCGGTCTGGGTATTTAGAACGGAACCGGTGTCGTCTGTTAGGAGGATGGATGACTTCTATCGACTGTGAGGCAAAGGACGGTAGTTTATTTACATTCATGCCGCTGTCCGCGCGCTGTCCCCTCGCTGTTCCCGGGCTTTGCTCGCGCTGAAGGTTCCCGCGCCCGATTATCAAGTATAACCTATAAATTTTTATTTCTCCCAAATCCCAAGTCCTTACGCTGTTATGTAGGTTGTAGGTTTCTAATCTCCTAAAAGGGTACATGCACCGAAAAGTGTACTTGGGATAATTAAATAGACCGAGACGGGGCGAAGGGCTATATGGAGTTTGAAGGTAAAATGGCTCCGATGGACTTCAATTCTCAGAGTAGAGACTCTTGAGTATTGAGGTCCATTCTCAGAGTAGAAACCGAGTATTGAGGTCCATCAGGGCGCTGATGGCTATAGAGTAACTTGGAAAGGAACCGTCAGTCACAGTTTTCAGGGCAGTAGACAGTCGGGTAAAAGCTGGACAAGGAACCAAATCACATTTTTTCAAAGCCCATTACTCTGTTGCTTTTTTAATTTTTATTTTAAGGTCGCATCAACATCTAGGTCATTAGCGACTACTTCTTGAGTTAATTTTATGGTAAGTGTCAAGATGAAACGAAATGCTGCTGATGAAAGGACGGACACAAATACAACCATGCCCGAGGCGGGACTTGTACCCGCGACCCTTAGCTCCGAGATCACTACGACACTACTGCCTTAGACCAGTAGCGGTAGCTCAGTGCATCAACTGATGTCACTGCAGCGCCTCTGACCGGGAGTTCCTAGGTTCGAGTCCTGACGGTGGCAGGATTTTCGACACTAGCTTTTCAGCTAGGTGGAATTCAGTCGCTGTCTGGAGGAGAATACCGGAGCAGTACCCTAACAAACGGGCCACGGACCGCGCGCGATCTGTCCTTCCTCTTCCTTGTCCTATCCTCTCCCCTTACACACACACTTTACACTAACATGCACTACACTACCACATATTCCGGGAGACCGGTCGGGAGCTTAGAGCTTGTCCCGGCTGGGGCGGTGCCCCGCTGGTGGGAGAGTCCTGGTTACGGGGAAACCCCACTAGCCGACGTTAGGTCGGCGCCGGATCTCACCATCCAGCTGGGAAAGATCACCGCCATCTCCCGAGAAAAAAACATGCACTACACTAACGGGACTAATGACCGAAAGAGTTGACGCGCCCGGAAACACGACAAAATCAATCAATCAAACTCCTGCCTTAGCGAACTCGGCCACCGGGCTGATTCGTTACTCTGTTGTATCTGTTGTCTTTCGCTGTTGCAGCTCGTCGAGGGTTAAATGCATGCCTCTCCTTCCCCTGCTTCATGTCGATCTGGTCCGCCGGGGCGCGCGCGCGGAGGGGTCCGTCGCAGCGGGGAGGGGTGGGGGATGGGGTGGGGTCCCAAAGCGAGGGCGGGCGCTCTGCGGAGGAAGCAGCCGCAGCCCCGGCAACTATATAATTAACGCCCGCGCCACGGGGCGCCACGGGAGCGGAGACCGTGGGTGGGGCGGGGCGGGGACGGCGAGGGGCCGCGTCGGCCAATCGCAGCGCGCCTCGCCCCGGGCGCGGGGCGCGCTCTGTTTGCTTGTGACGTCAGCGCGCCTGCCAATCTTTTGGATCGCGCGCTCTCCGGCGGCGTGGCGGCGCCGGCCCCGCTTTCGTCTCCTCGGCGGCCGCGCCGCGACATGAAACTTCTACGGACGACGCGAGCAAATTATTCGAAAGAAATCGTAGCTTTTCTCAGTCTTCGCTCTCAAGATACTTTAAAGCATAGATGTTCGTCGTACACAGAATTTGAATTGAATTGAATGTGCCTTATTTTCCGTGGCGAGACTCAGGCCATGAGGCCTGCTCTTCCGTCTGACCACGCAAATTTCGCTATACTTCTTTCACCAACCATGGGAGAAAGAAGATATTACTTGGGCGATGAAACTGGCGATTTGAATTTAGCTCAGAGGCGTCATTTAGGCTTGAGAATCTTTTACTTGCAGTAAATCTTCTAACATGGGACAGCCGGCTTTACTTCCCCTCTGAAGGAAGGCGTACGAAGGATTTTTTGCCCTTAAAAATCCACGGCTTCGATCGGGTTCGATACGCTAACCGTTAGACTAAGCAGTTAGACCAAGCTAACCGTTAGACCAAGACCCGCAGCCTTGGACCAACGCCGCCGCCCCACTGGGCGGGAGGAATTTGGGCCCCTTCCCACTGTTTGACTGAAGACTTCACTAAAAACTGACCGACTCGTCCCTCGCTATGTCTATTTTTTCTTTGGTTTCTTCATGAATGCATGACGATTGTGAGTCAACCTACATTCTAATAGGTTATTATCTAACTTTGCAACTTAAAGAGTTTTCTGTTTTAACAGCCTAGATAAAACTTGTAAGAATGTGTACGGTTACACACTAATCACCTGACACTCAACGAAAATCGTAATTCATTTAGAATCCATTCTTCTTACTATTTTCTACCGATGATCTCTCTAGTCTTTCTTCTAGGACCAAGGAAACTTTGGTAGGTGAGAACTTCTGGAGCAGCAGAATACCTTCCCTATAAGGATAAAAACGACTTGCTATATGATCATAAAAAATATCCTGTTCGTGAAACTATTTGGCCCGAAATTTCTTTCATAATATGGTTTCTTTTTCGGCATAGCATAATACGCCAGTTTCATTATCAATAAATAATGTAATAGGTAACAAATAAAAATATACTTTTACGGCTAACAAATGTCAATGTGGAATTGTAGTATCGAAATTTAAACATTTACATACTAAGTAGACAACTAAAAATATGAAGAGACAGGAAATGCAAATAAGTAACGAAGATAATAATAATAATAATAATAATAATAATAATAATAATAATAATATCTACAAAATTCTTAACTGGAAATATTTTAGGCATAGAAGGTACCTTAACGATGACGGAGAAGTCTATGATACTTCATAAGTGACATCTACTGAAGAAATTCCTGTTCATCTAGTGACGGAATGATCTAAAAATATACACAGCTTTAAGTGTGTAGTCTTCATTGTTTGTTTTATACATTTTTGCTTCTTTTAATTTACTTGCAAATATAAATATCACATTAATATTAAATATCAATTAAGGTCTGAGCTTCTTGCACAAAGCAGACACGTAGTGATGCATGTATCAAAATAAAATTTGGGTGTAATAAAATAATGGAAATGATGATAATAAAAATAAAATTAATAACAATAAAACCAAGAATAATGTTGTCTTTATCGAGGTCAGGAGGTCTGCCTCACCCTTTCCGGAGGAGTCGTGAGCCCTTTCCGGGGGAGTAGAGCGGTGTCTGCCCTTGCGAGACAGCAGCGCGCCGAGAAGCGCAGCGCCAAGAGGCGGGGGAGGGAGAAGGCGCACCAATGGCCGAGAGTCTGACCAGCCCCGCCCTCGCGCCAGCCCCGCCGACCCCGCCCCGCGGGGGCGGAAACGAAGCTCGCAAGACTGCGAGAGCGGCCTCGGGCAACGCCACCAACTCCCGGACACAACCCCCAACTCAAACGGCCCCAAACCTACGGAACGAGAAACCCGCTTGAGACACTGTTTATTTGCACAAACCAAATTATCCCGCGCGTTCATTCAGCCGCGGAGCTGAGCTGCTTACGTTCGTATAATGTGATACCGAAGATTAACATTTTAGTAGGATAACAAGGAGGGTGAGATGTGCCTAAAACCGATAACTTCGGATCTTGTGACTCTCCCCTGCAGATTACACACCTACCGCTCCGCCTATATTTTTTTCGCTCGGAAATTTCAGTGTATTATGATAATCACAGAGCGAGCGAGCGAGCGAACTTCATCCGGCGAATACGCGCTAAAAAAAAAAATAAGCGCGGCTGCTGCGCTACGCGTGGCGCGTCGGCGTCACGCACGCGGGGCAAACGTGAGCGTATGCGAGCGTGCGTGCGTGCGTGCGCTAGCGCCAGCGAGGCGCAGCGCCGCTCAAAACCACCGCGCGTAACGAGTTTACGGGAATCGCAAAGTCGGGGCTAATTACCCGAAGTGCGCGTGAAATGTCGCCACACAAAGCGGCCCTCCCTCCGCCCCGCCCCCCCACGCCCGCCCCGCCCCCCGCCCCCCGCGCTCCGCCGGGCGCCCCTTGACAATGGACGCGCGGCGCAGCGCTGACGGGCGAGGGCGGTCGTGACGACGCGGGGGCGGGGCGCGGGCGAGGGCACAACGCGGGGAGTCGCTCCCGACTGCGGGGACGCCGCGCGACGATCCAGTGAACATCCCCCGTTCTTTGTGCCTGCCGCGCCAGGCGTCATCAGAACCATTAGCTAATTAGTATCTAATTATCCCGCGGCGTCGGCGGCGACGGCGGCGGCGGCGGCGAACGGGTTCGCCGCACTGATGCCACCGCGGGGGGGCAGCGGCGCCGTTCTGTCAAAACAGCGCAGCCTCGCGATGTGCGTAGCGACCCTGGGGAGGCCGCCGGCGTCTAATTGACAATAGCCGAACGCTGGGAGTTGGCGGCGGCGGAGCGGTGGCGACGGGACGGTGGCGGCGGGGGCGGAACGTCATTGTCGGGGCACCGTGCGGCGGCGGCAACAGCATCAGGGGGCGGGGCTCTTCCTGACCTCTGGCTGCCTC
Organism: Teleogryllus oceanicus; assembly: GCA_964035755.1. NCBI lineage: Eukaryota > Metazoa > Arthropoda > Insecta > Orthoptera > Gryllidae > Teleogryllus > Teleogryllus oceanicus. Next base: position 28,495,120 of record CAXIVR010000011.1, on the reverse strand, counting down.
CAGCGAGTACACAACGGTTGTTGCCGCTGCGAGCGTCGCCGCCGCCAACGCCACCGCCGCCATGACCGCCACCGCCACCGCCACCGCCACCGCCACCGCCACCGCCACCGCCGCCGCCCCCACCGCCACCGCCCCGCCACCGCCCCCGCCACCGCCACCGCCGCCGCCACCGCCACCGCCACCGCCGCCGCCCGCCGCCGCCGCCCCCACCGCCACCGCCGCCGCCCCGCCGCCACCGCCACCGCCACCGCTGCCGCCGCCACCGCCGCCGCCGCCAAGAAGCCGACGCTGCGCGATTGTTTGTTGGGTTCGTGGCTCAGCAGAGCGTGTTCTCCTCGCAGACAAACGACGCGCGAGTCGGCGTCGCGGTGCTGCGCAGCGCTCTCATTGTTCTCACCGACGGCGCGCGGGCGGCGGCGGTGACGGCGCTGCTTCCCTGCGCCGATCGAAGAGCGCATTTTTCAGCGGACGTCAAGAGCATTGAAAGCATCATCAATATGCGAAGCAACACATTTAGATGAATTTGTTAGTGAAACGAAATACAGTCGACTCCGGTTATAGAGAACTCTGTTATAGTGAACTTAAGTCACGTGTTCCGTTTCACTCACATTGCAAATAAGCGTCAGAAGATTCGGTTATCGTGAACCTGAACCTTGGCTATAGTAACTTGAAAATACAACATCTTGGAAATTAATCCCCTCCTGCAAAATAATATATCGCCTCAGTACCACAATTACAAACACTAGGCAGCTTGTAAAAAATATCGCCGGCCAAAGTTCATACTCGAAGACGTCTCCCCTGAAGTGAAGGCCGAAGAAGTCTCCCCTGAGGACTCTAGAGAAGGTCATAGAGAAATTACTAATGAAAAAATACGAAGCAAGCAATTGAAAATAATTAATTTTTTAAGAATAAATAAAGATATTTAAATTTTCAGTACGTGCTGGTAATGTATTTTGCTGTATCTCTATATTAATAAAATCAGTAATTATGGAGAAATTCTGTTTATTTTTGATATCGTCGGATATAGCGAACCAAATATGTTAGTCCCTAGAAGTTCACTATAACCGGAGTCGACTGTACAACGTAATACAACGCAAGGGTCCTTCAATCGTTTTAAAGTTATTCACGATATTAAATTAATTTTCACATTAAACATAATTAATAATCACGAGATTAAAATAATGTAAAGGTTCATAAAGGAACGTTGATAGATAAAGTTTAGGTAAACTAACAAACAACTAACATAACATTAGTCTAATCTATGTGCGAGCTCTTCTTCTGGAGTCCTCAATACAATTTTCTGAATTTAGTGAATTAGTTAGTAGAAGACTGGATAATGAGGGTTTAAATACAGCTACTCGGTTAGGTGAGGAAATGGGTTTTATTGATGTTTTCTCTTGTGAAATCCAGATTGTGTTCTGTTTTGGGAGTAGCATTTTTCAAGTAAGAAGTCACTTGCGACTGAAGAAAATGAGAGGATGTTGTAGAATGTATATGAGAGATGAATTAGATTTCTGTGGAAGATAAAAATTCCTTATGTAATTGGTTGTTAGAGACGAACCGCGGTGCTTTTGCTGCTATTCAACAGACCTTGTTGTGGAATGATTGCAGAGGTTTAAACACAGTAGGGGCAGTACATCTTCATATGGAGCATGCATTAGTGAAAAGTGTTTTTATAAAATAAACGTTTATCAGAATTGAAAGCGGATTTCCTATTTATTAGCGGATATAATTTGAAAAGCGTGAAATGTGCTATTTGGTATAAAGTAGTATACTATGAAGCGTCCATATTCCATGTCGATTATCAAGAAGAAGCGTTTGAATCTGATCTGCGTTACCCTGGTATTTATCACAATGTATTGCGCTAGCCACCACGTATGCATTACTAGGCACACCATATATGCGTATCTGCGTTACCCTGGTATTTATCACAATGTATTGCGCTAGCCACCACGTATGCATTACTAGGCACACCATATATGCGTATCTGCGTTACCCTGGTATTTATCACAATGTATTACGCTAACCACCTGCGTGTCCTGCCCCCAAGAACTGCATTGCTGGTTGCATACTAATTCTAAGTTTGTATTACCCCCTTCGCATCCCCACGCCTAGAGGTGCTTGGAGTATGTCCCTTAGCATTTTTTCATATTGTAAATAATGTGTACAAAGTTTAATTTAATGAAGTTCCACATTTACATTTAACCATCCGTGAGCCAAGTGTAAAACGTCTCGGGGTGGATTTCAGTGCTTGGATTGGAGCATCTGGTCTGATGAATTGTTAGTGTGTGTGTTATGTTGTATCGGAGCGCATATTCTAAATTTTAATTCCATATATTGTCAATTTCAAGTGGATGATAGCATACATATTTTAAACTTTTAGTGCATGATGTCCAAGTGTGCAGTGATGATAGTACAATGTATTACGGAGTATAGCATCTGGTCTGATGAGCGGGGGTATTGTGGTGCAGCGGAGTGAATATTCTGAATTTTAAGTCCGTATGTTGCCAAGTTTAAGTGGACGGTAGCTTGCTCTTTTTAAGCTTTTCAGTGCTTGACGTCCAGGGGTCCAGTGATGATAATGTAGTGTCTGGAATGTAGCATCCGATCTGATCTGATAAGAGGTGTGTGTGTGTGTGTGTGTGTGTGTTATGTTGCAGCGGAGTGTATATTCTAAATTTTAAGTTCGTACGTTGCCAATTTTAACAGGTTGGTAGCACGCATATTTTAAACGTTTTTAGTGTGTGAAGTCCAGGGGTCTAGTGATGATAATGCAGTGTAGCATCTGGTCTGATGAGGGGTGTGCGTGTGGTGTTGCAGCGGAGCGCAAGACGTCGCTGGGCAAGGACTGGCACAGCGCGTGTCTGCGCTGCGAGAAATGCAACAAGACGCTGACGCCCGGCAGCCACGCGGAGCACGAGGGCAAGCCCTACTGCCACAACCCCTGCTACTCCGCCCTCTACGGCCCCGGAGGTACGTACGCGAGGCGCTCCTCGACGCGCTTGGCGGCGACGGTGGAACGGTTAGCGAATCGGGCTGTTATACCCAAGTTCGCGCGATCAAACCCGATCGAAGCCGTGGATTTTTAAGGGTGAAAAAATCCTTTGTACGCCGTCCTTCGGAGGGGAAGTAAAGCCAGCTGTCCCATGTTAGTAGATTTACTGCATGTAAAAGATCCTCAAGCCTAAATGAAACCTGTGAGCTAATTTCAAATTGCGTGTTTCGTCGCCCAAGTAATACCTTCTTTCTCTCCTAATAGGAAGCGTAACGAAATTTGCATGGCCAGACGGAAGAGCAGGCCTCATGCCCTGAGTATAGCCACGTAAAATAAGGCATTCATTCACTCACTCCACAACGCTCCGGCGGCCTTCGGGTGACCAAGGTTTGATTGGTTAGTTATTTGGAGTTTCTAGGAGCGAGAACTACTAAAGGATCTAGAACGTATGAGAGAAGCGCGGCTCCCCTCACTCCATACTGCTCTTCTGCCGTTTTGTAACGAAAACGTCAATCAAATCCTACCGAGAATTTGATTGATGTGTTGGTTGGTGTTTTGGGGCGAAACAACTACTAAGGTCACTAGTTCGTATGCGATGCGCGCGGCTGCCTCTCTTCTCAATACTCGGCGGCCATAGGGTGGCAGAACATTTGATTGATTGTTTATTTAGGTTCCTAAGCGCGACAACTTCTACGGTAACTATGCCGTGCTCGACGCACTGCTCAACGCTGTTCTGCCTTTGGATGACCGAGGATTTGATTGATTGTGAAGGTCACTACACCGTATGCGATACGCGCGGTTCGCCTCACTCCTCAACGCCTCGCCTCCTGTGGGTGACCGAGTAATTTGATTGGTTATTTAGTGTTTCTGGGCACGACGTCTACTAAGGTCTATGCGATGCATGCGGCTCGCAATTGAAAAAACACAAATGGATGTACAATTAAAATATTCATTATAAAAAGTATTTTCTCTACGACTATAGCAGAATGTATTGATTTCTCCATGTTATCGGATGCAGTAATCATGCCAATTCCACAAGCCGTGCGAGAATATTATTCTAACACACCTGTCGACCAATCGCATTCGTCCTAGTTCATTACACAACGACTTAAGGTTCTCGCAGTCGCCTACAGAGGCGCTGCGTGCTCTTCCGCAACTGTCGTAAGACAGGTGAACCACGAAACAGTATGCGAGTTCACATAATTGTGGCCACTTTGTAAGGTTAAAACGCTCACATTGATTTATAATTATGGATTCTTCCTGTAGTAATAGTGATGAATCAATATCAATATGAAAGTCGTAGAGAAAGTATAGTCTTCTACTTGCGTAGAATGGCTATTATTCACTCGTGAAAATTCCGACACTTGCTCCTACGTCGCTCGCGTCGGAAACATCCACTCGTGAATAATAACCATCATTCTACGCTCGTTGCAGAATATACTATTCCTTAATGAAAAGTTTTTTTAAAACTATATATTGCAATAATTAAATTTAAAATCACAGAATGTTTGAAAATCGCAAATGCAAATGTTCATCTTTTTTAAGCGTCAGGAAGGCAGAGTTTTACTGTGAAGTTTGTGGTGTCGGTGTAGTGTGTCTGGCACTTTACCTCAGAGATATCTTGGGTTCGAATCCCTACGCGGAAAAAAATGTTTGCTGATAGACAACAACTTTTCAGGTTTATGTATTACTAGGGAAGAAGGAAGGCATTGTTTGGGCGACGAAACACGCGATTTTGAATTTAGCTCAGAGGCTTCTTTGAGGCTTGAGGTTCTTTTACATGTTGTAAATATACAATATGGGTTAGCCAGCATTACTTCTCCATCCGTGGAAAGGAGTACGAAGGATTTTTTCATCCTTAAAAATCCACGGTTACGATCGGGTTTGGGTTCAACATGCCGGTACTAACTGTTGTACCACCGAACCACGATTTTTTTCAAAAATATTAACATTAAAAATATTTCTACGAAAGTTATTGTGAAAAGTTCAATAGTACAGGGAACATTGACTAGAATGATATAAAAAAGACGCAGATAATAATAAATACACTGTAAAATCCAGTAATGAGGTACAAGTATCGTATACCAATCTTGGGTAGTCGAGGCTTCATTTACTAGAGTTTGACAATGACAAAAATTACATTGATCACAGGTCTAAATATTTTGACATTTCATTAATTATTTTGAAAATTTCACTGTTTTCTTATTTCAGAAATATCTTATCTAGTTAATATTTGTTTATTGGTATACTTAGTCACGTATGGATGTATGTAAGAAGTGTTTATTTGCATTGGCGAATTCATTCCTTCATAAATAAACCTTTGAAGCATCGTCGTATTACAGACAGGATATTTTGAAGTAATACTTTCCTTTCACAAGCGAAGTCAAACATCTTTCTACCTCTTGACTTATCACTTAACATACAGAAGTTCAGAGCTGTCAAGAGAAAAATCCTGAACGCGCCTTTTATTTTCATCTAGACACAAAAACCCTTCTCTTGCTAAGCTGCAGAAATTAACAAGTAACTCAAGTGAAATAATTACACTGCCTCACAAGCCGGTAGCAGTTTTCTCTAAATGAAAATTCTGGAAAAGCAAACTAGAGATATCGGCGCCCAAAAATCAAACACAACCAGACCATATACGAAATTAAAGGGTAATTTTGGGACAGTTAAGTGATCTATTTCTGGATTCAAAACAGATTGTCTTTCCGACAATCGTGGCGGCAGCTTGCTTTGGTTCAATACTAGCTACGCCCATCAAGAAAACACAACTTCGCATTATGGGAAGCAAAGAAAATCCATCCCAAGTTAAACACTAATTAAACGATCTAAGAAAATCGTGTTCCATCCCATATTTTACAAAATTCAGAGTTGTACAAATCAAAACAAGTAAAATTCTTTCTTATGAGCTGACGTAAACGAAAACGTAATCATTGGTGCTACAGAATGGCACAGACTTTCTCGAAGTAAAGTTTTCTAATTTTCTTGGTGTGGACTGGTGCACGGACTTGCTCCATCCTCTTGGTAGCTGTCCAAAGTACTTTTTTTAAAAAGTTTTCTCAACTTTTCGGTTTCCTAATAGTGGAACCGAAAAGACCTTTATACTTTAAAATCGAGTGTTGCACAAGGCAAAAGATCAGCCGCCTGTCTGCGAGGGCGTGTGCGCAGCGCGACCAGGCGACGGGGGCGCGGCGAGCGGGGCGTGGCATGGGGGGGGGTCTGAATTAGCAGGCAAAGCCGCAACGCGAAATTGGTTCCGGCGTGGAGGTGGGGAAGGCGGGGGGTGGAGGTAGCAGGGAATATTGCGCGGAGCTGGCAGTGGGTGGGCAGTAAGTGTGGCAGTGAATGGGGCAGTAAGTGTGGGGGGGCAGCGGGTGTGGCAGCGGCTGTGGTAGTAAGTGGGCAGTGGGGAAATTTAGCTTTCATCACGGGGGATGAAAGTATGCACTTTCTTCGACCGGATGGCGAGATAAGGCACCGATTTGCACTTTGGGTTGACTGTTTTCCTCAACCAGGTATCTCCCACTTGCCGAGCACCGCCACAGTCGCCACAAATTGTCATCTTTTGACTGGTCCCCCGACATATGTGTTGCATGTAAGTGTGTAGTGTATGTTCGCGCGCACGTGTTCGTGCGTATGTAGCTAAGCAGAGAGGATAGGACAAGGAGGAGGAAGGAAATATCGCGCGCGATCCGTGGCTTTGTTAGGGTAGTGATCCAGCATTCGCCTGGTGTTCATCGGAGAAATCTCGGAAAAATACTGATCATAACAACCGCCCGCTACAATCCCCCCCACAGAAAATTCCTTAATTCGACCCAGCTGTGTAGCTAGCGCCAAAAATCCTGCCAATGTCGGGACTCGAACCCTAGGATCTCCCGAACAGAGACACTACAATGGCATCAGTTCTTGCCCTGAGCTACTTTTACCGGTGCAGTGTGGGTGGCAGTAGCAGTGGGGAAAATGGAGGTGTAGGCGCAGCTCAAGACTATGGCAGAGATGACGATGGCCGAGGTGACGCTGTCTGTGGGAGGTTAGGACCACAAGCAGTGAAGCACATCACTGCAAATATATTTGCGACCTATCAATGAATGTCATGTCTGCTTGTTCAATAGTGTCTGTGATAACATTCGCTCTTAATATCATAATATCAAAGTATCTTAATACTTTTTTTACTATCAAAATTAACAGGCCCGACTTAACACATTAAAAATACTTGCTGTTCGTTGCAGCAAACTGGATTTCTGGAAAGGGAAAAGTTTAATCTTCTTTTAATGTTATCTTAAGATTCCAGATTATTTTATTGAAGCAATTGTATGAATTGAATAGCATATCTTTCTAAAAATTCGTCGAACTGTTTAACGTTAATTATTTCGAGTTCCATTTTCCTCAATCACGTGGGAAAGTAGCCTTTATTAATTACGCTTTTGTGTTCTACTATTTATCAGATACTACTCTGAACAATTGCGGAGCGTGCTGACTTCGCTTTGGGGAGACCTGGATTCAATACCCTTGCCGGCCACCATGACCGGGGTTTTCGTGGTTTCCCTCGGTCATCCAGGCGAATGCTGGGAGGGTTCTACTGAAGACCACGACCGCGAAACCGGCGTCGCTATTCAATTTCGTACTGGCTACGTGAAGTCATGAAGGTTGAGCGAATTGGAGACATTGCGCGTTCGTGGTTGGTTGACCGACTAGGAAATCGGGGATCTAATGGCGCCGAGACCAATCGCCCTTTACGGGACGTAGTATGGCTCAATACAAATGCAAATAGTCTGATCATACAGAGGAAGACTGGCATTCTATCTACGGGTATTATCACATCATGCTGTTCAAATATTTACACCTTAACTTTATACTATTGCTGTCGAAGAAAAGTGACACATCTCAAAAATCGACAATTTTTAGTTAGTGGAAAAAGTTAAAAAAGGTCCAGTAAGTTCCAGGTCTCACTCTGTTACAACCTAAAATTGTATAAAGCTACTTCGCAGTAGCCGGTATTTATAGAAGGACACTTTGGCTTTTGCCGCAAAATAAACGGCGTGCCGCTCATGGGATTCAAACCGTCCTTCTGCAAAATGACTGTGTTTGAGATGTGACACTTTTGTTGTGCACGGTCGATAACGATTCAGTGACAGTGTTGAATTTCATGACGATGTTGACATTGTTGAAGTTGATGATGGCAGTGTTGAAATTGATATTGAGGATGACAGCGTCGGAGTCGATGATGATGATGATGACAGTGTTGGAGTCGATGATGACGACAGTGTTGGAGTCGATGATGACGACAGTGTTGGAGTCGATGACGATGATGACAGTGTTGGAGTCGATGATGATGATGACAGTGTTGGAGTAGATGATGACGACAGTGTTGGGGTAGATGACTGTTGGAGTCGGTGATGATGACAGTGTTGGAATCGATGATGATGACAGGGTTGGAATCGATGATGATGATGGTGATGATGATGACGATGATGATGACAGTGTTGAATTTATGTTGGTTGTCTGTTCCAGGTTTCGGCCGCGGAGGTGCCGAGAGTTACGTGTACAAAAAGTAGAAGCACCAGAAGATCACTCTTTCATCTTGCGCCGTCGCCCACTCTAGAGTTGCACGCAGTCCTCTGCACCCTTAGCAGCAAACGCAGCGGCTACTTCCACTTTTCTAACACATTCCCACTTCCTGCATTCCTGTATACAAACTAATGTTTAACATGATTATTTAAGTACATGTATTTTCTAATTTTAAAATAAAAGACTATGTATATTTACCAGATTATTTGCAGTTACTCTCTTCTATTATGCCATCTATTGATTGAGCTCCAAGATCTTCCAATTCGCAAAGAACCTCACTGAAGAAATAATCTCGCCAAGAACTTATGTTCCTCATTTCAACCTTATGTTATACTGGAAAGATTACATTTTACATGCACCTAGTGAACATTCTTCCTCATAAAATGGTAAAAAATCGCACATCATAAATAAGTGCTACGCCTTTAGCATTGCCTAGCAATGCCTTTAGCTGAAACTTTTTTTAGAGGTTGGAACATTTCATTAAAAATTGAAGTTATAAATTAAAAAAAGAGTTTCTGACGTTTAAGCTTTTGACATTTATTTTGTTAAACTTGTATTACTGCATGAAGAAAAGTAAGTTAAGCCTCTGATGCAGAAAGACGCGGATAAACACATTTACAGTAGTGGGATCTTAGAGGCCCGGCACATATTTGTACTGGAATGTTTGTATTTTCAATGAATTATTAATGTTTTTCACGTTTATTTCAGAGTAATATAGTTACATATTTACTAGTACTTTACTGTTGAATTATTCTACAATTTTATTTGCAATAAAGACATATTGGGGCAGCGAATGTGTTTTGCACACATGACGTTGAGACGCGAAATTTCTGCAAAGCAAATAACACAATAGGTTTTCGCCTTCCTGTCAATTTTAGGACATATGTAACAACTGAAAGGAAAAGAGACAGTGCGTTAATGTTTTGGGGAATTAATCTTTCTACAACACTGTATACAAATTTTTAAATCATCCCTTTCTTTTTCCTGTTTATGATTCCACAGTGTAAGCAGCATCTTTCTCAAATGCAAATTCTTCGCACAAACTCTCTCAAAGTAATTCAATACACAGGAGGATTGTTCAGTCTATTTTGCATTCTACGAATGCAGCTTTACGGTTTGTGCATCGTACTATTTCCTCTTTCATTTCTTTAGAAATCAGTAAATTGAAAGATTCTTGTGCTGTGTTTATCGCAAAGTTTTTTAGGAGAAATGCGGAGGCGATTTTGTAAGAGACATCTACTAGCTGGTGGCGGGCTTGAAATCCATTTCTGGATATCATGAAATCCAAATTCAAGATGCACTACGCTGTTCCTCGTTGAAATCAGATTCAGGTCTGTTGGAAGCAGATTCATACGAACCTGCATCACTGTATTAATTTTATTTACGGTATCTTGAAGATAGGAAAGGCTCCCAATTGGGATAATTCGCTGACATCACTAGTTTCTGATTTATTTAGAATATTCTCGATTTCTTGTGAAATCATCGCTTCAAAACACAAACGACATGAGCAAAGTAAGCTGAATGCGCATTCACTATTTCAGATTGCAAACCACTGTCACACAGAATTGGAACAACATATATGACTTTACATCATATTTGTTATCGTCGCATCCAGGTCACAAATTTCCAACAATCTTCTCCCGCTGCAGTCCCATGTAAGGCACGTGCAAGGGTTTACATCACATTGCGTCCGCCGGACTTTCAAGGCCCCACTTCTGTGATGAAAAAATATTTAAGAAAAATGATCGCTAATTCGGTTTTGAATAACTCGAATTCTCCGAAAACCTACACAAATCATTCTTTACATTACAATAGGAGAATACCAGAAGGCATAACTACAGATGGTACTGCATCATCAAGCATCATCAGCAAATTAAAATTACCACCGGGACTCGAAGGCCCCACTTCTGCATCAGAGAGTTAATGCTAATGTTTCAACATTACGAGTATACCATTGTGGCGAGAAAAAATGTTTTCTTCGTCTTCGCACACAAGGCTTGACAAAAGCAGAACGAACATAAAAAATCAAATTATGTTTATCGTGATATGCAAACGTTCTCTCCTTCTTTGGAATGTCTTTGCTTCCGATTGGGATGAAGGCATGTATTATCAATATTTTTAAATATTGTACATCCTTTATAATTGGCGATTTTGATATTGTATGACAAAAGACTGGTTTTTAATTTTTACCACGATCCTCGTATTTCCAATTATTTCAAAGAGTATATTAACTTGTTCATTATAAAATACTAAACCTAATTAAATGCATTCTAGTATAATAATACCGAGGATAACTTCAACAGAAGAATATCAGTTCATGATTTTTCCACCATTTAGATTTCTGAATAAATAATTAACCCGAAAAAATAGAATCTTTAGGTCCATATTGTTGGAGATATTTTCTTATGTTCAACACTTTTAGATATTACCCATATGCATTATTTAGATGGTAGTCCATTCCTTCATGAGGTACACATCCCCTTTCTAGGTATGCTCATACAGAAAATTTCTCGTTGACCAGCTTCCGTTTTTACCTTCCACGCCAAACACATCTCGCGACATTTTTCGTTTCGGCAGAATACTTTTCCCGCAAAGCATACAACTGAAAATAAACACAGCCCATACATTCGGAGACAGGCCCCCCTCCCCTTCTCGGCGGCTGAAGGGCGTCTTTGGCGGCTGAAGACGAGGAGCTGTACGGCCGCCGCTCTATTTGCCAGCGAGCGAGCCACCGCCCCCACCTCCGCCGCCGCCGCCGGGGGCCTCAAGAAAAGTTCCTGCTGGGGGTGGCGGCGGCGACTCGCCTGCTCTTTTAATCCGCCACGCCGCACTGCACCGTGCCGCTCCGCGCCCAACTCAAACAAGAGCGCGTGTTGATTCTGCGAGTTAAGAGGAGTCCTGGTCCACAAGACGCCGAACGAACGCTGAGGCGGGTGGACCGAAGCCCCGTACAAGTTAATTTTTCGCGAATACATCTTTTACATTCTGTTTGTCGGTTTTTTCAACCCCCCTCCCGTCCCCTCTCCTTCTCTTTCGTTCCGCTACCGCCGCTACCCCCGTCGCCGCGCGTCTAATCGCCGGGAAAATTAAAGCGGAGCGGAGGCGGGAGCTTCGCCCCCACCCCGCTTCGCCCCCGCCCCGCCCCCGCCCTCGCCGCCGGCCCGCGCAGACAAGATTCCGCTAATTAACGACGAATAATTTATTCGCGTCGCTGACTCGCAGCGAACACTCCAGGAAAGGGAGCGCGAGCACGGCGCACAACGGAGCGAGCGGCGTGGGGCGTGGAGGGAGAGGCGGCGGCGACGGCCGTGGCGAGGAGCAGCGCCTGGCGCAAGCAACCCGCCGCGCACTCGCGCTTTACAGGCGGCCGGCTTTCAGGCGCCGTCGCCGCACGTACAGTAGAACTTCAAGTGGCCATTGATTTTGCCCGCGCAGATACACACATGCTCACTCTCAATTGTAATACAAAATATCAAGAAAATACTATAAGTGCTGTAAAAATGCAGTATGTGTATCACATGAAATAAATGCCCTAAGAGGAAGAAAGGTATTAAGTATAAAGGTATGCTTATTTAATCATTATCGAAGTGGTGATTCTAAACCTTGTGTTATTGTTAAGTTCGGCACTGGATTTCACCATCCAGTAGGGAAAGATCACCGGCAGCTCCCGATGAAAAACATGCTCTACACTTACGGGACAAATGACCTCATGAGTTGACGTGCCCGGAATCAATCAATCAATCAATCGAAGCAGTTCAAGAGAGGTCGGGTACCTGCCTAACACTACAGAAGAGTGTGTTACCTGCTAGTCAGAGGCAGCACATGTATAACTTCGTTATCCGATATTTCATTAATATCTTATTCGGCAAATAGTTATGAAATCACCTTCGACAATTGCCCTACGAGTTAGCAATATCCATTCTATTTCATCATGTAAATATTTCATGATTCAATTTACTAAACTTACATTTATCGTATACATTTTATTTATTTTTATATGTCGTCTTCATCAACACTTTTTTAATTTGATATTTGTCAAATCCTAGCGATTTATTTGGCATATTTATTTTGTATTTTTGACTTTGACGCTAAACTATCAATCCGCTATGAAATATTTGTTTCAATTCGGATTGATAGTTCAATGTTTTCTTTCACACGCAGCGTCTTCTATATCATCGATAAGTACGGAGAATAGCTGTTTGGGCATTGGCTGACTATATAACGATATACTGTAGAACCTTTAACTAATTGGGGGTGTGGTCTGTTCGGATTCGGAAATGTTCGGATTATCCAAAAAAAATTAACCGTACATATTTACAAATATATCCATAGGATTACCAGATTCAATGAAACGTAGCGGGCGTTGTGAGAAAATGGCAACGCAGCATAGCGATCAATTATCACATCGCATCACCAAGCAGATTCAATGCCTTGCCGCAACAGAAGATTACAGATTTTTGCAAGTTCTTCTACGCCGACAATAACAGGTACATAAATATCTGATATACACCGTAGTTACCGACGCAATAAACTTTTCATTTCGACTTGTGTTTTATTAATTAGTAGTTCAGTTCTACAGTAATTATAAAATCCTTTCTTCACAATAAAAATCTGCATTGTATTTATTTTGTTTATTTTTTCTTCTGCCCTGAATTTTGTTCGGAATATCCGAAATTTCGGATTTGCGGGGTTCGGTTAAGTGGGTTTCTACTGTAACATAAAATATGCAAACACGAAACAATAAAATCTACGAATGTAAAAAGTATAATAATATTACAAATGTGAAAAATATACACCTAATGTTATTTACTCGCTTCAAAATATAGCTAAATCAAAAATTTGAATCAGATCTTACTCGCTTTTTTATTTTCCAAGATTTATAAATATTACATTCTCTCTCTATACATGACTTTCCTTTCCCTAGGTAGTATTGTTTACAATTAATTCTATACTTCTTCCCATATTTGCTCAGAAACGTCTTCAACATATACTATTTTCATTACTATGTTTTTTATGATGTACGTATTTTTACATATTCAGAGTAATTAAGGTTTTTCACATATCCAGAGGTAATACAATGTTATTGAATGTATGCATCAAATTGGTGAAGATAGTATTCGCTCATGGGCCAGTTTTTGTTTATGTCGTACAGTAAATATAAATTTATTGCTCACAATTAAAACAATTCTTATAAGTAATTTAATTAACGGAAAAGTATAGAACATAACACATGAGCAAAAGATATACGCCGTGTGTTAAATAAATGGATTCGCTCCTTTATTTGATCATAGTTTTCATGCAATTATAATACGCTCCCTTATCGTTACGTTAATTAAAACAAAGAAGTGTCTTAGGCAGAAAACCCTTAAACGGTCTGAAAAACTGTAAAATAATGTACCTCATGAATTTCAGACTCCTGAATAAAAAGCAAACCAAAGAAATTATTTTTCGGAAAACTATTACTATTTAAAAAGAAGCCTTAATTCCTCGAGTTTAATTCTCTCGTCATTTGTGAGATAAGATGCTGCTGCTTTGAAACACTGATATAATTTTCAATTTTACAAAAAAATCTGTATGAAATGTATCAGATAAATATGATGTTTTATTAATGAAATCTGAACCCAATGAATACTTGGAAGGAATTACAAACGTATGGGCTTGATTTTAACTATAGATTTATTTCCTCATTACGGAATGTAAACAGTTTAGCTGGTCAGGTTGTGAGTTCTCATATTTTCTAAATTAATTTTAAACCTAAAGGTAATAAAATGTAATGCAGTTTAATTGGAAGGTTTGAACAACACAAACATTTAGGCGAACTGGGAAATCTGCGCACAGAAGGTAAGAAAATCATTAGAAAAATTATCTTTCACACTTCATAAGTGCAGTTTTGTAATATATTGATATTTAAAAGAAAGCAGAATTCTATCAAACAGACCAATTAATTTGTTAAATAAGCTATTTCAAAAACAATGTTCTTCAAAATCTGTTGTAAATCAAATATAAACGCGTAAATATAACATTCAGATTTTACTGTTTGAGTTCTTGATAGATCAACAATTAATATTTTGATGCGGAAAATTAAAATAACTGACTAGGCCAATACTTGTATTGAGGGCGAGCCAACGAAATTGAACGTTCGCTCTGAGGTAAAGCTTCCAAGACGAACCGAAGGCGGCGCTGCAGCCTTTGGCGGGCCAGGCGACGCGCCGTAATTCCAGGGGCCGCCGCCAGATAGAAGCAACGTCTCCCACTACCGCTGCCCGCCCGGGTGCCGCATGCGACGCGCAATGGTGGCTACTCCCAAGGCGAGGCGCGCGGGACTCAAATGCGAACTCCGAAGAAGGGTTATTTGAAGCCTGCTGGGAAATTTATTTTGATTTGATTTTTTTCGTGTTTCCGGGCACGTCAACTGCTTTGGTCATTAGTCCCGTTAGTGCAGTGTACGTTTTTTCTCGGGATATGCGCGGTGATCTTTCCCCGGTGGATGGCAAGATCCGTCGCCGACCTACCGTCAGCTAGTGGGGTTTTCCCTAACAGGACTCTCCCCAGCGGGCACCGCCCAGCCGGGACAAGCTCTAAGCTCCCGACCGGCCTCCGAATATGTGGTAGTGTAGTGCATGTTAGGGGAAGTGCGTGTGTATGGGAGAGGATAGGACAAGGAAAGGAAGGGCAGATCGCGCGCGGTCCGTTTGTTAGGTACTGCTCCCGGGATTCTCCTGGTGTTGATCGGAGAAACCACCGATCGAGCAGCCGGCGCTAGAATTCTCCTCCAGACAGCGACGGAATTCGACGTGGCTGAAATGCTAGTGTCGAAAATCCTGCCGCCGTCAGGACTCGATCCTAGGACCGCCTGGTCAGAAGCACTGTAGTGACATCAGTTGATGCACTGAGCTACCGCTCCCAGTGCAGTGAAATTTAGTCCCAGACGAACTAGTCCGCGACTCGAAGTTGGCAGAGTCCGCGACTCGAAAACGATTTGGAAAATTTGAAAAATCTAGGAATAGGTGAAGCTCCTCCCCAAATTGAAATGAATATTCCTAGAATCTCTAAATCATAAGTTTGTAAGTAACGTTCCTTCATTTGACTGTAACTTGAAGAGTCAATCCTCGCGCTTCTCCAAAACTCAGAAACAAAATTCAACGACGAATTTTTCTTTCATCCGTGGAACATGAGGATATAATAAAAATAGTTCAAAGTCTCAAATCTAATGCTTCATGTACCGATGATATAAATGCCAAACTGCTAAAAATAGCCTAGATGTGACCTATCCAATCATTACCGAAATAGTAAATTTCTCTCTAATGAGCGGACAATATCCTTTATCTTGGAAAAGTGCGCTCGTGCATCCTATTCCAAGACAGCATCAACCAGAAACCCTATTGAATACCGCCCAATTAGCATCCTCCCGACTATTTCTAAAGTACTCGAAAAGTCGTCCGTAAGCAAACTGAACTGTATCTCCAAACCAATCACTTTTAAACGATCAGCAATCAGGTTTCCGTTCCGGTAGGAATACTGGTACTGCGCTACTGAATGTTATTGAAGATGCGAGAACAGCTATAGATCACAGTAATATAACTATGTTAATTCTTCTGGATTTCAGCAAAGCGTTCGACTCAGTAGATCACGACATCTTACTTGCAAAACTAAAAATCATGGGATTTGCACAGCCTACGCGTACATGGTTTCTTACTCAATAATCTATGTAAACGACGTGGAAATGCACATAAATATTGCAGTCATCAAATGTACGCGGATGATCTTCAGATATATCTAAGTGGCCACCCGTCTGAACTCTTTTCACTCGCGCATAAAATTAACGAAGATTTGATAAACTTAAACAAATGGGCAGCGTTATTAGGCCTACAATTAAACCCAAATAAATCACAGTGCATGATTATCAGTTCAAAAAGCACTGTGAATAAAATATCATCTTCTACCCTGCCTAAAATTTATATAAATGACACCGTTCTACCTTGGTGTTCCGAAGTCAAGAACCTAGGAGTGTTTATTGACAACACCTCAGCTGGAACTCGCAAGTAGATTCAACATGCCGTAAAGTTTTTGCCGCAATGCATTCGCTGAAACGCCTCCGAACGCTTTTACCAATCAGTACACGTGAGACACTCATTAAATCACTTATTATGCCACATTTTGACTATTGCGACTTTCTTCTGACAAAATGACATCTAAATTACAACGTAAACTTCAAGTAGCACAGAACGCATGCGTACGGTTTATTTTTGATCTAAGAAAATACGACCATGTATCGCACTTTTTTGACTTACTTCGTATGCTTACTCTAGACAAAAGACGGTTACTTCACTCTCTACTTCTTCTCTATAAAATTTTACACGGTTCTCATGTAACACGTCTAAAAAGTAATTTCAATCCTCTGAAATTAAACCGAGCTCGTAGTTCAGCTCTGCTCTGTGTACCACGTCACAGCAGACTTCTTTCAGTAAATCTTTCACCATTACAGCTATCCGAGCCTGGAATAAACTACCAGCGAGTCTAAAACATTCGAATACTTTCCGTAAATTCAAAAACGAATTAAATACTTGGGTAAGGTATGACGACATATAGAATGGTATTAATGTCTTCTTCATCCTCCAGACTTTTCCCACTACCAAGTACCCGGTCACCGCCCCCCTAAACGCCGCACTTTCCTCACTCTTTAAATTCAAAATTCCACCCCATACCTCACTACTCTATTCTCATTTTTCACTCCCTCTCACTCCATCTAAATTATTAACAACCCATATTTTCTGTGCATCCTAATAAAACTGTTCAAATAAATATTTAAAAGAGATTAGCCACGCTCCAAATAAATGCTAAAATACTTACAGCTATTTTTGTACTGTCATCATTGTCATATCTACAATATATATTAATGTTTAATCCTATGTACTTTTACATTGTTTCTTAATACTGTTAATATTATATTATAAATTACTGGTACTATTAACTTGGAGCCTATTGTGCTTCTCTGCTGTTACAAATGTTTGTGTATTTATGTAAAGTGCTAATGTATACCAAACGTACATTTCTGTCGCTTCTTTTTTTTTTTTTTCTTATTATTTCATTAATGTTTATATCCTATTACTTTTCCACCTACTTCTTCCTCCTTTTCCTCACTATTTCTTCCTTCCTTTTCCTTCACAGTCTTCCCATTTATGTCATTACGACCCTTTCCCTAAACGCCTCATCTCTTCACTACTATCCATACCATATTCTTCTATATTAATGTTCGGCCAAGCCGCCATCCTGATTGAGGTTTTCTGGGTTTACTCAATTGCTTAAGGCGTACGCCGGATGGCCCTTGCTTTGCACTCCCAGTCATAAATGTACAGTTTGTCCCCCTTTAGTCTTTCTCCTTTCTTCTTTCTCGTTCGTATTTTCTACTCCATTTTCATTTATGATTCCCTTCTCATTTCTCTTCTCTTCCACTTCTATATCATAATGCTGTTCGGCCCTAAGCCGCCATCCTGATTGAGGTTTTCTGGGTTTACTCAATCGCTTAAGGCGTATGCCGGGATGGTCCTAGTTTTGCACTCCCAGACGTAAATGTACAGATTTCCCTCCCCTCTTATATGTTACTACTCTGTATAAATGTAAACTCAGTGGTTAGGCGGAAGAGCAGGCCCTATGGCCTGAGCCTCGCCATTAATAAAGACATTATTATTATTATATTATATTATTATTATTATTATTATTATTACTAGTAGAGCTAAAACAGCACGTACTTTCACGCGAAATTACGCGAAAAGTACTCGAATTTTCGAAATATTGTATTTGACCTTATTTCAAAATCAATCTTTAAGGAACAGATTTCATTAACGGAAAAATCTTTATCTTCATAATTCTAGTTGTAAGAAGACCCCGAATCAATTTTCAACCAAAATGAGACCTGCATCATTCTCCTAAACGTCCTTCACACCTTCCAGCAACAGAATGTAATCGAAAACGATGGAGTAGCTTTTTCGAAAATTTTCAAAATGTTCACTAGTTGGAAAGTACACCACAAAATTAAAATATCGGTTTCAATTTTGAGGGGCCGCGATATCAGCCAGATCGACTGAGAGACAGTCGTTTGGCCGCGTTCGTCACAGACGGAGGGACAAATGTTTTGCCTTCATTCGATTTTTCGATATCAAGGACCCACAAATCAGGAATTCTGGCTACATCACGTGTTAGAAGATTTTTTTCTAAATTTAGCAATTGGATTTATCCATTTTTCATTACCGGAGCCCTTTAATAAGAGTTTTTCTGCCTAAAATTCGGCGTGCCTATTTTCTCGCAGTATTTATAACTTTCACTCTTCTATGTAGAAGGTAGTGAAAACGTAAAATAAAATCCATGAAACATGCCGCAAGCAATGAAGCTTAATACAATGTGATGATTTCTCGTTCGTATAGAACTGGCGATTCTAAAAACTTTAAATGATGCAAGCTTACCTTCAAAATAATTATAATAATCGCTCTTAAGAATGGAACGAACTAACCTGTAATTGTGGCAAAACCTGAATCTGCAACAGTTAAAAATATTAAATAATTAAAAATTCGAACGTGAAAAATAAATGTGTAGAAAAATACTGATATAATTACTAAACAAACGTTAATAACATCGAAAACGATATGCAGCATCCTTCCTTCTAGGACTTTTATCCAGTCAATAGCCGGTTACCCTTTACGTCCCGAATGGACGCATATTTGACCATACACTAGACCAACACACTTGCGGGCTCCTCTGATCTGGGGTCAGCAGAACGCGAGGCCCTCCGCGACAACACATACAAAGTCAAGGGACAAACAACCATGCCCAGGGCGGGACTCGAACCCGCGACCCTTCGGACTGAAGCGCTGAGCCGGTACTCGCTCAGCCACCTCGGCCATCCAGGTCGGCATATGCAGAATCAGAAAAATAAATTATTTACTTATGTTTTGTTGAAATAATAGTTTTTTGACTTCATTAGGAATCCGACAGGTAAACCGATCAACTTCCCAGATGGAAGTTCAGATATCAATGAATCATTTTATGTGAAATTGCATTGCACGTGCACACGAGTGTAATGAATTGTAATTGTACCAAGGATAAAAGCAAGGCTTACAAATCACACGGGAATTAAAATTGTCTTTACACGGATATGACATACTATTTTTGGCACTTCCACGAATTTAAAACAAAAAATTGTCTTAAGAAAGCTTGCTTGCAAAGAAGCGGATAATGTACACAAAATTTTATTTAGGCATATTAGTTATTCAGATCAAGACTGTTATCAGAATCAAGTTGGCTACTTGGAATCATGAAGATACCTTAGGATACTCTAATATTATTAAAGAAGTTGGAAATAACTATTGCAAAGAGATACTAGTCGTGCTACAACAATACATACTTTCCTGTGTTATAATTGTTCATATATTAAGACTGAAAATGTCACACAAATAGACACAATAGTGACAGTAATACACAGAAAGATGTAATACACAGGAGACTATGAACTTGATGTGGATATTGTTTTATCATTTATTTCTAAAATACTAAACGGGTTCAGGAAAATAGCATGCCATTCTAATAATGAAACATTTATAAAATAATCTTGCTCCACAAAGTTATTCTAAATAATAATGCAAAATAAAAATTACAATTTCAATACATTTGATGATAAAGTTTAGTTTGCAAGCTCAATTGCCATTATTGTGCCTTAATACACAACAATGACTTGGCCAAACTGAAAATAAAAATCAGAATGAAGGCACACGTTCGTAATGTAAATTTGTCAATCCAATTATCTCCCCCCAGAACGATGTTATCGCACAGAATAGATTTCGAAAACTTGTCAAAATTATAGAATTAGAAAATCGAAAATAATTTCGAATAATATCTGATACATTACAAATAAAACTGCGCGATATAATTTATTTGTTTTATTTGTTTATTTTACGTCAAAAATGCAGTTAAAAGCTGCGTATGACGTGCTATGGGAAAAGTGAATCGTGTGCGCATTTTCAAAATTCTGTGATCCCTACAGTAAGTCATATATTACTTAAAATTGAAAAAAGTTATGTAGAAGTTATGAACAGTTATGTAGTATCAAATGGTTTTAAAAACATGAACGACCACCTACTTTCGTAATTAAAAAGAAATATATCCTTCAGCGTAGTACAATGGACAACGAAAGAGTGATGGAAAGGTAAATTCGCACCTACAGCTGAAACCTTAAGATATTTCTTTAGGGCGGTTATAATGGAACACACACGTTACGTAATCATTAGTACAACTTACACACACAGACACATGTGTGAGTAAAAAGAAAGAACATTTATTCACAGTCGTTGCAACTCGGTTCCTGCGAGAGAACACACATGCCATTTTACACGGATGGTTCTTTCAGGCGACGTTTTGACGACACGTCGAACTGGCAGACTAGTTGTCCCCGCGGAGCATGGTTTGCCCACGCCCGCGAAACAGGAAGTTCACCACCGATTAGCACAGTGAAGATAGTTTCCCCAGGCAACATTTTGCAAGACCCAAGTTGGATGCTGCAAGGTCACAGGTCATCAAAACATTCTCGGCCTAGAGATGTACGCAGTATGCAGTTCACAGTTTATAAGTCATATCCAGGGTGATGATCTTTATGATGGCATAAAACGCTAACGAAAATGATACAGAAAATGCTCCTAAAATGTTTTAAAAATACCCTAAAAACAAAGAATAATGACGTAAAAAGTTCGCTCAAAACTTCTTCAGATGAACAATTCATGCTATTGGATATGTTATTGATGTAATCGAGGCTTCTTCCTTTTGATAAACTAAATCCAGCTTGCAAGTTTTTGATTTGCACTTTTATTTACAAGAAAATCTGTTTTTATTTATCGCCAAATCGATGAAACCGATAATGGCGTCTATAGCCGTCACACGAACCTTAAATTACTTAAATGAGCGAAGAAATCGAATAGGCTACTCAGTTAAAAAAGATTACTAAGATATAAATCTCATAGGAATTCTCTGGAGAACATTTGTTGCATCTCATAAATATTTATAAGAAGCAATAACAATTGAAATAACGTTAAAATAAATGTATTCGGCGACAATGCATTAAAAATAACGGGAAAAGTAAAAAAATGACTTCTAGAGGAAAAATGCGCACATAGACATCTTCTCAGTAAAGCATCATAAATGTTGGTAAAATTATTATTCTCAACTGCAATATTAATAGAATTATTTAAAATTTTATTTTTAAATTAATGAGTTGTTGAAGTTTATCCGATGATTAGACACAGAGCTTTGTTCTTGTGGAATTTCTATGATACTCCTGTCTTGTTCTTTTATTCTAGTTAGAACCTTACGAATAGTTTGGCTATACCGTATACTACACTAGTTTTATTCAAAAGAGAAGTATAGTCTTTGACATTTCTAATCACAGACAGTATATTATGAACTTCGTTCCTTAATAAGTGGTGCTTCTCTTGAATTACTTGTTCTAAATTACAATTAATTCTGGGAACAAACGGTAATGAAAAATATCTGTTCTCATCTTTGGGCTTTGATTTGAAATGTAAATCAAGAAGCTTCATTCTTTTAGAGATAAATTTATCAATAACAGCATTAGGATAATTGCTGTTCCTTAAACTACAAATGCTCCTTAATGAAGTGTAACGCTATAATGAAATGTGTGATAATATGTGAATTTTAACCTACACTCCTAGGTGAGTTTCTCAATTCATCGTTTCTTGTTATCTCTCTTCCCGTTGTTTCCATGTCAATACATTTCCGCCTTATACGTATCTTGATAAATAATTTACTTTGTCACTAAATGAGAGCTAATTCTTTACACCGTGAGTAGCCAGAAGCTGATTATACTTCTTATCCCTTAAGATCGCATCTCCCAGAATTCTGCATGAATTTCTTTAAAAAATCATGAAGACTTTTATTAACATGCAGTGTACTTGGTACAATCAATATATTCATTTTAATTTGGACCCATATAGGTGATCTCAGAATAAATGTTGCAAATTGCTAGGCTATGTAGAGGAGTAAAATATGATACGTTCTTGCCAACGATCATGTGATAGAAATTTCATAAAGGGAAGTTACAAATGCCCCCGTATAATCCTGATTGTTAGGCGACTCCTTATCAATGTTTCTTTGCAACAATATTCGGCAGGTACACGAAATGGCTTTGAATGCGTCAGAATGTGATCTTGAATATTACTATACTATTTCTGATGTGTTATATACTATCGTCTAGTTAATTGTATACTAATTATACTGAATGATTAAGCATGCGGAGATTTCCTATCAGGAGCAAATGTCTGAAGTGTAACATTGTAAAATGAGTTTTCCCACAATCCCATTGACAGATAATGATTATTGACAATCCCCCTAGATTCCCTGTAAGTTTTCCATTTATTCTAAAACTTATTCTATATCAAAAGAGGGAAGACAGAGGAAACTATAGAAAGTTTTCGTTCTGGTAAACTCATTTTGTTACTGCTTTTTCTGATGCCTCTGTTATTGCGCTTTTGTTCGTGCTTGCATTTATTGTGTTCTGAAGTGTTTTGACGAAATTAATATCTGACAGATCTGATCGAAAATCGACAGTCTAAGGTCGGTTGTGTTAGCTCCGAGTTACCGTTGTCTGTGCAGTGACTTCGCCTGGGAGGTTATGGGGTTGCAGCTTCGGTGGTGAAGGATTTTTAATGCTAGCTGTACACCTAGATCTAATTCAGTTATTGTCTGGGAAGGAATTCTAGAGGTCAGATAGTTTGATCAATAGTTTTCTGATGGCGATCAAAAATATTTAATTTATGATTGACCAAAAATAGTTTTTCCCACGGTGACCAAGGAACTGAGAGTTCTATATAAGAAGTAGACCCAAAGATTATTTACAAAAGTTCGTAAACCCATTCAAGTATGCGCCCTGATCCTATTTATAATGTAACAGAACTGGGAGCAATAGAAGCAAACAACACTAAACTCAAGTCGTCAAGGCATTTGAAGGAGTAGCAAAGAATCATGCACACAAGAAATATTTATTAAAATCCATATAAACTGTTTAATCTTTTACACAATTGCCTAATTATTAAGTTAAAATATTTACACAACGACATGATTCTCTAGGAAGAACAGCACAGTATGATAAGTTGAAGTTATTCACGACATTTAGTACTTTCTCCCGTAGTTGACCTTGAATGTTACTATACTATTCATAGTGCGTTATATACTGTTGTCTGGTAAATTTTATACTAATTACACTCTATGTTTAAGCAAACGGGTATTTGTGAACGCTTCGCTGCAGTGCTGGTGGCTACCATTTTATGCAAGTACCTGTAATTCTTTGTAACTTGCATTTATACAAGTTCTGATTCGTTTAACACCCTGTCTTATTGCCATTTTGCTGAGAGCTATTTAAAAGTTTTTGGTACGCTACAACTTGCTTCCGGGAGCGGTAGCTCAGTGATGACTGCAGGTCAGTTGAGCGGTAGCTCAACTGATGTCACTGCAGCGCCTCTGACCGGGAGGTCCTAGGTTCGAGTCCTAATGGAGGAAGGATTTTCGACACTGGCTTTTCAGTTAGGTCGAATTCAGTCGCTGTGTGGAGGAGAATTCTAGCGGCCGGCTGCTCTGATCGGTAGTTTTCCGTGGTTTCTCTGATCAACCCCAGGCGAATGCGAGAGCAGTACCCTATCAAACGGGCCACCGACCGCGCGCGATCTGTCCTTCCCATTCCTTGTCCTATCCTCTCCCTTACACACATACTTACACTAACATGCACTACAGTACCATATATCCCGGGAGACCGGTCGGTAGCTTAGAGCTTGTCCCGGCTGGGGCGGTGCCCCACTGGTGGGAGAGTCCTGGTTAGGGGGAAACCCCACTAGCCGACGGTAGGTCGGCGCCGGATCTCGCCATCCAGAGGGGGAAGATCACAGCCATCTCCCGAGAGAGAGAGAAACATGCACAACACTAACGGGACTAATAATCAAAGCAGTTAACGCGCCCGGAAACACGAAAACTCAATCAAAAAAAGCAAAACAACTTGCTTACGATGCTTTCCATTCGGGGCGCTTATTCGTGCAAATTGCTGTGTTCTAGTTTTGTTAGCTTATCTCTCTAACAGGTCGGTTTTGCTGCTACTGTGCTGCGGGGTTGAAGCTTTTAGCTATCATACTATAACATGTAGCTTCACAGGATTAAGTAAATGCATATATAATTGTAGATTTACAATGCTACCGATGCAAGTTAGGACTCGTAGACTTCGGAAACTAAGAGAGAGAATATGCTAAAGGCCGAGAGCGACGAGAAAGACAAATATTAACCAAATTAATAATAAGCATTGATTAATTACCAAATCTCTCGTAGCAAGGTAGGGTATGAAAATGACATTCACGATACAAAGGCAATAGTTGCCTCAAACCTGAACGTAGGTCTCACTCCACAAACAGCGGCGAGTATACCCATCAATAAAAACGCATTAGGACTAAGTAGATAACCTTCTCCAACTATGGCAGTGGTCCGAAATAGATGTGTAAAATGGGATCCGTCAGGGTGAACAAATTACGCTGAACAAAAGTAAGTGTTTTCAGAGCCCTGTGCTGTATATAACTCTACAGAGCTCTGTCAGCTACCGGAACTTTTAGGAGACGTACAAGCCGGGAGGCGGTGGTCAGAAGCAATAATCTTAGCAAGAAACATAAACCTTGTAACAAAGTGTAAGACCATTAAAACCGGGAGCGGTATCTCAGTGCATCAACTGATGTCACTGCAGCGCATCTGACCGGGAGATCCTAGGTTCGAGTCCTGATGGCGAAAGGATTTTCGACACTAGCTTTCCAGCTAGGTCGAATTCAGTCGCTGTCTGGAGGAGAAGTCTAGCGGCCGGCTGCTCTGATCGGTAGTTTTCCGTGGTTTGTCCGATCAACACCAGGCGAATGCCGGAGCAGTACCCTACCAAACGGGTCACAGACCGCGCGCGATCTGTCCCTCCTCTTCCTTGTCCTATCCTCTCCCCTTACACACTCACTTACACTAACATGCACTACACTACCACATATTCCAGGAGACCGGTCGGGAACTTAGAGCTTGTCCCGGCTGGGGCGGTGCCCCGCAGGTGGGAGAGTCCTGGTTAGGGGGAAACCCCACTAGCCGACGGTAGGTCGGTGCCGGATCTCGCCATCCAGGGAGTGGGAAATCACCATCTCCCGAGAAAAACAACATGCACTACACTAACGGGACTAATGACCAAAGCAGTTGACGCGCCCGGAAACATGAAAGAATCAATCAATCAATGTAAGACCATTAATATGTGAACTTAACAAATCAATACAGCAGAAATAGTTACATACAAAGTCGGCCTCTGTGCGAGTACCAGCGCTGCTCTCGCCTCGCTTCTCGCCTTGCCTCGCGCCTCACCTTGCCTCTCGTCTCCACTAGCGGTTCCCCACGCTTACCACCTCGCCTCTCGCCGCGTCGCGGCCGGGAGCAGCAGCAGCAGCGGAGTGGCGGCCGCCAAAGGCGCAGACGGGCGGCGCGCGGGAGCTAATAAATCGACGTGTGCGGACGCGCGGGGCATGGCAATGGCACGCGGCGGGCGGTGCGCATCCGCGGCGGTGCACTATGGTGCGGGTCGGGAGGGATATGCGAGCGAAAATAAACTTTCAGTTAATTCAATTTGCGTTTGTGGTTTCGTGGGCCGTGTTGAGACCACAACCTTGTGGCTACAGCCACGTCAAAAGATTCCCGGTGGTCTTCTCATCATTAGCGAAGGATATATAAGAAAGGTGACAGGTTGCGAGCTCCATGACCCCTTGTGAAAGAACCCGGGAGTCTTCACTTGGGATCATCGCTGTATCGGGACTTATGTTGTAGGGAATTACGGAAGAACCTTGCCCGGATGCGGTAGCTCAGTGCATCAACTGATGTCTCTGCAGCGCCTCTGACCGGGAGGTCCTAGGTTCCCACTCCCCACGGCGGCAGGATTTTCGACACTAGCTTTTCAGATAGGTCGAATTCAGTCACTGTCTGGAGGAGAATTCTAGCGGCGGGCTGCTCTGATCGGTAGTTTTCCGTGGTTTCTCCGATCAACACCAGGCGAATGCCGGAGCAGTACCCTACCAAACGGGCCACGGACCGCGCGCGATCTGCCTTCTCTTCCTTGTCCTATCCTCTCCCCTTACACACTAGCATGCACTACACTACCACAAATTCCGGGAGACCGGTCGGATGCTTAGAGCTTGTCCCGGCTGGGGCGGTGCCCCGCTGGTGAGAGAGTCCTGGTTAGGAGGAAACCCCACTAGCCGACGGTAGGTCGGCGCCGGATCTCGTCATTCAGATCACCGCGCATATCCTGATAAAAACATGCACTACACTAACGGGACTAATGACCAAAGCAGTTGACGTACCCGGAAACACAAAAAAATCAAATCAAATCCATCACCCCTTGTGAAAGAACCCGGGGGTCTTCACTTGGGCTCATCGCTTTATCGTGACTTATGTTTTCGGAAATTATGGAAGAACTTTGTCTCGAACGGAGTGGTTTTAACGGTTCCGGTGTGAAACTAGAAATTAGGTTTGACTCGAACTGGTGAGACGACCTCTCTTAGACCACGGGTAGACGTGCGTGATTTAGTTGCATCGCGTGTCTGGACACAGCCCAACGGTGTCTGGACACATCCCAACCGTTCACCTGTGGAGGATGAGGATAATTAAATTCATAGCGCAGGTGCCTACCCTAAGGGTGTAAAACACGCTTGGTAAGTTACAAGTGTGTGGAATTGTAGGGCTGGCATGGTTAAACTGAATCTTCAGAGTTCCAGTGGTCCATGGCGGCCAGAACTAGGTCTACGTCCCTAGCAAGGAATTGAAAAATCTCACTAGGTTTCCGGGTGTCAAATCCATAAGCTGAGGGTTACAGTGTTGTGGGCGTTCCGTGAACCAGGGTGTCTCAGTCCGAGTGGTTCCGAACCGGGGAAAGGTTTCATTCTCTCACTGCAGGAAATTGGGGAAGAATTGTCCCGCGCATGTGAGTGACTTACGACTCCGGTACCAATCTAGAAGACTGGTAAAGTTTCGGGAGCGGTAGCTCAGTTCATCAACTGATGCCAATGCAGCGCCTCTGACCGGGAGGTCCTAGGTTCGAGTCTGACTGCGGCAGGATTTTCGACACTAGCTTTTCAGCTAGGTCGAATTCAGTCGCTGTCCGGAGGAGAATTCTAGCGGCCTGCTGCTCTGATGGGTAGTTTTCCGTGGTTTCTCCGATCAACACCAAGCGAATACTGGAGCAGTACCCTAACAAACGGCCCACGGACCGCGCGCGATCTGTCCTTCCTCTTCCTTGTCCTATCCTCTCCCCTTACACACACACTTTCACTAACATGTACTACACTACCACTTATTTCGGGCATATTCCGGGAGCTTAGAGCGTGTCCCGGCTGGGGTGGTGCCCCGCTGGTGGGGAGTCCTGGTTAGGGAGAAACCCCACTAACCGACGGTAGGTCGGTGCCGGATCTCGCCATCGAGCGGGGGAAGATCACCGCCATCTCCCGCGAAAAAAGCATGCATTACACTAACGGGACTAATGACCAAAGCAGTTGACGCACCCGGAAACACGAAAAAATCAATCAATCAAGCTGATAAAATTTCAAGTTGGCCAAGCGACTTTACTCTAATCAACTAGAATTGCGTTCTTCTGTGCCCAGATGCAAGATTGTCGGAACGGAACTCTCATCTGACGGAGGATAAGAATATGTGAAAAGCTAGGTTCCACCCATAGAGCCTGAAAATACCCGGGTACTTGCTGAGCAGTAAACTAGGTTTTTGAGACAAAGTGCAATGTAGCTTCACAGTTGAGGCATCATCAGGAGGCAATACTGACGGAGGTGGATTTTTTGCCCGGATGAGAATCTTAAAGGCCACCTTCTCTGATTTCGTGTTTGCGTATATTTCCTCCAATCATGCGCATCCCCGGATAATACCTTAAGAAAGGTACCGCGTGAAGTCGTTCCTTCCTCTTATTATCCACGATCGCTATATTAAAAGTTACTTTAGAGCAACGTAGTTGACTGGAGTTTAAAACACCCCCTGCGTAAAAGTACTGAAAAATTTTGGATGAGTGGGAGGTTATTGATTCTGGATGCGACAACTACTTAATAACGATTACCGTAAGTGTAATGCATTAAATATTATGCCTCGCTCGCCGGTGTTCCTGTTTCGCTCGAATGAGAGATCAGGCCAGTACCTACCTATTGACTTGCGGTTCTCCCTTTCAGTTACCTCCGTCAGCCATTAATTTCTAATCTAAGCCCTCTACAAGCCCCCCCCCCCCAACATGAGTACTGCGTGTATTTGTACGTAAAGGAACAGGAGGGGGCAAAGATAAGGAATAGAATGAGGCATGTGATCCTTGGCCTGTTTGTTATGGTACTAATACTACTACTATTAATTCGCCTGGAATTAATCGAGAAACAGTAGAAAACTGCCCATTAGCGCTCTCGATTTCTAGATTTCTTCTCCAGACAGTGAGTGAACAGTTCGTGCAATTTTAGCTAGCGGAGAAAAACAGCCACCGCCAAGACTCTGGCACGACTTGGCACGATTTTTAATACTAGCTACATAGCTAGGTCGAGTTTACCCGCATTTTCGTGGTTTCTCCGACGAACACCAGGAGAATGCCGGATCAGTACCCAAACAAACGAGCTAGGGAATGCCCGCGATCTTGCCTTCCCCCTTTCTTGTCCTATACTTCCCTTTCACTTACACACACGTACACTTACATATACTACACTATACACAAGCCGAGAGACCAGTCGGAAGGTTAGAGCTCGTCCCGACTGGGACGGTGCCCCGCTGGTGGAAGTTGTGTGGTGGGGGAAAATATGTGCGAGCCGACGTGTAGGGAGGCGACGGATCTCGTCATCCAGCGGGGGAAGATCACCGCCACCTCCCGGGGGGGGGGAATTCACTACCCTCACGAGAATAATGACCTTAGCAGTTGACGCGCCCAGAATCACTAATCATTCAATCAATCGCGAGTCCAGAACGTTCTGGTCAATAATGCTGCGAGGGAACAAGCAATATCAGGCAGAGGCAACATGCAACAGAGGTATATGAACAATCAGTCAGAGAAAACTTTCTTTTAAAGAAAATTAATTTTGTCCGATTTTTGCGTCTTTAAAACCACAGTGCTGCGGACGCCCCGCGGCCTTCCCCCACCACCAGGTCGCCCCATCGCGTCGCCCGCCCGTGCTCCCGCTGCCCACTTTTTGCAACCGCGCTCGCGATTCGCGCCGAGCTAGTCGCGAAGCTCTGGAGGACCAGCGGAATCGGCTCCGAAAACCGATCGAGAACTGCCGCTTTATTTTTACCTGAGTGAATAATTCTGTGATTATTTCTCTCGTGTCTGGCCGTGTAATAGGTAACCAATGCTAAGCAGGAATATATTCAAATTAAACCAATCCTTGATATCTATCGCCGTATGATTATTAATTTTACACGCCCCTGTAATCACTTTGCTTTCCTTTTTGTTGTTATAGATAGCAATGGTTTTATGTCCGTAATAGCTTGCGAGTATCAATATAATACAATAAAATTAGGCCTGAGTCGATCGGAACCAAAAAAATTCCGGTTTAGGGAGGTTTCCGGTTTACACAAGGTGGTCCATTCTATGATACCTGTGATATTGACGTTTCTACCCCCAAACTAATAGAAAAGTACATGACTAAATTATAATTTTTAAAGTAGATAAGCATTTAACGTATTTATGGAAGAAATCGCCAATAAATGAATGTTAAACACTCTTCATTGACAGTTTCTGAGTTGAAAAATACACACCTTACTGCCTAGGGGCTGCACTCTGACAGTTTGCTGACTCTTTCACCGCACAAGGCGTCACAACCCAGTATGCCTTTCTTAAAGCCTCACATGGCCTTGAGCAATGCGTATGAGTCGGGAGAGAGGGAATTCTCCAACGGCTTACGCCTTTAGAGACAAGCGACCCCAGGTCGAATTCTACGCTGGCAGCTGAAGCCCAACTCCA
Source organism: Teleogryllus oceanicus (assembly GCA_964035755.1). Classification (NCBI taxonomy): domain Eukaryota; kingdom Metazoa; phylum Arthropoda; class Insecta; order Orthoptera; family Gryllidae; genus Teleogryllus; species Teleogryllus oceanicus. Next base: position 28,464,518 of record CAXIVR010000011.1, on the reverse strand, counting down.
ATTTCCGACAGCCACGACTAAATCGCGTGTCACAGGGATAAAGAATTTGTAACAGGCTTGGAGATGCATTCACTTTATTAAAAAGGTCTCACATTTCTCTGCGAATTGCATTAAATGCACAGGAATTCCGTTTTATGGAGATTTGTTTTACAGAACATGAAAATCCGCTCCTTTTCCGCGCTAGAGAGGTTCCTCTTTATGCTGTGTAAAATGCCGTTTAACTTCACAGACCGGAGCAATTTTGCTGTTAAGGCAGGTTTCCGTTTGTACAAGTTTCTGTTTAGATAGATTTACTGTATTTTAAAAAATCCGTTCCTAAATCAATTTTGCTGGCGTCCCTCAAGGGACTGTACTTTCCTTCATCCTCTTCCAGTTATTTATTTCTGATTTTCCATCAAGTGACACTTCAGTTGCTTTATACTTCGGATGATTATGTATTATACAGCATTGCGAATAATCTAGCAACAACAATTTTTACTCTTCAAAATCACCTTAATCTGTAAGCACATGCGCAGAAAAGTGTATTATGTTAAATACATCAAAATGCATTGCAAAAAGCATCTCGTGACTTAAATCAATGATCGCGATCATGGGATATCTAGCGGCACGTCCGAGAAAGACACGAAGAGCCTTGCTATATTCCATCGTGAAGATAGGCACTCACACGCCATGTTATAAAAAAAACGAGAAATGCGGGTGAGTAGTTGAGCGCGGGTACAGCTGAGGATGAGTGTGTTGTCGGTGGGTGAACACGTGGGTGAGTCGGCAGGCTACTAAGCGGGAGGGCGATAGTACCAGTGGTGGGCGGGTGGGGGGAGGGAATTTGGGTGACATGTAGGTGAGCGGGAGGTTGATTGGGAGAGCGCGAGGGAGAGACGAGTGATTGCGTGGGCGAGATGAGTGCGATGGTGGGCGGACAAGCGCGCGGGTGACTGGGGCGGGAGGTCAAATTTTCATTATCTGTTAGTGTATCCTAAGGGCAACATCTCAATATTAATAATTCTCACTGTCTTTTCCAAATATTCTGTTAGCAGAAAAGATTTTGTAAAACATCAGTTTTTCAAAAGTGAATTTGCTAAGTAATATATTACACTGGCTACCGCGTAGGCTTCTCTACGCTGCCATCGCTTCGGTCTTCCTTTGTAACCATGCTTTCGGTCAGTAGTCCAGTTTGTATTACACTAATGAACATTTACTGGGTCGGTGGTCTGCAGGGGGGGGCAGAGGTGAATGGTGTGGGCAGTGAGGCGGACGTGAGTCGAGGCGGTGACGGAGCGGGGCTGGCTGGACGGGCAAGGAGCGCTGGTCGAGCGGTACGTGAGGATGCAAGGGGTGATGGGAGCGGGGCAGGGCAGGTGGCGGAGGCAGGCAGGGGACAGGCAGGAGGGCGAGACATGGGGCGAGCAGGGGCGGCAGGGGTGCGAGCAGGGGCGAGCAGGGGCGAGCAGGGGCGAGCAGGGGCGAGCAGGGGCAGGGCGAGCAGGGGCGGCAGGGCGAGCAGGGGCGAGCAGGGGCGAGCAGGGGCGAGCAGGGGCGAGCAGGGGCGAGCAGGGGCAGCAGGGGCGAGCAGGGCGAGCAGGGGCGAGCAGGGGGCGAGCAGGGGCGAGCAGGGGCGAGCAGGGGGCGAGCAGGGGCGAGCAGGGGCGAGCAGGGGCAGAGCAGGGGCGAGCAGGGGCAGAGCAGGGGCGAGCAGGGGCGAGCAGGGGGCGAGCAGGGGCGAGCAGGGGCGAGCAGGGGCGAGCAGGGGCGAGAGGCGAGCAGGGGCGAGAGGGGCGAGCAGGGGCGAGCAGGGGCGGCAGGGGCGAGCAGGGGCGAGCAGGGGCGAGCAGGGGCGAGCAGGGGCGAGCAGGGGCGGAGGCAGGGGGCGAGCAGGGGCGAGCAGGCGAGCAGGGGCGAGCAGGGGCGAGCAGGGGCGAGCAGGGGCGAGCAGGGGCGAGAGGCGAGGGCGAGCAGGGGGAGCGGGGGCGAGCGGGGGCGAGCGGGGGCGATCAGGGGCGATCAGGGGCGATCAGGGGCGAGCAGGGGCGAGCGCGTGGACGGATCTCAAGGGCGAGTGTGTGCGTGGACGGATGGGGCAGGGTGAGCGGATGTCAAGGCGAGTGAGTGCTTGCGTGTGTGGGTGAGTCGGACGAGTGGGCGAGCCGAGTGCTGGCAGCTGGGGCTCCGGGCCGTTCCCAGGGCGGGCGGCGGAAGGAGGACGCGCTTCCGCCGGGCGGAGGGGGCGGCGCGTGGTTGGCATTGACGCGCGGCGCGGGGGCGGGAGGAGGTGCGTTCCTTCGCGCGGCGGCCTTCCGCCGGCCTCGCGAGAGCTGCCAGCACCCCCTTCTACCCGCACCCACTGCCCAACCTCTAACGGACCATCTTGCAGCGCACCCGCAGTGGTCCCGAGAGGGCCGCACATTCCGTTTTCCATTCGTTGCACTGAAACCCCTAGTGCAGGGCAAAAACGTGATTGCTCCGAAACAGCGCTGCCCCACGCGCGTGAAGGGCAGCCACGAATGAAACGGAGTCAATGCGTGTGTGCCACGCAGTGCGATTATAGAGAGGTGATATTGGCCTGCCACACAGACACCGCCTGACAGAACTCGAAAAATAACAATTTTGATTTGTGATCGTTGTTGCGATAATATATTTTATTATAATTATAATTATAATTTTTTATAATAATTTTTATTATTTTAACACAACTTCTACGAAATGTTTTGGTAATTCTTTACACGCTAAATCATACATTATTAACGTATGATTTATTTATTAAAAAACTATCAATACTTTTAAAACACGTATCTGTCGAAATTTCATTTCATAAGATTTGCCAATGATCCATACAGTACACTAGATTTTGAAGCGAAAGACTTCTTCTGAATTATTTGGTTATTGAAAACTATAAAAAATAGAATTAACATGAACTTTTTCGCTGCCGTATGAATGCGCGTGCGAGAAACGTTTCTCGTCGCATAGTATATTTTGAATTATTTTTTAGGACATTAGTCATCATTTTTATATTTACTATATTAACGTTTCGAAATTGAGACGTACCTACACTTCGATTACGAAATAGCACTGGATTTGTTAACATGAAGTTATTGAAGGTTGAATTTTACGAAAACACTATTTTTTCGAACTTCACGTAAGTCTCAAAAATTATTTTAACACATTTCTTGTACAACATGATATACTCCAGCATTCGAAGCGTACCTACGTGACAGAAGATCCTCAATTGACTTCATAATTTCACCATAAATCCAAATCAACATTCATAACTTCCGTACCTAACCTCAAAATGGCCCGGTATACTGGTCTGCACTGACTCGATCGTCAGTGCAGTTGAGGGTGCCCCAAGTACGCCCTGGTTCTGTCATTGTGCAAATGGTTCATGCGCTTCTTTGCACTGGTGCGCCTACCAGTTGAATGGAACACGAAAGCTGCCCTGTGTGCCCACGAGTGCGGCGAATGGAAAACGCTAAAAAATGACCCTTCTAAAAACGTATTTTGCTTATTGACGACTTATTTACTTCACAATTGTGAAGTATATTGTACTAAACGATCTTTGGTACATAATCTTATGAAAGTTTGTCCCGCAGTGTATGCTCCTGTAGGTGTCCGCGATCATGAGCGTCTACAATGTAATTCAGCTGCCGCTGGGTTCCACAAACCCAACGTCGCTGTCCGTTCACCTCATTCTTGAGGTAATGTCAAATAAAAAAACACGAAGTTCAAACAAAAAGAATATAAATTGTTCGTAAATTCGGAATGGGTAATCAATTGGCAAACTTATCTCCTTCGATATCGCGGATATCTTATTTTGTATTCTTGAACCACCGATTCATTGTATTTAAACCAGTATTTCACTTGAACTATCAAGACGTCATCGTCATGCGTCCATTTCTTTGGAACTCTAGATATCGTCTCCACAAACAAACTCGCCTCCATAGCAACCCACTACGTACCTTAGTTGTTCTATATCCTCCGTGTTTGGGTACTTGGTACAATACACAGGCACCAAGTTCTATTTTCATATCGTAACAATTGTTCGTTAATATTGAATCTAGGTATTCGGTTTGTCTCGGGGGTCATTTGTCTTGATGTGGAAATCGGGCCTATTTGTAAACTACGAATACGTACTAATACGAACTCGTATAAAATAGCAAGTGGAACCATTCATTTATCGTAGAACTGGTGTATTAGCCAGTTATTGGTATATTATCAATATCATCACAAAAGTACACATAAACCAACTGACCAATAGTATACTTGAACAAAAAAAAATTTAAAAATGAACCCCCTTTCCCTAAAAATGAAAACAGCTTGTCAAGAATGTTTTTAGTTCAGCCAACAACACTCAATATTAGAATAATCCATTACTAGATATAAAATCTTCCAATTTGAATTCCTTAATTAAAACAAATGTTATTCTCACCAAAAAAAGAATTGAATTTAAAGATTATGAAAAATAGCAATGATGAAGTTTCTTACTTTCACCATATGAATACAAATAATAATCTGCTGACTGCCCCAAAATGTGGAAGAACTATAATTGGGCCAAGTTAATATAATTATTTAGTCAAGTAAGCAACAACATTCAACAACAGAATAATCCATCATTAGGAATAAGACCTTTCAATCTGCATGTTTCATTTAGAGCAGAAAGGTGAGTCTCTCAAAACAAATGAATTTAATTTAACAATGGTGAACAATAGCTTTGATACGGTTTCTCATCTTTGCAGTTCAACATATTAATACAAAACATACACTGCTAACTGCCCCAAAATATACCTCAACATGGCAATTGGGCAAGTTGATTGATTCAGTTTAAGGGGGATTTGACAGCCAAGGTCATTGGCGTTGGGAAAGTTAATCTCAATAGCATGAACTTCACAAACCTTTACACCTATTTACACAAATACGTCAACAAATTAACACAAACCTTTTCTGGCACTCTGATACAATCTATTACTATAGAGTTTCAACATATTTAAAGTATCCTCCCCAGTCAATAAGATTCTAAATAATTTACTCATTATTATTTAACTCAACGAAAAGGTTTACACCTTTTTTAAATTTTCATTGAATCTTGACTTGAATGAGACAAGTGAAACAGTGACAAATAAGAAACCTTCATTTGCAATGATGTTGAAACCAAATGTATTCTTTGGCCCCTTTCGTGCGAACACCTGTAGTCTTTCAAACAAACCATCCACTAAAGGAGTCTGGTTAAAGGCATATTTGCTTGCACTCTAGTTAATCCCTTATAATCCCTTCGGAACAACACTAACTGTTATTAACATGAATGTGAAACACCGTGACCTCCCAAATTGAGAGCTGAAATATAAAAGGAAAATTACTTCGTTAAGGCACTAGCTAAGATTATAACCCCATTTTATCATTTTCAAAGATGTAGGTTAGAAAGTAGGCCTACTCGCGAAGCTGGGCGCTTACCTTATAAAGCAACAAAGAAAATCCTTTCCGACGCGTTATCACGTATCTAATGCACACACACGGCTCCCACTATGCGCTTGTGCAGTGATAGATATCATGATGATAAAAATGAGTTTAGTTTCCTTGTTCCGCAGATATTGCCTCGATCCTACATAGAAACCAAAAATCGATAGGTGGACCACTAGCGCTCTGCGCAATGGCGAATCTTGGAAACAGACGAGGCGTCTTGTTCGATTACAATCTGGACATAAGTTACTTCATTATCATTGATGGGGGGTGTTGAAGTATGTAGCACTTTAAGCGTGTTTTAATGATGTTGTTTTTCTCTTAAAAAACGAACATTTTTATAATTTCCATTGTGTGAATTTTTACTGTGTGTAATTATTACACAATGTGTACACAATTTTGAGAAAAGAAAGAAAGAAAGAAAGGAAGAAAGAAAGAAAGAAAGAAAGAAAGAAAGAAAGAAAGAAAGAAAGAAAGAAAGAAAGAAAGAAAGAAAGAAAGAAAGAAAGAAAGAAAGAAAGAAAGAAAGAAAGAAAGAAAGAAAGAAAGAAAGAAATATTACTAATAGATATTAAAATAAAAAAATTAAAAATCCCTCATAATACAAAGTACTTCATAAAGAAATGATAGCTTGTTTATATAGTATCCTTTATAAATGAAGTGTTTGTGGAATTCCATTTCTGCAGATTAATGAGTTTCACATGAGCCTTAATTTTAACATAGTGGTTTGCATGAAAGGTCTTTCGAGTAACCTTCAAAAACTAACAACAGTTTTTCTCACTGTTCATATGTTTAATCATGTGAGTATCTTGTAATAAGAAAATAATATAATACTCTTAATGTTCAGATTCTTTTTCATAGCCTTTCCAGTCTTTACGGTTGTGGGCACTCTGAAACTAGAGAACTCCCCTTTTGTCATTTCATCAGTCGAACTTGCTTCCATTCTCCCTTGCTCTTTTTCATTTCTTCAGCTACGAGAAAAACGAGAAGTATTGGAATTTGTCAAAAAATTATAGGATACGATTTTGATAGTAGAATTAATTTTCAGAACCTCTGAACCTAAAAATTTGTCTTGTATTGTATGTACGTAAGAATGTGTGTCAGTGCGTGTCATAAATAACTCTGGCAGATTGGAAGCTTTTGAGCTCGAACTTAGCTCACTTGTAAGAGTACAATATGTTAGTACCGTTCCATTGATGAAGTTAAATGCAGATGACGAGCAGCTTCACTTTTTGCACCCCCCTTTTGCACACAAACACCCAAAATCGTTAAAATTGCCATTTTAACTTAAAAGTCAGGAGCTTGGAGACAACCTCTCATCAAGAATCAAGTTAAATCAATTTACTTGAAGTGCAATAGTAAGGGAAATATAGATTAATTTTTAAATGAAAAATTCCCCAAACTGTACATTTCTTCAGTTTCCACAAACCTAAGGTATCAGTGGATCGGCAGGGTGATTGGGCAAATGCATTCCCGTCCCAGATGATACTGAATTTTTCTAAAATATTGTCCATGAAAAATCTATATAATGCTGATATTTATGAATCTTAGAAATTATTAGCACCTCAATTGTTACATTTCTTAAACTCATTATATTCAAATTCTGTATTTGGCAAGACCAAGAAGAGAAACATTTATCGCGTTAACCCATTTCCACGTTTGTTGATAGTTGATTGGATTCTACTGCATTGTGTTGTCTGGTTAACGGTCGTGCTTCATCCTTACGGCAGGACTAACCGAGTATCTCTCAGTATGTCGACAGAACGAGATGTTCATTTGTGCGGTTCCCCAAACATTCTGATTCTTAACGCGATTTAGTTCCAGGTTTTGATTTCAATTTGCAATCAACTGATGAGTTTACAACTCTGTGCATCAACTGATGTCACTGCAGCACCTCTGACCGGGAGGTCCTAGGTTCGAGTCCTGACGGTGGCAGGATTTTCGACACTAGCTTTTGAGCTAGGTCGAATTTAGTCGTTGTCTGGAGGAGAATTCTAGTGGCCGGCTGCTCTGATCGGTAGTTTTCCGTGGTTTCTCCGATCAACACCAGGCGAATGCCGGAGCAGTACCCTACCAAACAGGTCACGGACCGCGCGCGATCTTACCTTTCTCTTCCTTGTCCCATCCTCTCCCCTTACACAAACTTACACTAACATGCACTACAGAAGTACATATTCCGGAAGACCGGTCGGTCGGGAGCTTAGAGTTTGTCCCGGCTGGGGCGATGCCCCGCTGGTGGGAGAGTCCTGGTTAGGGGGAAACACCACTAGTCGACGGTAGATCGGCGCCGGATCTCGCCATCAAGCGGGGAAGATCACCGCCATCTCCCGAGAAAAAAACATGCACTACACTAACGGGACTAATAACCGAAGCAGTTGACGCGCCCGGAAACACGAAAAAATCAATCAATCAATCAATCAAAAATCTACGCTCTTGACGCGCTTTGAATCACTAACAACCAACCATCCAACCGACCCGTTGGAAACCCGTGATATACTAGAGTAAAACTAGAAAATCGTGTCGGAATTGAGAGAGAGAGGGAGAGAGAGGAGCGCGGTGCCGCTGTGCGCGACTGTTCCTCGGCGTCCGCTCGCCTTCTGGACTGGCTGCTGACTGGAATTCTCGCGGCATCTGGCGATTGCTCCCGCTATTCTCCGGCGGGCGCCTGCCTCCGCGCCCTCCCCTTCCGCTCCGGCACCGTTTTCCTTCTTGTTCCGCTTTTATTAGGCGCCGCGTTAATTAGCAACCGTTCAATTACGAGTAATTAAAAGACGCAGCTTGTTTTAAAGGAGAAGCGCGAGCCTTTATATTTATGAAAACGGCCGGCAGCGGTGCAGCCAGCTACATAAACAGTCTTGTTAATTAAGGTGACGCACCGCTTGTGCTAACCTTCCCCGCCTCTCGCGCCGTCGCCGCCGCTACCTCCTCCACCGCCTCCTCTTTCGCCTCCGCCCCCGCCCCTCGGCCCGGCCGGGCTCTGGCCCGCCCTGCCACCCCTTTCCGTCTCCGCCACCCCGCGCTCTGCCCTGCGCTAGTCAACGCGTCCCCTAAATCTCGTGGGCGCGCTCGTCAGTTGTTTTGAGGCGCGCGCACGCGCTCTCGTAGTAATTGCGGAGGCAGCGGCGAGTGACAAATGACGGCGCCGCGGGCGCGACGAGTCTCATTGTTGCGGCGTAATGAGGCAGCGCTGCGGTGCGGCGTTCGGGCGGACGGTGCGGGTGGCTTCGGCGCCACGCCCACGCGCCCAGGCCCCACGGCGGACCACCTCTCGGAATCCACACACGATGCCATCCAGCCCCACCACTAGAGAATATCGTCGTTGATGATAGACAACCTCCTATGTCCAGAAAAATACAGGAAGAAGGAAAAACATTTTTTGATATTCAATGCAATTCAATTCAATCCAATTCAATCCAATTCAATCCAATTCAATCCAATTCAATCCAATTCAATCCAATTCAATCCAATTCAATCCAATTCAATCCAATTCAATCCAATTCAATCCAATTCAATCCAATTCAATCCAATTTAATGCAATTCAATCCAATTCAATCCAATTCAATTCAGTCCAATTCAATTCAATTTAATGATGCCTTATTTTCCGTGGTGAGGCTCAGGCCATGAGGCCTGCTTTTACGTCTGACCAGTCCGCTACGCTCCTTTCACCGTCTGGCAGTGAAACAAGCGTATTGAATTTTGCTCAGAGGCTTGATTTAGGCTTGAGAATCTTTTACATGCTGTGAATCTACAACATGGGACAGCCGGATTCACTTCCCATCTGAAGTAAGGCGTACGAAGGATTTTTTCGCTCTTAATAATCCACGGTTTCGATCGGGTTGGAACCCGCGAACAGTCCGATCAGCAAGTTCGCGGATTCAAATCCAATCGAAGCCGTTGTTAATAATGTACAATTGGCTGAGTTAAGGCATTCTACGCTTTCTATGTATTAGTATTAAATATTTATTAATTGTGCTATTTTTTTTTCTGAAAACCTCCCATTTAGTTCTTACTACATACGAGATTTTCTATCATCAATAAATTGTAAAGGTAATAAATAAATAATTTAAGTAATATTTTAATAGACGCAGCTTCGTAATTTATTTTCGCCTGTCGCTAAGAACAGATTTGTTCCGAATTAGGAAATATTCCGCCAGAAGCGGTGCTCCGTACCTAGTGATTTCGCTAGAGACCGGTAGCAGTGAGTAAGATAAATTTTTTTAATATAATAGCATTAATGCTGTAAAATAAAATGAAAGAAAATTTTAGTATTTGATTTAAACCAATAACATTAAAAATAATAATCTTACACATAGTGATGTATGTAAAGTTGATCTTCTTCCTCTTCGACCTAGATAGCTAGGTCGAATTCAGCCGCTGTCTGGAGAAGAATTCTAGCGGTCGGCTGCTCTGATCGGTAGTTTTCCGTGGTTTCTCCTATCTACATTAGCGAATGCCGGAGCAGTACTCTCACAAACGGGCCACGGACCGTGCGCGATCATTCCTTCCTCATCCTTGCTTATCCTCACCCCTTACTTATAAACACGCTTACATGCACTACACTAGCACAAATGTCGGGAGCTTAGAATGTGTCTCGGCTGGGGTCGTGTCCCGCCGGTGGTATATTCCTGCTTGAGGGAAAACGCTAAGCCGACGTTTCGGTCGGCGCTGAATCTCGCCATCCGGCGGAGGAAGATAACTGCCACATCCTGCGATAAAAAAAAGCACTACACGTACAGAACTAATGACCTTCGCAGTTGTCGCGCCCCGGAAGTCCGCAGTAACCAGCGTCCGGCCGGCCGGCTATCTGCCCATCCATCAATTAACGATCAGATCCCTTCCATCCACCAGTCGAAGCACATTCACTGGCGTCTGTCTTTCGCATTTCAGTCTCCTCGAGTAAAAATGATTTTTTTTTGCGAATCCACCCACAAGATTCTAAAAATGTGTCGTATTTTTGTAATCAACTTAAACCCATTTTGGATGAATTAGGCACCTCTAGAAGGGAGCAATTACAGATATTACAGCTCCATCGATTCCTCGTGACAAGACAATTGGATTGACCTAATTCTTAGTCGATTCTCTCCGAGACACTCTGGAATAATAAAAACACTTGGATTTCGTTTTTCCAATGCACCTAAGGATGTATATTGGAAAACGCTGTAAATTACTGTACTCATTCCGGCAATTACGCTCCCGACCGGCCCCCGAATATGTGGTAGTGTAGTGCATGTTAGTGTAAGTGTGTGTGTGTGTGTGTGTGTGTGTGTGTAAGGGGAGAGGATAGGACAAGGAAGAGGAAGGACAGATCGCGCGCGGTCCGTGGCCCGTTTGGTAGGGTACTGTTCCGGCATTCGTCTGGTGTTGATCGGAGAAACCACGGAAAACTACCGATCAGAGCAGCCGGCCGCTAGAATTCTCCTCCAGACAACGACTAAATTCGACCTAGCTGAAAAGCTAGTGTCGAAAGTCCTGCCGCCTTCAGGACTCGATCCTAGGACCTCCCGGTCAGAGGCGCTGCAGTGACATCACTGTGCTACCGCTCCCGGTCCCAACTAGGAAATGCGTAGCGAATCCACGAAATACTAAGGGGAGGTGGTAGAAATTTACTACTGACACTGGGAACTGGAAACTACATCATGTAACGTAACGGGTTACCGTTGTCGATTATATTCACCTAGCAATGGCGTGTTGTGATAGAAGTCCCTAAATAAATACGCAAAATACTTTGCGAGGTCCTGTAGACAAGCTGGAGAAAGATTCTCTGTTCAACATTACAGGTTGGATTTATGTGAAGTGGGTTAATGCAAATGTCTGCATGGTATGCTAGGAATTGTAGCAGTAATAACTTCTATGTGTTCAATAAGTTGCTGTTAGTTTTGAAATGTAAGGAAGAAGTCTTGAAATTAAATTATTATATATTTTATTACTGAGAAAGTCTACTTTTCTTCAATGAAGAAGAGATCGACTGGAAATCGATGAAAACCTGTTACGCTCTGACGATTGAAATGATAAGTCCCTACTACTCCTACTGTCGTTAGCAACCTACCACTAGCACTCTAATCCCTCTTTATCACATGTGTTTTTCTTCGTCCCTGCACCACACTTCACCTACACAAAGACACCTGTTTGTAACGCAAACATTCATCTGCCCAAAGCACGAGGTTGGCATCAAAATTGTTCCTACCATGCACATTATCCTTCGCAAATTGCACGACGATGACGAAGTCGACGATGGTTCCAAAAACGCTAAGGAAGATTAATCGGTTCGCACACATTTATTTTGTCGAGAATATAAAGTAGTTAGAGTAGGATGAACTTATTCGAGCATGTCAATTTTGCATTCAAATGCCAATTCAGTTCCAGAATTTACCGCATACCGTCACAATGAACAACAGCCATTTCTTGACACTCCTTTAAAATTTCTTCCTTAAAGCCGCTGGGCAAAATGAACGGCGCTGGTGACGTCGACGATAGTGCAGAGGTGGTTATTTGGTACGAGCAGGTTGAAAAAATTAATGTTTGTTCAAATTGATCATGTCGGTTATGTGGAGCAGTTTGATCACGCGGTTTTGGTCAACCATGTCACTCCCTTAAAAGTACTTTTTTGAGTAGCCGGCAGCGGTTGGGCGAACTGCTCGAGGATGGGGACGTGGCCGACGTTAAGTGAGAGCCAACGGAGGGCCATTGTCAATCAAATTGATTAAGTCCAGCAGTTGATGCAGGTTGAGCTAGCCATGCGCGTCAATTTTGACTTCAAATAAGCATTCGGTTTCAACATTCAGTGTATCCGTCACAATGGCAACTGCAACATTTCGACACTTCCGTAAAATAACTTTCTTGAATAGCTAGCTGCGATTCGGCGACTATACGACGATAGCAACGTCGCCGACTATGTTCCCGAGAAAGCCAACGGAGGTTAATCGGTTCGAGCAGGTGAATCAAATTGGTCAAAGTTCCAGTTCCAGCATTTACTATATACCGTCACAAAGGCAACTGCAGTTTTCTGACGTTTCCACAAAATAACTACCTTTAACTGTCAGCAGCATCTGGGCAAACTGCATGACGATGGCGACATGGCCGACAATAGTGCAAAGTCAACGGATGTTAATCGGTTCGAGTAGGTTAATCAAATTCATCAGTTTGTTCATTGCTCGTACCGAAACTAATTGTTCATGTCTATAGTACGGAGCAGTTCGAGCAGGGTGTACTGGTCGAGCAGGTCAATTTCCCCTGTATCGCGAATCCAGATCCAGTATTCATTGCAAACCGTCACAACGACAACTGCAATTTTCTGACGCTCCTTTGAGGTGGCTTCCTTGCGCATCCGGCAGCGGGTGGGCGAACTGCACGACCACGACGACGTAGCCGACGATGGCGCCGAGCAGGCCGACGAAGAAGCGCAGGTCGAGCAGGTCGATCTGATGATCAAATTCATCAGTTTGTTCATTGTTCGTACCGAAACAAATTATTCATGTCTATAGCACGGCGCAGTTCGAGCAGGCTTTAGTGGTCGAGCAGGTCATTTTCTTCTTCTAGCGCGAATTCAGATCCAGTAATTCATTGCAAATCGTCACAACGACAACTGCAATTTTCTGACGCTCCTTTGAGGTGGCTTCCTTGCGCATCCGGCAGCGGGTGGGCGAACTGCACGACGACGACGACGTAGCCGACGATGGCGCCGAGCAGGCCGACGAAGAAGCGCAGGTCGAGCACATCGATCTGATGATCAAATTCATCAGTTTGTTCATTGTTCGTACCGAAACAAATTGTTCATGTCTATAGCACGGAGCAGTTCGAGCAGGCTGTAGTGGTCAAGCAGGTCAATTTCCCCCTCTATCGCGAATCCAGATCCAGTATTCATTGCAAACCGTCACAACGACAACTGCAATTTTCTGACGCTCCTTTGAGGTGGCTTCCTTGCGCATCCGGCCGCGGGTGGGCGAACTGCACGACGACGACGACGTAGCCGACGATGGCGCCGAGCAGGCCGACGAAGAAGCGCAGGTCTAGCAGGTCGATCTGATGATCAAATTCATCAGTTTGTTCATTGTTCGTACCGAAACAAATTATTCATGTCTATAGCACGGCGCAGTTCGAGCAGGCTTTCTTCTAGCGCAAATTCAGATCCAGTATTCATTGCAAATCGTCACAACGACAACTGCAATTTTCTGACGCTCCTTTGAGGTGGCTTCCTTGCGCATCCGGCAGCGGGTGGGCGAACTGCACGACCACGACGACGTAGCCGACGATGGCGCCGAGCAGGCCGACGAAGAAGCGCAGGTCTAGCAGGTCGATCTGATGATCAAATTCATCAGTTTGTTCATTGTTCGTACCGAAACAAATTATTCATTCTATAGCACGGCGCAGTTCGAGCAGGCTTTGTGGTCGAGAGGTCATTTTCTTCTCTAGCGCAATCAGATCATATTCATTGCAAACGTCACAACGACAACTGCAATTTTCTGCGCTCCTTTGAGGTGGCTTCCTTGCGCATCCGGCTGCGGGTGGGCGAACTGCACGACGACGACGACGTAGCCGACGATGGCGCCGAGCAGGCCGACGAAGAAGCGCAGGTCGAGCAGGTCGATCTGATGATCAAATTCATCAGTTTGTTCATTGTTCGTACCGAAACAAATTGTTCATGTCTATAGCACGGGCAGTTCGAGCAGGCTTTAGTGGTCGAGCAGGTCATTTTCTTCTTCTAGCGCGAATCCAGATCCAGTATTCATTGCAAATCGTCACAACGACAACTGCAATTTTCTGACACTCCTCTGAGGTGGCTTCCTTGCGCATCCGGCTGCGGGTGGGCGAACTGCACGACGACGACGACGTAGCCGACGATGGCGCCGAGCAGGCCGACGAAGAAGCGCAGGTCGAGCGGGAACAGGCGCCGGCGCGGAAGCCACGGGCGGCGCGAAGCTGCAGCAAGAAGAGTCGCACCTGGCGCTCCAAGGGACGCCGTGCACGCGCCGCCACCAGCGCCCCGCCCCCCATGCCGCACCACGCCCCGCCCATCCCGACGGTCAACGAGTTCACGCCGGGGCTCGAGGCGAACGCCGCGATTTGGAAGTACACGCACACGGTGGCGAGCAGCAGAGCGTACGCGAATAGCAGGAGAATGGGGATGCTGAAGATGTCGTTGATGACTGAGCATGCCTCTTGGAGCAGGAGGTGTGTTTCTCGAATGTGGATCATAAAGTCCTCGACCGTAAGGTTCTCTTTGAAAGGAAGATGCGGAGATGATTTGTCTTCGTTTTCGGTATGTACTCGCTCGTTATGATGAAACAGTTCATACCTGTTTATTTCAGAATGACGATTGGAATCTTGGAGATGTTTCGAAAGCTTTTCGACTTCTTTATTCATTTCTTGAAAAGTACGTTTCATAATAATTACAGAAGTACAGAATAACTGACAAAATTTTCATTACGATTATTTCAGTACAGCGACAAATATAATTATTATGAAGTATAAGACCAACATCATAATGTTCAAGCGTCGAAGAAAGGATTGTTGTCGATGGCAGGGTCGTCGTCGATGTGCTATTTGCTGAAAGAGATGCATTAATTTCTGGCAACGAGCCATGTTTATCTGTGTTAGTGACAAGAGAATGCAATGAACAGGAAAAGCAACGCTGAGGAGGACAGTTGCATTAACCAGTAATGATAATAGAGATGACTTCGCCAAGCTGTTAAATGGACCGTGGATATCACTCTCAGGCATTATTAAAGCGCTCACTGCAAATACTACAAAGACTGCAATCGCAGTTGTGGAGAAGATTATTCCTACTTTGCTGCGATGGATTTCCAATGATGATGTTAGTGAATAAGGCAGTACTCCCAAAACTTTTGCTACATAAAGGACAGGCACTAGTCCCTCTGTATTCTTTGGGATATGTAAAATATTCATCGTGGTTTTATTGTATGATTTTAAATCACCTTTCAATGTAATTGTTAAAATTTCAATTTTTTCTTATCGTAGTTCAGAGTTTGTTGTCCGCTACCGTTGTAATTCACTTGATCGTTTAAATTAATGTATAAATGCGACTATTTGCAATCTAAACAATGTACATACATTTCAATTATCTATAATACACATGAGAATGTAGCACATTTAAAGATTATTAATACATTAGAACAGCAATATTTTCGTAATCAATTCAACGAACTTGTAAACACACTTCTTCTTCTTGTGTCCATGTGGAGTTCCTTTTTAGATTTTTGAGATGAGTACTACTTGTTTGGTTAAAAACGTCGGAAGAAAAACGTTAAGAAAGTTCGAGAATTATCTCTCATATAATGAGACTATATATTTCGTAGGTTAATTTTGCAGACAAATTAAACATTATTTTTTACTCACTTTTTATTTGTCAAAATTCATTTGTGTCGTTCTTATAGGGTTTGAGAACGAATACTATTTGAAGTACAAAGTGGGAATGCATTTACGTGTCTATCATTATTACCGTTACATTAACACAAAATAGTAATCAATAAACGTCTGTTTTGATGACTACTCCCTCATGTCCTAATAATATTAAAACCTTTAATCATTTTATCTTTTCCTTTAATGGATTTCAAAGATAATTTCTCGTGAGTGGATTATTTGGAGTCCTTTTTCGTTTTGTTTTTTTTCACCTTGTGCCTTAATTAATTTTTGTTTATTGATTTTTATCACTTGTGCTCTTTCCAATTTGTGTCTACACCCCTTTTAATTCTTTTACTTTACTTACTTTGTTTTTTACTTAGCTTTCAATATAAAAATAAAATTTTTAAAATAAAATATTTCACTACTTATGTACTTAAAATAAATTTAACGATATAAATTTATTTTACACTATACGTTATAAAAATCTATTTCCATATTTCTGTAAGGTATACGAAGTAAACACTCATCAGTACTTTTATGAATATAAAATTAATATTAATCATAATAATAATTACTTTCTTCTTTTGCTATAAAACTTTCCTAAAACTTTCTAATAAATGCACCTTGCATCTAGCTTTGGACTGTAACCAGAGAGATAATGTAATTAATGTATTACATTGTGATGATTCCTACTTCCTTAATACCTACATTTGACCACTTTCGTTTTTGCAGAGTTTGAAGTATTATCATCACCATGTATCATTAATTAATTTCCTTATTTGCAAATTGTCACAGCAGTTATTCCGTGAATTTTACTCCTCCTCGCACGTCCCTAAACATTTTGGTTCGTCAACAATAATTTAGTAATGTTATCTGTCGCCCGAAAATTATTATAATTTCCCTCTTCTGTTGATAGGATACTAACACAGAAATGATCAACATACTACAACGGTATCTCCGTTTCCTCAATTTCTTGAGTACTAAGAACTACATAGTTACAGAAAGTCGATAGACTTCACTTCACTAAATCCATTAGTGTTAAGCCTGATGAAAAATGTTTGCTATCAAATACAAGTAGTATCGTCTAGTGAAAACCAAACTCAAAAATTCAAATAGTTTTCAAACTCTTAGTACATTTTGAGTATTAAAGCCAGAGATTTCTTTCTCCAAGAAATTGATCCATTTATTTTAGATATTTAAATTATGTCATGAAAAGTTGTTTTAAAATGTTTAGTTCTTGAGTAATTTTGACGAAAATCGTGACATTTTCCCCCAAATAAAATGTAAACAAGAATATCTGAAAAGCTAATCTATTATTATTCTTTAAACTTCTTGCAATTATAGAAGAAAAAACACTGAATTATTGTCGAGACGTAAACATTGGTTGACTATTGCGAACCATACACACTAAAGAAGCATTATTCTTCATTTACCTCTGTGTTTACGTGACATATGGACCAGTATCACGGATAGTTAATTTTCAAAAATTATACTTTTCCATTTTTTCTTTCTTTTTGTTAGTAATGCTTATTTACACTTCAGATATATTTAATGATTTGATGTAGAAATTTGGAATAATTTAATATGAAGTCTCTCGTAATGTTAACATATTTTGAGCGAAATTGAAATCATATTTGCTCATTTTTCGAAAACAGTGAAAACATAATTAAAAACAGTGCGAAATATTTTATCGAAAAATTTTATGTTCATATAATTTAGGCACTTGTATGATATTCCGAAAGCCACATTAGGGAACTAAAAAGGAAAGACATGTAAAAAAATGGGTATTTGCATATCAAATTTAATCTTTATAACAATTTTACTGTAACTGAAACCAATCAGTCACATTAAATAAAATGTAATATAAATGTTGCGTTCTATAACATTTTGAAATACAGTTAGCGAACTTTAATTAAAATCTTCTTTTAATTCATTAAAATATTCAGTTACTTGCAAGAAAGAATTGATCTGGTGAGTGAGATCTCAATAACTCAGTATTGCGTATTTTGTGGCACTACGGTTTTAAGCGATATTTTAGTCAATAAACATATACTTGATAGAGAAGTATACCACATTAGATAGTTACACATTGCGTACTGTTATTTAAATTACTTTAGGGACTCCTGGCATATGAGGAGGTGTAGTGTATATAAGTGTGTAAGAAACGGGTGAAAATACAAGGCAGAGGAAGGAAAGATCGCGCGTGGTACTTGGCCCATTTGTTATGATATTGATGCGGCATTCGCCCGCTGTTGATCCGAGAATCCAAGAAAAAGATCTACAGAACTCGATCTAGCCATTCAGTATCGAAAATCTGGCCACTGTGGGAAGTGGAAGCCTAGAACCTCCAAGCCAAGGTACAGCAGTGACATCAGTCGATGCCCTGAACCACCTCTCCCGGTGCAAAATTTAAGAATCCGCAAAGCAGACTAGTATATCCCGTTCCAACACGACTGAGCATCAACTGCGCGTAATTCCTCGCCGAATGCTGGTTCTGGAACCTCCTCATTAGCGTATGTCACCGAGCTGGAGCGAGGTGGGGCGTTGGCGGGCAGGCGGGCGGGCTTTCTTATGCGCGTTATGCAGGTGGCGCCCGGGGGGGGGGCGAGCGCTGCTAACGGGCGGCGCACTTCAAAGGCCGCACGTGCGTCCTTCGAACGGCCGCGGCGCACGCGCGCGCGCACTTGAAATCGTAATTAATCCAATTAACTAAGAGCGGAGCGCCCGATCGGGCCGGCGGCGCGGCGGACGGCCGGCGCGCGTCCCCCGCGGCCGGGCCGCCGCCGCCCCGCCGCCGGAGGTGGCTTTTTCCGCGCGCCTGAACCCACGCGATCGGCCTCGCTTTGTAGCGGCTCGCGCCCGCCCTCTACAGCGCGATCGCCACCACCGCGGCCCCGCCCCCTCCCGCCCACGCGGCCGCTCTTGAACCCCTTCAGCGCAGGACCCCGCGCCCCGCCCACGCAGCGAAGTGCGCGGCCAGTGTCGCTCCGCGCCGGGAGCAGCTGTTTTGAGACAGCCCTATTCGAAACGTTCATTCTCGGACACACAGAGTGGGATGGGGCGTACATACAACCGAGGTCATCGGCGTGTGAAGTTGAACAACAGCAACCGAGATACGAATAGACCTACATTGTAGATGTTACTTATGTTTCATCCTCGACATTTGTAAAGCTTTAGCTTACTAAATAAAAATTCCCGCTTTCGCCTTGACTGTCTATTCGCTCACCACCGCTGCGGCCACGCCTCCCGCCCCCGCGGCCGCTCTTGAACCCCTTCAGCGCAGGACCCCGCCCCCGCCCACGCAGCCCGCTGAAGTGTGCGTTCCCGCCGGGAGCAGCTGTTTTGAGACAGCCCCTATTCGCAACGTTCATTCTCGGTCGGACAGAGTGGGGTGGGGGCGTACATACAGTCGTTAGTGTGCGACCGAGGTCATCGGCGTGTGAAGTTGAACAACAGCAACTGAATTACATATAGAGGTACATCGTAGATTAGTAATTATTTTTTATCTTCGACAGGACTGAGTTTTTAACACCATTAGCTCCTATTCTACTCACAGACCAACATTGTCACCTTAGGCTTGGCTATCTATTCGATCGTCACTACCGGGAGCGGTAGCTCAGTGCATCAACTGATGTCACTGCAGCGCCTCTGACCGGAGGTCCTAGGTTCGAGTCCTGACGGCGGCAGGATTTTCGACACTAGCTTTTCAGCTAGGTCGAATTCTGTCGCTGTCTGGAGGAGAATTCTAGCGGCCGGCTGCTCTGATCGGTAGTTTTCCGTGGTTTCTCCGATCAACACCAGGCGAATGCCGGAGCAGTACCCTACCAAACGGGCCACGGATCGCGCGCGATCTGTCCTTCCTCTTCCTTGTCCTATCCTCTTCCATTACACACACATTTACACTAACATGCACTACACTACCACATATTCCGGGAGACCGGTTGTAGCTTAGAGCATGTCCCGGTTGGGGCGATGCCCCGCTGGTGGGAGAGTCCTGGTTAGGGGGAAACCCCACTAGCCGACGGTAGGTCGGCGCCGGATCTCGCCATCCAGCGGGGAAGATCACTGTCATCTCCTAGAAAAACATGCACTATATCCACGGGACTAATGACCACAGCAGTTGACGTGCCCGGAAACACGAAAAATCAATCAATCGATCGATCGTCACAGCTATGGCATCGCCCCCTTCCACCCCACGACTGCTCTTGACCTGCGCTCCGCCCACGCAATCGGCTGCGGAGTGCGCGACGAGTGTCGTTCCGGGCCGGGAGCAGCTGTTTTGAGACACAGCCATATCCGCAACGTTATTCTCGGTCGCAGAGAGTGCGACGGGGCCGTAATACAAGTGTGATATTGCCGTAATACGTGTGTGAAGTTGAACAACAGCAACTGAGTTCTGTACAGAGGTATTTATTTTTATTTATTTTATTTTACGTCAAAAAGTTAAAACTGCGTATGATGTGCTATGGGGAAAAGTGAATTGTGTGCACATTTTCAAAATTCTGTGATCCCTACACTAAGTCATATACTACTTCAATTTTGAATTTTTGAAAGGGAGAAAAAAACTCCCATGTAATAAAATCTATTTTCAAAGATAAATAAGCAATAAATTTTGGCTCTTATTACTTCCTGCCGCGACAACATGGAAACGATAATTTGAATAATTGTATTTCCCACTGAATTCTAGAAGACGTGCACAGAAAATGAAGTTACATTTGTATAGTTTATATACATATATATATACATATATATAGTTTATAGATATTTATTTTTCACCCGCGATGGAAGTAAAGTTTTGACCCCACTAGCTCAGATTTTACTACATACATAAAATTCTCGTTTTCAGTTTGATCGTTATTTGATCGCCACCGCCGCGGCCCCGCCCTCCCGCCCCCGCGCCCGCTCTTGAGTCCCTTCAGCGCTGGCCGCGCCGCTCCTCGCCCACGCATCCGGCTGCGCAATGCGCAGCCAGTGTCGTTCTGCGCAGGGCGCAGCTTATTTGAGACACAGCCCTAACCGCAACGTTGATTCTCGGTGGCACGTACGGATGGGGCGTACATACAGTCGTTAGTGTGCGACCGAGGTCATCGGCGTGTGAAGTTGAACAACAGCAACTGAGTTTCGTACAGAGTTAGATTGTAGATATTATTTTTCACTTCCGGTAGAAGTAAATTTTTGATCTCATTACCTCAGAATCTAGTGCATAAATAAAAATTTTCGATTTTTATTTGCCAGTTTATACGTTTCAAAACCTTAGTTCATTGGATTTATAATATTCATTGTGAGTTGGTGGGTGCCGGGTTATTACTTTACTCAACTGATCACTATCGTACGTGATTCTCCCTTCTCTTTAGAAGGGTGTGGCGATTGGGTAATTTTCTAAATCGTCCGATTGCATCCCGTCCGTCAGTTTTCCCTCACAACGCATCTTCACTTTTTGCAATCTGAGAAGGCTTATGCCTATGTCACCGCTGTTGGTGTGAAGGGAGAGGGAAGAAGGCAAGTATGGTGTTACGTTTCAATCATGAGAAAGTAGCGCAAATAGATGCCATTTCAAAGACATCCTTAAACAGAGGTGAATGTGGCAGAATCGTGGGAACTATGTATGTTTTCTAACTAAAATATAATTATTTTCATTCTGCATATTTTAAGGTAAGAGAATGATCACCTTAACCCTTCACTGTGGGGTGGCCTACAAAACCTAAATATTCGTACATAACATTTCCTTACTCTTGCTATCTGACCAGTAGAATACAAGAGTAAAACAAAAAGAACGACGTTTAAAAAGGAGCTCTCTGCGAACCACTGAAATCTAGATGCGCTCTTCCATGTACTCACGAGGAAAACCTAATGGGATGCAATCGGCCTTTATGGAGAGGAAAGACTAAGGAAAAGTTGACCACAGAATGCAATTGGAATTAGTCTACTAATACCATTTGATGAAGACCACGATCCACAATAATTCCGTCAACACGAATGTCAGAATATGGCCTAAATTGAGCTACAGCATTATAGGCACAAAAAGAGGAATAATTAGTTTTAAGGTGGAGAAGTCCATTTGTTTATTCATACTCGACAAGAACAACTCGTCTCGACGACAACTCGTCTCGACGACAACTCGTCTCGACGACAACTCGTCTCGACGACAACTCGTCTCGACGACAACTTGCCGCGACGACAACTTACCGCGACAACAATTTGAAGAAATTGTCTAGATAAGAAATTGTCTTGAAAAGAAATTGTCTAGAAAAGAAATTGTCTAATAAGAAATTGTCTGAAAAAAATTGTCTAGAAAAGACATTTTCAAAAGAATTTCTAGAAAGAAATTGTCTAGAAGAGAGATTGTCTA
Source organism: Teleogryllus oceanicus (assembly GCA_964035755.1). Lineage (NCBI taxonomy): Eukaryota > Metazoa > Arthropoda > Insecta > Orthoptera > Gryllidae > Teleogryllus > Teleogryllus oceanicus. The sequence continues at coordinate 28,442,365 of CAXIVR010000011.1, read as the reverse complement.
GAAGAGAGATTGTCTAGAAGAGAGATTGTCTAGAAGAGAGATTGTCTAGAAGAGAGATTGTCTAGAAGAGAGATTGTCTAGAATATAAATTTTCTATATAAATTGTCTAGATAATCATTTGTTCACAAAAGCATTATTTTTCTTACCACGGTAATTCTTCTCACAACATTTACAGCCACGTAAGGACCACCGCCCAACAGCTTCCCCCTTCAGACCCCGCGCCTCCCCCTCCCAAATAGCGCATGCAGAGTGTGTATGGAAGTTTCTTCATGCGCGGGGAGCACATGTTTTGAGGGAATACGCAATACGTCTATTCTAGGTCGGGCCTTAGTGGAATTGAGAGAAGCACTTCGGCTTCCAAACCCATGTTCACGGATTGAAACCTGACTGGGCGCAGGTGGGTGTCCGAAGGGCAGAAAATCCTTAGTGTGCTTTGTCAACCTTATGGGTGTAAACGAATCCCGGCTGGGGTGTGGCAAAATTAATTCTCTTACCGTTCACGTCCCAACAAAATCCCATGTTTGCACGGTCAGGGGATAATGCCAGTGAAGGCTAAATCTGCTTGAGATTCTTGATGATCGTTCCTGCAAATATGACCATAAAATAACGAGATGGTGGCTTTGGAAATCCTTCTGATACCAATTAAAACATGCCCAGAAATGCAGAACATGACGAGAAAAGGTCAATGGAAACCTACACAATATTCAACACTTCAGATACAACTGCGGGTCGTGCATTAGTAGACACTAGGATAGACTAGGAGTTGGTAGAATCTAGGATATGTTCATTATAAAAATTTGTATTTAATCTTAAGACGGTTTTTCAACAATATTTTAAAATGACGGGTTCCTTTTATGCTCCAGTATGGACTAGCCCGCCAAAGGTCTAAGAAATCTCATTTCTGCGACTTCTATTTTTGTCTTATCTGTTCTATTGAGGAATCCATAGGATTGATTATAATTTGTCTTCTTCTTCTGTGTTTACGACAATAATTCTTTATAATTCTTTAGTCATTCTCTCTTTGAGATGCTATTAATGCGCAAAGTGTCTTTTTCTTCACCATTTAAATGTTTTAAAATTTTATATGCTCCATTTTGGACAGCAAGCACATTATGTTCCATTCCGTTAATGAATCTGTCCCAACTTTCCCTATTTAATTTTCTCATTTCTGTCTTTACTACGAAGAATTTTTCTTTGTAAGCTATTTTGTCTAGAACAGATTGTGACTGTAAGTATCTTAAATAATATTTTTTCTTATCTTCGATTACTGTTTTCATTTCGTCATTCTAGCTTTTAACCTTTTTTGCCTTACACCATACCCTGTCCTTACACCATTTACCTAGTACTTCGTAAGCAGCTTTTGTCATATTTGTTGTCATGTCTTCCCATTAATGATTTACATTTAAGCCGATAGTTCTATTATCCGAGTAGTCCAGTAAACGTCGGCAGTATACGAGCTTATACTGTGTTGTCGTAATAAATTGATTTTGAAATAGTGATTTTTCATGCTGTTATGTTTTCTAATTTTTTAATCAATTTGGCGGGAATATTTGTATGAGCCGCTACCATGAATGCCAAAGCTTCTGTACACTCAAGTATCAGATACAACAGGGACTAATTTAGAATTTACTAATATACAATCAAGTATCGATTTTGTCCCTCTGGACGCCCACTATATTTGTGTTTGAAAAAAAATGTTTTTGATTTTTAATTAATTGTAGGTCGCAAAGTTGATAAGTGTTTTGCCATTTTTGTTCAGGGTCCTTTCGCCATTACATTCTATTATTTTGTCTGCATGCTGGTTCCCAAATCAAAAAACCTTTTAATTTTTACCCTAATATTGTTAGTAGTTTTCAATTGTACGTTTTTATTCTTTCAGATATAAAGTCGTAGCTATGAATTTTATTTTTACAGTTCTTTTTTAGCAGGAATGCTACACCAGGAGCTGCGCTTGTATTTTGTTGGGCCTCACTAGGAACTAATAAATAGTCTCCCAAATTAACGGAGCCTTTCAGTTTCTTTATAGATTTGGTTATTATATGTGTCTCCATTAAACCTCTTAGGTTCCGCCATTAATTGGGACTCTTTATGATTCAAGCCTCTCACATTCCAGGTGGCGATCTTCAACTGTTCCGCAATTCCAAATTTTTGTTTAACCTTATTCTTAGCAGTGGTTGTTTTAATGTTATGAGTCCGGCTATTCTCCTGAAGATTATCAGTAGTTTATATTTTCCCTTACGAGCGCCACGCAAGGTAAGATTGAGGGTAAGGCCTCGGACGTGGACATCAGAGATGAATTAAAGATCTTCAACCTAACTGAAAAAATAAACATGTTTTTTTAATTTTTTTTATTATTATTTTATTTTTACAGATCATACATAGTTCAGTACATATAACACTTTACATATGTATTAATGGCTTACATTCTAAATTTCCTAAAATTAAACTAAAAACTAATTCGGGTGAGGAAATATTTTCCAGACACCTCTAAACACAATCTATTTCAGCAAATTTGGTTAGGAATGCCTGGTATGGATATCTATTTTTTAATTTGGTTCCATGAGAAGTTCTCCGGAGTCTGAAGTTGTCTAGGTGTGGAATTTGAAGTATGGAGTGATAGAACTGGGTTGAGAGATATGTCATATGGTGTTGTATGGAGTCAATTTGAAATTCTTTGTGGAGCTGTGAGAATAAACATGCTAAGCAAGAATTGGCATGATCATTTAATGAGAATGTCGGAAGATCGAATGCCAAAAATCCTCCACAACTACAACCCGAACAGAAGGAGGGGCAGGGGTAGACCAATAAGGCGATGGAAGGACACTTTTGAAGACGGAACGGGCCAATAGGCTCACCCCATGATGATGATTTTAAGATGCCAGTGTCAGCAAAAGTGGTATGTATAATTTATACAGTTTTGCAGATACATTAAAATTAGATGGATTGCCTGAACCCGCGCGTAATCTTCCATAGTAGAAGATAAAGCGCAGACACAAAAACCACTGTTAGATGGTGCGAATTGTCTCAATTATTTCCCCCTTGAAGCTCTGCTTGTAGAGGAGGGTGGAGCTGTGCAGTTCCAGATTAAATGTCCAGTGACAAAATCGTCCGTTGCAAAAATGTCCAAAGCAGAATGCCCACTGCAGAATGTCCAAAGACAGAAACATCCGCTGACATAAATGTCCAAAAAATATGTCCAAGGGAATAAATGTCCAATTTTTTGAAACAAAAAAAAAAAAAAAAAACAATGTAAGAATTTTTGTAGTTTGGACATTTCTGAGCATGTACATTTTGTTGTGTGGGATTGGACATTTTAACCTCCAACCGTGTCGGCACCTCCCCACGACCCCCATCGTCCCCCCACCCCCTCGCTAGCACCACCGCCTCCAACGCCCCCTGCCCCCACTCCCTCCACTGCCGCCGGCTGTGCCCCACGCACAGTCCCGCTGGAAGGCCCCCCCCCCCCCCCCCAAACCCCCCCCCTCTCCCTCACTCCTCCCTTCGTAGCTCCTCCTCTTTCCTTCTCCACGCGTCTCATCCAATATCCGTCAACCGCACATATTCCTTTCTAACCACCCCCTTCTTATCTTGCCACGTCTACTCCTCGCCACAATGGCATCTCCACGTCATATTTCCCCCTTTCGCGACCGGTCCGCCTCGCGAGTATCCCCCTTCCCCATCCCCACCCCCGTCCGCAGTCCGTCGCGAACATCGCACCGCCCTCTTGGCTAGCGCCGCCGCCGCCGCCGCCAGCGCCGTCTCCGCCGGTGTCCCGCTGCCTCTCGTTTTGTTGGTTTACTTAGTAATTTCGCGGCAGCGGCGGCGGCGTCTGTCGGCGGCTTTGTCGGTCGCTCGGCGAGCCACGTGACATGTCGCCGGGACGTGCGCTGCATCGCGACGAGCGCCGTGGCGCCGCCCCGCCGCCACCGCCGCCACCGCCGCCCACCGCCGCCGCCCCCGCCGCCGCCACCGCCACCGCCGCCACCGCCACCGCCACCGCCACCGCCACCGCCACCGCCACCGCCACCGCCACCGCCACCGCCACCGCCACCGCCACCGCCACCGCCACCGCCACCGCCACCGCCACCGCCACGCCACCGCCACCGCCGCCGCCGCCGCCGCCGCCGCCGCCGCCGCCGCCGCCGCCGCCACCGCCACCGCCGCACCGCCACCGCCACCGCCACCGCCACCGCCACCGCCACCGCCACCGCCACCGCCACCGCCGCCGCCGCCGCCGCCGCCGCGCGCCGCCGCCGCCGCCGCCGCCGCCGCCGCCGCCGCCGCCGCTTCCGCAGGAGACCTCGCTGCGGAGGCCACGGCCTCCTCCGCCGCCACCGCCGCCACCGCCCCCTGCGTCGCGCCCCCAAGGTCCGCATTGCGGTGGGCCCGGCCGCCTCGCCTCGCCTCAAATTCGACTTTGAGCTGCTCCTCGACAGACTCCGTTGCCGGCCCAATTATCTCAGCTTGCGATCTACCAGGACGCTGTTCTTTCGGAAGAAGGCGCTGATGTCGATGAAAGAAAGCGCCGTTTCCAGGAGGTATTGATTCTTGAAGATTTGCTGAACTTGTTTCTTTCTTATTTGCAACGCGCATGACGTTGATTTGCTACAAACGAACCAGGTGAAGTGCAGCATCTTCTAATGGGCAAAATCTATTCTCTGCCTTGCTATTCTTTAAAAGACGTTACGTTTTTATAATTCGAAGACCATACGTTTTTTATAAATCTTCAAAATATGTAGATAAAATGTGAGGAATGAGATGATTAATCGAGAAAGCTTTTTTTTTTTTTTTTTGTAATTGATTTGAATTTTTATCTGTTCCGGCTTTCCAATTTTCCGTACATTTACCTCCTGCTTTAGCACGGCTTTCATGATATCGATCAGAGATGCTTTTTGGAACATATTTGATATTATTTTAATGTAACACGTTAATATGCTGTATTTTCTACGAAGGTGCGTTCGCTCTAACTTTACTGAGCGCGTAAACAAATACACGTGGTCATCGCTTGTTCTCATTGGTTGAAGGACACCACATTCCTCTTCCGGGCATCGTGCGCTATAGGAGTTAGGTTCTTTTCAAAATCGATTTATTTCCTGACTCTCTACACAAACAAAGTCGAAATAATGCTATCCTTTGCCCTGAAAAGAGGTTAAACACGTCATAGGAAAAACATTCGATTTTAGTTTTTTGTGTTATTTTGAATATTTAATATTCTCTTAATACAGTGCACTAAACATTTTTCATATATTATGTCCCTAAGGCTTTTTAAATGACATTAAAAATGTCTAGCCGCGCCAAGTATCACGCCCATTTTTACGTCACCTGCCACTTCACACTTTTTTATTTTCGAAGTATTTTTTTACGGAAATTTCTTTCGTGTTTGTATTTAGAGTCACGTGGCAAAAATTCCATATGATAGTCATTTGTTTCCTGAAATTTTGGCGGAATTGTTTATGTTGATATCGTGCGTTGTAGTTTGTATATTGTGAGTGTTTTTTAGTGTCTTAGTAACTACAAAACAATACCTTACTACACTACTACTTACCTACAGAGTAAAGACGGCAGAAGAGGCAGTAGAAAAAAGTTGAAAACGAGTGAGATTTTGGGAACAAATAGGAAAAGTTCAGAGAATGTGGAACAAGTTGCTGATAAGCCAGAATATGTACCAGGCTTGTGTTAGATGTATGTCGTCACAAAACCTGCATTTCCGAAAACTATTATTTTTGTCTTCATGTAACTTCTTTCTGTCTGGAAAGAAAACTAGAAGCTGGTTGCCCTGAGAAGACGTTTCCGCAATTTACTCCGATCAACGCAAGGCAAATGGCGGAGCAGTACCTTAAAGGACAATGTGTCGTGCGAAATTCCTCCTTCAGCATCCTCATCGACGAAGAGGTTCGTTCTCAATCCCTGTATGACGCTAATTCCCTATTATAGAACAAAGATCCTCAAACTGTTTGGTATACGCTCTACTTCGTATTCTCTAATGAGGTCACGTCTCCTTATCTCTGCGGCAATGTACAAACTCTCTCCTTGGATTTTCCGCGATTAACAATAACTCCAAGAAAAATTTATAGCGATTCATTATTACGAAAGTAATATTGTATTAAATGGTCGACCAATACATTAATCGAAAGTTCAAAAATACAAAGAATTCTACCTTTAATGGATTTAGAATTTGAAGTTTCTCTATTATGTGGGTCTACTTCTTAAAATCTTTAATTTCAGTGCTGGAACTGCTTTTCTATATTTCTTTCCTTTCAAGTTTTTTAATGTTTGCCTTCAATTCCGATAATGTACTCCTCTGGTTACTTCCAAGATCCCGCTATTTATTCTGATTTCACGTGAGCTAGCCAGCAACAACCCTGATTTTACATACTAGTAGGTAGGCATATGAAAACTACACTAGCAGTTTCCATAGTGTAACGAATATTGCATCATCTGCCGGAATCCGCTGATTCGATTGCATCACCAGCCGTCACCCCCCGAACTGGTTGGTGCCGGGATATCTGCGGGTCGCATAGATTATTGGTGCGAGTTCCGGAAAGGTCTAGATAGATAGATAGATAGATAGATAGATAGATAGATAGATAGATGAGATAGATAGATAGATAGATAGATAGTAGATAGATAGATAGATAGATAGATAGATAGATAGATAGATAGATAGATAGATAGATAGATAGATAGATAGATAGATAGATATAGATAGATAGATAGATAGATAGATAGATAGATAGATAGATAGATAGATAGATAGATAGATAGATAGATAGATAGATAGATAGATAGATAGATAGATAGATAGATAGATAGATAGATAGATAGATAGATAGATAGATAGATAGATAGATAGATAGATAGATAGATAGATAGATAGATAGATAGATAGATATAGATAGATAGATAGATAGATAGATAGATAGATAGATAGATAGATAGAATTTATTAAAGTTCGCTTTGAGCTAATGCTTGGTGGCAAACATTATTACAACTAGATTTACAATTACAAAGCTATTACGAATATTTACAAATATAATTACAATTAGAATTAGAGATTAATATCCTAGTTATAATTAATTTTGACTTATCTATTTGTTGACTTATAGCTTTTCTAACACTTCACTTCACTTCACTTCCCTTCACTGTATAAGAGACATGACCATATTATTAATAATACTAACGATTATAATAATGAAACTAATAATAATAATAATAATGATAAAAGTCCCAGTGCTATTAATGATCACCTACATAGAATTAAGTATATTTTTAAATTTCACTACATTAGAAGGAAGAGTTTCTAGTCCTTTTGCAGGTAGTTTGTTCCAATCTACTATAGTACGATTCACAAAGGAGAACTTGCCTACATCAGTTCTTTGCTTTCTACATCGTATTTTCCAGGGATAGTCTCCTCTACTTTTATAATCAGGTTTCTGTAATCTTTTACTGATGTCTGCCCATGCTGAGTCCCCTTTGTATGTCTTGTACATTACGCATATACGCGCCGTTCCGTCTCTTAGATAAGGGTTCCCATTCATCTCGTCCATCAACGCGTCCATGATTTACAAACTTTCCGGCCCGTTTTTGAATTTTATCTAACGCCTCGATTTGCCCTTTTCTGTACGGGTCCCAGCAGGCCGCTCCGTACTCTAAAATAGGACGAACAAGTGAAGTATATGCCAAGGATCGGGCATTCGAACTACTGTTTTTTAGAATGCGCATTACAAAGTGCAGCGCCCTCCATGATTTTTGACCGTGTTGTTAATATGATCCGACCAACCCACGTCGCTACGCAGGACCAAACCCAAGTACTCTCGGCGGACGCCAGCCAGGTATAAATTCACCGCGGCAAGACGCCGCTAGTCAGTCCGAAGTGGAAGCTGAGCTGTGAAGTGTGTGCATCGCGGTGAACGGGAACAGCAATGTAGTGGACTGTGCTCAGTGACACGAACTGTGGCCAGCTACGTGAACTGTCGTCAGTGCATTGAACGGTGGCGAATGCTTAGGAATGTGCGACAGCGCAAAACAAGTGAGCAGTGAAAATAAATAATCAAGGGAAGTGTGCCGTATCAGAAATAACCAAGTGAAGAACACAAGGACTGTGAAGACTATCTGCACATAAATCAAGTATTTTAGTGTACCTGTAAGAAACAAAATAAACGTTTTTGTTAAAATAATATCTGTGTTTTAATTCACAATCTAGAATCGCAACAATAGCAATGAAAAAATAGCTTAACCCAACCTTATTCAACCGTTATGTGTGGAAAGAAGTTGCTTAAGAATTCGACTGAAAAGAAAAATTGAACACACCCACTTCCATTGTAAATGGATCTCACGATATCAGAGACTACGAAGTATCTTAAAGTAGTTTCCGAAAGTACAATTCCATTTCGGTATCAATGAAATCAAATGTTATAAAATCAAGATATTCGACTCAACTTCCCAAATTATATGAAATAATTTGTGTTCTCAAGATGGTCGTTCAAACGTGAGAAGGCCGGAACGTTTGGTTCTAATTTGTTTGATTAATTTATGTGCATTTTTATCGCTTACCTTACTTTCTCTAAATTCTTTCCAGGATGGGGAGTTCTTCTGCAGTGAGCATTTATTGTTTTCCGGCGCTACTATCTTTTTAGTCCAGTAAGTGTAATGCATTTTACATCCTTGGATGTTTTCATTGATTGTTAGTTATTCCGAGCGCGTCAACTTCTTAGGTCCCGTAAGTGTACTGCACGTTTTAGCGCAGGAGGTGGTAGTGATCATCCCTCGCTGGATGGCGAGATCTCGCTACGACTACCGTCGGCTAGCGGGGTTTTCTTCAACCACGTATTTCCCACCAGCGAAGCACTTTCTCAACCGGGACAAGCTCCGTGCTCCCGACCAATCCATGTATGGGTCTGTGTGCATATAGGTATATGAGTGTGTAAGTAAGGAAGGAGGAAAGGGCAAGGAAGAAGAAGGAAAGAGGTCGCGTGAGGTCCATGGTCAGTTTGCTAGAGTTCTGTTTCAGCATTCGCCTAGTGTTGATCATAGAAACCACGGAAGACTAACGGCCAGAGCAGCCAGCCGCTAGAATTATCCTCCAGACAGCGGCTGATCTCGACCAAGCTATGTAGCCGTGTATAACAGCTTGGCTGTGTATAAGCACATTTGTGCCCACGCGGTGGGCACTCTGTACCGGCCAACATAGTTGCGGCCCACTGTGGCCGCTGCAGGGTTGCGCCGGGGCGCGGCAAGTCGAGAAATGAGGAGTACGGAAGACGCCACCAGGAACAGGGCAAGCGGCGGCGCTTCTCCGTGGTCACCGGGCCGGGTCGGCTAAGTGGTCACAGGAGGGCAGTTCCCCTCGATGCCCGACACGGAGGCGGGAAGTAGAGACTCGCTCATATGCCTCGGGGTGTATTTATAGGGCCTCGCCCGGGTGGTAGTCTGTAGGACATTTCTGGAGCAACAAGCGAGTGCCTAGCAATAGAAGTAAGTTCGGTTTTGAAGTGCGTGTGTTACGGTGATTGTATGCTTCTGATGGACTGGAACCTGGCTTGTATTTCGGACTTGATTTGGATTGTGGCTTTACTGAAATAAACGTATGGTGAAAGAACTGTTGTTGTTTTACTTTGTACATAACATATGTAGCTAGTGTTGAAAATCCTGCCCCCGTCGGAACTCGAACCCTGGAACCTCCCGGTCGTAGGTTCTACAGTAACATCAGTTGATGCACCGAGCTACTGCTCCCGGTTACAGCCCTGGAGGTGGCGGTGTTCCTCCCGGAATGGAACAGGAGATCCGGCGTCGGTCGACAGGTGCTTTGCGGGAAGGGGAGGATTCCTTCCTAACAAGTACCTCACCCAGCAGAGAGCATCGCCCCAGCAGCAACACGCTCCAGGCACCCGACTGGTCGCCCATCATGCGCGCTTGGTAGGGTTGCCAACCGTTCTTTTGGGAGGACAGTCCTCCATTGATGTGTTCTCTCGTCCTCCTTTGTGTTTAAATGTCCACCTTTTAGTGAATGTTTAACATTTGTGTTATTTATTTTATCACGTGACTAACATCTGCTACGTCGTTTAATTTGGAATAGAAAACATGACAATCTATTTTGTGAACGCTGATACACGCATGTGTGATAGTGTCTAAAATATTTTAGTCCCTGATCTTTTGAGACGCTCAGACCATCTTCATCTGTATTTTTAATGCATCTGCATTGTCCAAATGAAAACAATAAAGAAGTGAAGGTGATGTTAGTCTAATTTAAATATTTATGGAAAGAAATATTTTGGTGCTTTTTGTTGTTTTTCGTGCATAACGAGTGTCCGCCGTTTAACATAAACATTGTTGGCAATCCTAGTGACAGGTGCTAGCATAGTCCATTTAAGTGTGTGTATGTATGTGTGTGTAAAGAGATAGGAGGAGACAGGCATGAGGAAGGATAGTGATTGGTTCATGATCCGTTTATTAGGAAACTGCTCCAGCATTCACTTAGTGGAGAAGCTACGGAAAACTACCAATCAGAGCAACCATGAGCTAAAATTTCCTCTAGACTGTGATAGAATTCCACCCGACAATGTATCTGTCGAAAGTATAATCCTAGATCACACTTATCAATAACGCTGTAGACGCGTTGAGATTGACAATTACCCATCGCAACCGGTCCCTCAGATTCAGAATGCCTGATCTAGACACACTCAAGTAGAACTGCGCATACCCGACTTATCTCCTACGTAAATTCTGGTCTTTCTTAACCCTCGGTGACAGTGAAGGCATCAGACCCACACATGTCATAAATTGTATTGCCCTTGCACTGTTATTCACATTAAGGTGTCTCTACACATTCGTTATTCGGCGAGTAACGAGCAACCACTCGCCGAATCCCGAGTAGTGTAGATGAGTTGCTTGCTATTTGCCGAGTGACGAACATTCGGTTCTCACCTTTTTCACCGCATGTCGGTCTTTACGACACATAAAAGGGAGCAGATATTTCCTGAACACATCAGCTGCGGGATTGGGCGAGCACTAGCTCGCTGCTCGGCGAATGCCAAATGCATGGAGTCGCCTTTATGTAGAGTCCGGAAGTTCAGGTATTTATTTGACCTAAAATAGGCAGGCAAAAAGGCATATAATTTTTATTAAAATAGTCGTGGAAAAAGGAATTTATTCTAGCTAAAGTAGAGGTGCAAAAAGGCATGTAATCAATGAAAAATCATATTTAAAAGGAATTATTGTATAAAAATATTGACTCGTGTCATTTTCTCTCTTCATATATATTTTTAACACAGTCTCCATAAAAATACAAAACACGACCGTGTATTCGTCTTGTCCTGGCTTTATATATATATATATATATATATATATATATATATATATATATATATATATATATATATATATATATATATATATGCAAGTTTTATCGAGATCAGTGTCGGAAAGGAAAATGCAAAATAATGACGTAAAAGGCAGCAAAAGCCATAAATAAGACAAAACGGCAAAAATAGGATTAAGAAGCTCACATAGGCAAAATAGTCAAAATGAAAGTCTAAAACAACTCCAGAAGTACACTTAAATGATTTATATTGTTAAAAGTCGAAAAATAGTAATAATAACAAACAAAACATTTTGTCAAACTTTCGGGTACTAGTTATAATAACAGTATTTTACATTTTATTGCTTGGTGACATTGTATGTGGTTCCTTCCTTCCTCCATTCCTGTCACCAATACATTAAGCAACTGATGTGTCCAAATTCAACACACACAAAATTCAATAAACAATTTATTGGTTGAAAACAGGTACAGAGCTACAGTGCCGAAAATCCAGGAGAATGTACAGTGAAACGTAGCCGAGTTATCGTAACCAGAAGATGCACCACAAAATTGCCGAGTCGCAAAATCTCCTTAAAGGGTAGTCCGTTGTCGCTGCACTGTCGTCGTAATCACAATCTTCACACCGTACTATCTCGTATCACCAACTCGTCACTCTTACTCCGCCGCTCACTCTCTGTCCTCTCTCCGGGCCAGAGCCGGCTTATATTTTTCCCGGGCCGTAGTTCCGCTGACTGGCAGGCGTAGTAGGGGAAGGTTGGGCCTCGCCCGCTCGCTCTGGCGTGGCGGCCGCACCCGCCAAGCCTCGCTGGCCCGCGCTTGTCGCTAGCCGCTGCCGCCAGGGCGTAACGCCCTACTGTGGCGGCACATTCAAATCTGTGCGGCCGGTCACGACAGCAACAATTGCAACATTCAAGTAAAAAGAAATGTATGAGAACGAGGAAGTGTCTTCCCGGCAGGGCAGGAAAACGTACCGGCCACTGTTCGCATCATGTAAACTGGTAGTTTGCTATTGAAACTCACTGACGTTCATTTCGACGATGACGGTGGCGATATAAATCTATGCAATTTGCAGTGGCAGGGCGTCCGGTCATCGAGAGAAGCGGCGATGACCAAACAAAAACCGGGAGCGGTAGCTCAGTGCATCAACTGATGTCACACCGGGAGGTCCTAGGTTCCCACTCCCCGCGGCGGCAGGATTTTCGACACTAACTTTTCAGCTAGGTCGAATTCAGTCGCTGCCTGGAGGAGAATTCTAGCGGCCAGCTGCTCTGATCGGTAGTTTTCCGTGGTTTCTCCGATCAACACCAAGCGAATGCCGGAGCAGTACCCTACCAAACGGGTCACGAACCGCGCGCGATTTTTCGGCTAGGGCGGTGCCCCGCTGGTGGGAGAGTCCTGGTTAGGGGGAAACTCCACTAGCCGACGATAGGTCGGCGCCGGATCTCGCCATCCAGCGGGGAAAGAACACCGCGCATATCCCGAGAAAAAACATGCACTTCACTAACGTGACTAATGACCAAAGCAGTTGACGTGCCCGGAAACACGAAAAAATCAAATCAAAACAAACCAAACAAAAGTAGAAAAATTACCCATCTTCAATATTTTAAAAAAGAATTGAATAATTATTTCTAGTGGCGGGCGGTAGGGAATTCTATTGGTGGTGCCAGTAAGTGACATTGCTAGCGACATCGATAGCAAAACATTGTCACCAACTATCGATGTTCAAAATTAAAACATCGATGTTAATCAAACCTCGATCAAAACCATCTCAGTTCCTAAACATCGATGCGATATTTTAAAACTGATTTAGTAATCTCTAAAATAAAATTCGTGAGCAACAAAACTTTATTTTACAGTGACAATGTACAAGACTGAACTGAAAGAAGCTAAAAATAATAAGACCAAATAAAAATCGGACCTTTCGCTCACGGCGTACAGCGCCTCTCCATGTGCGAAACCCAAGGAAAAACGTACAAAATACCAGGGCATCGGGGTCATCGTAAGTGAGAGATTGTCTGCTCGATGAAGGTAGTGCCATTGGTGCACTCTGTGAAACATAACGTGAACTACTGAGCCACTTTGATTGTGGCATCGTCTCATCTGTAAGAGACGCATATAAACTATCACAGCGATCTTTATACGGCGTTAAATTGGCTTAGGCGGTGCCAAACCGTACGCGGTTAAGAGATTTAGGAGACAGCCGACAGATAGCACCACGGTCTATGCGTTTGACGAGAGTATCGAAGCCGCTCGTTCAAACGAATTACTAAATACTTTGCTTTCCTCTTCCCCATGTCACAACACACAAAAACAATACTAACACTCCGTATACAATCAAACACGCTGGAACAAAACATACTGCATCGCAAACTGTGATATCTGTAATATTACGGCTTGCCATACAGTATGAGAAACTTGTGTTTCAAATGTACTAGAAGGTATGAGAAATGCACCGCACCAAATTCAAATAAATTCTAAATAAATTGGAATAGTATGTGGCGCGTCGTCAATTTTCAAGATTGGGCGTGACTTGAGTTGGTATTCAAATGTCAATCAAGCGCGCAGTGCTTAGCTTAAACCCTCATTACTTCCGAACTAAAGCAAACGTATACTTTTCTCACTGAAATTAAGAAAAAAATACACTTTTCGAAGAAATAAAAAACAAAAATTAATTCATTTTTTAAAATTGATTGATTTATTTTTTCGCGTTTCCGGGCGCACAACTGCTTTGGTCATTAGTCCCGTTAGTGTAGTGCATGTTTTTTTCGGGAGTTGGCGGTGATCTCCCCCCACTGGATGGCGAGATCCGGCGCCGACCTACCGTCGGCTAGTGGGGTTTCCCCCTAACCAGGACTCTCCCACCAGCGGGGCACCGCCCCATTCGGGACAAGCTCTAAGCTCCCGACCGGTCTCCCGAGATATGTAATAGTGTAGTGCATGTTAGTGTAAGTGTGTGTGTTAAGGGAGGCTAGGACAAGGAAGAGGAAGGAAAGATCGCGCGCGGTCCGCGGCCCGTTTTGTAGGGTACTGCTCCGGCATTCGCCTGGTGTAGATCGAAGAAACCACGGACAACTAGCGATGAGAGCAGCCGGCCGCTAGAATTCTCCTCCAGACAGCGCCTGAATTCGACCTAGCTGAAAAGCTAGTGTCTAAAATCCTGCCGCCGTGGGGAGTGTGAACCTAGGACATCCCGGTCAGAGGCGCTGCAGTGACATCAATTGATGCACTGAGCTACCGCTTCCGGTCATTTTTTAAACTTTTCCTTCACTGTTTTTTCTTAAGCATTCGTCTTACCTTTCCAAAGCTCCGATAATCTTAAGCGTCCCATTCGCAGGCCTGCGATTGAACGGCCTGCGACGCGCTGGTTGTAGAAACGTTGGTCTCTACTGTCTGCTTCATTATTCGCACAATAAATGGAACAGTCTTACCAGCCAGCGCGTCGCTGGCATATCAAACTTGGCTTACCTATGAATGGGCCGCTTTTAGGAAATTCAAGCGCTTTGAGCTGCGTTGGATTGACAGTTGGTTGTACAGTCCATAATTTGTACGAAAAATGTTAATTTTAAGTGGTAAATTTATACTATCGCAAAATATATTACAAGATAACTGAATAATACCAGTTAAATAAAATGTAACTTTATACGCCTAGCCGAAATGGCCTTGAATTTTAAACTCACCGGTACGGCGGAACTAGCGGCTGGGAAAGTTCCTGAGCGACTAAATAGACTGGTTAATTTAAAATTCAAGGTCATTTCGTCTAAGCGTACAAATTTACATTCTATTTAACTGGAATTATTCAGTTATCTCGTAATATATTTTGCGTTAGTATCAATTTTCCACTTAGATAAATGTTTTTCAATTTGGAAATTGAAAAGAAACAACTCACTTGGTATGGTCATGTACAGCGAATGGATGACAAAAGACTCCCCAAAAGATCGTTTGAATGGCAACCAAGTGAAAGGAGAAAACGAGGAAGACGCAGACCAGCGTGGAACGACCAGATCAGAAAGGTAATCGAGAAATGGAAATGACCTCCTGATTCCTGAAAGAAAGAGAAGGTCGGAAAAGAAGATTAGGCACCGAAAGACCGAAGTAGCGGTTAAGAAATCGGCATAAAGAGAAATTAATGTTTTTGAGAAAATTACGGACTGTGCAAACACGACTGTTACCGACTGCATGTGCGCTGGCGTCCGCTCCTGCCACTCGACGACGCCGAGCACTGCGTGGGGGCGGCGGCGGGCGACGGGCGGCGGCGAGGAGAAATTGGCCCCGTGGGCGGCAGCGGCGGCGGGCGGCTGGCTGCTCACAATAAAATCTCGCGGGTCGGGGAGGGATTGATTGCCTCGATATTTTGAATCCCCGGGTAAGGAGGAATTCAATGGAATGCTCCGCCTGCAGGACCGCTCCAATATAAACCTATATATTTAATCCGGCGGCGGCAGGCGGGCGGGCGGGCGGGCGGTAGCAACGCCGCCGTCGGATTCCTTTCAGCGGCGCGATTTAATGAAATTGGCCCACGCCGCCGAGGGCGAGCTCCCGGCCCCGCCCCCGCCCCCGCCCCCGCCCCGCCCTGGCCGCCGCCGTCTGCGCGCTATTGAAGGCGCGCCCGGGGCGGGCGTCGCTGCTCATTTGTTCCTCCCGCCCCCGCCCGCCGCCTAGGCCGTCGACGCACTCGGAAATTGCTAGTGCGCGGCAGCGCCTTCTCTACCCCGACGCGGAGGGCGAGGCCGATGGGGGGGGCGGGGGGAGGACGAGGGCGGCAGGCAAGGGGGGCGTGCTAGAGCGAAGCGGGGAGGGATGGGGTGGGGTGAAGCAATGGCTGCATCTTGCGCAGGCGCCGGACCCTTCGTAGATTTGAGCTAGTCCCTAGTCCTAGTCCCTAGGACGATATTTTCGTTATATGGAACAACTTCCGGGTACGATAGGGTTTTGACAGAAAAAATCAGAAGGTAGTAATTTCTGTTATATTCAATTCTATACAACTTCTTTAACCTCATGTATAGACTATTGATTTGATTTTATTCAATTTGAATTAATAAAATTCCGGTCATATTCTGCTACGACAGGTTAGATCAGTTTGTGCCCATGAGATTGTCTAGTTGATATTTGTACCTTACTAGTTAATGGCCTACCGGAGATAAGGAAACAGGCCTACTCTGTCACATTTATCGATCATTAAGACGCTTTCTTTGATCTTAATACTCGTAAAATAATAGTAATTAAACTCTATTTTCATCCAATAATATCCTCCTAATAATATTTAATTTTAGTACTAATTTTAATTCATTCAATTCAAATGTGAATGCGAATATCAAGCTGATGTTGATACATTGCTAATTACTTAATGAAAAGCACACTTCATAAGTGACGTACACTATCACTAATTAGATTTCGTGAAATCGTCTAATTCGATGATCTTCCCCGCTGGATGACGGGATCCGGCGCACACCTACCATCGGCTAGCGAGGTTTTCCCCACAATCAGGTGTCTCCCACCAGATGGGCACCGCCCCAGACGGCACAATCTCTAGGCTCCCGACCAGTCTCCCGGCATGTGTGGTAGTGCATGTGTGTTAGTGTGCGTGTAAGGGGTGAGGATAGGACAAGGAAGAGGAAGGAAAGATCGCGCGCCGTCATTGGCCAGTTTGTTAGGGTACTGCACCGGCATTCGCCAGGTGTTGATCGGAGAAACCACGGAAAACTACCGATCAGAGCAGCCGGCCGCTAGAATTCTCCTCCAGACAGCCTCTGAATTCGACCTAGCTGACAAGCTAATGTCGAAAATCTTGCCACTGTCTGGACTCGAGCCTAGAACCTCCCAGTCAGAGGCACTGCAGTGACAGTGATACACTGACCCACGTCTCTCGGTACGGGACTCGAACCCGCGACCCTTCGGATCCAAGCGCTGAGTCTGTTTACGCCCTTAGCCACCTCGCCCGTCCCGGTCAGCGTCTAATTGTACTTAAGCCGCAAATTTTCATTTTTTATTTAAGGTCGCATTAACTAGGAAGTCACTAGCGAACACTATTGATTTAACGCTAGGCATATCAGTGTACTGAATGAAGTGATATTGTGATGGTGAGAGGTGAGAGGACGATCGCAAATACAACCGTGCCCGAGGCGGCTCTCGAACCCGCGAACCTTCGGCCCGAGGTCACCATGGTACTACTATCTTACATTTGGTTTTTCTTGGTAAACATTTCCTTAACAAGGATTCATGGTGAGATCACGAACTCAGTGACACATTAACACACTTAACACATTGCATGTGTTAAGTTGATCACGGGCGTATTAATTATTTTTCCGTTTATGTTCTGTTGTGAATGCGAAAGTCTCGATCTTCCATGTGAAACAAGGAATTATTATCTAAGTGTCGATTCATATGTTTCGTTTCAAAGAAAATATAAGTATCTGCCCAATTGTTTACATGAATCATGAATGCGTGACTTATGAATGCATGACAAACAGTGTGGAGACATTATTTGATGAACTGATTTATTTAGAAATTTTAGTCTTAAAATTTCTTTTCGTATTTGTTCCCACGATTCTTTACGAAAGAAAGACTGATGCGGAACATGCCTCAAATGGATACGTTTATGTGCAATATGTATCAATTGAACGGTATGTTGATGAACATTATATTGAAGATAAGAATTTGAACGGTTTTGAGAAAATATTTTTTTAATAGAATTCATTTCAAGTACAAATTACGCAATTTTTTTCTAAAAATTGCACATATCCATTTAAAAAGCATATTTATTGAAAACAGATTTTTTGGGCAAAATCTGTATCTTCAATTTTAGTTTTGAAATGTTTAAATAATCGGAAATTTCTACTTTACTCCATTTCAAGATCTGACTTTCAACAACGGATTTTATTCGGGAAAAAGCTCTATCTTCAATACTGTATTTCAAGGAAGGCTCCGTAAAAGATTTGAACTTTTGAAAATTTCGAAAAATTAGGGATTTAAACAAAAATGAGCCGTGCAGCATTCTCTTAAGCGTCCTTTACCCTATTCGAGAACAAAGTCTGTTTTGGAAAATGTTTTTGAGACTTAACGTACAGTACCTACAAAATTCAAAATATCCGTTTCAAACTAAGAGGGCCACGAACTCACTTAAATTGTTTGTGGAATATCGATTTTCGAAAAATCGGCTAAACGGTTTAGGTGCTAGCTTCGACCATAGACAGACGTTTTGTCGTCAATCGATTTTCGGTATCAACGACCTACCAGATATGGATTCTGATTACATACCGTCGAGTTCGTGTTTGAAGAGGTATTTTATACATATAGGAACAAGATTTATTCGTTACCAGAGAAAATCGCGTTTTCTGGTGCACGATTACGATACTTTCTCTTCTTATGATGTAATGGCGAGAAAGTAAAATATACAAGAACAATTGTTCTTTTTGGGAGAGTGTATTTAAAATTGTTAGTACAATGTATCATAAAACCGTTATAAAAATCGTATTGGTATTTATTATTACAGGTATCCCAGATCAAAAAAAATGATATCTGGAAATTCTTTACAGGTGTTTACAATTTATTTACTTAATTCTATTTTATAGCCATTTTATAGTTCAGCTTACCTCGGATACGCCACACAGCTATACCCATAGAGCTGGCTGACACACTATAGCAGAACGCAAAGAAGGTAGCTCATAATTCACAATTTTAAACTTCATTTGACTTGATTAAATCACCTTTTTTGAAATTTTATGTTCTTATAGTTTTCTCAAACATCAAAGTTCACTCAGTTTTAGAATAATGTAAGGTGACTGAAAATCAAAAATTGAAGCCACTTCAAGACCACTAATAGATTGCAGGCTAATTATAGCCTTACAAAATCGGCTAATAGTATTAATTGTTTAATATTAAAAAAAATAAATAGCAAACTTTAACTCTCAGATCGTGGAGTATTTAAAGTGTCCTGATGAATTTCAAACTAGAGAGCAGAAAACAAAATTTATCTAATGATACTTTCTCTTTACAACATATGTAAAGGAGAGAGTACAGGAGAGAAAGGAAGAAACATCCGTTGGAATCAATTTGAAGGCCGGTGTTTTTCTTGGCGACTTGTTAGTATCCGAGAAAAATTTAGGATCAATCGTTTCAGTGTTTCAATTATATCCTGATTCTTCTATAAACACCTTTCAGACGACACTGGACTGGACAAGATGCTTTCATGGCAGAAGTTGATGGCAAAATATAGAAATATTTTGGAGAAATAATGGAATGAGGCATTGAAAACCTGCAAATCCATAAAAAATTCCACATCGATCGACCTGGAACTAAACCTTGCTCTCAGCGGTGGCAGGTGAGAAGTCTGACACCCACACCACGGTCTGTTCTTAATTTTTATGTATCGTTGTTAATATTAGACTTCCTAACAACATACTCGTACATATATAGTCCGTATTTATTCGTAGAGAGTCTTACATTCGTTGGAAGCACGGTTACATCACTTTCATTTCATGCATTTGTACACAATTCTCCATTTCTGGTCATTAATACTGTTCATAATAATTACGTCATTACATTTGTACACATTTTACGTTCCATATAAAAATGCATACGTTCTTCTCGTGCTAAGGCTCGTCATTAGTTTCCCGGGCTTCTCTCGTCGGCCGCGTCCCCGTGCGCCCCGCCCGCGCCGGGCGCACGCGAACTAATTGGACAAGAGGGCTGTAAAGACGTAATGAGGCCCGGTCCGGCGCTGGCAGCAGCGTTTATGCGGGAAATTAAGCAGTGTCTCTTGTGGCGGCGCCCGGGGAGACCGGAGGCGGAGCGCTGCCCGCGCTCATGAATGGTGCGTCCCGCCACGCCCCTCCCCGCCACGCCCCCTCCTCGCCACGCCCCTCACCGCTACGCCCTCCCCCCGCCATGCCTGGCCCCCGGCCCTCCTCGTCCGCCCCGCCATGCATCCCGCCACGCCCTCCGCAACGCCCCAGCCATGTCCCCGCCACGACACCGCCCCGACACCCGCCCCGACACCCGCCCCGACACCCGCCCGACACCCGCCCCGACACCCGCCCCGACACCCGCCCCGACACTCGCCCCGACACCCGCCCCGACACCCGCCCGACACCCGCGACACCGCCCGACACCGCCCGACACCCGCCCGACACCCGCCCGACACCCGCCCCGACACCCGCCCCGACACCCGCCCCGACACCCGCACCGACACCCGCCCCGACACCCGCCCCGACACCCGCCCTGACACCCGCCCTGACACCCGCCCCGACACCCGCCCGACACCGCCCCGACACCCGCCCCGACACCCGCCCGACACCCGCCCCGACACCCGCCCGACACCCGCCCCGACACCCGCCCGACACCCGCCCGACACCCGCCCGACACCCGCCCCGACACCCGCCCGACACCCGCCCTGACACCCGCCCCGACACCCGCCCGACACCCGCCCGACACCGCCCCGACACCCGCCCCGACACCCGCCCCGACACCCGCCCTGACACCGCCCCGACACCCGCCCCGACACCCGCCCCGACACCCGCCCGACACCCGCCCCGACACCCGCCACGACACCCGCCACGACACCCGCCACGACACCCGCCACGACACCCGCCACGACACCCGCCACGACACCCGCCACGACACCCGCCTCTCCCCTTCCTCGTCTATCGCGTATCTGCTCCCCACCCAGACTTTCAACGCCAAGTATTAGCTATGGTCAACTTTCCCCGCCTCAGCTCTTGCTCGTCTCACCACATCCTCGCTTCATCTCCTCCCACTCTCACCTTTCTCCCTCCTCACCTCCTCTCGCTTCGCCTCACCTCACCCCACTCCGTCTCACCTGTCTCACCACTCTCCATCTTCATCTCTTCCCAGTCCAACTTTCCTCAGCCTCACCTCCCCCCACCCCGACTTGCATCTCTCCGCCACTCTCCCCGTAGAATTTCTGTTCTTTTCTTCCTCTCGCCAAGCGCATTGTCACCTCGTCTTCCCCACTGCGTATGAACACACTCGGAGTCAACCTGTGTGGTCAATGCCATCTCGACTCACCGCATTCCTATCCTCATTCTCTCCACCTCCACTTGTCCAGCCTCCTCCAATGCTTCCTCACTTCTCTCCGTTTCGGACCTCTTCCTCTACCCGGTAAGTCCCGCCTCGGCTGACTCGCTCGTGTTACGTAAGGTGCCGCCGAATTTTTACCGCACCCCGGAATACGGGGCAGGGTATTGGCGTCCCCTTCAAGCCCTGCCGCCGTTTCCTGCGACTCTCGCCTTTGGAGGCTGGCGGTAGGGCTGATTTCTCCGCCTTTCCCGAGCCTCAAGGGCGTTTAGCGGGTTCGATTCGTAATGAACAACTGGGCGCCGGGCAGTGGGCGAAGTTTTTGGGGCGCTCTTGTTGCTCACTGGCTGAAAACCAAGGCGAGAGCTCGACTGTTTGGCAGCACCCGCGGAGACCGCTCACGTAGCGAGGACGATGCAATTCAACTTTGCTTCTTCTATGTATTTCCATATTTCTTGTCAGCTTCGTTCCATATTCCATATTCAACTATGCTTCTTCTAGTCCCATTTTCTTTGTGCTGGATGTTGGAGATCATTTTCAGAAAACAGATTACTAACTTCTTAGTAATGAAAATTAACGACAAAATAATCTTTACTTCTAATCTTTACTAGTGACTTAAAACGCGCATATTGATCCACTCTCCATTTGGAGAAAATTCACTACTAGGAAATAATGTAATTGGTCCTTTCAACTTCATTTTGATGTGTTTACTCTGTACTTTCTTTCCTGGGTATTTATAAAGTGAATGAATTACGTGAGACAAAATAGTGTGTTACTATTTGTAGTCCGTTTTCATCACAAGTAAAAACGTTTTTTTGCCTTAGCCAGGATTTGAAACCATATACAATCCTAGTGCAAAGTGGTTTCAACCGCATCCATCTGCCTTACAGTTGTTAACCTTCGCATGCGGGGGATCGGGAGCGGTAGCTCAGTGCATCAACTGATGTCACTGCAGCGCATCTGACCGGGAGGTCCTAGGTTCCCACTCCCCACGGCGGCAGAATTTTCGGCACTAGCTTTTCAGCTAGGTCGAATTCAGTCGCTGTCTGGAGGAGAATTCTAGCGGCCGGCTGCTCTGATCGGTAGTTTTCCGTGTTTTCTTCGATCTACACCAGGCGAATGCCGGAGCAGTACCCTACCAAACGGGCCACGGGCCGCGCGCGATATTTCCTTCCTCTTCCTTGTCCAAGCCTCCACCCTTACACACTCACTTACACTAACATACACCATACTCTCACATATTTCGGGAGACCGCTCGGGAGTTTAGAGCTTGTCCCGGCTGGGGCGGTGCCCCGCTGGTGGGAGAGTCCTGGTTACGGGGAAATCCCACTAGCCGACGGTAGGTCGGTGCCGGATCTCACCATCCAGCGAAGGGAAAATCACCCCCATCTCCCGAGAAAAAAAGCATGCACTACACTAACGGGACTAATGACCAAAGCCGTTGACGCGCCCGGAAACACGAAAAATTCGATCAATCAACCGAGCGGGAGACCTAAAGTCCTCCAGTTCTCTTTACTTCCTTACAATTAACGGAAAAAAGTTAGTAGAATTTTTTCTCTAGTGTACGTCAATATCCATTTATTTTAAATATTTTAACACACTTTTTATGGTAATACTGTTTTTGTATGACATATGTATGGCTTTGGGAGGAATCAAGTTATCTATCTTTTCTCTTTCTCGTTGATGATATTTTGACTTCACAATCAGTTATGCGTAGAGTTGAAGTACCGACGTTAGACCTATGTTCCGTGTGGATCTAAAAATAAAGATTTTGATTATACAAGAAAGATTCCAATAAAAATGTTTAGACAAAATTTTCTAAATAATGTTCATTCACAGAAAGGGAAATAGTTTGAAGCACATTTCTCAAGCTTCAATTCCCCAAATCATTTAAACATTTAGTGGAATGATTTTGGTTCTCAAATTGTTTGCCATCTGAGTTTCGAGTATTGGTAAAGGGGAGTTTCGAGTATTTGTAAGTCAAAGGGGTTAAGAAAAGCCGATTCTGCGAACCCTAGATCTAAAAAGCCACGAGTCGACGCTGGGCTGTGTCAAAAAAGGTATCTGCTCCACTGCGAGGTCGGCATACCAATGTCCACATCAGTCGTGCCGACGTCAGATAGCGTACATGGTGATGTAAACAAGTATCAGGTTGAATACATATTATATATAAATTATCATTTTAAGGATAATTTTGAAACCTATATTGTAGCTAATAATAATTAAAATTACAATTATTCAAATGTGGATTCAATATGAAAAAATATTATCTATCTCCATCTAAAGGAGAATTAACGCTTCAATTGAAGTGAATGTTACACAATTGAGATAATTTAGTTTTAAGTTTAAGAAACTTTTGCATGTTGTAAAGCGTTGCAGTTAGGAGTAGTTTCGATTGAAGAAAAGTAATGCAATATGTTATATATTACACTCAGTGTGCTAACATTAATTGAAATCTAAGCATTAATAAATATATGTCAATTGATAGGGTCAATTACAGCACTTTCTAATTAATAATGTCCAAGAAAATGAAAAAAGACTATAAAAGAAGCTCTGCCGAATTCGCTCCGTGAAACAGGCGGTGCCCCGTTAGTGGGAGAGTCCTGGTTAGGGGGGAAACCCCAATAGCCGACGGTAGGTCGGCGCCGGATCTCGCCATCCAGCGGGGGAAGATCACCGCCATCTCCCGAGAAAAACATGTACTTCACTAACGGGACTAATGACCAAAGCAGTTGACGCGCCCGGAAACACGAAAAAATCAATCAATCAATTAAGCAAATAACACACAATTTATTCACTAATTTTCAGAGCCAAAAAACTATTCAAAAAATTAACTCGTATGTTTATTAGAAATATTGGACTTTTAGACTTTTCAGAGATTTTCCATTAAACTGATCAGAGCACACGACTCTCTAGCAAGATTTTGTGGAGAGAGATAGAACGAGATTTGACGTCTTCCAACGAATTACTAAGGCAGAAAAACGTTAGTGAATTATTCTGGAAAATGGTGTTTTAAAGAGATGTCTCGCATTGAGCTACGGAATATAAAATTTGTGTCCTGCAAAAAACTCAAATTCGATTCACAACATTAGAATATGGGCATAAAATAAACAAATAAAACATTCGATTGCAGCCAACTAACTTCTCTTTTTGTATTTCGAACGTACAAAATGGCCCGGTAGAATCTGGTCAGAAACGCCCCAGAACTAGTCATCATGAGTCATAGGATGAATAATAGGACGGAGGATCAGCTAACGGTTCCGGCCACTAAGACGGGATGGAAAGAAAGGACAGGGCACGATCTGTAAGCCCGTTGTTTAAAGAACTGCTCCGGCATCCGTCAGGGGTTGATTGGAAGAAACCAGAGAAAAGACCGACAACAACAACAGGCGTTAAGAATACTTGTTCTGGCACTGCACTTCTTCTACACAGCTATTCATCTGGCAAATAAACAAACATGGCACCGTTACTCATTGCGCGCTTAACAGATACTCATTGCGCGCTTAAGTGCGACATTGAATACTTGATTTAGAAAGGAATGTTAAGGTAGGCATCGTATTAAAAAAATTAGCATTGCCCGGTATTGCGGCTGTCGTGAAGATAAGACAAGGAAGAGGAAGGAAAGATCGCGCGCGGAGCGGGGTAGGAGCGGGGCGGAGCGGGGCGGAGCGGGGTAGGAGCGGGGTAGGAGCGGGGTAGGAGCGGGGTAGGAGCGGGGTAGGAGCGGGGTAGGAGCGGGGTAGGAGCGGGGTAGGAGCGGGGTAGGAGCGGGGTAGGAGCGGGGTAGGAGCGGGGTAGGAGCGGGGTAGGAGCCGTCTGGACGAGCGCAGACGCTGCGCGAGCGCCAGCGAGGCGTGGGCGGCGACTGCTCCGCCGATCCGCGCGGACCGCTGCTGCCTGCCTTTCCTCACCTCACCCCGCCACGCCCATCCCCGCCCTCCGCGCGCACGTTAATTAAGCTGCCAGTAATTACGCCTCCCTTTTTCCCCAGATTTGTCCTGCGTGTGCGCGTGTCATTGTTATTAGATCGCCTCCGCTTTCATGTCGACGTCGCCACGGCTTTTCATTAGCGCACCCGCCGCCGCCGCCGCGCGGCGCCACCGTCGTCCCGGCGCCGCCGACGCCAGCTCGCCCGCTCGCCCGCCTCCTTTTTTTCTTGTTTTTGCACTTTTCTTTTCGGTGTTTTTGTGTTGTTTTTTCCGCGCGGCTCCGCACGTCGCCGCTATTCGCGAACTGGCCCCCGCCCTCACGCTAGTGGCGCCGTCATTCGCAAGAGGGCGCTCGCGTACATAGGGCCTGAGCGCGCGGCGGCACGGCGAGGCGAGGCGACGTAGTGCAACTCCAGCGCGCGGTCCTTCTGCCTCCATTGGCCGCCTCCGCCCCGACCCTGCCCTCACCCTCGCATCCGCCCCCGTCGTCGTCGCCGCCGCCGCCGCGCCCTTTTCAGCCGTCCGGCTGCTGCGCCAGAACACACGCTCGCCCGTTATGAAGGCGCCCCTGGAAATGAGCTCTCGCCGGCCGCCACGCCCCCCTCCCGCCCTGCATACAGCGAGGCGAGGCGACGCCCAGGCGCCGGCGGGAGTGGCGGAGGCGGGCCGCGACAGGAAAATATTCGCAGGTGTAAGTTAAAAGAATTGTGTTATTCGCGTCTTTGAGGGCGCGAGCGTGTTGGGCATGGGCGGGTTGTTTGATGAGGACAGTGCGAGCGTGCGGGGACCGCTTCTTGCGGAGCCCTGCTGACGGCGAGTCAACTGTGCGAGGATCTGAGGATCTCTCAATGTGGACGCTGGTGATGGTTTTAATGAAATAAATTGTAAATTTCAACGGCTATTTTGGTGATATTCAATTGCTTTCCGTGAAATAAACTTTGCAAGAGTCTCCGATTTGCTTGAACCTGCCTTCTTCCTTCGACCGACTGTTGTTTCTCTCCTTTATAGACTCTTTTACATGGTACTGTTTTCGTGCAGATTGAACGTGCGGTCCAGACTGCACGATTTCTGCATGAAAACCTTTTAGTATGATCGATTTTTTCATACAGAAAATGTACAGATTGACTTTAGCATTTCTAGAGGCAAAATCTTTCTCTAACGGATTTGTTTACGTCGGAAATCGTCCATCCTTTTCAATTTTGTGATTAGGTTAGGAGTGATTCATGAGATTTTATGGATTGACATGGCGGATTCGAGTTCTGGGATTTTATGGTGATTCTAATTTTACTGCCTCTTGCAAATGTTAGGTAATTCAATCTCCTTTCCTGCAGCCAAGACTTCCTCCATTTGGAGCGTTCTTTCCACGGACCCACTAAAGCCTTCGCCACCACAACTATGCTTGTAAGAAGAAATGAGAGATCATCTTCGTCAACATATCAGCTTTATTAAGATAGCCGGCTTTCGACGGCTTTGCCGTCATCGTCAGTCTCGCTGCTGTCGGCAAAAGTCGGGAACAGTCGCCCGCCTTTTGCCGACCGCAGCGAGACTGACGATGACGGCAAAGCCGTCGAAAGCCGGCTATCTTAATAAAGCTGATATGTTGACGAAGATGACCTCTTTTATTTCTTCTTATAAGAACGCCAACAACACCAAATCAGAATTCCCACAACTATGCTTGTACCGACAATTACGGACTTTTTCTCTTCCTATGATTTATTAGCACTTTAAAAAAAGTATTAATTTTTAATGTGCTCAGTACGCCAAGATGATATTCGCATACAGTACGCAATTGTCTGACCCCAACATGACTGTCAACACGCCGATAGAAGGGTCTTCGATTGTGACGTGAGTTCTGACTCAACCACAGAAAAAAAAAAGATCAAAAATTAAATGTTAGGAAATTTTGAAATTGTATTGTTAGTAAAAAATCCTTAGCATCCTGTCTCAATGATCAAATCAATGTAAAGTCTTTTAAATATCCTTATAGAACGTCCTCGACGTTTCCCACACTACATAACGCTTCTCCCGATACACGAAATGACTCCGACAACATTGCGTGTTCAGAATAACTTGTAAGTTATGTTTATTACGTTAGTAGGTTATAGAAACAATACTTATATTTGAATTCTTTATTCGTTTGAATCGTTTTTATCATTTCTCACTTTTTAAATTGCTGACTAATTGATGAGGAAGATTCCTCGAAATACCTGTTATATTCTAATGTGAATAACATTTGTAAATATACAAACCATTTTATTTTTTATATAACTTTTGTTTTCTTTCCTTGACCCTATATCTTGTAATATTGCGAGAAAAAGTGACTGTAGGACGGAGAGGGAAGTTTGCTGAGAATATACGAACTCTCTTCTTTGCCCTGAAAAACTGCCTTTAAGGATGACGGATTTTTTAAAATTCGAGATATTTTTCGAGTTTTTCAGAATTATAACGGGCGTTATCCAGACAAAAGATGAATAAGTTTGGCATTAATGTTGGTTTTAAAGATGAGAAATGTAGAGATGGACATTCTCGAAGTCATCTCAGTTCTATCATATCAGTTTCTATTTCTGTTTTCTTCTCTATATTTTTAAAACCAAAATTATTTAAGTGTTAAAAAATGTCTTTCGACCCTTTCATCCGTACTGAATTGAAATCACACCTCAAATTCAAGTGTTGAAAAAAAATGTTTTCATTTTATAGATTTGATGAAATGGATTCGAATCTATGATATAAAGAATGGGAAATGATGTATGTAAAACGTACGTGTGTCACATGGTCCCTCTTCTTTTGTGCCATCGACTAAAAGTTTAAATATAGCATGGCAATGTAAAAAAGAAAACTCAGTACGTAAGTGAGAGACTATTGTGATAAGTTGTACTATTCAGGGATATTTTTTTACTAACACGACAAAAAATCAAAATAATATCAATGGTTCAATAATTTTTCATACTTGAATTCCTTAATGTTTCAATATTTTTATTCTCTGTTACATTTCTCCATTCACATTTTATTGACCTGATGTAATCTCTGAAGTGCCCTATTTTTATGTAATAAATAATAAATATCCTTATTTATGAAACACCTAAGTTACTCTTTAAATAATATTCTCCTAGTAATATTTGATATTACTAAGGAGCGAATCTCTGTACTTTTGTTGATATTATTACTTTCCTGCTTGGGCACGCTCTGGAAATTCACATAATTCGATCTGTAAATATGTTTATCATTTATTTGCTCTGCTATGCACATAAATTTGCCCTATACTGAAATGCTTCATGCATCAAATGCAAAATGCACCTTGATTCTATTTCTATTTGCTTATGAGTTTCCACATTCAACATGCTATATTCTTACCTATCGCATGTAGGCGTGCAATCTATAAAGAATTGCGATCTCTGGAAGTTCGCGTGGAGGTTTCGAATCACCATACATCGGCCATAGCGTCTCTCCTTCACAAAAAGAGGTTTCTTCAAAGGTCGCAAGAGGCTGAGAGCGATCTCACTCGATTCCTATTCGAAAAAGGCTAGGCTTCTTTCGGTGCAGCCAATTATCAGCATTTGAAAATAGTTTAATCAGTTTGGAGCGTAGGGCAGAACATTTCTGTCGGTCACTTTGGGCATTCAAAATCTCCCACTTCTCTTAGGCGATAAACTTCGATATATACGATCACTCAATTTTCATTTCTTATTCAGATTCGAGTTATGGAGGTGCCAAGTTACTACGAATCTGAGCTTGATAAGGTATGTATTAGTGGAAATATTGAAGAGACAAATAATATTTGGGGTGGCATTTTCTTTTTCAGTGAAATTCGCAAAATCCTGTTTCATTGTTTAAAAAATTTCCATTTAGTATTATTGTTTGTCCGTACGTTTTTTATTCACCTTCAGCTATTATTGAGCAATTAGCGAGATCGCTTTGTATGACTTGTGGTTCACAATCCACTACCGTTAATATTCAAAACGGAGTCAGCAGCCCGTGGAGCGGAAAGACAAAAAAAATTCCGCTCGTCGCTGCAACAGCGGCGGCAGGTGGCAACCAACAGTAGACCTCGCGACCACTCCCCCTCATCATCAAAAGGTCGGCGCCGAAACACCGCGGAAGGGGGTGGGGGTGGGGGAGAGCGGCTTCGAAGAGGCAGCGTGACCGAGGCGCAAGTGGCCGTGCGATAGGAAGTCGTTTGCATATCCACGTTTCAGCGGTGTAATTTACGAGCTCGCGGGGAAAAAAAAGGAGCGCGAGAGAACGTCCCGCGTCTTCATTAAGTCGTCCGACGCCGCCGAGCGCCGCGCCTCCGCCGCCCCCGCCGCCGCCGCCGCCGCCGCCGCCGCCTCCGCCTCTGCAAAAAGCGCGCCGTGCCGCCCGTGGCGGGGGCGGCGCTGGCGGTGGAGACGCAGATGAGGAGCGTAGATTGGGGCGGGAGCAGCGAAGGTGGCGCTGGCGACGGATTGTGGTAATGGGGACTGGTGAGCGGAGTTAATGGTAGCTCAGGCAGTGGTGAAGAAGGGCGTGGATTTATTTATTTTAATTTAATTTTTATTTATTAGCTTTAATTTTTATTTATTAGCTTTAATTTTTATTTATTAGCTTTAATTTTTATTTATTTATTTATTTCAATTTTTAAATTTATTTTTTATTTATATTTCCTTTATTTATTTATTTATTTATTTATTTAACTTACGGGATTAATCCCTTACACCTTAAATACTTCTAGTAAGGTTGAAATAATTAGTATAATGCTAATTCAAATTAGTATAACACATATAATACTTTTTTACATTATTTCAAAAGACATGTAAACTGACATCAAATAAATCCATTTTGAAAGATATTGTATTCCCAAGATTAAGCAGCCTTACAATTGAAGAGTTGAGTAACGACTACTATTAGATTTTGGTACAAGGAATATATCTTGTGAACAAGTAGTTCTAGTTGGTATTCGTTTTCCTTAATATATCCTCACCCCTTACTCACATACTTACATGCACTACAGTATCACACAAGCTGGGAGACCAGTCGGGAGCTTAGAGCTTGTCCCGGCTGGGGTGGTTCCTTGCTGGTGGGAGATATCTGGTTGAGAGAAACGCCGGTAGCCTAAGGTAAGGTCGTCGCCGATCCCACCATCCAGCGGGGAAGATCACCAACACCTTCAGAGGAAAAACATGCACTACACTTACGGGACTAATGCCGTTAGCCTTTGACGCACCCGGAATCACCACTGAATCAATAAAAAATGCAACATTAACATGAACGAAGCGAAAGTAAGAAAGTATTCAAGGTAGAAATATTGCAACCATGTGCTTATTCATGTTTCACTAGAGCCCGAGGGTAGCTCAATCGAAATTTGACAATCTTCATTTACACACCAAGGGCGTTTTAAGGGGTCTAATGATCGAGCGACGACAAAATGCCCAAGGACTTTGGCTCGACATTTTGTATTCGAAAATTTAAAAATGTTTTCACGGAGCAAATTTTAAAACTCTAGAATTTTTATTTTACATACTTTCTACTTTCGTTTGTGTTTTGGACCAAGAAAATGCATATAATATCTATATTACTAATTTCTGATACGCGCAGAAATTTCAAGAAAACTATGCGGCCACCGCCTGTGTGAGGGAAGTCTATGTTTTCCTTAGTTCGGTACACAGGAACTCGAAAAAAATCCCCAAACAAAGAAACAGTTTGAAAAATTGTCCGAAAAATGAAAATATTGGATTGGGTTATTCCGACCGTTCTCATGCACGAACCGACTAAATTCTCACACTCACTGCGTTACTGCTTACGTCACAGCTGATTTGCGACAGAATGGTTCTAAGAAGAGGACTCCTACTATTAAATTCTTCTATTCACAAACTTTGTTGTGGAAAAGCAACTTTTTTGTTGTTGGTACGTAAAAGAACTGTTCTTCTGCGTGTTCCTGTTATACTATACTATGTTATTGCAGTATTCGTGAAGACTTTATTCCTTATAATATTTAATTTGTTGCAGTGTTATACGAAAGTACAATATTTTATTTGCCGTTCTTGAGCAGTGACAGTGCTTATTTTTAGATGATGATTTTCAGTGGTTTTGTTCAGCGGTATATTTTGCTGCTGGTGTCCACTAATACGAATATATTTTATTTTATTACAAAAAATTATGTTCCCTATTGATCATGAAAGATCACAAGGAAAAAAAAAGAAATATATTTGAACTTTGGGATAATGTTGCCAAGCCAAGCAAAAAATTTAGTTTGAAAAAGCACCATGATTCGAATCAAATCATTATTGAAATTATTGGTCATTGTAATTCATTTTAATAGTATTGAATTCTGGAAATACAAATGAATTCTACCAAAGAATATTAGGGAATATTTCATAAATAGAAACCGATAACCATCTCGATGTATTGAAATTTACGGTACAAACTTGTCCTTTCCAATTACTAAAACAATTTATCTACACCGTAACTAGAACTGCGTGTTTGAGTTCCATCTGGTGGTGGTTACAAGACATTAGTTTCTAGAGTAGCATTGTCGTAAGTACAAGTCTCACTGTGTGGCAGGCATTGCCGAGGTGACGGTAGCAGCAGGGTTGTGTAGGTGTGGGGTGTGGGTGATGGCTGAGTGACTGGTAACAAAGGCGCCAGAAGCAGGCAGCGCGGCTACGTGGAGGCAGCTGTAGAAGCGACTGCAGCGAGGTGCCGCGAGCGGCAGCGGAGAGAACTAAACCGAACCACTATTAGCCTGAGCTCATCCCCTCGGAGCACGGCCGCTTTTTCCGCTCCGACAAAACAACGAAAGCAGACCTCATTTAAAAGGTCATTAGACGTGTCTAGGTACAAATACAACACCGCCGCACGACAACATGTTTGCGCAGTGAAACTGCGTATTCGGTCACTTTAGCAGTCAAGTTGTCTCCGGGCGGTCTACTACTTGCACTGTTCTGTCCTTGTAAGCTACTTGTACAATGCGGGGATTCCAACACTCCAACCGTGGTGGAACAACTCCGGTACATTCGTGTCAAGAATAAATAATTATATATTTAGAGGTGCTGTATCACATCTTACCTTAGTATCACAAAAAATCTGAAATAATGACAAAATATACAACAATGCTGTAAAAACAAATAAATAGCTTTATATAACTCTATATAATTAGTTAATACTTGAAAATAAACTGTGTTTACAGAAATTCTCGAAAAGAATTCGGTAAATGCAAATAATGTAACAATGATCACTTCGACTACAGTCACCTTTCACGTAAAAATGAATTAAACAATGGACGTAAAATTGACGGGCTTTTAAAACCGTTACTTGCTTAAATGGTGCTGGGTTTTGGAGTGTAGTCCTTGAACTCAGAGCAAAAGGTTGGATATTTGAGACTCGCATAAGGCATTGGAGTTTTCACTCGGTGATTCTGGCGAGGAATGGTTGCCTTCTTGAACTACTCCCTATCACATTTGAACTAAAGTGCTATCCATAATCATTCATTACCTACTTGTCTGTCCGAGAGACACCGCGTCCTAGGCACAGGTGCCAACGTTTCGGCCACCATTCTGCGA
Organism: Teleogryllus oceanicus; assembly: GCA_964035755.1. Taxonomy (NCBI): domain Eukaryota; kingdom Metazoa; phylum Arthropoda; class Insecta; order Orthoptera; family Gryllidae; genus Teleogryllus; species Teleogryllus oceanicus. Next base: position 28,409,552 of record CAXIVR010000011.1, on the reverse strand, counting down.
CTTTCATGAGGGCAAATTGCGACCAAAATGTTGGCACCTGTACATAGGACGCGGCGTCTCCCAAACAGCCAAGTAGCTACTGACTCCGTCCGCGGAAGGATGCACTCTCATTTGACCAACCACTGCGGGGAGGAAACATTTAAACCCACTCGGCATTTCGCCCTGAAGATGGCCGAAGAATGGCGGCAGAAATGTTGGCACCTGTGCCTGGGATGCGGTGTCTCCCGGACAGCCAAGCAGCTACTGACACCGGCCGCGGAAGCCTACGCTCTCATTATCATTCATCTTTCATCGTTATTCAGCTGTCATGTTCGTCCTTCCCATGATCCATCGAGCAATGGCAAACCAGCGCGGCCATTTCGGAAAAAAGGTCTGGCACAGCCACGAATACTATCTATATATTTAAAAAATAAGGTATTCTGCCATGGCTTCGTTTAGAGCTTCTACTGAACCGATTGTTGTATTTTTTCTTTTAAATGAAAGAATATGATCCCTAGATGTGTTATCAGATATTGTTTGTGTTGATTCACCCACATTTATGGTGTAAATTAATATCTCAGATCTCACCGTCAAATTTTGACGGGTTCTCACTAGTAAGGAATAATAAGGAGAAGGTGAATGTCCAAAGTAGTAACCCCAAACTTATATCTTCTTAGTGAGTCGATGTTCGCCGAAAAATGAAACGCCTTTGGTGAACATTCCATGAGTGTAATATTAATTATAATTCTTCATTCCCATACTTAAGCAGAAGCGAAGTGCCACACTCGCCTCGTCCAGGACGCCGGGCGAGAAATTGGCCATGAGAGGCGCCCGGAGGCGGCGTGCGGGCAGGCGTGCACAAAGCTTCGGGAGAATCAAGTGGCGGTTCCGTCAAATTTTCGGCGCGCGGCGCAGCGCAGGGTGCGGGGCGGGGCGGCGGAGGCCGGGGCCGGGATGAGGGCGGCGGCAGGGCAGGCGTCGGCCGCACGCCTTGGGGGGAGCGGGGGGCGGGGGCGGGGGGGCCGGGAACGGAGGCGGCGGCGGCGGAGGCGGTGGCGGGCTTTGAGCCGCGGCCCGCGCTCCCAAATTAGATTCATGACTCCGACGCACGCGGCCGCCCCACCCCGCCCCGCCCTCCCCTTTCCTCCCGCCCGCCTCGTCTGCCCCATCCCCGCCCGTCCCGCCCTATCCAACTCAGCCCCGCCCACTCCGTCCCACCTCGTCTGCCCCACCCCCCCGCCCGTCCCGCCCTATCCAACCCTGCCCCGCCCACTCCGTACCACCTCGTCTGCCCTATCCTCCTATCCCGCCCTATCCCACCCCGTCCCGTCATGCCGCGCCCCTTCCTGTTCCGTCCCGCCTCATCCCGCCTCGCCCCATCCCGCCTCGCCCCATCCCGCCTCATCCCACACCGCCCCGTCCCATCCTACTCTCCCCCGTCCCGACCCGCTCCGTCTCGCCACGGCCCACTCTGTCTACGCCGGGAGCCGAGTGGGAGGGCGGAGGGGCGGCCGGGGAACGGGGCGCTCTGGCTTCCGGGCGCGGCGTGCGCTCGCGACGCTCCGGAAATACTGATTGGCCCCCGCTGCGAGGTGCGGCGCCGCCGTCGCCTGCGCCGGGCAGGTGCACCGCCGCCGCCCCTCCGCCCCCTCCGCCTCCTTCTGCCTCTACTCCAACGTCACCTCCGCTGCCCTGATTACGCCCCAGCTCCCGACGAAAGAGGTACCCGATAGTGTCGTTCTTTCACTCGTCCAGGACAGAGACAGGACGTAAAAGTAACGTAAAAATCTCTAAATAATGGGAAAAAAGGAAAAATAACTACAAGAAGAAATAAAAGAGGTCATCTTCGTCAACATATTAGCTGCGAGGTGCTAATAGGTTGACGAAGATGACCTCTTTTATTTCTTATAAGAACGTCAACAACGCCAAATCAGAATTCCCACTAAAATAACGACACATAATCCAATAAAAATCGATATCTTTTCTTGCAGCATTATAATTCTTTCTCTAAAGTAGGTGAATATATTCGAAAAAGATAATAATTCTAAGAAACAATAATCTCGGATATCTGTGTTTTAATACTTAAAAAAGGAATACAACGAATTCAGAGAAACATCGCATCGCGAATCCATTGCAGATGTTTTTGCAAAACACGTAACATTTAATTTTAAAATCTAAAAGTAGCCGAGTAGGGATGGTTCAGTGGAGGGAAGCTGACTTCTTAATCTAAAGGATCCGGGTTCACATCCCGTCATGCCCATTTTTATGTGGCGACTTCCATTCGGGGGGCCTCTCGGGTTAAAAAGAAAATGTCCTTCAAGCGGCAATAAATTGCAACTTAGAATTGGAAAATGAGAAATAGACAAGCTAGTTCACACTAAAAAGATTAGAAAACAATCTTGTAAGAGACAATACGTGCACCAGTAGTTAAATCATTCTTTTAAAAGTAAAAATATCTTCACGTAGGAAACCAAATCTAGCTGTTATCGTAACCTGTGTCACGGGACGAGGACATTTCCCAAATGTAATTACAGCGCCCAAAAAGATTCATCTTGAGGACGAAGGCTTAAAAAACTTCACTCCTGAACGTTCACGGTCACCCAAAATGCGATGATGAGGCCCCATGGTTTATTGTTTTCAAGTTACGCAAAATTGTAAAATGTATGTGCGGGGTGAGCCTAATAAGTGTTGCGGGTTGCATGTATGCCCGACTTCCCAATTGAATCGTTTATTTCAGAAACCTGTGAAACGCCAAATTTTTCATATCGAGAAAAGTGAGAAAAAGTGTCCCAATTTTTCCGATTTCAAAATATTTTTTAAATTTAAAGCTGTTAATAAATGAATATTTTTCAGGTAAATATGGAATAAGCGATGTGTCTATCCTCATGAAACAATATTCCACCGCTAAAGCGCATTTTAAATTTTGGCGTTTGACGGGTTTCTGAAATAAACGTTTCAATTATGCTATTATTCTACGAACTACTGTTTTTCGCATTACATCTCATTGATGCACCACTTATGGGCAAATCCCTATCTAGTAGAAATACACAGGGGATTTTTTGTCGATAGTTTCTTATAAACGGTCAAAAAACATTACCTTTCCTTATCGTATTTCACGAATATATAGAGGAGATGATACAGAAGAAAGCTGCCGCACTCAATGTTGTGATTCTAACCGAGAGGTTCTATGGTTCTACATCCGAGCTACGGTTCGAGTTTCGAAAATCGACGGTAGTGAATTTTCTACACTACTAAATACCTAATCAAATTCATACTCAGTCCAAATGAAAATTCAGAGGAGCGGCTACTCTAATCCGCAGTTTTTGGTGTTTTCTCGGATCAATACCAGGCCAGCGACAGGATAGTTCCCTAACAAACGGGCTACCGAACGTGCGCGATCATCCCTTCCTACTCTTTATCCTATTCTCTTCCCTTACCCAGACTTATGCTTACATATTCTACACTACCACACAATTCGGAAGGCCAGTCAAGAACTTAAAGCTTATCCCGGCCGGGTGTTTGTGTGCAAAATAGTTATAAGGTATTGGTTAGATATTCGAGTCGATGATGACAGAGAGGTGGCTCAGAGCAGTAACAGATGTCACTACCATGCCTCTGACTGGGAGGTCATGTGTTCCAGCCTCGACGGTGGCAGGGTTTTCGACACTACCTACATAGGTATCAGGTCGAATTCAGTCGCTATCTGGAGAATTCTAGTAGCCGGCTGCTCTGATCGGTAGTTTTCCGTGGTTTCTCAGATAAATAGCAGGCGAAAGTCGGAGCAGTAACTTAACAAACGGGCCACAGACTGCGCGAGATCATTCCTTCCTCTTCCTTGTCCAATGCTCACCCCATACTTAGACACATTTACGCTTACTTGCACTACACTAGAATTACACATGCCGGAACCTCACCGGTAGCGGTAGCTCAGTGCATCAACTGATGTCACTGCAGCGCCTCTGACCGGGAGGTCCTAGGTTCGAGTCCTGACGGCGGTAGGATTTTCGACACTAACTTTTAGCTAGGTCGAATTCAGTCGCTGTCTGGAGAATTCTAGTAGCCGGCTGTTCTGATCGGTAGTTTTCCGTAGTTTCTCCGATCAACACCAGGCGAATGCCAGAGCAGTACTCTACCAAACGGGCCACGGACCGCGCGCGATCTGTCCTTCCTCTTCCTTGTCCTATCCTCTCATCTTCACATACACTTACACTGACATGACTACACTACCACATATTTCGAAAGACCTTCCGGAGCTTAGAACTTGTCCTGGCTGGAGCGGTGCCCCTTTTGTGGGAGATACCTGGTTAGGGAAAACCCCATTAGCCGACGGAAGGTCAGCGCCAGATCTGGCCATCCAGTGGGGGAAGACCACCGCCATCTCCCGCGAAAAAACATGCACTACACTAACGGGACTGCAGTTGACGCGCCCGGAAACTCGAAAAATCAATCAATCAATCAATACAAATACCGGTCGGAGTTTAGAGTTTGTGCCGGCACCTTTTAATTCTACATGTTCTCATACAGTAAGACAAGCGATTTAAAAAGTGAATAGAACTTCAACTTATCACATGTAGCACTTCGAGGTTCAAAGAGTTGAGCAAGGATACTCCCATTGGAGTCCTCAATAATCAATAGTTATTGTATGCGATGAAAATAGGAAAATAGAGATGTAGGTTACAACTACAGAAAGAAAGAAAAAAGGTTACAGAAATTAAGTTTTGGAAATCATACGTTTCTCTTTAGGGTGATTTAAATTTATCTTTTGGAAATCTAAATTTGATTGTTCGGCGTTCGTTATAGGTTTTATCTAGGTTATATAAGGAAGTTGCAGGGGGGATGATAAGGAAAGAAAAAAATATTTATTTGATGTCTGATATAATGATCAATCCTGTGAAAAACAAACTCGCTGTAGAGATGCTTATTTGACAGGTACCAAGGAGTTTTAACGGCAGTGCGAAGGTTTTTATTTTGGAATGTTTGGAGAGTTTTAAGTGGGAGAGATCTGTTTTAAGAGCTGACTTTGTGTTTATTAAAGGATACAATTTAAAAAGTGCGTCCCGTGCCTTATTACATTTATTTAAAATGTGTGCTTTCCAAGTTAGCCTGATGTCAAGGAGTTCTCCTAGACATTTTATCGGTTTATTTGGAGACTTCCAAGGAATGTTTTGATTATTAATACATAAGAGAGTGAGATTGTTGATACGCCGATGAATGAATATTTTAGCTTCGCATTTGGATAGATTTAGATTACGTTTTCATGAAGGTGCACACTTATGAAAAATGTGTGGTGCAAGTGATGTATGAACTCATGACCAAAGCAGTTGTCGTGCCCGGAAACATTAAAGAGAACGGACAGACTTATCGTCAGACAAACTAGCAAATGTTCTGAAAAAATGAACTTTCCCGACGTCGGAAACCTCTAACCCCCCAAAAAAGGTGTACTTTCGTTAAATGATTGACATCGATTTGTTCGCTGCATTACATTCTTTAAAATAGTATGCAACCACTTTTGTAAATTTCTAAAAACATACAATTGTTTTGGAGGGTACATACTAGGTTAGACACAAACATTCTATCATTCACAAAAAGCGAAAAGACCCTAGTACTAACAAGTTATTTCAAGACATTATTGAACGAAACGAAACCTCATTTTTTGACTTCATTGCACTTTCCGCTTTCTATCCAAAATATTGTAATCGTCATTTTGAATACTAAATTTTTGAAACCTCGTTATAATACCAATAACTTCTACATTTGTGTCTTGAAATAATTCTTACTATAACGATGTATCAGGTGTTTTGAGTTTTGCAACCATACGAGTGGAGAGAAACCCAAAACCTATGAACACAAAATCTTATTAAAGAAACACCCTGTTAATGTTATTATTGAGCTCATTCCTGCTGTTTATGCATACCATAGAGCTGCCACATTCCCACGAAAAGCTTATTAGCAGCCTCGGCTCCGACACTTTCTCGCATTCATTCCATTAGCGAGATACACATGTGCCACCCTACTTATCGACGCTGCAGTGTTGCCATCATTATCGGCAACACCATCAATCGGATGCGCGTAGATTCACAGTAGCATGTCCTTTTAACTATTTCCCGAAAATCTCGCATTACATTACCTATTTCATCCATTTGCGTACAGGATGATTTCCTTGCTCCGGAGACTGAGAATGAATTCGTAGTCACTGGGAGCGGTAGCTCAGTGTATCAACTGATGTCACTGCAGCGCCTTTCACCGGGAGGTCCTAGGCTCGAGTCCTGATGGCGGCCGAATTTTCAACACTAGCATTTCAGCTAGGTAGAATTCAGTCGCTGTCTGGAGGAGAATTCTAGAGGAGGGCTGCTCTGATCGGTAGTTTTCCGTGGTTTCTCCGATCTACACCAGGCGAATGCAGGAGCAGTACCCTACCAAACGGGCCACGGACCGCGCGCGATCTGCCCTTCCTCTTCCTTGTCCTAGTATCACAGTAACTGATCTCTGGAATCCTCATTTGGGTAGTAGTATTGTCCGAACCAGCTACTTACCCGGAGTCGATAATCCTCCACCTCTGGCCTCACATGCTCGAATTGCTGATTCTCGAGAACACGCGCGTGCGCAGTCGCGATCGCTTTGAAGATAGGGAAGTGCCCTTAACAGCTAAACTGATATTTCTTAACAGTTAACGTTTAAACAGATAAATGTTTTAATAGATACGCTTTGAGGATAGGGATGTGCCTTTAATAGCTAAACTGTTGTATCTTAACAGTTAACGTTTAAACAGATAAAGTCCGATAAATCAGTTAACGTTTAAACAGTTTTAACAGATAAACGAAATAAAAGTTATATCGTTTATCCTGTTATTGGCTGTTCTCGGTTGAAATTCATAATACTCCAATCTGTTGGGACAAACCCGAACTACTACAAGCTTTCGCGGCAACCATTTTGTACGTCAACAGTTTTTCTGCAGCTAATCAATCGCGATTAGCAAATGTTCAAGTTATAGATTTGTTAATACATAATTCGTCATTATTTCACACCGTGTGCCACAATATTTTTATATTTTATTGTGTAGGTACATGTCAATAAGAAGTTTGTCCTTTAAATTAAATCCGTGAAATATGTTAGTAAACTTTTTTCACTCGCATTGCAGCTTATGTGAGATCCAGTAATATTTCCCTAAGTCCGATAAAATAAAATGAGTTACAGTCAAATAACTCGCATTGTAATATTTTATATACAACAATAATTACCACTTTAGCTGTTGGTAAGAAAAATACCTCATTAATTTTAGCACTCGTCACTTCACTATGAACAAGTTACTTATTCAAAAGAATATTTGCAATCTGAACTCGAATCACTAATCACTATTATTTTGGTAATATTCTATAAACAATTACTACTCATCATATTAACTATTATTCTTCCTTGGCAGTTCATCCACGATGTCAACTGTCATTTAGACTACGTCAGTTGATAGTTTCGTTCACAAATTTATATCAACTGTTTCCCTGTCCAAACATGTTCGGGGAAGAAGAGCAAGCAAGCGCCGTAAGTTAGCTCATAAGGATTACGGTGCTACCAACGTTAATCGTTTTGCCTGGTTTAACACTTAGCGATCGCCACAAGTGATTTAACTCTTAGCAGTCGGCAATGCTAGGTTGCTGATCATGGACGTGTTATTTTTCAACTGTTATTAATAACTAGGGGGCAGATTTTAATGAAATGTCATTTTTTCTTTTCGTATTAGAACAATGCCGTTTAGGGTAGAAATTCATTTTACGTTATGACAAAAAGAAATGATCCATTTTATAGGTCATTATTTTGCATTTTTTGTCGATTTCGACTAATAAGTCATTTTTAATGTATTTTTTCTGACTTCATCGATTTTAATGTCATTTTAAATGTTAGTTGCTTCAAATAATATTTACGAGATGCAACAAATATTCTTCACAGAATTACTCAGCAGATTATTCGATTTGTTCGCTAAGAAATTGTTTTGACAGCCGTTGTATGTAATTCTTGTGACGTATATCAGCGCCATTGCCGGTTCGGCGGATTTCGGGATAACTAGACAGATTTCCTAGTAAAGAACAGTCCAAACCTAAATTTTGCATGCTGAATTCATTCAAACGTATGGAAGAAGCCTCGATTACATCAGTAACGTATTCAACAGCTTGAGCTCCTTTTTTTGGAACTAGTTTTGATAAGTTTTTTACGTAATTTTTCTTTGGGTTTAGGGCATTTTTAAAGCATTTTCAGAGCGTTTTATTGATCGTTTTTGTCGATGTTTTAGGACATCAAAATCCCCCTATTAATAACAGTTATTACAAGTCAACTGTTCCCCCCAATACCAGTTGACTTGTAATAACTGTTAACTTAAAGAAAAGCTGTTAAGCCCATCTCTCGTTGAGGATGCGTGCGTCGTGCGTGCTGCATCTGCACGCGAGAGGCGAAGCTGAGAAGACTTTAAATCTGCGAGTTACGAGGAGCTGCGCGCAGGGCCTGCTGCAGGGAAAGATCGTACTGCGCGCTTTGGATAGAAATGGTAGATATTACAAATATACCGGTTTTATGTTATTCTCTTCTTGCAGTTTCATCTGGTTGTTATAATCACGTAAAATAACCGGTAATTCAAATAGCCAAATCAATATTTCTTCTTGATTGTCAATATATGTTTACAAATAAAAGTATCCAAAGTTTTTTATGACAATCATTTATTCAGTAATTTCACGTTTCGTAACTCGTTTTGTTACATCTTCAGGTGCTAAATTTAGTGAGGGAACGCTATCCCATTGAATTACCACGTCAGCAGAACATTTAAGGAAACGCGAGAGAAAAAGAAAAAACTTTGGATGAAGTGTCTGTTCGTAACGGTTAGTTATGTGGTATCAACTGTGTGAGAGAGAGGTATTTCGTAATGTTTCCTTGAATGTTCCGTCTCACCACGCATTTCGCTACACTCGTTTCACCATCTAGCGGAGAAAGAAGTTATCGCTCGGGGGCCGAAACAGGCGATTTGAATTTAGCTCAGAGGCTTCTTTTAGGCTGGAGGATCTTTTACATGCTGTAAATCTACAACATGGGACAGCCGGTTTTACTTCCCTTTCAAAGAAAGGCATACGAAGGATTTTTCTTGCCTTTCGAAATCCACGGCTTCGATGGGGGGGGGGTGAACCCGTAAACTTGGGCACAACAGCCCGATACACTAACCGTTATGCCACTCGTTAGCCACCGAAATTAAATCTAAAACGTTTACGTTTTCGTATTTCCAGTCTGCAATTCTGAGCATCCGGCTAGCGACCTCGTTACGCCAGCAAGTGAGCGCGGCACCTCTGTGTTTCCACCAGGTAGAGGATGCAGAGCTGCGAACAAAGGAAATGCGCGGGGGGATTTGCCGCCGTCGCGTCGCCCTGCCTGCAGTGGGGCGTGTGTGCCTCCGACTCCCCGTGAGGTCGTTACTTGGACGGGTCGCCAAATGGGTCGCGCGAGGCCGCCATTCCGTGGCGGCGTGATGCCTTTCAGGGCAACAGGCCGCGAGCGTCGTCCTGATGAACCCCGCTGGGGGCGCCAGCGGGAGGCCGGGGCTAGGGACAATTTCCTCAGACGGCATTCCGCCTTCGATAACATGATTATCGGTCAGGGAAGCAGCAAAAAGTGCACTGCTTCGAAGACTACAATGGTGCCCTGAAGTTGCGGTAGCACATACGGATGTTTCATTTGGATGGTTTTATTAGCGTTATGAAAAAACTCGTGCTTCAAATGTTTCATTTTATTACTCTTTCCTCTAGAAGGTATAGAAACGTTGGTTGAACAATGAAACTACTTTTCCATATTATTTATTTATTTACTTTATTACTAGCCGAGCGTAAACTGGTAAAAAGTTTTATTCGTGGTTTGCAGTTCATAAAAAATAAATTTTAAAACATATTACTGTTGCCCGATTTGTCAATTTTCAGAAAAAGAAAGTAGTATGAAATATAAACGATTCAAATACTTGTTTGAATGCTTGTTTTATTACAACGTTCGGTTTAATTATCGTAAATCTGATGAATCAAGTAGAGATGGTGTAGTAAACGGAACCTTGTTTGTTACGACTTGTGGACTGGAAGGGATCTAACCGCGAGGAAGGACAGCGAACGCAGGATATTCGATGACTATATAAGGGTCAATTATTGAATGACACATTAAAATATTACTAAGCGTTTTGTTAAACATATTTAATTTAATACCACAGTAATATATAAATAAAATAAAACTACATATTATACTTGTCTTGAACTCACCTAGTCATGTGGCATATTCTATTATATCTATTAGGTTCTAAGCTCTTATTTCAATGTTCTGTTTGGGCAGTTTCAAGAAATGTGTGGCAAGGAAGGCAGTGTGATGAATATGTACTATGATGTACTATGCATTCAATACATTTGTCACATTAAAATTCTCATTGTGTTTATAAATATGTTTCATTTGGACGTAACCTAAGATAATGTTAATAATTAATCATCGTTTAAGCGTCTCAAAATTGAATGCAGCGCGATCAGTCTTTTTTACCCTTTCCTGCATCCTCTCTCAACTCTGGCTAGGCACATTCACTCGTTGCACTCCACTCCGAAAAGATGGTCGTTAATGAGCACAGGCCAATAACTTTTCCAAACATGCGCGTACTCCACAGGTAGGAGAATTATTCTTTCCGTCGGTCCTCAAGGAAGTCTTCAATTTTCCAACCCAAAATTTGCTGCGGGACTCTTGATTAATGGCGAAACTAAGAAGGACAGAAAGCTATTATTGTTTACAAATAGTATTTATTGTTTCACTATGAATAGTGTAGTCAGAATATACATTTTCGTGAGTCATCGATACCCACAATGGCACTATTGATGGAAAAGTGTTTTTTTTTTCTCAAAACTCCGGCCACCCATTTGGTCGGTCATCCGACTACCTGCCCAATCGTCGGCCCATCAAACTGTCTGTCCATTCGTCCGTCTGTTCGTCTGTCTGAAAGTCCACCTACGGCTGAGATGACTCAGAACAAACAAAGGTCTGTCTCAGAAGACTGGAAGATTCTGGAGTTTAAATCCCGACTTTAGCGGATTTTTTACAAGAGTCCATAGATCAAATTAAACCGCTGCACTGTCTGTCATTTTGGCTGGTGGACAAAGTTATAATTTACAAAACTATAAATTATAACACTTAGAGTAGTTTATAGATTGTCTGTTCAAATAGTTATTGATTCAAAGTATCCTTAAGTATTATAGACAATCATAGGTTAAAACATGCTTTAATACAAAGTAATCAACACATGTTGTAGTAAAAATCACTATTATGTTTTATTCTCGAAACTAGTTTCGCGACGTTTGTGTCGCTTCTTCAGGCTGTTTTAACCTACGATATAACCTACAATACTGAGGATTTTTTTAATAAAAAACTATATATGTTTATTATTTATGTTTTTTGGTAATGCAAAGAGTATATTAAAAGTAAAGTATAAATACACACACACATTCACTCCACCACTTGCACTTCGTTACATTCAGTTCTAACAAAAACTGGCAAAACCACGTGCAAACCTGGATGAATTTATTACTGTTCAGATGTCACATGCAGTCTTAAAACATTTAGATTGCTTAATTCTGCCTTACGAAACTATTCAACACACTTTTAAACCTATTCCGTATCGCCAACACATGCACCTGAAAATCACATAATAAATTCACTCAACGTTCACGAATGTTCGTAGATGCTAAATTTTTCACTAAGTTAATAAAAATTCTACACTGCTCATTTCTAAAATACTCACAAAAGCCGATGTTTTGTAATATCTTTCAAGATCGTATCGCTATTAACTGGCAGAATGAATTTTCACATCTCCAAATAATACGCACGTCTTTTTCGAAAACTTACGGCCAATTGCTTTCTCCTCCAAGTCGCATCTGGTACTTCCGTTCAACTTCCGCAATTGATTATGCGATTTACAGCGCCATCTCACGTCGCCAACGAATTACATTTTGTAGAAATTCGGCATGGAACGTCGCCACATTTACTCGTTCATGGCGCGAACATATGCGAGACGTCATAATCTTGATCATTTGCAAAGAGAGTTGTCATAAAATATGCGTTGAATACAAGTCATGTGTATAAATGTTCAATTTATATATTCATTCTCTTTTTATTTATTCCTTATAAATATTAAATAGGATTGGAGATAAATTCCATTCTTCTCTTAGTCCTAAATTAGTTTCCCTTCTATTTTCCTCATTGATTTGGAACGATTTTTATACATGCTTTGTGTTACAAAAATTCGATGTACGAATTTCTCTTTCATTTTTTCCAAAGCGATTCCCGTTTAACACTGTCAAATGCTTTTTAGAATCAATGAGGAATATAGGGGATTATTTATTACATTCTCTGTGTTTCTCTAGTATTTTTTGTATTGTGAAAACGTTTTGTGTGCGTGATCTACCAGGGCGAAATCCTATTTGTTCTTCTAGAATGACAGCGTATTGATTTCAAACTTTCAGCTATTTCTTTTCAATATATTTTATACGCTGTATTCAGGAGCAATATTCCTCTATAGTTAAGTCTTAAAAATCTGGTTTTCATATTTTGTAAAGCATATTTCAGTTAATTATTTAAACCATCTGTTCCTAATGATTTCTTATTTTACATTTCTTGTTTTAAAATCATTTCGATCTCACCCATTACAGTAGATCTGGTGTACCTATATATTCAAGGTCTTTGAAGCTGTCTTCTTCGTTACGTTCGTTCGATCTTCCCCGCTGGTGGGCGAGATCCGGCGCCGACCTAGCGGGGTTTCTCTCTAACCAGGACTCTCCCACTAATGGGGCACCGCCCCAGCCGGAACAAGCTCTAAGCTCCCGGCCGGTCTCCCGGAATATGTGGTAGTGTAGTGCATGTTAGTGTAAGTGTGTGTGTTTAAGGGGAGACGATAGGACAAGCAAGAGGAAGGATAGATCGCGCGCGGTCCGTGGCCCGTTTGGTAGGTACTGCTCCGGCATTCGCCTGGTGTTGATCGGAGAAACCACGGAAAACTAGCGATCAGAGCAGACGGCCGCTAGAATTCTCCTCCAGACAGCGACTGAATTCGACCTAGCTGAAAAGCTAGTGTCGAAAATCCTGCCGCCGTCGGGACTCGAACCTAGGACCTCTCGGTCAGAGGCGTTGCAGTGACATCAGTTGATGCACTGAGCTACCGCTCCCGGTTTATCAATATCGAGACACTACGAGATTTACGTCTTAAGAACGAGGCGTGTCGATACGCATCACATTTGCGAATTCTGGTCCAATAAAGCACTTACTACTAATGACCTACCTTTATCGGCATTCAGATGCACCAAATCAGTAGAGAGCACGCGGCCAGTTAATTTTATACCCGAAAGATAATGATTAGGGCCCGGATAATTATGTACTAAAATAGGGAAAATATGTACATAAATGTATTATAATATAAAGAAATATGTACTAGAAAAGAAGAAATATGTAACATTAATTACCGTTATATCAATTATATATTATTAAAAAACTTTCATCTTCATGTATATTGTTCTGTTTCATTAACATACAGACCAATGTTAAACATTCTTCTCCTCATAATCCTATTATTTACAGCGATCACCGTAACAACAAGAACGGCGCCTCTTGAGCTGGTGCGTGTTGTTTCTGGTGAAGGGTATAAAGGTGGAGGGAGATCCCTGAAAGATTCGAGGTGGCAACGCGATATCACCTACAAAATATATCATTTTCAGAAACCAAACTTTCTTTCTGTTCTTTGCAATACTCGCGCTGAAAACTAACACGCCAGAACCTACGGATTGTGTCGTCGCTTTGCCCATTTATTTATAATGCCGTCGGTATTCATAGACTGACTTATTTCAATGCGATGCAAGAGCGGTATTTTAGAGAGGAGGCTACAGATAAATGTTTGACAATGCCGAATTGTTTGTGTGGAAAATTCCTTATCAAAACATATAGGAAAAATGAATAATTATATAAAAAATGCAGTGATATGTAAAATTATGATATTTTGGGAAAATATGTATATATTATTTACTTTCGGGTAAAATATGTGAAAATATGTATTAAAAGTCGACGTTTAGAAAAACCGACATATAATGTGAATATATCGTTGATTCGACTTGACAAAGTTACGTTACGAAAATATGTTATTACATAATTATCCGGGCCCTAGTAATGATTAATGGATTCCTTGGGATAATCAGGCGTAACAATTGCTTTGGAAGCGGAGGCACTCCTGTCGATGGCATTATCGAAATGCGACAATGTGTGGTGTTTATTTTTACGAGTATGGCACACACTCATGCTGGGGCATTTGTCGCATTGTGCTGACAAATGACCCGGTCTTAAACAATTAAAGCGAAGTTTCTTCAACTATCAGCTTTCTACTTGCGATAAGTGAATTTTTCTGAAATTGAAAGCACGTATAAACGGTGCCTGCCAACACAACGCCCACAACTTTTTATTTGCGAGGAAACTTAATGTACTTTCACTCCAGTTGAACCATTTTATCTGCAAGGGTTTTCTTAGTTCACATAGTACGTAATCTACAATTCTAATATGATTGTCTGAAAACTCATCTAATGGCTCATAAGTTGGCATGTCTGTGATTCCACCAAGCGTTTGCTCACATTCAGAGATGTAGTACTAACATCAAATTTATAAATGATCATTAAATTGAACAATAATCGTCCCTTGATGTAATAGAACGTTTCAGATTCAACAAAGCTGCCCTGATATCATCGGCTTCATCTCGCAATCTTTTAAAATCAATAAGAAGTGCTGAAACTTCTCTCACTGCGAGATTAAAAACGTATTCAAATCAACATTAACTAGCGCACGCGTGTTATTGAAGCGTTTCGACTCGTTTCCAGGTCGGTTTATAATTCGCCTTAGTAACACAAGTAACCATAACAGCTATCACGAGAGTTTCGATGGAAAGACTTGTTTTCAAATAATGAAGTAATTTTTGTACGTTAGTACGATTCAGAATTGAATCTACGAGTGTCACAAATAGATTTCGATAACTTTCCCACTTTCTCATATCGCTGGAAAAATGAGGAAAAGGAAATGTTTGGAAGTTTCAAAGGCATACCCTTGTCACTTCTGCCCTGAATGCTACCAGAACTACGGGTGGACACAGTGGGAGGTGGTCGAGAGAGTTTTGCAATTATACTCCGATTTAAACGTAGCTGCATTTCAAGTTCAATAGCTGGAAGGAGATGGGAACACTGTCATCCAATCGGGAACTTCGTTAGGAATTCAATTTTTTGTATTGGATAACAATGTTCTCCTCTGTTTACAATTCGTGACCTTGAAGTGCAGCTCTGTTTAAATCGGAGTATAACTTTTTTTCTAGGGTTTTTATCCAGCCAACAACCGGTTACCCTTTACATCCCGATGGGGCGCATATGCGACCATACATTAGACTAACACACTTGCGGGTTCCTCTGATCTGGGGTCAGCAGAACGCGAGGCCCTCCGCGACAACACATACAAAGTCAAGGGACAAACAACCATGCCCAAGGCGGGACTCGAACCCGCGACCCTTCGGACCGAAGCACTGAGTCGGTGCTCGCTCTTAGCTACCTCGGCCATCCAGGTCGGCAGAATATAAATCGTGATACAAATCTGAACTTATATCATAAATATTAGATACATTGACAATCACATTATTCACGAAATACGTAGCTTACCGAAGTTCATCGTTCCACCGAGTCCCGTCTCCAGAGCCGCATGCTGACCACGACATTTGTTGCAATAGCCTTGTACTGCTTCCAGCCGATTACGGACCGTTGCCAAGGTTTGCTTCTCCTTCACCAATTTATTGAAGTTGTTGTTGATCGCTCCATCAACTCTACAGCACTGTTTGTGTCGCTAAGAGTTGCGCCGGAAAAGACATGTTGCGATCTGAAATAACTTACTAAAATGTAAGCACAAGAACATTGCGCTTTCCTAAATACACTTGCGTGTGTCGGGTTTCGAACGCGGGAGGCTACTTAATCTGTTCACAGATCAGTATACATTTAATGTAAGTTGTAAATATACTTTACAAATAGTTCCTGTGTGGTGATCACAGATCTCACAATGTAGATAGAAACATACTAATCGTCGAGGCGGACCTGCCGCCTCAACACCAACTACGACTGCTCCCAAAAGCGGCCGGACAATCACTGCGACACTCCTTACCGTGTTGACGTCACCCACCGGGCACGATAAGCAGGGATGGGATTCTGATGACAAGTCATCTAGACGCAGCTAACTTGTACGTGAATAATTGAAATGATTGAATGCATTGTCATTGTCAACAATATTATTTATTTCAATAAGAGCAGCTTTCGACGGCTTAGCCATCATCATCAGTTTTCTGATACAAGAAAAATATAAAATTAGAATTAACAGAGTTATATAATTTAAAAACCTTTTAAAAAATCTTAAGAAATGAAAGGAGAAGAATTAAAGAAAAGAAAAAGAAAAAATGAACTTCTATTCTTTAATTCTTCTCCTTTCATTTCTTAAGATATTTTAAAAAGATTTTTAAATTATGTAACTCTGTTAATTGTAATTTTATATTTTTCCTGTATCAGAAAACTGAGGCCTTTTTTGTGATTTTTATTTTTTTCAATTTTAGGTCATTTTTCTGGACCGTTATGTAATTTTTGTAATTTTTACCCATTTTGTTTCCTTTCCGTGTTTTTATTAGTGAATGCTAGATGAATTTACAATGACACACTAAAATGAAGTTTTTATTGTATCATCAGTTCATAAGTACGACTGTCCTGCGAAATGCACTGCTGCAGTTGACGCTGCTTTTTGAACTCTCAAAATTACACGGATTTTCGCTAAATTTCCGAATCTTTCAAAACTGACAGTTGGAAGATCAGAACTAAGAATTACATTTCTTCCTAAAATAAGGACTTTATATTACACCTAATTTGATGGTAAACAAATTTTATGGTTAATCTTTGAGAATTCGTTTCAAAAATTGGTAATATTCCCATTATTTTTATATTTGTCATTTTCCTTTTATTTTAAGTCATTTTGAAAGAATTTTAGAACACCAGAATCCGAGCCCTGTTGACAAGGTGAGAGGCGACGTTTTTTTGATTGATTGATTTTTTCGTGTATCCGGGCGCGTCAACCGCTTCGGTCATTAGTCCCGTTAGTGTAGTGCTGTTTTTCGGGGATGGAGTGATTTTCCCCTCGCTGGATGGCGAGATCCGGCACCGACCTACCGTCGGCTAGTGGGGTTTCCCCCTAACCAGGACTCTCCCACCAGTGGGGCACCGCCCCAGCCAGGACAAGCTCTAAGCTCCCGACCGGTCTCCCGGAATATGTGGTAGTATAGTGCATGTTAGTGTGTGTGTGTGTGACAGAGGGAGAGGAAAGGACAAGGAAGGGGAAGGAAAGATCGCGCGCGGTTCCTGGCCCGTTTGGTAGGGTCTGGCATTTGCCTGATGTTGATCGGAGAAACCACGGAAAACTATCGATCAGAGCAGCCGGCCGCTAGAATTCTCCTCCAGACAGCGACCGAATTCGACCTAGCTGAAAAGCTAGTGTCGAAAATCCTGCCGCCGTCAGGACTCGAACCTAGAAGCGCTGCAGTGGCATCAGTTGATGCACTGAGCTACCGTTCCCGGTGAGGGGCGACGTCAAAGCGGGAGGGCGGAGAAAGGGCGCACAGAGAAATCAATCTTGAACAGTGCCGACGTGGAGACTTAAGTAAAACTTCAGCAGGTGAAGAGCTTTATAGACTTCACTCTTTGTTTTACTGGGGTTTCGATTGATAATATTCATTCGAGCAATAATATTCATTGATATATTGTTTGAAATTACTTATTGGAGCATCTAGTAAATGGTAGAACTGCCTACGGAATTTTATTGTAAATTAATAATTATAACACCGAGCCGTTGTTCTAAAGCAGGCATGTCGAGGTCGCGGGCCAGGTAACAAGCTTGGTAGAGTTCGAGGGTACAGGGTACAGAGAAATTGGTGCGAGATTTAAAAGGAACGGTCGTACAATTGCCACAGAGTGGCGGTACATTATTGGATACCTGGCCCATGGCAGTTTGGGAGAAGTTTTCTCTTTAAGTCTAAATAATTATCCATTAAAATAATATATCAGTTCAATTTCAAAATCTCAGTTGTGAGTAATATTTTAAAAACTTAAATTAAAAGCATCTTGAAATCTTGAAAAGCATCCTGATTTTGTAATTCTGTTAACTTAATAACATGAACTTTCAAGGTTCTGAGGTTAGGTTTATCATTCTTGTCTCTTAAAAGCGCTGTCCGCCCATAAGCGAGAATTGTTAACGTATAGAGACTTATTAATTTATTTCATTTTATTGTTAAATTCAATAAATAACTGATTGATTTAATAACACCACAGAAAACGAAAACAAGGAAAGAATTCGCCCTTCAAACATATTCCTGTTACTTGCCAAGATGTTTATATAAGGGAGAATTTAGTAAGAAAATAAAAATGAAATAGTAATAAGTAATGAAGATCATAAATATAATACAATTCTCGTTTTCTTATATCTGGCAAACATATTTTTGAATGAAAATTCATCGCCTCACTCTGCTTCAGCTTGCGCATGTACACCCATTTCTGTACTTGAAAGGGAAATGAATGCGGAGTCTGGGGAATTTGCCCGTACCCTTAGGAGCGTCGGCCTCCCCAGGCGGGAAAGTATATCGTGTGTGTATACATATATATATATATATATATATATATATATATATATATATATATTTCGTTCAGTTTCCAGACAGTATTTCAAAAGTAGTGCATACAAAACAATAGCACATAAAATATGCAGTAGTAATAGTAACAATATATTACATACAAAAGTATATATAAATAAGTAAATAAAAACAACAGAAATAAAAGAACTCAGAGACATATTTTTAGGTTGTTCAGCCAATTAAGGGCTGCGACAGATAAATTATGAACGTCCACCATATCTCCCTTCTCAAAACCATACAGTGCGCACGTGATTATGTGTTTCCATGACCTGTGTTTCTCCACACTCACACTTAGGGTCTGCAATAATACCCCATTTATTTAGTTCGTGTTTACATCTTCTAACACCAACTCGGATTCTGTTTACAGCTTTCCACAGTTTCCTCGGGAAGTCGAAGCCAGGTACCTGTTGGGTTGGATCTTTAACTAGGTTGTAGTTTCTGGTCTTCCCTTGCTGCCATTCTTTCTTCCACGTGCTCGGATCAAGGGGGTGGGTTTTTAGTTGAAAGGGGTTCCGGGATTTAAGTCGCTTTTGTTGTGGAATGTATTGATGAATGGGTAGTGATGGATTATTGGAAATGGTTTCGCTCAGTTTCTGTTCTAGCTTTCGGCGTCTGTGGTGGGGAGCATCTATATGTGCCAGTACAGGTAGCCATGGAGTTGGGGTGGCTCTTAGTGTCCCTGTAATTATTCTCATGGTTTCCCTGAGTTGCACATCAAGTAGCTCGTGCTAGCGCGGTTTGGCGTGCCTGGTCCACATGTAATACCTCCTGTATTAAAACACACACAAAATCATTTAAAGTAATACTGCTCGGGATATTTTAAAACCCCCTTGTACACAATCTCCAAAGAAACAATTTACAACTCAGTAGATATTCCCTAGTTGCAAATCTAAATAAAAATTGAATATCGTTTTATAACAAAATACCTAATTTACCACTCTACCTGCACGTTCATTCAAACCGAAGCACAAATAATCAAATAAGATCCAAATTCCTTACAGACAAATTTCAACCACCGTAATTTATTGAAAATTTACACTATTATAATCAAATAAATATACATAAAATATAACTTTTTTAACACCTGCCAAATCAAGCCAAAGGGTATCTCACGAGTTTCCCCAAACACTCAGAAAATGTATCTGAAAATTATTTCTGAATTGTTACGTTTTAACTATATCTTGTGATGCCCTTTGGTTTGGAACTTGGAATAAATATTTTTGTTTAAAAACGTATTACGACTCTAACCGCCATTAGCAATTTTAATCAGATGTTCTTTCCATTGAGTCCTCCGTGAGCGCTTCGCATAACCTTGCGTTGGCCCTGGTCATAGCGGCGCGAAAGCGCAGGCGGTCGAGGGGGGGGGGCCGAGGAGGGGGGCGTGCCCGCGCAGAGGAGCTGTTCGCGCGCCGCCACCCCCTCCCCCCACCATCCCCTCCCCCTCCCAGGCCGCGGGGCTCCGGGCGGAGGAGGCAGACGGAGCCCCGCCCGCGTTGTCCTCGCAATCGCCGCCCCTTGTCCTCGCAATCGCCGCCGTCATCGCATCATCACACGCCGCGCTCTGTCATTAGGCCCTCGCCGCCCGGCACGCGACCGGCCCCCTGCACCCCGCCCCCGCCGCGCCGCGCCCCGCCCCGCCCCGGGCGCCGCTCCGGCTCATATTTCCAGAGCCAATTGAAGTAAACTTCCGCGCCCAACCACGCCGTCTCTGGCAGCGGGGCTCCTCGTTTTTGTTGCCGACAGCTCGTCCGAAGGGTGTCATCGACTTGCGCGCAAGGTCGTGAATACCTTGGAATGGAACTACCGCGACTGCCTGGGAGATGTGATGAATGGACTAGGGTAGAGATGCTCGGTTTTGCAGGTGCTCAAATTAAGCCTCCTCGCCATTAAGAAAACGATTTGTAGAAGGAAGTTTCCCGTTTTTATTCCGGGAGTCAAAGTGGGAAAAGCACTGACAAATGACAAGAGTAAAATGATCAATGGAAATGGGAAATGGGAAATGCGGCGACGTGATAGCCAAATACGATATGGAGGCAGTGAATCAGAGAGAGAGAGAGAGACGATGAATCAGAGAGAGAGAGAGAGAGAACGAAAGGAAAGGAAAGTGGACGTGGGAAGTTTATATGAATCAAAAAGATAAGGAAGTGGAAGCTGTGAACTGTGCCCATGAGGGAGAAAACAATATGGAAAAAGAAATCTACAAGGAAGGAGAGGAAGAGGTGAGAAACGAGACAGATATCAAGACAGCTAAGTAGATGTGAAATAGCCCGTGCGAGAGAAAATGCGAGATGCCACGGTGTGAGTGGCAAGAACGGAATGAAGGAAGTGAATTGACAATGAAAAGAAAGCGGAAGAAATGAAGACTACATTTCATAGACAACGTGTGCAGCAGCCAGCGCGAGTGTAAATGAGTAGTGTGGCGGGACAAGTTGTGAACCGCAGATGAATGAGCAACATGAAAAAGCGGACGAAAGATGTTTTAGGTGACTCACGTGAAGGATAATATGTGGGAGATATGAAGAGGCCAGACGTAGAAGCGACCCGGCCAGCGAACTCGAGGGGGAGGAAAATTAATGTGGTGGGAAGGGAGCAAAGGCATTACCACATTTGTGAAGGTGTGAAACAGTCAACGCGAGAGGGGACGAGCAGAGTGATTGTCGAACGCGAGGTGTAGGAAGCGAGACGGAAAAGAGCGGAAGTAGAATGACGAAAAGAGAGCGGCAGAAATCTGACAAGGTAGCTAAGAGGGAGGTGTGAAACAGTCAAGGCGAGTGGAGACGGTCGTAGCAATCGGCGAAATACGAGGTGGAAGAAAGCGAGGCGGAAAAGAGCAGAAGAAGAATGACGAAAAGAGAGCGGGAGATATCCGTCAAGATAGCTAACAGGGAGGTGTGAAACAGTCAAGGCGAGTGGAAGCGGTCGCAGCATCGGCAAAACGAGGTGAGAAAGCGAGGCGGAAAAGGCGGAAGTAAATGACGAAAAGAGAGCGGGAAATCGCAAGTAGCTAAAGGGAGGTGTGAAACAGTCAAGGCGAGTGGAAACGGGCGCAGCGATCGGCGAACGCGAGATGGAAGAAGCGAGACGGAAAGAGCAGAAGAAGAATGACGAGAAGGAGCAGGAAATATCCATCAAGGTAGCTAACTGGGAGGTATGAAACAGTCAAGGCGAGTGGAAGCGATCGGCAAAAGCGAGATGGAGGAAACGAGGAGGAGGATAATGAATCAGTCAAGGCAAGTGGAAACGGGCGCAACGAACGGGCTAGCGAACGCGAGATGGAGAAAGCGAGGCGGAAAAGAGCGGAAGTAGAATGACGAAAAGAGAGCGGGAGAAATCTGACAAGGTAGCTAAAGGGAGGTGTGAAACAGTCAAGGCGAGTGGAAGCGGTCGCAGCAATCGGCAAATACGAGGTGAAGAAAGCGAGGCGGAAAAGTGCGGAAGTAGAATGACGAAAAGAGAGCGGGAGAGATCTGACAAGGTAGCTAAGAGGGAGGTGTGAAACAGTCAAGGCGAGTGGAAGCGGTCGCAGCATCGGCAAAACGAGGGAAGAAAGCGAGGGGAAAAGCGGAAGTAAAAGACAGCGGGAGGAAGGGCGCACAAAGCGCGCGCGCCGGGGCTAAACAAGGCGGCCTATTGCCTTAAGCTGGCATCGCTTATGCATTCCCGGCCGCGCGCCGCGCCGCGCCCTATAAGGCCGCACAAAGGCCGCGCGGCGAGATCAAAGCCGCCGCCGCCGCCGAGGCCGGCCTATTTAAATTGCAGAACGCCCCGGAGTTATAACATGTCGGGGGAGCGCGCCAGGGCGGGGCGGGGCGGAGCGCGAAGGGGGGGGCGGGCGGGAGAGAAGAGGCTGGCGAAAGTGAACGAGTGTGCGTGCGCGTGTAACGAGGGAAAGAGTAGTGGCCGGGTCGGGTCGGGCCGGGCGGTGGAGGGCGGGAGCCGAGACGAAAAAGACGGTTGTTTTTTCCTTCGTCCTCATGTTAAAACATTGACCGGAATTAAATAGTTTCGCTCCCCTTCTTCGACGGCGCCCGCGCCGCGGGACGGGGCGGGGCGAAGCGTGCGAGGGCGACGAGGGCCTGCGACTGGGGGGGGGGGGGGCAGAGCTAGCGATGCGGGGAGGAGCTGGGCAGGGGAGCGAGGAGAGACCGGCGAAGGCAACGCGGGGGCGGCCTGCGAAGTGGGTGGGGCGGGTACGGAAGCGCGCGGGGAGGGGCGGGATAGGTGGCGCGTGACGGGGCGGGCATACTGGGCGGGTGGGCTAGTGAGGGTGATGCGGGGACGAGCAGTGTGGTGGAGCGGGGAGAAGCCGGGGAAGGCAACGCGGGGGGGGGGGGGGGGCGGGAGCAGGGGGGTGTTGCCGCTACGAGGGTGACGTGGGACGGAATGCGTGCGGGCCACGCAAGCGTGATACGGAGCGGGGGCGTGCGGGGACGTGGGCGGGGCACTCGACCGCCCAGAGGATTTCGCCTCCCAAGACGTGCAGCTCCGGCCGGCACGCGCCATCGCCCCGGGCACCTCCAGCTGGCGCGCCGCCGCCGCCGCCTCCGCCGCCGCGCTCTTTAATTTATCGGCCCCTCCCCGTCAGCCCATTTGCGCGTCCCGTCCCGTGCCGGCCCCGCGCGGAGCGGCTGGGCGCTAACAAGGCTCTGACGTCACGCGCGGCCGCGGCCCGAGGTGGGCAGCGCGGCGTCACCGCGCCGACGCTTCGCGGCGGAAGTGGCCGCGCGCGCACACATAAGCATGACGCCATTCAGCAGGGGCAGGGGCTTGCGAACGACAAATATACTACAATGTACAGTAGATTTTTGTTCGTTAGTCATTTCGGGCGCGTCAACAGCTTAGGTCATTAGTCCTGTAAGTGTAGTGCATGTTTTTTTTCCTCGGGAGATGGTGGTAATCTTCCCCCGCTGGATGGCGCGATCCGGCGCCGACCTACCGTCGGCTAGTGGGGTTTCCCCCTAACCAGGACTCTCCCACCGGCGGGGCACCGCCCCAGCTGGGACAAGCTCTAAGCTCCCAATCGGTATGTACAGTAGAACCCTGATGTTTCGAACTAATTGGGGGATATGATCAGATCGAATTCGGAAATGTTCGGATTATCCGAAAAAATGTACCGTACTTATACAAATATATTTATAGGATTACCAACCACAATGCAACGGAGCATGAGGCAGATTCAGTTTCATAGGCCGAAAGATGACCGATTTTGCAAGTTCCTTTAAATGAAAATTATTGCTACATAAACACGTGATGTACACCGTAGTTACGTAGTTATCAGTGCAATAAAGTTTTCATTACAACTAGTTTTAATAATTAGTTGTTCAGTTATTCTGTAATTATAAAATCCTTTCTTTACACAATAAATAAGCATTTTTTTCCTCCATCCCGAATTGTGTTCGGTCTCGCCAATCCGAAATTTCGGATTTGCGGGGTTCGCGTTAACGGGATTCTACTGTAAGGCCTCGAGGGCCACGACTAAAATCTTTAATATGGTTGCGTTCTATATTTTCATTACTCGCGCGATACTCACCTGACTTTCCTGTATTGTTGACTGTCACAGGCCCAGCTGCTCTGAAACAGGTTTCGGGGACAGAACCATAAATGTTATCAGTTCGTACCATAGACAACGCAGTGAATCACATTACTATGATTTTAAATCTCGGAATTTACTAGAAAAATAATTCTTTAAATCAAAACTTAAACTAGTTTTACATTAAAGACGGCTTTAGTCCGGTAGGCGCGAGGGCCAGTCGCACAATCTTCTCGTCATACACGGATGAAAAGGATTGTTACTTTTGACTAATGCCCTTTCGCGGTTCACAATAGATGGCATCGCAAAGCCGCATGTTTAATTGATTGAAGGAATTTTTCGTGTTTCCGGCGCGTCAACTGCTTCGGTCATTAGTCCCGTAAGTGTATGTTTTTCTCGTGAGATGGCGGTGATCTTCCCGCGCTGAATGGCGAGATCCGGCACTTACCTACCGTCGGGTAGTGGGGTTTACCCTAACCAGGACTCTCCCACCAGCGGGCATCGCCCCAGCCGGGACAAGTTCTAGGCTCCGACCGGTCTCCCGAAATATGTGGTGGTGTGGTGCATGTTAGTGTAAGTGTGCGTGTAAAGGAGAGGATAGGATAAGGAAGAGGAAGGAAAGATCGCGCGCGGTCCGTGGCCCGTTGTTAGGGTACTGCTTCGGCATTCGCCTGGTGTTGATCGGAGAAACCACGGAGAACTACCGATCAGAGCAGCCGGCCGCTAGAATTCTCCTCCAGACAGCGAATGGATTCGACCTGGCTGAAAAGCTAGTGTCGAAAATCCTGCCGCCGTGGGGAGTGGGAACCTAGAACCTCCCGGTCAGAGGCGCTGCAGTGACATCAGTTGATGCACTGAGCTACCACTCCCGGTACAAGCCGCGTGCGGCCCGCGCGCCACCAGTTCGACAACCCTGAATTTTACTGTGAGAGACAATCAATTGCGACCAACAAGCTGCCTTGTGATTAAAATCACGTTGCCATAAAACATTTTTGATAAATGTCTCTTTCTCTTTTTGAAACTAATTGCTAGTATGATTTCTAACTTTTAATGTTTTATTTAGGACTCTATTTTTAAAATGTCCCTAGTATCCTGACTCGAAGTGAAATATTTGATTGCAAAGTTTCCAGATCGTATTGCCTTAATAAACATTCAAATTTCTCAAAAATGGAAAAACAATTCTAAAACGTTTAATAGTAGTTCGACAGTACGAAATATTCTATAGAGTACGAATGCTTGTTTCTGAAAAGCTTTTCGGAAGTGTTTTCCTGCACAGTTCTAGGAACAAGAAATACATCCACACCAATATGTCTCTTCCTCCTATGCCCTTGCCAAACCTACCTAAGTGCCGCATCCCAAATTTTGTTTGTCGCATGATATGAGAATTTGCTGAATAGCAATTGTGAAGTGTTTGCAGAACACACCCATCTTGTATATTCCTCATGTAATTGTCTCTCTTCTTTTGTAGACGGTTGACAACTGTGAAGAGCGTGATAGAAACATTACCTCATTCCTAAGTGAAAACCTTAAATGAAAGAACCATTTATGTAAATGAGATAGGGGTTAATGTGAGAGCCTAAGTGATCTCGTGCATTTAGTTCTTTCGCATCGGAATGTTAAATATTTTCATTTTATTTTAGTACCAAATGTATTTATAAACAATGCAATTTTTATTTGTAGCAAAAAATTGCTGTTTTCGTTTTAATTGTTTTTTACTGAAAAATCTGACCTCACAGCATGATACTATTCATAAAATTCACTTCTTTTACTAATATATTTATGTTTATAATCCACAAATTTGTATGCAATCGTATATTAGTTCCTCGAAAACCATAACTTAATTAATAAAGAATATACGAACCAACTTTTTCATTGAGTCACATCATTTATAATACCTTATAATTTTGCTGGAATGTCTCTCATTCTAGAATACACGAAGTGCTTCTGCACTACCCCATTCAAAACGCGTGCCCGTTTGATGCCGGCAAATCCATGCGGAATTTATAGTTGATGAAACGCGCGGTAGATTTTCATTGAAGGTTTTTTTTAGGTTCTCCCGTCTACCGTGCCTCTCATTTCTCCATCGTCATTTACCTCATCATTGTTACTATCATCCACTCATAATAGTCACAGGCCTCAATGATCTCGGTAGTTTAAAAGCTAGGCAGTATACTCAACGTGCTAGCGTGCCATCACTGGTAACATCAATTTGATCGACGATTAAGAGACGTCAATAAAACTCCTAGTAGATACCAAAGCTGCTAGTAGATATAGCATAAGATAATAAAGCATCTAGTAGATACAGCATAAGCCAAATAAGCAATTTTGAACACAACTTTTTCATTGGGAAGTCTAATTTAAGTTGTTGATTGAATCGTTTGTGCGCCATTACGCAACACGAAGCCATTAAGCTCCTTGCCTTTCGCGATTGGTGTCACAGTGCTTCAATTCGCGAAACATGTTTCATTTCCAGGAACTGAGTTCTTGTCCCCTTAATTTACGCACGGCACGCTACGACGTCCGGGGCTAAGATTTGCCCGCACAATGGGCAGGCAGCTCTTTATCATGCGCATCGGCTCCCATCCGATGCCCGTGCAGCATTCTAAGTTTTCTCATGGTCCGGCTCGTGGAACACCAAAAAGCAAAGGGGCTAAAAGTAGCTGTGAATAAGTTGTCAGTGTGAATACGATGGGTAATGGAGAATAAATTGAGTAACGAAAATTCTGTTACATTGTATACAGTTTTCAAAACCTATCTTAAGATGTTGATGAACACAAAGAGAAAACGTGTACATATCCAAAACAACAGCTGTTGAAGAATTACTCTGAAGTAAAAAAAGCAAAATCATGGGATACCTCCTAATTTTGTGTCCAAGCTCTTTTTGCCCGGGGAAGTGCAGCAACTCGACGTGGCATGGACACAATATACAGTATTTGCAAGACGGAGAATCTAATGACGAATTTGTAATCATTGTCGGAAAAATGAGTTTTTTCAAGTCATACAATAAAAAACATACGTAAAACTAGTCACTATTTGCAACGGAACAGCACTAACAGTACTTAAACGGTTTTATTAAACATCTGTGAACCTCTTGACTCTTTCTTTGCTTTTATAAGTAGTACAAGATAATTCCTTTTTTTCCTACATGATACATACGTACATGATATACTACATGAAAACTGATTTATCATACGAATATTAATATACCTGTCTTTATCTCCAAATAAAAGTGTAGATTGTGCCTTAGAAAGTAACCCCACAATTTTACATTAATATCTTTATATTGTTTATATTAGGAATCGGAAATATATGCCAATTATATCGCCCTGTACATAAATTAACTAATTTTTCGTGCCATTAAACGTAGTCTCAATTTATACATAACCTACAAATACTCAGAAAAGACGTCAGCTTATTCCTCACAGAGTTGAATTCATTTGAGTAAACATTAACCATATGTTGGTTGGATTTTTGTATTTTTCATTATTTCCATGCTTATTGCGTTTTCGTGACGAATTCATATTTAGTGGTGGCGGCGAAAATTATGTAAACTGTAAGCTATGAACACATTTGTCGTAGACAAAACGACAGTGGCGGAACCCGTCAATGACAATCCCATTATTGGATGCCGCGCATGGGCAATAAAACTCTCTCCAGCGTTGTCTGGTTACGTCTTTCAAATTCACGTCTTGCAAAACTCTCTAATGCGTCGTTGGAAGTCCCCTAGAGAAATCTTGAGCCATGCTGTTTATGTAGTGCGGGTTTATATAACTGCGAAAGTGTTGCGGGTGCAGGACTTTGTGCACTAACTGACCTCTCGATTATGTCCCGTAAATGTTCGATGGGATTCATGTCAGGCGATCTGGGCGGCCAAATCATTCTCTCGAATTGTCCAGAATGTTCTTGAAATTAATCGCGAACCACTTTGGCCCGGTGACGTAGCGCAGTATCATCCAACCAGGAGCGGTAGCTCATTGCATCAACTGATGCCACTGCAGCGCCTCTAACTGGGAGGTCCTAGGTTCGAGTCCTGACGGCGGCAGGATTTTCGACACTAGCTTTTCAGCTAGGTCGAATTGAGTCGCTGTCTGAAGGAGAATTCTAGCGGCCGGCTGCTCTGATGGGTCGGTTTCGTAGTTTCTCCGATCAACGCCAGGCGAATGACGGAGCAGTACTCTACCAAACGGGCCACGGACCGCGCGCGATCTTTCCCTCCTCTTCCTTGTCCTATCTTCCCCTTACACATACACACTTACACTAACATGCGCTACACTACCACATATTCCGGGAGACCGGTCGGGAGCTTGTCCCGGCTAGGGCGGTGCCCCGCTGGTGGGAGAGTCTTGGTTAGGGGGAAACCCCATTAGCCGACGATATGTCGGCGCCGGATCTCGCCATTCAGCGGGGGAAGATCACTGCCATCTCCCGAGTAAAACATGCACTACACTAACGGGACTAATGACCAGAACAGTTGACGGGCCCGGAAACACGAAAAAACCAAACCGAGCCTAACCAATTATCATCCATAAAAAAAATCAATTTTTGGGGGGAACGTGAAGTCTATATAATAATACCTCATGTATACAAATTGAAAGTCTGTTTCTGAAAAACACACTTAATTAATAAAAAGTATATCTTCATAATTGTAGTGGCAGGAAGACACAGAAAATATTTTGAATGTTTCCAATTTTCGAAAAATCAAGGTTTTTAACGGAAATGAGCCTTGCACTCTTCTCTTTCGCACTATCCAATAGAAAAATTTCATTAAAAACGATGGCCCCAGTTTTTTGAGAATTTTGAAAATGTCCCAGGGGCTTCATGTAAAGGAACTCTCAAAATTAAAATATCGATTTCGATTTCGTGGGTCCGCTATATCAAATCGGGGAATATAATTTTTGGAGAAAATCGTCTGAACAGTTAAGCCGCAAGTGTTGTGCAGAGACAGACAGACGTTTTGCCATCAATCGATTTTTCGATATCAAGGACCCACAGGATGCTGCATCAAGTGTTAGAAGATTTTTTTCTAAATTTAGCATTTGGATTTATCCACTTTTTCGTTGCCAGGGCTCTGTGATAAGGGCTTTTCTGCCGAAAATTCGCCCGTTTTTTCGCGCAGCGATACAAAACTTTCTACCGCGGTAGTGGTAGCGAGAAAGTAAAAATGAATCGTCAACGAAAATGTGTGAATTTTTCATTTGTGCATTAGAATGTATCGTCACAGTCATCTTTTCGTTCTTGTCCAATTAAAAACTTACAACGACAAAGTTTTTGGGAAAATAATGAAATTATTTCCTAACATCACCCGAAGGTCTTCGGATACATTACTTCCTGCGTTTTCGTCGTTTGTTTTGAAGTCGAGCCGGGAGCTACGTGAGCCGACGACATGAACCTCGATGGGCGACGCGAAATACAAGGCACAGATGCGGAATGTTTTCACCTGCAACACTGAAAGAAAAATTCTTTATTTGACTTTATCAGCGAAAGGGAGAATCCAAAACAAAATCATGTGAAGCCCTTCCGTGAATTTCATCTTGCTAGATGTTCTGGTCAATCGATCTTTGCTGGGGGTTGTGGATGTGCAGAAGTTTAGAAAAGTAGATACATAATTTAGTCAGAGATCAATTGTGTAGGATGTTAATATTAAGAAATCAAAATGGATCGAAGGAAAAATTGTGAAATAATGAAAAGAAGGGAAAGAAAAACAATTACCTTAGTATTCGAGTACTTAAAAATAAATCACCCAAAACGCAGACAGTCTTTCGTTGTGAATGAACTTTTGACGATGGTAATTTACGATGGTAGCAACAGAGCGTAAACGAAACGCCTTACAGCAAGATGTCAGAGATGGGAGATTAGTTCCTAAAAAGAACCGAAGCAAAAAGATGCTTTCTGGGAAACTT
The DNA here is from genome assembly GCA_964035755.1 of Teleogryllus oceanicus. Classification (NCBI taxonomy): domain Eukaryota; kingdom Metazoa; phylum Arthropoda; class Insecta; order Orthoptera; family Gryllidae; genus Teleogryllus; species Teleogryllus oceanicus. Next base: position 28,379,374 of record CAXIVR010000011.1, on the reverse strand, counting down.
CAAGCAGAACATTCATGTTTTTACCGGTACACACTTTGCGAACATGTGAAAAAAAAAAACATGGGGATCCTCACATCTCTTTGGATTAAGCTAAGCCTAATTCGTGAAAAATAAAGGGCGATTCAGAAATAAAAATTACAAGCAGCATATTTCTAAATCATGGAGATAACTGATAATACAAAATTGTGGAGAGCTCAAACCATCGGGCTTACTGACAGCATCCGTTGCCTCTGCAGTCTAGAGTTGGCCTCTAGAGTTCGAGTCCTGATGGTGTGGATTTTCGATTCTAATTACGTAGGTAAGTCGAATAGGACACTAACTACACTTTATTAGTTTCTCGGATTAATTAGCGGCGAATGACGCAGTAATGCACAAACAAATGGGCTGATGACCGCCCTATTTTCCTTTCTTGATCTATATCCTGTACTCTCCTGTTACACCTACACACTCTTGCATGAACTGCTGCTGCATGTCAGGAGACCAGTCGAGAATTTTGAGCTTGGTCCGGTTTGCCCCGCTTGTAGAGATACTTTGCGATGGAAAGCCCGCAAGTCTACGTGTAGCTCCTAATCGCGGGTTATAACCTTCACGTCACTCATGAAACCATAGGAGTCGACGCGCCCGAAAAATCTGTACACTCATTTATTGATGCAAATTATCGAGAGGTTCCACCGGCTTAGATTCCTTAGGAGATCAATTGATGTCACTGAAGTGTCTCTGACTGGTAGTTTCTAGGATACGAGTCCCGTCGGTAGCAGAATTTTCGACCACTGGGAGCCCCACTGATGGGAGATTCCCGGTTAGGACCCCGCTAGCCGACGTGTAGATCGTCGCCGGATCCCACCATCCAACAGGGAAAGATCATCGCCCCCTCCCCAAGAAAACGCATGCACTATACTTACGGGACTAATGACATTTGCTGTTGACTCGCCCGGAATCACTAATCAATCAATCAATCAGTCAATCAATGAAGACAGGTTCCGCACTGTGTACTCGGCGCCACGAGGGACTACCCTTACGGGACTGATGACCATTGCCATTGACGCGCCCGGAATCACTCATCAATCAGTCAATCAATGAAGACAGGTTCCGCACTGTGTGCTTGGCGCCACGAGGGACTACCCTTACGGGACTGATGAGCTTTGCCATTGACGCGCCCGGAATCACTGATCAATCAGTCAATCAATGAAGACAGGTTCCGCACTGTGTACTCGGCGCCACGAGGGACTACCCTTACGGGACTGATGACCATTGCCATTGACGCGCCCGGAATCACTCATCAATCAGTCAATCAATGAAGACAGGTTCCGCACTGTGTACTCGGCGCCACGAGGGACTACCCTTACGGGACTGATGACCATTGCCATTGACGCGCCCGGAATCACTCATCAATCAGTCAATCAATGAAGACAGGTTCCGCACTGTGTACTCGGCGCCACGAGGGACTACCCTTACGGACTAATGACCTTTGCCATTGACGCGCCCGAATCACTAATCAATCAATCAATGAAGAGAGGTTCCGCACTGTGTACTCGGCGCCACGAGGGACTACCCTTACGGACTAATGACCTTTGCCATTGACGTGCCCGGAATCACTAATCAATCAGTCAATCAATGAAGAGAGGTTTCGCAAAATGTGCTCGGCGCCACGAAGGACTACCCTTAGGGGACTAATGACCTTTGTCATTGACGCGCCCAGAATCACTAATCAATCAATCAATGAAGAGGGTTCCGCAAAATGTGCTCGGCGCCACGAAGGACTACCCTTAGGGGACTAATGACCTTTGTCATTGACGCGCCCAGAATCACTAATCAATCAATCAATGAAGAGAGGTTCCGCACTATGTGCTCAGCGCCATGAAGGAGTACCCTTACGGACTAATGACATTTGCAATTGACGCGCCCTGAATCACTAAGTGTGACGTACTAGGATGAAAAAACACAGACGACTGCTCTGATTGATATTTACAATATATTTACAGTATATTTACAGTTAATGTACAAAGATTACAATACAAAAAACTAACCCCTTGGCAACCTTTCAGTTCTCTTAGCCGCGAAACCCCGCGACCGTCCCTAGGCCTCGCCCAGAACCACTACTTCGAAAGCAGCAAAAGCAACGCGAGGTGCGAAGCTGTCGGACATAGAGTCCCGTAACTATACCAGTTACATGGCCTGTCGCCAAACCGATCTTCGACCGAAGATCACGTGCAATGAATGCACTGGAGATACCTCTCGTCTTTCGACACCCAGCGTATCCCACGAGGCGCCTGTCGGTGCGGCCTTATATATCCGTTGGCTCGCCCCCACCCTACAAGCAGCGGGCGTCATACGGCTCGCTGGCCAGCCCTTCCAGGGCTGCAACCGACATCTCTTAGCCTCGCATCCGCGCGCGTCCCTTTCAGGAATTTCCAGCCTGGATTCCTACGGGTTTTCCAGCCGGCGCGGCGAGGCGCCGTCGCCTTCACACCCCACTTAGCATCCGGCTTAGAGCGGGTTTCCCGAAGCGTCCCGGCGCGTCCCGGCGCGGCCCGGCGCGGCCCGACGCCGCGGCGCCGAACCACGCGACGCTACATAAGCAATCAGTCAATCAATGAAGAGAGGTTCCGCAATATGTGCTCAGCGCCATGAAGGAGTACCCTTACGGGACTAATGACATTTGCAATTGACGCGCCCTGAATCACTAAGCAATCAGTCAATCAATGAAGAGTGGTTCCGCAATATGTGCTCGGCGCCACGAAGGACTACCCTTACGGGACTAATGAGCTTTGCCATTGACGCGCCCGGAATCACTAATCAATCAGTCAATCAATGAAGAGAGGTTCCGCACTATGTGCTCGGCGCCACGAAGGACTACCCTTAGGGGACTAATGACCTTTGTCATTGACGCGCCCTCAATCACTAATCAATCAGTCAATCAATGAAGAGAGGTTCCGCAATAGTGCTCAGCGCCATGAAGGACTACCCTTACGGGACTAATGAGCATTTGCCATTGACGTGCCCGGAATCACTAATCAATCAGTCAATCAATGAAGAGAGGTTCCGCAATATGTGCTCGGCGCCACGAAGGACTACCCTTAGGGGACTAATGACCTTTGTCATTGACGCGCCCGAATCACTAATCAATCAGTCAATCAATGAAGAGAGGTTCCGCAATATGTGCTCGGCGCCACGAAGGACTACCCTTAGGGGACTAATGACCTTTGTCATTGACGCGCCCAGAATCACTAATCAATAGTCAATCAATGAAGAGAGGTTCCGCAAATGGGCTCGGCGCCACGAAGGACCACCCTTACGGGACTAATGAGCTTTGCCATTGGCTGGCGCCACGAAGGACCCCTTAGGGACTAATGAGCTTTGCCATTGACGCGCCCGGAATCACTAAGCAATCAATCAGTCAATCAATGAAGAGAGGTTCCGCACTATGTGCTCGGCGCCACGAAGCCGCGTCCGTCGAATCCTTCCGCCGCCGCCGCCGCGTCGCTTGGCGTCTCCTCCTAGCCTCCCATTGCGGATGCTGCTCGGCGCTCGGGGCACCGCCAATCAGCGGAGGCCGGGGGCGCGGTTGGCTGTGTTGACATCCGCAGCGGCGCTGGGGCGGCGTGGCGCGGAGCGGAAAAAAGCGCGCGCAGCACGGAGCGCCCGGCCGCTGCGGCGGGGAATCAGGCGCCGCCGTTTCCGCTCGGTCGGAGCTCGCGGCGGCGGCAACTAACGAACTCCGCGGAACCCCCAGCGCTCAGCCGAAGATCCATGTGTGCTTCCGAAAGAAATTAACCTTTATCTGCCTCAATTATTTTGTAAATAATGTTAATTACGCGATTTGATTTTATGATTTGAAAATAATATTAAATTTTTGGGTATTCCAGCGAAGACTTGGTTGTGCTGCGATGTTCATTTGTCTGTCACCGCAATGACGAAATGCTGGGTAGTGAACTTAACCATTAAAGTGCATTATTATAAAGTGAATTGGTTATTATGCGGTGGATAGACTCAGGGTTGTTTATAATGAATGCGAGGGCCGAAGGCCCTATCCTCACTGTGACTTTAATCCGGGCGAGCGAAGCGAGAAAACTTTTTTTGAAAGGAATTTGGCATTACAATGTGTGTACTAGTGTTTGCGAATATGGGGTATGGGCGAGTTTAGGCCCTATCCATTCCTGTTTCATATTTCTTCTGCTTACGTTGGCAGTATGATTACAACTAGTGGTGGGGATGACGTCAGCAAACAAATGCACATCGCTCTCGGATCAAAACCAAGTCTGCGCTAGTATCCCCAATTTTTTCCCTCAAAATTTTGAAATACGCATGGTGACACCTTTTAGAAGGAGGGGAAAATAACTTGAAGTTCGAATGACATTTCTCCAGTTTTGAAGATGAAAAATTGAACTATCTAAATCTTCCTACCGAGTGCCTATATGGGCACGCTAGGCAGATAAGGGTTAAGGGATATAAATTGTTCCGTTTTATACACGTTGGTTATTATTACCACATTGCTTTCGCATTTTATTTAAATTTGGCGCCTAACCTCTTATAAACAGTTATAAACTCTCCCACAGATCCGTTCTAACGCGTGCCGTTTCAGGTATCGCTCATCGAAGAGAATTTAATTTCCCCCCATATCCCGCGAGCCTAATAGCAGAGATAAAAACACGCGACGTAATATCTTCTACATTTAAAGCACAGTACTTCCCAGCGTCGCTACCAGAACGCAACACTGACGGGACGCGATCATTTCTTGGAAGTTGAGCTCCGAGAAGACGTCAGTTCTCTTGCATTGTTGAATCGCGAGCAGAGCAGCAATTGGTCTCTGTATTGTTTCTACATGGAGTAGAGAGTAGTCAAGAGCGCTTAGACGAGAGCTGTTAGTCGCCATTCAAATATCAGTGCTTTATTGACAATGTTTTCCGGCCATGTAAAGTACGCTCCTTACAAGGAATGATAAACGCAAACTAAACAGCACACCTGACGTGAGACAAGCGTGGATTGGTAAATAACACGGCGGCGCTAGCCGAATTCGTTTACTATGCTCCGTGAAGTCAGAAGGTTAAGCGAATTCGAGACTCGCGGGTTCCTGGTTGGGTGACCGGCCAGGAACCCGGGATCCAACGGCGTCGAGCCCTGGCTGAAGGGATAAAAGGCACTGATTGACTGCGACCTGACGAGACTTGACAAATATAGTAATTATTACACAGTAACGGAGGATTACTCCAGAATAAAAGCACATTAATGCAGGATTACTCCCAGTGCAAAGCGCTCCACGCCCCTTAAGGGGCTTGAGACGCGTTGCGTCAAGTGTAGACGCAACAAATTAAAAAAAAACGTGAAAAAACGCCAAGTCAAGTGACATAATACAAATTGTTATTTAAATATTTAGTATTTGCAAACAGACGCTGGTAAGTGCTGACAACATAATTGTTGTATTTAAGGAATATCAGGACATTTTAGAGGGTACTAAGAAGTCCCAACAGCATTTTTGAAATTTTCTGAAAAATCGTTCCACAAGTTTTGATTTAATTTTGCCCTCGAATAGCGTGAAGAACGCTTAAAAATGGGGGCATGACTAATTTACGTGGAAATCCGGATTTTTCAAAAAAGTGGAAATGTTCAAATACAAAAATTAAATCCTGTACAATTTTTGGAAAATGTAAGTAGTTTTCGTGTAATTTTTCGTAAAATATAAACAACTTGAAAACTTTTAGTTTTTCAAAAACGGCTTAATTTTTTTCTTTAATTTTTTCTACAGGTAGGGAAAAGGAAGCGTAAAAAACGCGCATGTCTAATTTTTGTTGAACTTTCTGAACTTTTGAAAATTTGTAGATGTTTGGAATAACGTGAGAGAGTAGGTACAACTGTAGTACAACTAGTTCACAGATGTAAGAGTGTAAATAAGTGTACAAATGGCAAATGAAAGGAGCAGTGATAAAATTAAAAATCGAAACCAGGTGAGAACCGATGGAGTCTATTGGAAATAAACCATCTACGTACTGTATGAATTGAAAGATATTTAATGGAATTTGGCTATTAGTTTAAATTTGAAAATGTAATACATTGTGTTTTAATTTAAGCGTTTTTCCACAACGACGGCTGAATTTAGTATTGCTCGCAGATTTTTCAAACAATATACTCTGATCGACAAGCTTTTTTTTTTTTTTTAATTTGTTGCGTCTACCTCTTGACGCAACGCGTCTCAAGCCCTTAAGGGCGTTGAGCGCTTTACACTTGGGAGTAATCCTCCATTAATGTACTTTTACTTTTTAATAATTGTCAAGTCTCGTCACGTCGCAGTCAGTCAGTGCCTTTTATCCCTTCGGCCAGGGGCTCGACGCCGTTAGATCCCGGGGTTCCTGGCCGGTCACCCAACCACGAACCCGCGAGTCTCGAATGCGCTAAACCTTCGTGACTTCACGGAGCGTAGTAAACGCATTCGGCTAGCGCCGCCGGCTTCTGGAACATTTCTTGCAAAAAACTCTTATTGTTCCATAACTCTGATGTTACATCTATTGATGTGATTCACTCGTCCTTTTGAACATGACTTTGTCCCTAAACCGCGTGAGTAGATTGTAGTTTTGTGGAAAATGCAACCTGAAAGATCCAGAAGAAAGTAACACGTTCTCATCTGCACTAATATAGAACCGCTGAGTAGGCTCTCCACTCTGAGAAACCCATTTTCGTGTTGTAGTACATTTGAATAAAATATTTGTAATGATCCCATTTCATTAATTCTGTCTTGGTGCAGAAACCACCGAAGTATTTGCATATCTGTTCAACTGTTGAACTGCTATGTTTTATTAGAATTCATTCTGAAACCGTTTGAGGTGAACCAACTTTTTTCTCTTTCAGTGGATAGTCGATTATAAAATATATGTTTATATGACTGGCAGACACATGTTTTACGAGCAACCGTGCGAAACCATTGTTTAAATGTGAATATAGCTTCATACTGGATCTCAATTTCGAGGTTTTCTAATAACCCTTGGTGCGGAGTAGGGGAACTGTTAAGAAATGAACATCTGAAAAGGTATAATTTTCTAGATTACCGCAAAATAAACAACAAATAGCTGGTTTTAAGAACATAGGTTAGATCGTAATGTGTATTGCGGGTTGCAGTTGAACCTCCTCTTTCCTTGCATCATAAACTGCGATCTATAATTTTCTCGTTTTAAAATCAGTACAGAACAAGATAATTTCCTCCCCAGCACTAGCACACATACGCGACTTTGTATCTGCTATTTCTTATCAATGGTTCAAAACCGCCATATTTTCTTAATATATTATTATACGAGTACATATACACAAAGTTGGCATGCCATTTTCACAAATTCATTTTCCTGAATGCTATTTTCTTGCTTGATCATTTTTCCGAATGTGACGTGAGCACACCAAGACATTGCTGAATATTTGTCTTTTACGCTCTTTTAAAAGCAATTGCTCAATATGTGCCTCTTCGATTGTGTCATGTTCTTAAATAAATTGTTTTGTATTTTCTTCTTTTTTCTAGCTGGCAAAAACATTTTTGTACAGAACACATTAGACAGTATATGTTGTATAGATATAAAAAATATTATGTTAATAGAGTATAACGGAAACCGGATCCTCTGTAGTGAAACAAAATGATGACAATGTAATTCGAAAATCAAAAGTAAAACGATAAGAGTTAATGAAAGTGTAATAACTTGTATAACTGATTAATATAAAATAAGCTAGGTATTTTATGAATAAAGATGTATTATTTAAATATATTTTTTAATCTAAAAACAAACAAACAATGTATTATTCGTGTGTTATGATTTCGAATATGTGTAGGCATCACATTCCTACACGTTGTCATGCGAACAAAAATGCCATTCGCAAAAATTGTTGAAAAGTTGAAAGTTGCACCTAAGAAAACTCTCCGCCAATTTCAAATCCTCATTGTTCATGCTCAATTTCTAACGTTGGTGCTACGAAGTGGGGGTACCTTCCAAAAATGTAACTGAATATCCACAAAAGTCTCACTGTGAAGATCAGATTGTAAAAAAAAGAACTCGTGTCCATTTAGGCTCACGAAAGCCTGTTTTCAAGAACTAAAACGCGTCGTTTCGTAAAGACCGGATGTTGCAGTGTGTTGCAGCGTAACACGTGTTGTGTGTTGCATGTGCGCCTTCCATTCTTCCTATATAATATTAATTCATTTTCTACCATAATTATGTTTGATGAACAATTTGAGGGTAATTCGCTGTCCACCAGGAGCTCACTCGGAGGTTTCTGTTTATAGTTTCTACAAAACCGCTTTCTCTAACATATTAAATGTAGGTGGGATTGATAAATATTAAAATGAATAATTCAGTGATTGCAAAATAAAACAATAATTGACTAATGACACTTATCGTATATGTGAGAAGTAAACATTGTGTAAATAATATCTACTATATTATCGCTCTTACAAACTTCGGAAAACAGTTACAATATTAACCCTGATATAGAACATGACATGAAGAGCAAAAAGTAATGGGAGAAAGAGAGTCAGCATTGAAGGAACATATTTTCAGTCCGTTGACTCGTCTTGTCTTCCACTTCGGTTTCTCTTCTATCCAACTTACCCAGCTCGCAGCCCTTCTCCCTTCGCTGTTCCACATGCCCGTTCAACCCCTCCCCGCTGCCGCGTTTCCGTCTCCATAGCGCAACGCCCCCCCCTATCCGCCCAGTCACGCCCCCTCCCGCTCCAACCGCTCTCCGCCACAGCCTTCGCTCCCCGCCGCGCCGCCGGCGCCACCACGTCCGCTTCAGCGTGGCAAAGCGCCTGCCGTGCGTGCGGCCAAAGATGAAAAACATTTCGAATCGTTTTCTATTTTCGTTGAGTGTCTAGATATCTCTGTCGAAGGCAATTTCAATTCTGGTTATCTCGCTTGTTGAACAGCCCATCAACGCCACAACAGAGATAGCTCGTGTAAGAACTGCCCAAGCGAACCAGAAACGCGCGAATCCATTTCCAATCCCCCCTCACACCACACACCTTGCGCTCGCGCCGAAACGCCCGCTGCGGAAACTGTATCACAGCGGCAAAAACAAAGTTTCCACTGCGGCGGCGCCCGCGCCGGAAACCCCCCTGGACCGCCGCCCCTAACCCCTGTGACGCGCCGCCCGCGCCGGCCCGCGCCGACCCGCGCCGACCCGCGCGGCCCTACGCCTCCGCCCGCCCCGCCCCGCGCCGCCCCGCGCCGCCCGCCCCCTGCCACCCTGCCCCTGGCCCCACCCTGTCGCATGTCTCCTGCCGCCTTGCCCCGGCCGCCCCCTGTCCAATATCCCCTGCCCCGTCCCTTTCCGCCCCGCCCTGCCGCCCCGTCCCCTGCCGCCTTCCACCTGCTGTCCACCCCTGCCCCTGCCGCCCCGCCCCCGCCACCCGCCACAACGCCGCGCCGCTCCCTTCTCCATTCTCGTTTCCGACACAGCACCATACCGCGTCGCGCAGCACTACATCTGCGCTATCTCTCATTGACCCATGCCGTCCCTGCCCCGGCACTTCCCTTCGTTTCCCCCCCCCCCCCCCCCCTCGCCTCTTGCCCCCCCCCCCCCCCCCCCCCTTCGCCCTGGGCCCGGCTCTCTCCGACTCGCACCCTCTCTCCTCGCTCCCCCTCGCCCCGCAGCCCCCGACTCCCCCCGTCGCGCCTCGATTCGCCCGTCTCTCCTGGCCTCCCCCACCGGGAGCGGTAGCTCAGTGCATCAACTGATGTCACTGCAGCGCCTCTGACCGGGAGGTTCTAGGTTACACTCCCCACGGCGGCAGGATTTTCGACACTAGCTTTTCAGCTAGGTCGAATTTAGTCGCTGTCTGGAGGAGAATTCTAGCGGCCGGCTGCTCTGATCGGTAGTTTTCCGTGGTTTCTCCGATCAACACCAGGCGAATGCCGGAGCAGTACCCTACCAAACGGGCCACGGACCGCGCGCGATCTGTCCTTCCTCTTCCTTGTCATATCCTCTCCCCTTACACACATTTACACTAACATGCACTACACTACCACATTCTGGGAGACCGGTTCAGAGGTTATCCCTGCTGGAGCGGTACCCCACTGGTGGGAGAGTCCTGGTTAGAGGGAAACCCCACTAGCCGACGATAGGTCGGCGCCGGATCTCGCCACTCAGCGGGGGAAGATAGCCGCCATCTCCCGAGAAAAGCATGCACTACACTAACGGGACTAATGACCAAAGTAGTTGACGTGCCCGGAAACACGAAAATCAATCAATCAATCGAGTCACCTCCTCTCTCCTCGACTCGCCCCTTCTCGCCCGGACTCGCCCCGCTTCATCAACTGTTAACTTAGAGCACTGGCGCTGTCTGCAGCACTGACACTGACCGCGAGGATCTAGGATTCGAGTCCTGACGATTTTCCATACTATCTACAGAGGTCGGTTGAATTTAGCCGCATCTAAAGAAGAATTCAAGTGGTCAACTACTCTGATCGGTAGTTTTCCGTGGTTTCTCCTATCAAATAACTGGCGAATTCCTGAGCAGTACCCTAACTTACCAGCCATGGACCGCGCGCAATCTTCCGTTCCTCTTCCGCATACTATCCCCTCCCTTTACACACACACACACACACACACACACACACTCATATGTATCGGTAGAACAGTCGGGGGCTTAAGAGCTTGTCCGGACTGGGACGATGCCCCGTTGGGGAAGAAAGCTCGAAGGGAAATTACCCAGCAAGCCGATGAGTTAGTCGGCGTCGGATCTCAGCAATTGGCAGGGAGGAACACTCCAGGCATAAGAAACATTCACTATACCAACAGGACTAATGACCTTAGAAGGTGACGTGCCCGGTGACATCAATCACTGCAATCCAATCGCCCCGCCCCCCTGCCCTTGGCCATTACTACCTTCCTCCCCTCGCCTCGCCCCTCGAAGCGTTGTCTGTTGGCAGCGTCGCGATGCGTCGCAGAACACGAGGTGCGCGCGTTGTTCGATGCCGACGATGCGGTCGCATCTCTGCTTCGCACTGCTGTGCCTGCAGCTTCGCTTTCAGGGCTTATCTGACTTTTTCTTTTTAATATAATTTAGCCAATGGGACATTATTTGTCAAAACGGACTAAAAAATCGAAGATTTGTTATCATGCAAATAATAATATTTTTTGATTCAGCATGATAAAAAAACAAAAAAATATTATTAGGAACGTAATTTTTTATTTAAAAATAATTCAATTTTTTAATGATTTTAATAAATTTTCCAGGTATGTTGCATTAAAAGTTCCTAGCTAATTTGTAACATTAAGTTTTGTCTAACATTTTGTTAACACTATTTACTGATGTCAAGCAACAGAAAAGAAACTGTTTTAGAAAATCGAAAAAAGGCGATGACGTATTTTCACAATCGATTTTTAAAGATGTTTATGAATTTATGCCCTCTATGACCTTTTAGTGATCTTGACAATTTTTTGTTGTGCAATTTTTCTTTTGCTTGACATCAGTTGATAGTGTTAACAAAATATTTGACGAAACTTTTTGTTACCGTCTTAGCTAGGAATTTTTTAATGCAACAAACCCGGAAATTTTATTAAAATCGTTGAAAAATGGAATTATTTTTAGATAAAAAGTAACGTTCCAAAAAATCAAGAATACTTTTTTCTTTTTAACCAAAATTTTTTTACATGACCCCTTTTTTTTTAATAGTATACATCATATGGTTGAAATAATAGTTATAATACTTAATACTAGTAATATGATTACACTAAGGAACAATGTTTTTTTTTCATACTTCCAGGGTGAGAGTAAGTGATTTCAAAAGAAACGATCATGCTGATTTCGAAAGTCATTATACAGAGTTTCTATCATGCAAGGTTCTAAAGATATGAACATATTAGGTTTCTGAAATTAACCAAATTCTATACTAATTTCTGCGTTGTCACTCGGGTTATATTACTACAAATTTTATGTGCATGCTTCATATGAGGTAAAAACAAGTTAAAAATGGAATACGCAATTTCTGCAAAAATACGTAGACATTAAAATGTTTTTTTAGCATTTTCCACAACATTGGTAGAGCAAATCACAATGATTTCAGTTTTTCAAACATCCACAACATAAATTTCGTTGTATAGGTGACACAACACTGGTAAGCAGCCTATGGTTTGTCTTGATCACAAACACCACAGCCAAAGTAAAAAGAAAACGCAAGTTTTGCAATTTCATGTATATATTTTTTTGATGCTTGGGGGTAAATCTTCCACAAGAGTAATAGAAGTTATCGGGTTGAATCGCACACTGCAGATTTGCATTTTAAAGAACCGATTCAATTCTTCAGATCATGTGGCGAATTTCACTTTATAAAAAAACACAGAACTGTAATGGATTAATGCATTTGAGGCACATGAAAACCAGACATGAACTTCACGTGCACTGCGGGTGCAGTTCCGCATGACACCGACTGACTCAGAATCTGCCACTACAACCACCAGTTGGATACTTGTGTGTTTGCGATAACGTAAGGTGCTAAAATAATTCCTTTCGGTGATTTATGCGCATTAGTAAATATGAGGGTGCACGTGACTTGTTTTCAAAACATTCACTAAGACCTACAAAGACCGCTAAGACCTACTCGTAATTGAGCGCGACTACCAGGTGCGAGAATAAAGACGGCAATCGTGGGGTACGAGAACCTAATTTTTTTGTTTTCTCGTGAAAGTGACGTAGATGAACTACATATCTTACAGGTACAATTTAAATGTATCTCCAATAATAGCAAAATATCGAACCGATTCAATTCTACAGATCATGTGGCGAATTTCATAAAAACCTCAGATCTGTAATGAATTAATGTATTTGAGTCAACCATACATGAACTTAACGCGCACTGCGGGTACAGTTCCGCATGACACCGACTGACTCAGAATCTTCCACCCCAACAGTTGGATACTTGTATATTTGCGATAACGTAAGGGGCTAACATAATTCCTTTCGGTGACTCATGCACAGTAGGAAATATTAGGATGCACGTGACTCGATTTCAAAACATCCAGAAAGACCTACTAAGACCACTACGACCTTCTCGTAAGGGAGCGCGACTACCAGACATGAGAATAAAGACTGCAGTCGTGGAATATAGGAGGTAAAAAAACAACAACAAAAGACTAATTTTGCTGCTTTTCTTATGAAAGTGGCGTAGATGAACTGATCAAATATTTTATTTTTAAATAGATTTTATGCGTATTGGTTCTACATATCTGACAATTTAAATGTAAGCTTTTTGGAATTGTGCAATTTAAATGTATTTACATTAATATCAAAATACGGTAAGTTACAGTATAAAGATATGGTATATTTAAAAACTGTGATGGGATATGGCGTTTTTATTGTGATAATCGTAATCTACGTTTGAAATTGAGGATGTTGCGCACTGTATCTTCCTGGAGGTAAAAATCGTGTTTCCTAGTGTTATTGCACCCTCCATTTGCAGTGTATTCTTTATTATTATTATTATTATTATTATTGTTGTTGTTGTTGTTGTTATTGTTATAATAATTATTATTATTATTAACTGCCACCGGGCACTGCCAATTGCAGTTCAAATAAATGTATGTATGTGTAGGAACCAAATGAAGTTATGATTTAGCTTTTAGCTCAAAGAAAAAGAATGGAAGTAAAAAGTAATACCATAATAGATGAAAAAGATGGAGATCGTTCTAGTCCTTAACCACTGGCATGGGGTCTGCATGGGCGTTTGAACTTTGAACTTCACTCTGTTCTACGTATCGTGCGACAAATTATATGCAGAGCTTTTCACTCGATAATCCTGTGCTACGTCGAGTTCATACTGAGAAACAAGAAAATAAACGTTTCAATCCGGCATTCCTAGTCAAGAGTAAAGCATAAATGTAAATATAGAACAGCGTCATTTATTACACCTGCACCACAATACTCGCATAAAAAGGAACACTCGATAAGGCGAAAATGTAAGTAAGATTATCTTTAATTCCAGTTTAGTACGATTTGTTTTCTTTTCTTTCGTTTCAGGCCAGTTTCGTTGTGAAACGCTGGAATTTTTGGTGAAAAGCTCTACTCTCGTTTCGAGATTTACATGAATTGTTACAACTATATTCTTCAGATTGACGATAACTGAACCTTATTTTGTAATGAATTATCCAAAGAGCTTATTGGAGGGGGGGTTAAGAACCTAAAATGCATTTTTGAGAGTTTTAATTCCTCCTACAGAGATGGTCACATTCGGTTGTTCGTCACGAGACAAATTGATTCGGTCTCTTGTTAGTCGGATCTTTCAAGAATATTCTGGCAGAATTTAAGAAAAAAACATGTTTGGGGGAGTATAACACTGTGGAATCATAAACTGACTTTCGGCTCAATGTGAATCCTTTCGAATTTATTCATAATATTGACGAGAGTTTTTTATTATATTGGCAAGGGTTAAACTCGTTGAACCTACTAATGTAATGAAACACTAATATTTTAAAATGTATTTCTAGCGAAACTTTTTATTGAAATTCTCAGATGTAGACTCGGGAACGCCATTTGCAAACAGCATATACAGCAGTACGCTGTAATTCTAACGCTCAGCAGTCCGGCTAAAGGCGGCTTCGATATTCGACATTCACCGAGTAGCCAGCGAATACTCACCCAATCCCGAGCAGATGATATGCATGGCGAATGTTCGCTTCCTTTGGTCAGTGCAAAAGACTGACAAGCGGTGGGTAGAGCGAGCACAGAATGTTCGTCGCTCGGCAATAAACAGCAGCCCATCCACACTACTCGGGATTCGGTCAGCAGCCACTCCTAATCGTCGAATACCAAAACTAAACTTGGATTATTTTAACGTAGCGTCTCAAGGTCACGCGCGAAAGAGGGAGAGGGAAGGGAGATTGCGTCCTCCTCTTCTACTTTCGCGCATGACCTTAAGACGTCACGTTAAAAAAAGCAAGTATAGTGGTGCTAAAACAGCACTTATTCTCTCGCCCGTACTTTCACGCATAATTACAATGAAGAAGATGGCAACAACGAAGAAGATGATTTGCTTTTTGATGAATACATTTCATTTAGAAAACATGTTATCTTTATATTTGTAGTTGTAGTAAGACGCCGAAAACAATTTTAAAAATTGTACATATCTAAAATTTTCCAAAACTTGTACATATTCTTATTTTAAAAACTATCTTTAAAAACAGGTGGTATTAAGAAAAAATCTATTTTTTGTGTCAGTTGTAGGAAGACGCAGAACAAACTGAATTTTTTCAATTTTCGAAAAATCCGGGCAACGAACATGAGCCCTACCCTTCTCTTGAACGTGCGTCACACCTTCTAATAACAAAGTTTAAACAAAAAGGTTGAAGCTTTTTTTTTGAAAATTTTGAAAATGTCCCAGGGGTTCCATATAAAGTACCTCCAGAATTAAACTATCAATTTCAAATTTAAGGGACTGCGATATCACTCAGATCGACTGAGAAATATCAATTTTCGAGAAAATCGGCAGAAGGGTTTAGCCACTAGCGTTGTTCACAGACGGACGGACAGATATTTTGCCGTCAATCGATTTTTAGGTATCAAAGACCCATAAAACATGAATTCTGGCTACACCACGTGTTACAGGATTTTTTCTAATTTTATTATCTGTATTTATCGACACTTTTCTGCGGAAAATTCGCGCCGTCGTCAGTTGATCAATGTTTAGTTATTTTTTGTACGCAGTTGGATTTCGAGATTGAATGGAGATTACTAAAGGTTTGCTAAACTGAGTTAAGGAAAATGAGTCATTGATATTTGTGCCATTTGGTTAAATGTTGGATTTTCAGGTTTTAAAACTGGAATGCGGCATGACACATGTCATGTTGAAATTCTTTCTTGTCTTCATCTTTTCACTGCACATGGTGAAGAAAGTTTGAATAGTTTTTCTCACTCTTTTTCGCATTTTTTGCGCGAGTTGCAGTGTTCTTATGCTGTAAGCATTTATTCTACAGCTTACCACCTTTTCGCAAAGCTGGCAAAAATACATTTCCAGTCCGCCGTGAATCTTCTTCATAAATCCAACTTTTAGCAATGCCATTCGTGCAACTTTCTCTTTTCCCATTGTAGCAAGCGTGCTTCACACGAACAGCAAATTTACCGATCTGGCTTGCACCAAACTTCGAAACCAATATAAAATTATCGAAGAAAATTCCGCCTATCTTGTGTAATTCTACCTTCTAATAGCGGAAGATGCAGAGAGCTATTGTTGAAGACAGTTTTTGTTGGTGAGCAAGCGATAGCTCATAATATTTTTTTTTATTTATTTCTTCTTGTTCGACAATACAGTCTTTCAAGGGTTTTAAAAAAAACAAGATTATTATATGACAGTTTTGGATTGGCCATCCATAAGGTAAGTGAGGTTTAAACTCTGACATAATTATTGATTTAATGTTATTGTTAATTAAGAAGGGAAAGGAATATGATTAAGTTAAGGAGCTGATGGTATAGTGGTTTACGGGGCTTGAATTTGTCTTTGGGGAATCTTGACTTTATGCGTGGGTGGACCGCATTTTTTCCCATGTTAAAAATGATGGTACTTGCTGAGGTATGCAGATTGTTGTAAAAATTGTTAGCTAATTTAGCTATGGTTTCATCTAATTGTGAAATTCTTAATTCTTGATGAATTTGTTCATTTGTAAGAGGGTATTTAGAGTATTTCTTAGAAATTTATTTTGAATTACTTTGATTTTATTAATATTGCTTGGAGCTGCACTTCCCCAGATTGGGCATCCATAGGTTATAGTAGGAAGGATTATCGATTTGAATATTAGCAGTCGGCATTTGCTTTTCAATGTAGAGCCCTGGTTTAATATTGGAAATAATTTTGAAATTTTTGCTTTTGCTTTATTTGCAACCGCATTGATGTGCGGTTTCCATGTTAACCTTTTATCAAATATAATGCCAAGGTATTTTACTGGTGAGGAGGCCCATGGTAGTATCGTTCCTAGAATTGATAGCTCAGGTGGATTTCGTGGTCTGTAAAGGGTAAAGATTTTTGCTACACTTTTATCTGGGTTAATTTTAAGTCTCCAATTTTGTGTCCAGTTTAAGTACTCATCGAGATGATTTTGTATGCTATCTTTCGCTACTAAGATATCGGAATTTGTAGAAAATAGGGCTGTGTCATCCGCGTATAATGCAATGTTGGAATCAGCGTGACTTGGTATGTCATGGGTAAAAATATTGAATAATGTTGGAGAGAGTACTGATCCTTGTGGTACTCCTGCAGTTATTGGGTAAAATTCTGAAGTAGAGTTGTTGATTTTAACGGTAAATGTTCTATTAGATATGAAACTTTGAATGATTTTTATTAGGTATTCGGGGATTCCCATCGAAACATTTTGTATACGAGTCCTGAGTGCCACACCCTATCATACGCCTGGCGTAAGTCTAGAAATACTGTTACTGTGTGCTTCTTATCGTGAAATCCTTGAGCGATTGCTACGGTTAATCGAAGAAGTTGTGGGTAGTGGCGTGATTCGCTTTGAAACCAAGCTGAACGGTAAGTATGGCGTTCGTTGAGGTTAGAAAAAGGTTCAATCGAGTTAATATCAATTTTTCATATATTTTTGATAGTGTAGATAAAAGACTGATTGGCCTATAGTTTTCAGCTAACCTAGAATCTTTGTTAGGTTTGCAAAATGGAATTATAATTGCCTTTTTCCATGATGTTGGGAAATAGTTAAGACGTAGGGAAGCATTAAAAATAGCCGTTAATGCTGCAATACATTGTTTATTTAACATCTTGACGCAAACATTGTTGATTCCGTCAATTGCTGGGGCTTTTTTAAATTTAAGGCATTTGATTATTGACGCTGTCTCGGAAGGTGATACAAATTTGATTGGTGACGCTGCGGTTGGGATTTCATTATTTAAGTATTCTGTTACTTCGGCATTAAAAGTATTGTTTATCACTGGGTAGGGTTTAAACCTATCTTCCAGGTGTTTAGCTATAATTTTGGCTTTGTCTTTGTCTGAATAAGATATTTTAGATCCTAATGATAATGGGGGAATTTATGTTTTATCCTTGTTGAAACGTTTAACTGTAGTCCATAGATGTCTGGAATTTGGGTGTATTCCGGCAATAAAAGTATTATAATTGGAGTATCTTAATTGATCTAAATGGGTTTTAAGGAGCCTTGTTAATTTATTAACTTTTCTTTTAATGTCCGTCCTGCTAGTTCTTTGCCAGTAACGCCTCAGATTATTTTTGGATTTAATTAGGTTAATAATGTTTATGGGTAATGAGTTGATTTTTGGTTGGCGGAAAGGTATGGTGGATTGTTCTAATGAGTGAATGATGGCATTAGAGAATCTTTCAATTTCGTTATCGATATCAGTAACACTTCATTCAGTAACACAGGGCATAGAGCTTCTCCATCGGAGGTCGCCTTGGTAGATTTTACGCGAATGTTACTTGCAGGAAAAAGTCCAAATGATCGTTCAAACAAAGTAGTTTAAGTGGCATGTTACAACCCATACGGTTGTTCATCTCAATAGTTCATGTACAATATCATCTGCCTTATGGTTGCGCGATAATCATCTGCCTTATGGTTGCCTAAAACATTTACCGACACTTGTGAAAGAACGCCGTACTTTTTTTCAACATCACTCAGATCAATAAAACGTTCATCATCCATTAATATTTACTTTCTCGTATACGTAGTACATATATACGGAGTAAAATACGTACAATAAAGAAAGTTATTTAATGCCGCGGAAAATCGATGTCGAGATATCAATGGAAATACACGTTTTGGGGTCCCCTGATACCGAAAAATTTTTTGTTTTTCAAAACGTCCGTCCGTCTGGTGTTTGTGAACAACACTAGCGTCAAAACTATGCAAAGGAGTTTTTCCATATCGAAAAACCCCCTGTCCATTTCGCCTGAGTCAAAGCTCTGCTACTTTGAAAACAAAAATTCATTAATTTTTGGCGGTACTTTATATGAAGTTCCTCGCACATTTTCAAAATTTTCTCAAAAATAGCTCCAATTTTTTCTTTGAATTTCTTTTATGAATATATCAATATACACTTATAACTGCGGCATAGGTCCGATTTTCACGGCTAACCCTGAATTTTCAAAAATTGCAACAGTTTGAATTTTTTCAGCGTCTTCCTACAACTATAAAATTGAAGACAGAGATTTTTACTTCAAATGAAATTTGTTGTTCATAAATAGGTCTTTCATTAATGTCATATTGATTTTTTGAAAATTTTAAAGTAGTTTTCATGCAATAGTGCATGCAATATTTGCAATTTTAAACAGTTATAAAAACAAGATTTTCTCAAAAACTGCCCCAGTTTTTTGCTTTAAACGTTTGGCAAGGCTAGTGATAAATGCAGTCTATAAGATGATATAAACGCCATATTGCTCTATTCTTTCGTTTTTTCAAAAATTACGATTACTTGTACCAATTACAAATCACAAATTACTTGAACAAATTACATTCTGAGGAGTAATTTAT
This sequence comes from Teleogryllus oceanicus, assembly GCA_964035755.1. NCBI lineage: Eukaryota > Metazoa > Arthropoda > Insecta > Orthoptera > Gryllidae > Teleogryllus > Teleogryllus oceanicus. The sequence continues at coordinate 28,359,919 of CAXIVR010000011.1, read as the reverse complement.
AGAAAACTGCTGCGAAATTCATCAAGAGATTCTCAAGAGAAAGTGGTTCCGGTAATTCTTCACTGTGACATACGGACTTTATAGCAGATGGTAAATTAGAATATTGCACAATTTTCGTTTGTGGTGTGATTCCATCTATTTTGTCACCCAAAAATAAGCCTTTGTGCAAACCGCTGGTTCCCTCGGTATCATGGGAACAGCAAAGGAAACTATACTGGCTCTCGGTCTAGAAGTTATGCTGTATAAATCATGTTATTGCCAGCACTGTTTCTCTTGGGGCAAAAGAAAACCGCCCCAACGTAAAATATTTGTACCACAAACCATTTGATGATAATTCGTTTTCAATGTACGCAATGTGAACTAACATTCAACGCAGGAAGAAACAAAAGTACGGGCGCCGAAATCAACCTAACTGGTATTCAGTATTACCAACATATGAAAAAGAAAAATAATGCGAGAGACTAAATTTATTAGTGAACATTGTTTTCCTAGAGCAACTATTCAATACGTCTCTTTTAACTACTAACAAATAATTATTTAAATGTTCCGTTCACCTTTACAAGCTGTTATTTATATATGTAGATATGTTGTGATGAGAATGAGTTGGTTTAAATGAGAGAATGGTTGAGTGTTTGAGGAGCCACTGACACGAACATACCATCTTAATCAGCATGTCAGGGCCCATTTCTTGTCTTGATCACCAACTACACACCCTAAATAAAGTTCGTCATACTTCTTTATCAGGTGATTAAGGTCCGCTTTTTGCGATTTCAGAGTTAATTCCCCATAGATATAACAAAACGAATTTGGGTAATTTAAACAGTTATGGCACATTTCTTCTTCCAAATTAATACAAAGCACAAACCTTCACAAACCTAGACCAATAAGCAGACACATCCAAACCTCTTTCGATGCTTTCATATCTGTCAATGCTGGAACGCAAATGGCAAGAAACACAACCCGATTCCATCTGTTCCAGCATGATTTATCATCAAAGTTGCCGTTTCCCAGAGGTGAATTTTCTCAATTCAAGGTTATATAGGAATTCCTTGTTCACATTTCGATGTTCCTAAACGATTACAACAGCAGAATAATTAAATGAAGCTACAAAAAATTACCAAAATGCAGGATTCTCAAGCATTTCCATAGATAAAGAGTGGCGTACCGCATCAAAACTGTTGTCAAATTCGAATCCAGGGTCCAAGTCTTAGCTAAGAACACCATTCACATGCGTTACAAAAATGCTGTTGACGAGTGTAATTAGTACAATAATGACGAATCCCTTACGTGTTTGTTGTTGTTTCATGATTATTTCTTATCTGTTTATACTATTAAAATATCTGTTGACTGTTTTCCTAATATTAATTCAACTAAAATAATGAAGATCCAATAATTTTATTCTTTTGTTTGGTCATCAGCGAATATACCGATGACCGATCCCATCACCACTGTTTATAAACAAAATAAGTTTAAAGATATGTTTGTTCTCTCCAGGACGGTCGACATGATACCCATTTAACGACTCTTTAATTCGTTATTAATGACTTTCCAACAAATCCAAATATGTTCAGAAGAGCAATGAAATTGATAGAGTGTGTTAAAATACCACACCCTGATACATTTACCAGGTTTTTTAGAAGTAGTCTTTTAAAAGGTTTAGTCCTCTTAATATGTGTGTGAATGATTTGATTTTGAGAGCATCTAACTTAGTGTCTTTTGACATTATTGTTTTAAGTTAAGCCAGTTCGTCATATCTACAAAAATAGTAAATATTGTGTTTCAATTGTGTTAAAGTATACCATTTCAACAAAAACGGGCATAATACTGCGAGGTCGAGATACTATATTTCTGCAGTATTCTAACAAACAAAAATAATCTTCAGCAAATGATTTAATTCTTGAGATTCCCTTCAATATATTTTGAGGTATTCATCCCAGTGACCAAGTGAAGGGCTAATGGTTTAAAAATCCTGAAGAGTTTTAAAGGCCGCCGTCATTCTGATTTTCACATTCCTCTGATGCATTATAGTTGCCTCAACAGATTATTATTACTAATTCACACTTCACGAAAACCTTTTGGTCTGCTGTGCCACATTTGCGATCTCTCTCGTCTTGTTGTCCTACCGCCTTTATAATACGGTAGTACATATTTGGGTCGCTTAGAACTTTTCCATAATACTATAAGATCCTCGACCAGCGGCCCTTCGTGTAATGTACACTTTGCCAGGCGCATTCTTCATGCTTGGCAGGCAGCACCACTATCTCATCATCAAATGTCGTATCAATGTATAGAGAATCAATTGTACCAGCTCTTACGATTTCGCTGAATCACCCGATGCAAATGCTACCGCCGGACACACGGCACGGCGTGGCACATCGAGCCGAGGCGAGGCGGCAGCGCGGCGAGAGCGAAAAATACCGAATTGTCGCGCCTGCGTCACCCCCTCCTCTTTTGCCGCCCCCGCCGCCCCCGCCGCCCCCGCCGCCCCCGCCGCCCCCGCCGCCCCGCCGCCCGCCGCCCGCCGCCCCGCCGCCCCGCCGCCCCGCCGCCCCGCCGCCCCGCCGCCCCGCCGCCCCGCCGCCCCGCCGCCCCCGCCGCCCCGCCGCCCCCGCCGCCCCGCCGCCCGCCGCCCGCCGCCGCCCGCCGCCCGCCGCCCGCCGCCCGCCGCCGCCGCCCGCCGCCGCCGCCCCGCCGCCCGCCGCCCGCCGCCCCGCCGCCCGCCGCCCCGCCGCCCGCCGCCGCCCGCCGCCCGCCGCCCCGCCGCCCCGCCCGCCGCCCGCCGCCCGCCGCCCGCCGCCCGCCGCCCCGCGCCCCGCCGCCCGCCGCCCGCCGCCCGCCGCCCGCCGCCGCCGCCCCGCCGCCCGCCGCCCGCCGCCCCGCCGCCCCGCCGCCCGCCGCCCGCCGCCCCGCCGCCCCGCCGCCCCGCCGCCCCGCCGCCCCGCCGCCCAGCAGCCCCCGCCGCCACCATCGCCCAAGCGGCGCCGCCGCCTCCGCTGCCGCCACCCCCGCCGCATCGCCATCCCCCCTGATCGCGCCTCCTCATTACCTCCCCGCCGCCCCTCCCGCCTGCGCCACCCTCTCCACGCCCCCGCCTCCGCCGAGCGGAACTCAGGGCTGATGATCCGCTCGCGTCGCGTCGCGGGTGCAAAAACAGGCTGCGTGGCGGCGGGGCGCGGCGTGCTGCCGCTGCGTCCTTTGTCGCAACGCGCGCGTCAATTACCGCCGCGCCCGGCCCCGCGCGCGCCGCGCCCCGCGTGTTCGCCCGCCGCGCCGCGCTACGCGCAGAAAGCACTTTTCCCTCCGGCTGCGGTTGGTTTGCGCGCGCCCGCCAGATGGCAACGCCCCCCTCCTGCCCCGGCCCGCTGTGCAGAGCGCGCCAGCCCGAGTGCAGGGGGTGGGCGTTCCCGCGCGGTGTGATCGCGCGAGGGCGGACGCTCCCACTCGGCGCTAGGTGCAACTGGAAAGCGACAGGGGAGACCAGGTACACACTTTTAATTATTTATTTATTTTACGTCAAGAAACAGTTAAAAACTGCGTATGACCTGCTATGGGGAAAAGTGAATTGTGTGCATATTTTCAAAACTCTGTAATCCCTACACTAAGTCATATACTACTTAAATTTTGAAAAACGAGAGAGAGCTCCCATGTAATAAAATATATTTTCAAGGATAAAAAGGCAATAAATTTTGGCTCTTATCCATGTCCTTCGGAATAATACTTCCTGCCACGACCACATGGAATCAATAATTTGAATAATTGAATTTCCCACTGAATTCTAGAAGACGTGCACAGAAAATGAAGTTACATTTATATCCAGAAGCAAAACAAGGGGCATCTCAGAATGTGCTCAATGGATCAGGGAAACTGGACGAAAAACCTGATCGAGATGGGGAGATGGACACTGTATACACCTGCGGAAGAAATAGGAAATAATAATTGTTCATTAATAGGGAACGGATTTCGATGATTGTGCGTATTTTTGTCTGTTGCTTCAGGGCAGAGCTAAGTGCAATTTCTTTACTTGTGGGTAGAATTGGATGCTGTGTAGATTAATACGTTAGTGCATATTTTGTGGGTAGAATTGGATGCTGTGTAGATTAATACGTTAGTGCATATTTGGCTGATTTTTCCTGTTGGTGCATATTTGTCTATTTATAGGCGCAAATTTGGTATATTTCATTAATATATAGACTCATCTCTAAAACGTTTCCCCATTTCATAGATCTACTATTTATTTGTGAACCTTCATTGATTAGATTGACCTTGTTACAGTTGACATCTTTTCTTTTCTATAGATTATAAAAAAATGTGCAAATACAGGATATTTCTTGACATTTGTTTAAAACCAGGCAGACAGAAATGAAACAAGACATACGTTGAAGATGAATACATACTACTCTAAGATGAAAATTTACTTTCATTATTTGTTCCACGAAGTAAGGTAGATTGTATTATGTTTGCCCAAAAATGCATAATTTCAATCCAATCATGTTTCTTCTGAATTCTACTACGAAAGAGTTATACTGGAAATGAAATATTGTTTATTTTAATTGGATATTAAAGTGCATATTTCATAATTTTTAGGTCATAAACACATATTTTAAAAACATTTTTAGGGCCTAAAAATTCTTTTCCTGTTAATTAAGGATCGAGGAGGAATCAACCACAAAATATAATACAATATAAATTTAATCTAAAGAATAGCCAGCCGTACACGGGTTTGGGGACTAATTTATTCCATCTTCAGTGCCTCCAAGTACCAATGATTAAACACGTAAGACTTTAATGGGCGCCATATTGTATGTCATGCAGAATATCGTTGTACAGCAGTCTGCTACTGTTGTAATATATTCCGCACGATACGGTGAACGTGATTATTACGTTTTTTGAATTTTGTACTTGTGTATTCTGTTATGTAATTTATATGTTGACAGTGAACTTAAACCTTTACCAAATATTCGTACTCGATGAATCAAATAAACTATAATAAACTGAATATCAAATAAATAATGGATAATCAGTTTTCGTACCCGAGATACTCTCGAATCCCACGATCTCGGATCCCCGCAAGTATGTACAAAATATGATTTGAAAAGAGGTAAAATGTTCGTGTTTTTTGCGGAAAATATGCACAAACGTGTTGTTGATAAATGTTGAACAAAATAAAATTTCTTTCGTGCAATCAACATATTATAACACAATTTTTTATGAAGAAAATATTTAAGAAATAGCCTTGCCGTAAATAGAAACAAGACATTAGAGAGCTCTTGCAATCCATTGTCATAGTACGTAAACATTATCATCAATAGGAAATAACGTATCTTCAGAAAATTGAGTTTTTGCATGTCGTTCAATCGAAAACATACGTTAAAACTAGGAACTAATTGAAACTAAATACCTCTAACATGATCTAAAAGCTTTTATTGAACTTCTGTTTATCTCTGAGTCCATTTTTGCTTTTATAAGCATTACAAGATAGTAAAAAGTACATATAATAGGCTCTTATATGAAATCTGATTGTATCATAGGAATGTGTAATACATGTCTTTACCTCCAAAGAAAACCATAGCTTCCCAAATAGAATTATAATATAACCTCTCTATTTTACTTTTTTTTTTTTATAATTAATTTTTTGTGACAATCAAAGAAGCCTCATTATATACATAACCTCCTAATCCTAAATAATTACGTTAGTTTATTCCTGACATATTTGAATTAACTTGAGAAAAATTAGCCTTTAAGTTCCTGCCATATTATACTGGTACTATGAATATTGTATTTTTCATTACTTCTATGTTTATTGCTCGTTAGAGTTGAATTCGTGTTCAGAAGTGGCGGCGAAAACTACGTAAAGTGTAAGTTTGTCGTAGACGACAAAACAGGGCGTATGTCGGGACACGTCGATCGAAATCCCGTCATTTGATTCCGGTGCATGCTCTGTACAGTTCTCCCCAGAATTGTCGTATTACGTCTTTCAAATAAACGACTTGCAAAAACTCTCGTTTTTTGTGTCTATAACTTTAAAAGGCGAGCCGGAGTCGGCGAAAGCCTGCCAGGCCCTGGCAGCAAAATATTTTATGAACCTTTTTCTCGTAAACAATTTTGTCTACTTTAATATTGTAAAGGGCATAATGTTCGGTTGGATTTATAATAATGGACATAATACGTGAAAAACAACAGAAAACACTTTTAAATGGGCTCCGTAACCACAGCTCATCCCACACGATTCAGAATTTTTAGAATAATTTGTGGTAGCTTTCAACAAATAACCATACCAAGGTTCAAAACTCATTTTTTATCCTGGAGTTTTTCCTTCAATCGCCAGTTTTCGGTCTACTTTCACTTGGCTAATATTCCTAAGAGGCAGTTAGTATAGAGATATTCAGATAGATGTAAAGGCCAACCTTTCCAATTTCCTCACTAAAATAATCCAAATAGTGTAAATTGTAATGGCCAACCTTCTCAAGAACATTGTTAGAATTATTAATACTGTGCTGCGTAAGCTAAGTATTTTACGTAAAATATGTTTAACTAATGGCATAAATTAATACTATGAAATGTTTCTTCACGTATTGTGAGTTTGTTTGCAATTGACGATTGGTAATAGAGGGGGAAAATGCAACGGAAGACGGGGAAGGAGATTACGGGAATGAGTAAGTGTGTTGTTCATCCAAAATTATTCAATGAAAAATCAGATTATTTCAATATACAGCTTACCTTGCTTTACACAATCCCGAAGAGTTTGGTCCACGAAATTCATTGCTTTATTGAAATCAGCGCGAATCAAACTTTTGAAACAAAATCCCTCTACATTGTAGAATTTCAAATTCACAATAGTAAGAAAGGGAAAAGGGTGAAAAGCCAACATCCTAGAGTGATTTGTAAGACTTCACCCGCTTCTAAAGACGTTAAAACATTGTGTTGTCACTTAATTCCAGAACACAGAAACCTGAGACACACATTACTTAGAAGCTGCAAATCAAGGGCGAGAGCGCGTCGTACTATGTTTAACTAATGGTGTAAATTAACACAAAGAAATGTATCTTTACGGATTGTGAATTTGTACCCAAACGGCGATGGTAATAGAGGAAAGAAATGAAACAGTAGAAGGAGATTGCGGGAATGAGTAAAATTTTTGTTCAATCGTGATTCAATTATTGAATAAAAAATCAGTTGATTTCCAAATATAGCTTACCTAGCTTTACACAATTCCAAAGGTTTTGGTAACCGACATTCATTGCTTTTCCAAAGCGGGAATCAAATATTTGTCAAAAAACTCTATATTGTAATTTCAAATTCACAATATAATAAAGGGAAAAGGGTGAAAAACCAACATCCTAGAGAGATTTGTAAGACTTCACGGGCGTCTAAAGACGTTAAAACATTGTGTTGTCACTTCATTGCAGAACACAGAAACGTGAGACGCGTTTTCTTTCGAAGACGCAAATCCAGCGCGATCGCGGCGCGGCGGCGGCGTCTGGCAGCGACATGCGAGGGAGGTCGAGGGCCGGGGGAAGGGCCAGAGGGGACGGCGAGCCGGAGGCCCTTGTCGCCTAATTGAAGCCCCCCTTCGCGGCAGGGCTCATTATAAGTTTTCAAACATTCAGCAGCCGGCGGCGAAGGCGGAGGCGGCGACGAGGACGACGACGACGACTTTTTCCGGGGAACGGATTGTTGTTCTCTCGCCCGCCGCCGCAGACTCCGGCGAGCGGTGATTAGAGCGGGTTCTTAGCTCCCCTATCCGGAGGACGGGGCGGGGCTCGGAGGCGGTGACGGAGCGGGAGGGGCTGCCGTGGCGGGGCCAAGGACTTGCGGGTGGCCAGAGAGGCGAAAGCGGTGGAGAGGGAGGTGGAAACGAAGGAGGCGGGGGCAAAGGTTTTCATTGAGTGATTGATTGTTAGTTTGGTTTGGTTTTTTTTTCGTGTTTCCTGGCGCGTCAACTGCTTCGGTCATTAGTCCCGTTAGTGTAGTGCATTTTTTTTCTCGGGAGATGGCGGTGAGCTTTCCCCGCTGGATGGCGAGATCCGGCGCCGACCTACCGTCGGCTAGTGGGGTTTCCCCCTAACCAGGACTCTCCCACAAGGGGGTCACCGCCCCAGTCGGGACAAGCTTTAAGCTCCCGACCGGCCTCCCGGAATATGTGGTAGTGTAGTGCATGTTAGTGTAAGTGTGTGTGTAAGGGGAGAGGATAGGACAAGGAAGAGGAAGGAAATATAGCGTTCAGTCCGTGGCCCGTTTGTTAGGGTACTACTGCGACATTTTGATCGGTGAAACCACGGAAAACTACCGATAAGAGCAGCCGGCCGCTAGAATTCTCCTCCAGTCAGCGACTGAATTCGACCTAGCTGACAAGCTAGTGTCGAAAATTCCAAAGGTTTTGATGCGGTTGGGACGAAAGCGGTGGTGGGGGCGATGGCGACGGAGAAGTAAGCAGGGGGTTGACGCGACGACAACGGGTGGGGGCGGCGCGGCGGTGGTGGGGCAGAAGTGTCCAAAGTGGCGGGGACGGAGATGTTGAGGGTGACGCTGTCGGAGGCGATGGCGGCTGTGGGTGTGGTCGATGACGTAAGGAGGCTTTGGTGTCATCGCGAAGTGCGGTTGATCCAGCCCTAAAATATCGAAGAGAGTCAAGCACCCAATTACCAAGAGGGTCCGTGTAGGCGCGTATTGTGGACCAATAATTGGATCGGGAGGGGTGGCTCAGGGCATCAACTGATGTCCCTGCAGTGCCTCTGACCGGGAGGTCCTAGGTTCGAGTCCCAATGGGTAGGATTTTCGACACTAGCTTGTGAGCTAGGTCGAATTCAGTTGCTGTCTGGAGGAGAATTCTAGCGGACGACTGCTGTGATCGGTAGTTTTCCGTGGTTTCTCCGATCAACGCCAGGCGAATGCCGTAACAAACGGGCCACGGACCGCGCGCGGTCTTCTTCTTCTTCTTCTTCCTTGTCCTATCCTCACCCCTTACACACACGCACACACCCACCCACACACACACACACTCACACTTACACAACATGCACTACACTTACGGGAGTAATGACCTCAGTAGTTGACACACCAGGAATCAGTAATCAATCAAACAATCAACCAATAGCTGGATCCGAAAACGAAAAAAAGCACCGCGCGGGGCCTCAGCTATAAAGTTGGTGGCTGCGAGCGATTATAGCGTAAACACTACAACATTAGCGGCAACCAACTCATTAACTCACAAAGAAGTGAAATGCTATACTACATTCCAAGGTCACTCTGACCAAAAAGAAGTCTTTTGAGTTTCGATTGCCCACATGCACAAAATTACTTATTTTCGTTGCCGCATTGAACGGAATATTCTGAATGACATTCTCTCAGATAATGTGTCTTGCCAGTAATTAAATCAGTGTGGCTCTTTCTTTTCTTTCTTTCTTTTCTTTTATTTTTTTTCGTTCTCAATTCTCTGCAGAGTAAATGCATCAGGAGCAATCAGCATTTAGTTTCAGCTCGCAGAAACGCAAAGACCCTCACTGAGCCTTTTCACACCAGTGAGAACGCTATTAATGTGAAAATATGGAATAATATCTGAAAAGAAATTACTTTGAAACTTATTTGCAGAATAGGGGATACCGGGGCTGGTTGCTACACAGGTTCCTACATCGGCTATGTAGCATCTACAAACTCTAGCTTTTTGCCTTTCACCCGAACTTTTCCTGAAATAATATGCTAAGAAATATTTTGCTTCTTTCCGTTTTTCTGCTGAAATAAACCAAACTATAGATTTTCGTGTATCAGTTACATTCTCTTATATGCTCAAGTACGTGTGTACGGTTTAATGCTAAACTAAATATAAAGTTAGGAAATGCTGCGGCGAAAAGTGTCGCTTTTTTTACTGAAAAACTCGTATTCTGGCTGATACCGTACAAAAGAAATTCTCTTGCTCCAATTTAAAGTGCATTATTTTCTCTAATAGGAGGTGTAGTCAGAATCCACGTTTTGGGAATCCTTAATACCGAAAAAGACCTTTTTTCAAAACGTCTGTTCGTCTGTGCTCCAGTCTCTGAAAAACACTTGCGCCTTCATTATTTATAGAACTTCTTCCAAAATGACTATTTTCCGATTGATCTCTCTCGACTTGAAGCCCTGCTATTTTGAAGATTTAGGAGATACATCACATTGATCCCCTGAGATATTTTTAAATTTTTTTTAAAAAACGGCGTCAATTTTTTTCTTTCGATTTCTTGTAGGATGGAGTGAAAGACATAGAGGTCGTACGTCCAATTTCCTCTGTTACGTCTGAATTTTCGAAAACATAAACGTTTGACATTTTTTGAACTCCCTCGTGCAACTACTTTATTAAAAACAGTTTGTTTCATAATAAATTTGTTATCTACAATTAGTTATTTTATTATTGTTTGTACAGTTTGAAACTGTTAGTAATTTTTGCGCAACTTTCAGTAAAATAAGGGAATTAAACAATTTAAAAGAAAGATTTTCTCAAAAACAGTAACCATTTTTTCTTTAAATGTTTTGCATGCCTATACGTTAAATGCTCTGAGTAACATGAGGTAAACGCAATTTTGATGGAATATTTTTTTTATTACTTTATTTATTAAGGTCGCATAACTTCTAGGTCATGAGCGACCACTTGTTTTGTACAAAAGATTAACAATATTTGAGAAAACTTGAAGTAATGACAACTATTACAAAATGGTACAGTGCTTATGAAAAATACTTATTTCATCAATATATAATCATAATATACTGGAACAATAAATAGATACTTAATAGTCGGCTTAATAAGTAAGGAAGAGACACTTGCCATAGCCTTCATATACCAGGAATATTTGATGGATATTTTAATTAAGATACAGCTTATTCCAGATACTGTCGCACTGCCAGCTATCTGTTATGTCAAATACTCAGAAACTATTATTTACATTTTTTAATTAGAAGAAGAAATTAAGTTTACATAATACAATAAGTAAATTTACATAACAACCAGGATAACACAAGCTCAAGTTTACATATCAAGTTTACATAAGGTCGTACATGTTTATTTCTTTTAAAAACTTCATTACTTTTATAATTTCAGCATTGTCATTCAGTAAACTTTTAATGTCATTAGGCAGAGCATACCTTCTTCTCAGTTCATTATATTTTTGGCACTGTATAAGAATATGTAGTATAGTTAGTGGGATTATACAGTAGTCACATAGTTTATAATCTTCTTTGGTTATCGGGTATTCGGGTGAATCGTTTTATGGCAGTTCACATGCCAGAATCAGGCAAGGCCATCTAGCAGACTGTTCCCTGCCCTATATATCAGTAAACTATTCTCCAATATCTTTGGTCGTATGTTCCCTTCTATATATCACACTGGCTGCGCTAGTCAAATAGGATGAAAGTGAAATTACGATAAAATTTATTTTAAATAATATTCCACGTAAAAAAATACTACTAATAAAATAAATTAAAACTGACAAGCATAATATAATATTAAATTCAGTTTTAATTTACACAATCGAACAAAACATTTTAATTAAACGATTCTCAAAGATTAATTACGTGCTAATTACATGGTTTGTTAACTTCTCTGCGATTCATCAAGAACCTGAACTATAAATAAATATGTATCGTAATGAATATCTTTATGCAATGAGTTGCAGCCATCAAATGACACAATTATGCAATGGGAGTAGAAAAATAACTACTTTAAATTTTTTATTTTTTTCTCCTTGGCCCGAAGGCGCTCAGCAGTCGCGCACGATACATTGAAGGTACACTGAATTATCTTAGCGTTGTTTAAGAAACATTATTGGCAGATGAATTACATTGAGTTCACGTGGATTAAATCTGCAAAGCCGCATCGGGTACATGATGATCAGGAAGGGGCGAAGAACTGTCGCGGTAGTTTCCACTTTAGTCTGTTGTGGTGAGGATTTTGTTTTCCGGCTTCGAAATACACGGCTAAGGAAGTCTGGGGAATTTTAGGATAGAAGTGAGAGGATAGTAGGGAGAAATAGACGGAGATCGGATAAATGTAGAGTGCATTATGTAACAGAGAGTTAGGTACAAACGTGTGAGCTTTTGTAATGGTTCGGAGGAATTTATTTTGGAAAATCTTCATTTTTTGAATATTTGATTTGCTGCCTGAAGCCTTGATAGGAGAAGTGTAGAATAAGATTGGACGGATCATTGATTGGTACAGGTGAGTAGCAAAATGAAGTCGCAAGGGTGATGACTTTTTTAGTATGGGGTAATTTCTTTTGAATGAAAAAAATCGGACATTGTGGGAATTTTGATATGGTGTTGTTGACGTTTTTATGAGAAGAAATAAAAGAGGTCATCTTCGTCAACATATTATATGTTGACGAAGATGACCTCTTTTATTTCTTCTCAAAAATCGGACATCCGATTCTTTTTTATTTATTTATTTATTTTACATTGACAGACATTACAACGTTCAGCCGTGAAGCTCTTCAGTTGATTGGGCGAGCAATTCTGTATCAGCAAAGCGTGAAGGGGGTAATTTCGTGTTACCTCCCTGGTAATGATTATAACTTCAACCAAAGTTATTGCGAGGAAATTTCGTTAGAGAGTAATGATAGGGTTTGTAAAGGAGATACTATGGGACGGACAGGTAAATGCAAGAAATGTTCTTACCTTATCTAATGTCAGAGAGATATTGAAGGAAAATGTGGAATGGAAGTCTGTTTCTTAGGCGGGAGAGTGGGGGTTGATCGGTTCCTATTTCGTAGGTGACTGCACCTTGCACATGACTTGGATTATTGAATAAATTATGTGCCAGCTTCGTAATAAAGGAAGTAATTGGTTCTGTTGCAAGATTGTTGTGAAGGGTCTTGTTGCTGGCAAACCAGGGGGCGTTTACTGTTATTCATAGCATTTTTTTGGAAGATTTGTAATTTCTTTAATGTGGATGGAGCAGCTGAAATCCAAACAGGGCATGCGTAATATCGGGCGAACAATGGATTTGTAAATGTTTAAAGCGGAATGAATTTTTAAGGAGAGTTACGGTTGAGAACGGGACGCAGAATAGCTAACCTTCTATTGGCTTCGATTACTTCGGACGAGATGTGACTATGCCAATTTAGTCTTGTGTCCATCAGAACCCCGAGATAACTAATATATGAATTCAGAGGAGACCAAGGAATGATAGAAGAGTTCTGAGATAAGGGGCGAGGGAAGACGACATCCGATTCAGTCGCGGCCAGGGGGTAAGTTGCCCCTTTTCTGGGCGCCCCTGGACATACAGTTTGTAAATATTTAAAGCTTTTCGACCATCAGCTCGTTTTTTCGTTTCGCGGCCACTGTGCGTTTCCCGTCGCCCGTCGCCGCTCGTTGACGCGGGGTGGAGGTCGAGAGGGCGTGCGATCGACGCCCTGCGGTTGGCAGAGCTGCCGATCAAAATTTCATCTCCCGCTCGCCACGGCCCCCTGCCAGACGCGCCACGCCCACTGAATTATTCCAGGCCTTGCGACACGCGCGCTGCACCGCCCCCGCGGCCGAAGAAGGAAGCTCAGGGTCACGTGAAGAATAGAATTTGAAAGGCCTGGGAAGTTAACAGACGAATCAATCAAACAGCTGTAGCGTCACGGGCCTTTCGATGGCGAAATGATTTCATGTCGTGTTGACCTACATGCTGTACGCTCGCTTGTCGTCGCCAGGAGGCGAGTAATGTTTGCTACTGGGTGCAGCATCGAGGACGGGGGATACGCAGTAGGAATGCGAGATCGATGTCTATGTTTTTAAAATATCGATCTTTTTATAAAATCATCGATGTACTTAACTTTGATATTTTGAAACCAATGTTTTTTTAAAATCAATATTGTGTTTTCGATGTTTTTAAATGGTTGTTGTTTTTTAAATTAAAAAAAGTGTCATAAAAAATTCTGTAATATTTTTAGATATTCATCAATTGAATATTCTTCACAACAAAGTGACCAAGAATGAAAAATAAATGAAATCGAGTTTTCGTCAATGAAGAAGCCTGCATTATTTTCCAGTTATTGAATCAAATAAAATGTTTGTTAATTATACTGATGATGTTTAGACTTTACTTTGTTCTACAAACCTCAATTAAAAATTAATAAAAATAATGTTTAAATTTAATCATCCCCGCGCGCGTATTTCGTTGTTACTTACCTGATTTTAAAACAACGATGTTTAATACCATCGATGGTTTGGAATCCATGTTTCATTAATAACGAAGTCTTAATTTTGATTTGATGTGGATGTGGCATTCCTTTACGGAGACTATTTCGGACCCAACCAATCACCGTAGATCAAGTCTTCCCATCGAACGGTCTGCCTGGAGGAGAATTCTAGCGGCCGGCTGCTCTGATCGGTAGTTTCCCGTGGTTTCTCCGATCAACACCAGGCGAATGCCGGAGCAGTACCCTACCAAACGGGCCTCGGATCGCGCGCGATCTTTCCTTCCTCTTCCTTGTCCTATCCTCTCCTCTTACACACACACACTAACATGCACTACACTACCACATATTCCGGGAGACCGGTCGGGAGCTTAGAGCTTATCCCGGCTGGGGCGGTGCCCCGCTGGTGGAAGAGTCCTGGTTAGGGGGAAACCCCACTAGCCGACGGTAGGTCGCGCCGGATCTCGCCATCCAGCGGGGGAAGATCACCGCCATTTCCCGAGAAAAAACATGCACTACACTAACGGGACTAATGACCAAAGCAGTTGACGCGCCCGGAAACACGAAGAAAACAAACCAAACCAATCGAACTGTATGTGGAGGGGAAAGTATCGTCCCTTGAGATGACCCACTCGAACACGGAATAAAGATACGTCGGTTGAAAGTAGAGAGTCGTAAAAGTAAAGTGCGTAAGGGAGCACTGCAAATTTTGTTCTTATTGAAGACATTACCTGCACCGCTTTACCTTTGAAATTATTCAATTTGGTTAAAATAAAAATAGGAAAGATTGGGGAAAAAAGAGTCATGTCCGTCAACTCTCAAGAGAAATCCCTTCTCATTATTTACACCAACTGGTCACATCGCCAACAGCTCGCTAGTTGAGCGCAAAGTGAATACGTACAATTTTATGAACTCACCGAGAGAACTTAAGAAGTTAGCTTCTCTCTCGATTGTAATTGTACCGCCTGTTGGAAACTAACCGATACTGATATAAACTTCATCAACGTAAAAATCTTATAAAGTATTGCATCAGAATCCCTTTATGGGGTACTTCGACTATAAATGACTCTCTTAATGAACGCCTTCAATGAGACACCAGCGCCCGCGAATGGGGATTTGATTGAATGGCCGAGGCAAGCGTTGTGATGGGGAAACTATAGTGAGATGTCTTCCTGCTCCATCAGCAACGCATGGAAAATTTCCTCTTTGCGAAGCGACATCTGAGAGTCTGCAGCCTGCCGCGCCTTTCACTCCACAATCACAATTTGAAACATCTACTCCACATGGAGAACTTGGACCCGGAAGTTTACTTACACGTTGCTACTCCACACTGCTCAGTCGATGTCACACACTGTGAAGAAAAATATAGAAGTAGCCGATCCGGTGGCCGAGATCGCTAAGGCAGTAGTGTCGTGGCGATCTCCAGCCGAAGGGCGGTGGGCTCGAATCCCGCCTCGGGCATGGTTGTATTTGTGTTCGTCCTTTCACCCCGTAACATCGCCATATGGTTTCATCTTCATAGTTACCATACCGTTAACACCAATAGTGGTCGGCAATGCCCTAAATGTTGAGGCGAACATTATATATTATATATATATATATATATATATATATATATATATATATATGTACGTATATATATATATATATATATATATATATATATATATATATAATACAATACATAAAATTATATTTGTATAGTACTAATTACAAAATAGTATAATGTGGCTTCAGACATGAGTTTTTCTTATTAACGATAAATGTGACAATCACTAAATTAAAGCGATATTGTATTTTCTGGTTGAACTGAATTGTTGGGACTCAAAATTAATTTTTTACGAATTTTCGTAACAAAGTGTTTTTAAATTAAGTTGACCTATTTTAACAATTGCGAATCATAATTAGAATAACAATAAGCAATAACAACTATAACATCAAATCAAATCATCAACTATAACAATATAATTGAATGACAATTTGTACCTTATGTATATTATAACAATATAGCCTTTCGTTTCTTAAGCTAAATATATTTCAAGTTTTGAACCTACTATTTTGTTTCAAAATAAATACCTATTTTTTAATATTTTTATTAATATAAGATTCTGATTATATGAATTGAAGAAATTAGTTGTTCTTATTTGCAGGGAATGATAGTCATTTTTATTTTAATTAAAATATATAAATATATTCAATATTTTTCATTCATTATTTTTTAAATGGTCCCCAAATTCTGTAAGTGAGGCGGGGGATTTACTTTTTTGGTGTACATTTTAAAAATTGTTGTAGTTACGTTAGTATTAAAATAGGGACAAATGTCTTCTGTAAAGGAATACCGGTACAGGTTTACTATTTGCCTGAGGTTACATGTTGAAGTATGTAATATACTAAATATGTAAAAATAAACTATATTATCTAACTAGTAATAAAAGCTTAATGCACAAGTACTTGAACTGCCAGAATTATATTTTAAAACAATCAATAACTTTTAAAAAAATATGGTCTGGTACATTTTATAATAATAATAATAATAATAATAATAGATAATAATAATAATAATAATAATAATAATAATAATAATAATAATAATAATCCTACATGAATCCCTAGCTGAACTGCAACTGAAGAAGGGGTTATACATCCAGATGCAAAAGATTGTCATACTGGACACATGTAACATCCTGAGGAAGTTTCTGAACATTGATGGTTGATCCAGTGCTGATTATGACAGTTGGAACGTGTATCTCTTGTTCATGGTAACCGAGATGCACGAGTGGAAACAAGTTAAATTGTGATGATGATAATAATAATAATAATAATAATAATAATGGAAATAGTAATAACATGAGTAATGGCAGCAGTAACATAAACAACGACTTGCCCGCACCCCTCCATTCCGCGGAAGGCCAGCGGAGCTTCGTGCCTCCGCCGGTGGAGGCTCTTATCCAGCATCTAATAAACTGCGCCCGCGGCTCCTGCGCGGCGGAATTTCCCAAGTCGTTAGCGTTGTCTGTCGCAGCCATCTGCCTCCGCCCGCCAGCCCCGCCGGCTTTTTCTGCTCCCCGAACCGATTCCTCCGCCGCCACCGCGCAAAAACGGTAATGGCATAATGCATGATGGCACATGGAAAATAATTGAGAAGCCCTTTCTTGTCGTAATTTGATCGCCAGAGTTGCTGTTTTGCTTAACGCAGGCAGAGATATGCGTGGAAGGAATGAGGAACGAAATGTGATTTTTTTAAGAATTAAATTTTATCAAATAGAGGAATAAAAATAATAGAAAACGTACAGAGCACAATAGTTTATTCACATCTTAAGCCGTTAGCAGATGTATTATTAAGTAATCTGTTTATAAGCAAAAACACGCCCTTGAAGTTATTAAATATTTTTCGAAATTATTTTTGTTGTTTTATTGGGGTCATGCATGCCACTTCCATTAAGTCACGGAAAGTGGTCAATGTAAATGCGTACACGCAATAAAATTTTAGATAGTCAACAATTACATATTTTATATTCATTCATGCCTTGTTAAATTGCATTGATATCATGTAGTGCTCGTAATTTGCAAAATATTTCATGTTTCAATAGTTATTGTAATATTATCCATGTATCCTCAGTTTCTTTCCGTTTCCTAAGGGTATTTATTTTGTAATTCCTAAAATGTGGTTGAAACTCTAGCGCGCTGTGTTGGTTTAGCCGAACAAAAGATATCTTAGATGTATTCAGAGAATTAAATGTCACACTGATGCATTCATGTTAAAATCAAAGACCATTCAGAAAAGCGATATTTCGCTGAAAATATAGGATTCTCAGAAATGAATCCAATTGCAAAATGAGTCCATTGCAAAACTCTGTGAAACAAACTTCACATATCACAAATGGAGACAAAAATTAAAAATGTATGCATTTCCGTCCCTGACCTGTAATTTGACATCACAATCATAATATTATGAAGACATGAGGTATAAAGGCATAGAGACAAATAAGATAAATAACGAAAAAATTTGCTCGGAGTCATCGGTTAATAGATTTAGTAGAGAATCGTGAATTGCTATGATTTGGCAATTGTTTTATTTAGTCACCTCACTTCATATTTCGGCGTTTCATGATTTCGTATTGCAGAAATTCTTTCAATCGTGTTGTCACATTAATATCCGCTGAAACAAAAAAGGAGAAAAAGAACAGGAAGGAGGTGAAGAGGAAGAATTGGGAGCAGGAGGAGAAGAAAAATGACAAGAAAAAGAAGAGAAGCTGAACTAGTACCATTACAACAGAATATACTTTTTAACATAGTTTGTAACGGATTCGTAATATTATAATACGCTTAAACTTGCAAAAGGGTTTCCAACGGTAAAGACGTTTGCATCACAGCGATTGAAACCAGATGCTTACCATATTGAATCCAGATACAAGAATATCAAAAACTTACGTAAAACAAGTACTGACAATTCTTAACCACTAATCAACCGATTGATTTGGCTTACTAACGTTCCCGACATTTCAAAAAGAAAGTTAAACATTTGCAATTTTTTAAAATTTAATGAATATGTAATTTAGCGAACATTGATTTAGTCATGTAAAAATAAGAAAATGTTTGCAGTTTGAGAAAACTTGTTTAGGTAATTTTTAAAAGTTGCCGTTAATTCACTCATAATTACGCGAGAACTATTTTATTTTAAAAGATTACATGATATTATTTAAAGATCTTTTAAACCGAAAAAAATTTTTGCAATTTTTTAAATCGTCATTTTTTATCTATGGTTTCTTAGATATTTCAAATCTTACAACTTTAAAATATGAAATAAATTAATTAATTTTATATACTGTATATAATGAATGTATTTTTAAAAAAAAAATTTTTCACAAATTACATTGTGGAAATTGTAATTTTTTAATTAATTCATGTTCCTGAAAAATTGAACAATGTATACGTTTTGTAAAAAATTCGAAAATTCAGTGAATTCAAAGAAAATTGGACCTACTCCGTATTGCTAACCAAACTTTGCTCCTTGAATAATTCTCCAGATCATTGTCTGTTACAAATGGTATTAGGATAGAGTTTCCAAATTATTTAAGACAATGAAAACAATAAAATTTACTTATTGGGTTTCGTGGGCTTTTGCGACCACTTCTTCGAATTTAAAACTGTTCCAAGTGATGTTTTCCCAAACTTTACGTCACACTTGTCGATGCTGAGTGAACTGAATAAACTTGGCGGCCGAAAGGCGCACGTACGATCACTGCGACAACATCCAAGTCGTCTAATGATTTTCCTACAATAATGAAGCATCCTCATATACGAACAAATAAACAGACCGTGGTTTACGTTAGTATATATTAATGACTGGACGACTGTCTCGATTATTCAATGACTGGAAACTGATATAAAATATAAAAAATGTTGAAATACTTAGGCTCATGTATCTCGTTTAGTGTTACTCCCAGTGTACTCGTATATTCTAAGAAGAATATCAAAGTTACTGAAAAAGGAACTAGGAAAACATCTATTTTACACGACCTATTGTTTGTGTACAAATGTTTGGAAAACTGTTTATTCGTATGTTAGTGTTTTGTACAATCTGAAAAGATAAAAGACTCCAACTTAAATATTATAGTCTGGATAACAAATGAAAATGAAATGTAAAAGTGTCTTACCTTACTGTAAGAGATTATATTCATAAGACTTATAATATTTTTGTTCTAAATTTTAAAAATTGGGGAAACCAATATTAAAAAAAAAATAATATTTAAAGATTTTTTAGTGATACTGCACATTTTTCAAATTAATTAGTAAATAATCAAGAACTCTATACAGGGTACGATTTTACTCAGTTTTGTTACAGGAAATTGTGAAGTAAAAAAAAAAAAAAAAAATTTCCAGGAAAATTAGTCAACATTCCCACGTCCTAGAAGTCTAAATCAGTACTTTGGCAAAGTACACTTCATGACGAGACTTCCATCACAAACGATGAGTTAAACCGACGAGTTGCGTCTGTTTAGGAAAAGAAGGGTCTGATTGCTGTTAGACCATAAGCGAATAGTGAGTGGCCGGCTTAATAAATAAGGTCTAACGGCGAATCTGCGCAGTTGCCTGGCAGCGCCGTAAGAAGTGCAAGACCGCCGCGCCGTCTATGACTATCAACGTCGCACTTCCCTTTTCAACTTCCGACAGGGCCGACAAGCAGCGCGCGCCACGGCTGCCTGCTTTGTACGCCACGGCTGCCTGCTTTGTACTTGCTGCGCGCGCCGCCGCCGCCGCCGCCGCCGCCGCGAACAAAGAACAGCAAATGCTGCCGCGACATGTAACATTCTACTACTCGAGTGGCGGGAAATATCGCCGGAGATTTATGGGAAGCGGAGTTTTTTTTTGGCAGCGCCAGTCGCGGGCCGAAACGGCGCAACCTGTTCAAGAGCCCCAACGACGAGACGCCGCTGCCTCGCGTGTGATGTGCGCGTTGCCAGAGATATACGATGGGGTAGCGTCGCGGAGTGAGACGGTGATGGGACGAGGCGACCAACGGAAGCTGTAGGTACGTTGATTGATTTATTGTGTTTCCGGGCACGTCAACTGCTTTCGTGTGATTCTCGGATAAGCGCGGTGATCTTTCCCGCTGGATGGCGAATTTCCCTAATTAAACACTGATCAAATTCGATTACATTTAAAGACGTCAAGCTCTTCTCCTGTATTTTCCTCCTCTTTACGCTATCGCTGAAAGCCCTAACATATCATCCTGTCTAATCAAATGCCTCAAAACAAGTATATTACATACTAGATAATAAGACTTTCATGCATTTTCACACTGTAATGTATAATATTTTCGTGCTACATTTGTGTTCATCTTGTTCACTTGCCTGCTTTCTGTTCCTGTTTTTTTTTCTCTGTTACAGATTATCTTGTAGACCTCAGCCAACTGCCAATAGCCAACCTACGAAAACTACATTTATGTACATGAATAATGTTATATTTATACTATCTTTCCCCTCTCCCCACTTTCCCCAGTTTTCCTAATTCATTCTAACTCCCTCTATTCTTCATCCTGCCTTTTCACTTTTCCTTTAGTCTTCGTATTTTCTTCTCTTGAGTTACGGCCCTAAGCCGCCATCCTGATTGAGGTTTTCCTGGGTTTACTCAATCGCTTAAGGCGTATGCCGGATGGCCCTAGTCTTGCATCCCAGAAATAAATGTAAAATTTTCCCTCCTTCTTTAAATTTGTTCACAGTTGAGGCATTCGGGATATAGGAGAATTTCTGGCATTTTTGGAAGGTAATATTATTGATTTACCACGCCCCTCTTGTAAATAGAATCATGGATTTTTTTAATGCCATGTTAGCTTTAGAATTATGAAAATTGTCTATGAAAATACATTCACACCTGGTTTCATTAGTTATGCGTAGCACATCACCGTTAGCTACTACGATCATTGCAATTTCGTAAGTAACGTAAAATGTCAGTTATCACTATTTCCGCCCGAATGCCTGAATTGTAATTATGTAAATGTAAATATTTAACTGGTTAGGCGGAAGAGCAGGCCTTACGGCCTGAGCCTCGCCAGAAATAAAGACATTATTATTATTATTATTATTATTATTATTATTATTATTATTATTAGATCCGGCGCCGACCTACCGTCAGCTAGTGGGTTTTCCCCTAACCAGGACTCTCCCACCAGCGGGCACCGCCACAGCCGGACAAGCTCTAAGCTCCCGACCGGTCTCCCGGAATATGTGGTAGTGTAGTATATGTTAGTGTAAGTGTGTGTGTGTGTGTAAGGGAGAAGATAGGACAGGGAAGAGGAAGGACAGATCGCGCACGGTCCGTGGCCCGTTTGTTAGGGTACTTCTCCGGCATTCGCCTGGTGTTGATCGGAGAAACCACGAAAACTACCGATCAGAGCAGCCGGCCGCTAGAATTCTCCTCCAGACAGCGATTGAATTCGATCTAGCTGAAAAGCTAGTGTCGAAAATCCTGCCGCCGTGGGAGAGGGAACCTAGGACCTCCCGGTCAGAGGCGCTGCAGTGACATCAGTTGACGCACTGAGCTACCACTCCCGGTAGATATACGATGGGGTAGCGTCGCGGAGTGAGACGGTGATGGGACGAGGCGACCAACGGAAGCTGTAGGTACGTTGATTGATTTATTGTGTTTCCGGTGCATCAACTGCTAAGGTCATTTGTCCGTAAGAGGAGTGCATGCGTTTTTTAAACAAGATACCAGGAGAGTACCTCAATGTTTCAACTGATGTCACTGCATTGCCTCTGATTGCCTCTGACGGTGGCAGGATTTTCGACACTAGCTTTTCAGCTTGGTCGAATTCAGTCACTGTCTGGAAGAGAATTTAGTGGCCGACTGCTATGATCGGTAGTCTTCCGTGTTTTTTCCATCAACAGCAGGTGAATGCCGGAGCAGCACACTAACAAACGAGCCACGAACCGCGTGCGATCTTTCCTTCCCTTTCCTTTCCTATCCTCTCCCTTACACACACACCTTACACTAACATGCACTACACTACCACATATCCCGGGAGACCGGTCGGGAGCTTAAAGGTTGTGCCGGCTGGTGCCCGTTGGTGGGAGTGTCCTGGTTAATCCCGCAGCTGACGGTAGGTCGGCGCCGGATCTCGCCATCCAGCGGGGGCGGAGATCACCACTATCTCCCGAGGAAAAACATGCTCTACACGTATGGGACTAATGACCTAAGCTGTTGACGCGCCCGTTATCACCAACCAACTTAAACATGATGTAGCAGTGATCTTCCTTCGCAAATTGGCGAGTTCCATCGCCGACCACCTGGCGGCTTGCGGGGTTTCTTTTCAACCAGCTATATCCCACCAGCAGGGCACCGCCACTGCCGGGACAAGCTCTAAGCCCTCGACAGACTTCCCAGTATGTATGTCGTGTACTGCTATATTAGTGTGTGTGTGTGTGTGTGTGTGTGTGTGTGTGTGTGTGTGTAACGGGTGAGGATAGGACAAGGAAGAGGAAGGAAATTTCACGCTCGGTCCGTGGCCCGTTTGTTAGCGTACTGCCCCGGCATTCACCTGGTGTTCATTGCAGACATCACGAAAAACTCCTGATCATAGCAACCGGCCGCTAGAAGTATGTTCCAGACAGGGCAGCGGCTGAATTCGGCCTAGCTATGTAGGTAGAGTCGAAAATCCTGCCACGGACGGGACTCAAATCCTGAAGCTGCAGGTGGGAGTGAGTAGACATGCCACTTTTATAGAAATGCTTATATGCCTATTGAAACCTTTATTAGGAAATCACTCGAAAGAAACATTTCATAATTTTTGTGATAACAAAAGAATATCCGTTTGTAGTGTCTCAAAAATTAATACTAAAAATATCTACTTCACCAATAGGATCTAAAAAGTATTTTAAAACCCTCAAAGTTCCTGTTCGATATAAATGAAGCCATTCCCAATAAAATCAGATTGTAGCGTCACGTTGGGGGCCGTCGGTGGGAGGAGGAGCGATACATCCTATCGCATACCTGCTGGCATGAATAGCTTGGCGCCCCGGCGTTGGGATACATTTAGACAAGGGGACGCCAGCTTGACCGGGAAGGTCACGTGGTAGACGCGAGCCTCTCCAACACCTAGGACGGTCACGTGACGGCTGCACTCTGGTATAAAATCGAGCCGACGAGCTCAGACGGTGGGTTTTAATTCTGTAAACCTCGCGCGATGCGCAAACTTTACGCCCAGGCTGGAGCGTGTTGTGCCTATTGCACGGGTGACGAGGTCACGGTAGTGGCGCGGGATAGCGTCAGAGAGGCGGGGCCTCCTAGCTATGTGGGTACCCACAGGGAAATACAAATGTGTAGTTTCGGAGCAGAAGTTGGTTATTGTACATACATGTAAATCAACTTCTACATTCTTGTAAATGTCTGTGTTTTTCTCCATGACGCCACAAGATGCATTTCTAGGAAAAATATGTGATAGTAGCTCAAATCTAATTTAAAATTCTGATAGACTCTGACTCTGTATCATAAAACTCACAATTAATGCGTTCATTATTCATACTCTAAAAATGTACCAGCCACAAGTCGAATAATAAAAGATAAATTTCTAAGTATGAAATGATTGAGTGATCAGGACTCGAACTCTAGACCCTCCCGTCCAGAATCACTGCAGCCAATGGCAATGCAGTCTAAGAGCTGATCTCAGCCGGGGAGTGCGCGTGAGCCAAATGTCGAAGGAGGCGGGGCTTTGTGAGGTGCCTGCGTACGTGAGGTGCGGTAGTGAGAGTCATGCGGTGAAGAGAGAGAGGTCAAGAAGATTTTTATGTAATTACATATTTTTTATCTTTCTACTAATTGTTCTCAAAATTGTAACCTTGGCGAGTCTTCGTTCTCCTAACACAATATCCAATTTTTTTGTTACATATTTTTACATATTTAGTACTATATTACATGATTTACATATTTTGCAATTTTCACGTAACGTTTTTATTCTATGTATCTTCTTGAATTTTATTTCGTATTTTTTATAAGAAAAGTATTTTTTTAATTAGTATTTTCCCTTCTTTATGGGTAAAATCTACGAGTAGAAAGTATCATTGTCTTCACGTTTCATGACCATTAACCTTCATTTCCGACAAACTTTGGCGATCGTCGACACTTCGATAAGAACGTTGTACGCTGTAGTTATTGTTTGCTGGTCGTATATATCATGATGGCTTTTATTGTATCAAGTCTGGCTAAAGGCATATAACCTTGCTTATATGCACCTTGGTCTGGCTTCTATATTACGGTCGTGGGTAACAATGAATCTTTTACTATTGACGGGAAAGTTGAATGGTGCAAAGAGTGCATCAACGTGTGCTCTCACAATTATTTTTAAAAACTTTGGATTATTTTTAAATTTTGTTTAGGAATTTTTTTAAATGTTAATTCGTATTATGTAAACGTGTTTTATAATTTTAATATTTAATAGCAGTATTTTAATATTTTATATTTTATCCCATTTTACATATTTATTACATATTCTTACTATTTTCATTACATATTTATGTAAATATTTTGACTTTAGTACTATATATTTCTCCTATCTCTAGTGATGGTGGAAATTAAGGAGCATAAACGCGATGAAGTGTGTGTGCCGACTAGAGGGGTGGGGTGGAGACATGGCGATGGCGGAGGTAGTACGGAAAGAAAGTGATTGCAGACAGAATAGACAAGTGCAACGCCGCCAGACAGGCGATGACAGCGGGGACGGCGCAGGCGGCAAATACAACACAGTTCGTGACGACGTTTCTCAATGCCGAACGCTCCAAACTTCATTTTTCCCCCTGTCCTGAGTTGTTTACAAAATACGACACGTGATTACATAAAACATAAAACCTTTCCAACAAAATAAAGCAGCGAATAAAAAATATAACAGATATTTCCACCATCGAATGCACATCAAGTAAGCAAATTCAACAACCACATTTAAATTAATAATGATAACATACATTTTTATTGAACGTTAGATTTAACGAAAAAATTACAACAGGCCATGTTCTAGGGGGAAAATCCAATTTAAAAAATGTTAAATGAGCTCTCAACCATTTCTGTAGATGGACTGGTGTATTCTAAACGATAAGTACTCAGTCCTTTATATTCTGAATATTTTGAGCATCATACGAATTTCAGTGATCTACGAGTACATACACTGGCAAAATGTATTGGGCTTGGCAGGTTGACCATAGAGTCGTGCAGAAAAACACTCAGTTCCAGTCGTTCTCTGCGACGAGGTCAGCGCACCGAGACCGTTCAATCCGACAATGGTAGTTCTGGTACTGCCATCATCCAGATACCAAAACAAGGCCTGTTATCGGAGTGTGTACTCCACATTGGCCTGGTTAGTCGAGCACAGCTACATCTAACACTGGTTTATTAGCCGAATAAATTACAAAAAATTATGAATTATTAAAAACATATATACATGAAGTATATAAATACTTAATGTATCCTTCGAGGATTAAATTAATTCCTCCTATCCTTAGAGATTTTTTAGAGTAATCTTGCGGCAAAAGTCACGATTCTACTAATCTTACACGCATTATTTGTTCACCTGTCAATGGAGAAGATAACCGAACTACGTGCTAAAACTGGTGAGGCATAATCTACGACGAAAACTGAATTAAAATACGATCGCACAAGGTCCACAGCAAATCTGTGCACGTTTGTGCAATTGAAACTGTGCGAGCCCGAGGCGGTGACAATATTTTAAACGATCAATTACAACGATGATTCGCTACTAATGTGTTGCTTCCCGTCTAATTAATTACGCCGCTCAACAAAAAATAACTGTTTTCACTTTCCCAGGATTTACAGTAATTCGGGTACGCTGAATTCAGAAATATCATTAGATATTTCATTGAATTGGCTCTAGTTTTTGTGTTACGAACGTTGTACAGAATGATGCAATCACAATACTCACAGCATTTAACGCAAATATTTTTCTTTATATAAAAGATGTCGCTTGATCTGGGCTGTCCGGATGACGCCGCGTCGAAGGCTGGGGTGCCGACGTTTCGACCGACATACCGCGGTCCTCTTCAGGGCTGTACTGCTAAGAGGACCACGATATGTCGGTCGAAACGTCGGCACCTCAGCCTTCGACTCGGCGTCACCCGGACAGCTCAGATCATGACTCTGGCCGCGGAAGCCTACGATATAATGTTGTCGCTTATCATCCCGAGAGATGACGGCGTTGCATCCCGTTGGATAGTGAGTTACGACGCCGATCTACACATGTCTTTGAGAGATATTTCTCCCTCCAAGTACCTTCCTCATCAGGGCATGGCTCCAGCCTGCAAACCCGAAGCTACCGGCATGTGTGGTAGTGTAGTGCTTGTAAATGTTAGTGTGCGTAAGTAAGGGTTGAGGATATGACAAGAAAGAGGCAGAAAAGATCGCATGCGGTCTGTTGCCCTTGTGTTAGGGTACTGCTCCGGCATTCGCCTGATGTTGATCCGAGAAGATCAGCAGGCGGCGTTAGCCGAATTCGTCTACTACGCTCCGTGAAGTCACAAAGGTTAAGCGACTTCGAGACTCGCGGGTTTGTGGTTGGGTGACCGGCCAGGAACCCCGGGATCTAAGGGCGTCGAGACCCTGGCCAAAGGGATAAAAGGCACTGACTGACTGCGACGTGACGAGACTTGACAAATATAGTAATTAACGGAGGATTACTCCAGAAATAAAAGCACATTAATGAAGGATTACTCCCCAGTGCAAAGCGCTCAACGCCCCTTAAGGGGCCTGGAGACGCGTTGCGTCAAGGTGTAGACGCAACAAATAAATCTCGTAAAACCTCGTAAAATGTAAAAAAAAAAATCTCGTAAAACTACCGATCAGAGAGTATTCGTCCGCCAGAGCTCTACTCCAGACCTCCAGATACTTCCTGCGACTGAATTCGATCTATACAGCTAGTGTCGAAAATCCCCCACGGTCCGAAGTCGAATCCTAGAACCTCCCAGTCAGTGCCGCTGCAGTGACAGCGACAATGCTGTGAGCTAAACACAGGCAGTTTGAGCGATAGGGAGAATCGGGAATTTGTGAGTGGAGTTCTCTAAAAGGAACTGAAAATTCTGGAAAATCTGAGATTTGAGGACTTGAATGGCCCTTAGAGGACTATCGCAGGCCGTGGCGAATCCTGAACATTATTTTAAGTATACAGCACTTTATCGAAGCTACTTCTACCGTTGTATTTTATTTTGAGCTTTTATGATATCATAGTACTACGAAATTCTGCCCTTAATAATTGTTCTACAAGACAATTACAATTCACAAACTTCTGGATCGTTAGCACACTCCGTTTTCACAAATGTTGGAGAGAAGCGTAACTTACAAACGACCACAGAAGGACTGTTTACCGCAATATTTTGCTGTGCCTACTGATAGTCCAAACGCACATCCTACCCTCTCCCCGCCCTTGAAACACGATGAGCTCTAGGCTATCGCAGCTGGCATGCGGTGCCTTCTCATGCGCTAGCAAATTCTTCAGACAGCATTAACAACTATTTGAAACTTCTCATTCTAGCGCACTTTATAGCGCGAACGAATGCGGAAGACTGACGGGCTCTCGGTAGCAAAACTGACTTACTGTTTCGCATCTGTTTTAAAGCTTTCAAAATTACAATATGTTTTTAGAGGATTACCAAATTTATGAACTATTTCTTACACACTTGGAATTACTAGGTATACGCGGTGTATCGGAGAATTCGCCACTGGCCGCAGGATGGACTGTTGACGCTGGGAGCGTGCGGGCGGTGGTCGCAGCGGGAAGGGGGGCAGGGCGTGCGGGCCTCCTGCGCCGGATTCCTACCCCGCCGCCGCCGCCGCCGCCAACACCGCCGCCTTCGCCGCCACCACCACTGCCGCCACCGCCGCCTCTGCCGCCGCCGCCGCCCCCCCCGCCCCCCCCGCCCCGCCCCGCCACCGCCACCGCCACCGCCACCGCCACCGCCACCGCCACCGCCACCGCCCCCTCCACCGCCGCCGCCGCCGCCGCCGATATGGGCCGCTCGCCCGAATCTGAATTCAATGGGGCATTCCTCGCGCGCGCCCAAAAAGCGACGCGAGCGCTGCGCAAAAAGCTGCGTCAACATCTGGAGGAGATCGCATTCCGCTGCAGCTGGGCCCTGCGACCGCAGCGGGTGTGGAGGCGCGCGCAGGAAACGGAGGCTGAGCGGCGGCGCGATTCGAGAAGCGTTTGTGCAGCCTAGAGCGATCTAGCACTATCGATCTTCTGCGCATGTGGAGATGAGGTTTGCACCATTTTTCTACATCTGCGCTTGCGTACATTAAGCTTTATTGACCGGGAGCGGTAGCTCAGTGCATCAACTAATGTCACTGCAGCGCCTCTGACGGAGAGGCCCGAGGTTCCCACTCCCCACGGCGGCAGGTTTTCGACACACTTTTCAGCTAGGTCGAATTCAGTCGCTGTCTGGAGGAGAATTCTACTGGCAGCTCTGATCGGTAGTTTTCCGTGGTTTCTCCGATCAACACCAGGCGAATGCCCGAGCAATAACCAAACCCCAACGGGCCACAGACCGCGCACGATCTGTCCTTCCTCCTCCTTGTCCTATCATCTCCCTTACACACACACACACTTACACTGACATGCACTACACTACCACATATTCCGGGAGGCCGGTCGGGAGCTTAGAGCTTGGCCCGGCTGGGGCGGTGCCCGCTGGTGGGTGCGTCCTGGTTAGGGGAAACCCCACTAAACTGCTGGCCAGCTAAAAGCCGAACTAACGGGACAACTTTTAAAAATGTCACTGTCGGATGACAACATACATTTATACTCGATTTAGGTAGTTTCGTTTCGTTTTATGTTGGCAAAAGTTGTTGCCAACCGTCACACAAATACCCAGTATATATTACCTTCAAGCGGTAGGGACATTTTTAAAATTTAAGTTTGCAATGAAACAATGACTACTTCGTAGATTCCACCAACATTCAAAGCCATCCAAGTGAAGTTGTGTTAGTTTACGAGTGTTGCTAAAGATTTGCATTTTGCGTTTTGGTGCCTTCGTTCTTTGCGTTATATCGTTCAATTTATTTATTTAGTAGTACTAGGCGTTTTTGAGTTTTATTTATTATTTTCCAATTGTTTTCTTTAGTAATAATAATAAAGTTAATTGAAATAGTTATAGTAGTTCAGTATTTGTTGTTGTTAAGTGTCCCTTTAGTATTTCTTGTTTTAAATTAATTATATTATATTTATTATTATTTTTCTGAATTCATTTCCTTATAACTGAAAATAATGGATAGCCCAACAACATCTGGGTCTATACTTAATATTGAACCTTTGGAGATAACACGTATTCAAAGACTGTCTCTGGTAACACTGGATAAGTTATTGAAGACTTACTTATACTAATGATGATTTTCATTATTTTTTTTTTTTTTTAACTTACTTTTAAAAGCTAATGAATAATTGAACTGATAAATTAAATGGATGCATTGATATTGACATAACTGGACTGTTAGGAACAATTCATTAGATCACTTAAAAACTACCATGTATATCACGTTAATTGACTTCAATAATTGTGGTATTTATTTGCGTTCAACTAACTCATTACTACACCTTTAAAACGTGAAGGAACTGTTGACACACATCTCAAAAGCATTAATAACATAGAAGTATGACCGCAGATAACTTTTGAGTTTGTATTTTTCATTTGCACTTGACACTTTTAACACTTCTTAAGCTCGCAATAGTTGATAATGATAATTTTAATTAACTTAATAATTATTCACAGAGTTAATATTCGTTTATAGATGAACAACTCTTTTTAATTCTACCGAAAAACGAAACATGTATTATTGAACAGTGGACAAGACTCGAGACCGCGCGAGGATTGTGAATGACAACAAACGAAACAAAAGCGAGAGACTTGATCAGAGTTATAGTTTCCTAAGTTGGCTATTCCGACAGGAAATCTTTCAAGCTCCCATATTGCGAATTTAGTGCGGCCTGATACACGGCCTGGAGTTTAGCCGACGGTAGGTCGGCGCCGGATCTCATCATCCAGCGGGGGAAGATCACCGCCATCTCCCGAGAAAAGAAACAGTACTACACTAACGGGACTAATGACCAGAGCTGTTGGCGCGCCCGGAAACACGAAAAAACCAAGCCAATCTAGCATGTAGATAATGCGGAACAGGCGTCTTAAGGGGTTGCGACTTCCTTTCCACAAGTCTCCCGAGCCAATGGCCGTCAGGCTGGAAAGCGTGACATGACCATAATCTCTCGAGGCTGTAGTGTAGGAGTTACTTTAATCGTCCTTATCGCAGTCCTTCGCTAACTCATCCAGGAGAGCCTCACATGGTTTAGGTTGAAATCAACGTGATATGATGATGTGAGATGTTTTAAAAAAATATTTAATTGTTGTCGTCTTCCTTACAACATCAAACTCCTTATAGCGCTTTTGTATGATTTCCCATGAAATGTGTATCATTTGCGACAATGTGATGAGTCAGTCAGAATAAAGAGTTGATTCGTTTTCTTTCAATGGCAATCAGCAAATAAATCTAGCAATTTGATCTGAAAATATGTATCATTTAAGAAATATCTAAAAAGCTTTAAAAAATTTTTGAAAATCGTAGAGGAAATAAGCAAATTTCTTTTCTTAGGAATTTCAAAACACGCGTTTATTTCTCATTTGGAATGGGAGTTTCATTTGAAATAGAATGTCCATTAAAAAATTGTGCTGTATATTTTGTATGGTAATGTAGTGTGTACTTTACTTTCTATTTCCCCCAAGGACTTCTTGCCTTCCCCCATCTTTCTTGTACAAGGGTATCATTGCTTTGCTTGAAAATTACATAGAACACAGCAGGAATTTGTTTCATCCTGCCTCACGAGTCGTTTGGCAGATCAATAACTTCCACATCACGAAGACACCTTGCTGAGCACTTAATTGCGAGCATTTCATTTTTAATGCATGGCACCTTACGATCCCTCTGATCTGAAGGCGCGACATTACGTGTACAAACGCCTTCGCCGCACGTTCCCACGTGCGAACGGAGACTTATCATTCGCTCGCCTCGGAATAACGCGCCTAACTCGCCTCCTTTGGGCGCCAAAGGGGGAGGGTCTTGCACGCCCCTGTCATTGCACTGTGTCGTTAGTGACGCTCTTTATCGCTCATAAAGCACCCACTTCATTCGGAGGTGTGCATTACCTGAACGCACGCCGCAAAAAAAAAAAAAAAAAAAAAATCCCCGGCGACAGGCTGCCGCCCGCTTTTCATTTAGTAATCAGCGCGTCGATTTTTACCGCCCTCTCCCACGTGGAAGGGAAGCGCCATCAACTGCGTTGCCGCGAGCGTGGTAATTGCTTCGGGGCGTCTCTATTTCGTATCGACAAGGCGTCACGGATGCGGACTGCGTTATAGAGAATCACAATGAAAATTCGGGTTGTGTTTGTCGTACCTTCCGCTTCAGATTTTTTATGAGGAAAAATAATTTATTTCAGAAGAGAATCAATCTAAGGGAATCCTCGAGATAATTTATTTAAACGATTTTAACACTACCAATGTCACTAATGAAATTTTAATTTAGACCTGATTCTTGTCCCACGTGTATATTTCAGTGTACATGATCGGTAACATTTTAATAAATATCTACAAAGAATACATAAATCCTAAGTTGTTATCGAGAATTCTGTTAAACGAACACAATCACCATTGTCCCGCTCCTACAAATTAAGGCGACTTGTGCTGTTGATTAGTTGATTAGTTGACATTAGTAATAGGTCTCACTACGAGAAATAGTTTTACACTAATCTACTAGTGAAAATGTATTCAATCGAAGGAGTATGCCTGCCATACAAAGGCCAACAATTTTTTATGAAGTAAAATTCTATTACAATTTGGAAAGCTATTATCGGGAAATGTCATACCATTATCCCTTGTCATACACTTGTCTCTTACATACAAAATTGTTTCATTGGTTCCATTTATTGTTGTGAAATTGAATGTAATACCCAAGAAAGTTATTTTTTAGTTCGCTGAGTGACTTGTACACTCGTACACGAAATTTTTGATGACCTCGTAGTTAATGCCAAGTTAAATAAACAAAAAAAAGCCTCACAAACACTTACAGAAAAAACCGCGCTCGTTATCCTGACTTACACCGTTTGTGCAAGAGGCAAAATTACACGAATATTTGGTCTCAGCGCATATGTGAGCTGAGCTGCAGATTCACGAGTGTCGGTGAGAAAGAAGTTCATATTATTGACGTCAGCATCTGACAGGTGAGTACAGTCAGCATACGATCTCCAACAGTCACACGTTACGTCACAGAAAGATATCAGCGAAAGTTAAATTTCTCTGCAACTTAAATAAGTGCAATAAAAATAATTAAAAAGAAGTATGCAAAGTCTGAGAAGTAGTTTCTTAGATCATATACGTACAATCGAACCGTCTCAGGAGACGCGTTCACCTAAAAATTGTGAGGAGAAAGCGTAGCGTCGATGCAGGAGAGGGGAGTGGCAAGAAACCCTAGCTCGCAATAGTGGCCTAATGTCCTAGGCCCCAGTCGTTATTAATTCAAGCAAACAATGAGGGCGTTGTTCCCCTGCTGTGGGAAGAATTCATCGGTGACTTTCAAGTGGCGCAAACCAGCCATTTTAGGCGCACTCGAAGGTGTAAGGCCACTGATAAGCTTTTCGTCGTTGTGCGTAGGCATTCTACAGTAGACGCGGCTCCGCAAGGACTGTGTTATTCCTCATATCAGGCAGCCCTGCCCCGAGCCGAAGAAATAGAACGATTGAGAGAATGGCAATGGAACCTTAGCTCGTATAGAGGCCTAATGTCCTAGGTCCGAGTCGTTATTCATTCAAACAAACAGTGAGGGAGATGATCCTGCTGTGGGAAGAATTCTTCAGTGTCTTACAAGTGGCGCAAACCAGCCATTTTAGGCGCACTCGAAGGTGTAATGCCACTGATAAGCGTTTCGTCGCTGCGCGTAGGCATTCTACAGTAGACGCGGCTCCGCAAGGACTGTGTTATTCCTCATATCAGGCAGCCCTGCCCCGAGCCGAAGAAATAGAACGATTGAGAGAATGGCAAGAGTGCCTTAGTTCTTAATAGAGGCCTCATTTCCTAGGCTCGGCTCGGCTCGTTAGCCCAAGAGACAAGTGATGGGCGTTGTTCCCCTGCTGTGGGAAAAATTTATCGGTGACTTATAAGGGTTTTTTCCAATAAGATCAGCAGCAGGTTGCTGCTTCACATTATTTTGTTGACAAGTTTACATGTTATATACACTTTTCTAAAGAAACAAGATAATTACAATAACAAAACAAAATAGGATATAATTTAATAATTTTATAATACAAAAATAACAGTGGTTCTTACAATTACTTTTATTTACAACTATTATTTACAAAACTACTTTTATTACCTCAAAGGGATTGGTCTTGTGCATGGAGGTGTTAATTTCCTCATGCCAGCAGATTTACATACAGATTTTCATTAGGAGGAAGAAAACATCTTTGGGCAATTTAGATTTAATTCTAGGTTTGTTGGGCCATTTCTATTAAGATTGAAGATGTTTGTGCTTGGACATTGGCTTAGGTTACTTAAAAACTTTTTGAGAGTTTAGATAGAAATTCAGATAGTGGAGGAATATTTAGTTCATGATGAATCTGCTCGTTCGTAATATACCAAGGAGCTTTTATTGCCATTCGAAGGAATTTGTTCTGAATAGTTTGTAACTTTTGAGTGATGACTTGAGGCCCCTCCCCAAACCGCACAAGCGTATGACATTGATGGTTTTACAATGGATTTATATATTGATAGGGCAGTTTCTGTTCTCAAGTGAGACTTTTGCTGATAAGTGGGTATAGTTTTTGGCAATTTTTGTTTTGTGGATTTTTCTATTTTAATTATATGTTCTTTCCATGTTAGTTTTGTATCAAAATGTAAGCCGAGGTATCTGACTGCTTTGGATTTTTCTGTCCAGGGTACTGGAGTGTTTTTAATATTTAGTGGACTTACAAGCTGCTCAAGCGAGGCTTTCGAGACGGACTCAAAGTGTACGGACAGCTTTTCGTCGTGGCGCGTAGGCATTCAACAGAAGATGCGTTTGCCTAAAAGCTGATATTCCTCATGTTAGGCAGCTCCGCCCCGAGCCGAAGAAAAAGAACGATTGAGGCAGAGGCAAGAGAGCCCTAGTTCTTAAAAGAGACCTGATGTTCTAGGCCCATGTTGATGGCCTCATGTTCTAGGTCAAGAGGCAAAAGTGGGGACATTGGTCCCTGATGAGGAAAAACTTCGGTCACTTAGAACCGGCGCAAGCTCGGCTTTCGAGACGCACTTGAAGGTGTATGGTCAGCTTTTCTTCACCGTGCGTCATTCAATAGGAGTCGCGTTCACCCGAGGATGTGTGTGAGACAGCCCCGCGCCGAGGCCAGCCGAGAAGTAAGAACGATCGGCGGTGCTGAGAGAGGGCCTTCCCTCGTAATAGAGGCCTAATGCCCTGAGGGCGCGCTCGTTAGCCTAAGAGAAGGGCGACGGCGTTGGGGGGTGGGGGAAGTGGCGCGTCATTCCGTTCACTTACGTGCCGCACGGGACAATGCATTGCCATGACGAGCGTTCTCCATGTC
The DNA here is from genome assembly GCA_964035755.1 of Teleogryllus oceanicus. Classification (NCBI taxonomy): domain Eukaryota; kingdom Metazoa; phylum Arthropoda; class Insecta; order Orthoptera; family Gryllidae; genus Teleogryllus; species Teleogryllus oceanicus. The sequence goes on along the minus strand of CAXIVR010000011.1, from coordinate 28,324,663 downwards.
CAAAGGTCGCCCTCAATACAATTCACATTCAATGTTGCGTTGTTTTACGTGGCGATACTCAAACTATATGTGTACTGCCGTGTGACCTCGCAAATTTCGTTACGATTTAGCGCAGAAAGAACGTATCTCTTGAGTGATGGAATAAATCTACAACATGGGTTAATCGGCTTTACTTCCCCTCTGAAGGAAGGCGTACGAACTACTTTTTCGTCCTAAAATCCACGGTTTCGATCGGGTTTGAAGTCGAAAACAGCCTCATACGCTAACTTTTACACTACCGAAACCGCTTCCTCCCACTTGACGTTTACGACACAGGAATATCTTTAGGAATCTTGTGGGAGTGTTCACTTGTAACTCTTCCTTATTAACTAAGAAACAAAAACAAAAATGGCTCCAAATGTCTGATGGTAGGGGAATGGGGAAGATCGTAAAGCCAGTCCCTAAACCAATGAAATTACTTATACTTTACTACGAGAAAGTCTGTGCCATTCTGTAGCACCACTAGTTACTTATGATGAAACATTCAGTATACTTCTGTCGAAGAGATTTGTTGATGTTCAATGAAATATTTACTCTCTATTGGTGAACTTCCAGATTATCAGAATGCTCCAAAGATATAAATAAGTGAATAGCCCTTTCAATGATTTCTAGAATGTATCCAATTGTCATTGTAATTAGCATTTCGTTATTTTTATGTATAATTTTATATATATATATATATATATATATATATATATATATATATATTCATATATATATATATATATATATAATATTCATATATATATATATATATTTATATTTATATATATATATATTTATATATATATATTTATATATTTATATTGGACCATCCGTTTGCCGAGGTCTCGAAAACGGAGCACATCAATATTCAAGAATAAGATGAGTTGTTTGAACGCGCGCCAACGCGCATGAATACAATCCGAAAATGAAAACTACGAACTATATCCGTAAGGGAGCGTCTCGGTAGAGTATGCGACACCGAGAGTCGGGAGAAAGAAAGCTTTCTTTCTGAAGTAACAGCTGGAGAGTGAGGACCTACCGATCACGAGAAGGCGGCACCTCGTACTGCTACGGACTTCAGGAATGCATCTACGATAAAAACTCTTCAAGACATTCGAGGAGGTAATTATCATATTACAAGGCATTAAAACAATTCATCAGGAAAAGGATGAAAGTATAAGTGACGCATTTAAAATCTTTGTAAGAGAGAGGAGGTGAATAGCATGAAACTAACGAGGCCATTCATTTCTTTTCTTTGCAGTTTTTTTATTTTTATATTTATTCTTCTTATACGATAGACTCAGTTGTCGTATTGTAGATTCTTTTAAATATGGAATTAAAAGCTAGTTACATTCTATAAAAGAATACGAAAAGAGTATCAACGGAAAACGAGACGGAGGCCACATCGTGAGTTGAACAACGGTACTGGAAAGGGGCGACTCGTGCGGTTCTGCAGAGGGGCGGCTTTGCTCCCGACCGAGCTGCAAGGACAAGGACACCGAGCGACTGGAAGAGTCGACGCCGTAGATTTCTTACGCCGTGAAAAGACACAGTAAGGTCGTGCCAACTTGAACAATTTGTAGATATTAGAAGGAATAATTTGTTTCGGAAAGAAAGTATTAGTACAGGTTCTTTATACCGATATTCTGTAAAAAAATAGAATCAATCTTTTCTTTCAAGAAAAACTTAGCTAATTGTAAAGTTGCAACTAGGGAATTTACGACTGGAATGATTAGGCAAAGTTTTAAGTATTCTTTGAAATTGATTTAAATGAGAGAAAGGAAACAGTGTAGTTAATTATTGAGAGTGTAAGTTGTTTTCTTTTTTTCAGCAAGACAAAATTCTTGTATATGTAAAGTGTTTTATGTTCATTGACTGTAACAGCAATTTAATTAGAATATACTTAAGTAAGTGGAAAGTGATTCGACTTGAGTTTCTGTGTAAATGCATTCAATCCACAACGGCCCACATGACCCTGATCCCGCTATTCTAATTGTATTTTTTATTTTGCGCCCACCTTGAAAACCCATTCTGAGCTAGCTGGCGGAGGGTGGGCGCAATATATATATATTTATATTTATATATATATTTATATATATATTTATATATATATATATATTTATATATATATATATATATATATATATATACACACACACAATTCGATAGAGAATGCATTTTATTTTATCTGTTTGGTACTTTCGACATTATGAAAACTCGCCTCAGTCGTCTCTACGTCCTGTGAACATCACCTCATGGGGCTATTCACAAGAAGAAATCACGACTGTACCAAGATATGATAATTCACTTTTTTAAAACATGTCACATGCAAACTCGCAAGACCGCTTTCCAAGGAGAAACGAACAAAAACTTGTAAAATTCTTTATATTTGTGTAAATAAGTGTAGGTAAATGTTAAAAATTCGTTAAAGTAAAATGTCCTATAAAAACGCCTATACTACATAATTTCGTGATTGATATATAGTAGTTCAAACCGCGATAAACCCTTTGACACGTAACATACTTTTTGCCTCCGTAATAAATTTTTAAATACAATCGGTTTCTAGCTATGAGATTTTCACTTGCTCTTCTAGGTTTAAAAATGCATTCGGAATGCTTCAGAATAAAAAAAATTCCGTTCAAAACTGCATTTTCACTCAGCAAATGGTAGAAGCAATTACACATTCTCTTTGAAGAGGTCACGGATGCACGTTTCCCCCTCTTAGGTCAAGTCTGCACCCACGACCTGCGTCGACAAGGCCTTAGCATATCATGCTGTAGGCTGCTGCACAGAGACGTGCAACATTAGCAAGAGCAAGAACGTCAGCCAAAGGGCAGCGTGGTGGTTGACTATGCGACATCAATAACAAAACATTGATGTTCAAAATTAAAATGTCGATGTTAATAATACATTGACCAAAAGCGACGAATGCTTTTAAACATCAATGTTTTAAAGCTGGTTTAATAACATCTTATATTAAAACTTTGTTAGGAGCGAAATTGAATTTGACAGTGGCAGTGTTTATTTATTTATAATTAAGATTTAACCGCAAACAAAATTCAAAATACGCAGGAAACACCTGGGCATCGGGACCATTTGGGGGAGAGGGAGATCTGCATGATGAAGGAAGTACAAGCCGGGTTCATTCGGTTCGAACACATTAACTATCAGGAAAGTGGTACTGTCAGTTATTATTTTGTATTTTAACCCTCAACTGGCGTCGTGGTGCCATTTTGACCCCACTCGAATTTAGAAGTTGAATATCCTGCCTAATTTTCAAATAAGAATGTTGGTATGCTGTTTACCTTCAAATAATGTAATTATCTTTTGATTTGAGAAGTACTGTTGAATTTCATGCAGAGTTTTTGCAGTGGCGTGAGTGCAAACATTTTTTGGGGTCACAGCGGCACTACCACGCCAGTTACGCAACTGTCTTTGTAATGGCGTTTCCATAGAAAATTGCCTTGCGCTGACACCGACCATGATATCGCTATCTCTAGATGGTTAGAAGAGGTGAAGAGTGATTATAGTGACTTTGAAGAAACACAAAATGGATATGACTGTCATAGCAAAAATTCTTGAAGATGCTAGTATGTCAACTCGCCGAACGGAACATCATCCTTGAACGTACACCTAACTAAGGAGCTTCGTGAAACCACTTCAATAATGTAGCAGAATTCTATTCCTGGTCCGGTATGTAATCCACAATTAGGCAGGGAAATGAAGTGGTGCGCATTATATCAGAAAAAAGACCGAAAAACAAAAGAAAATTGTGATCTGTTCGATAATGTTGCTGATCTATGAGCAATGAATATCAGCCAAACATTTGTAAAGAGTGTCTACGAGACTATTTTTGCAATAATGTTTATATTTTATTGTTAAATATGTATATCAGAAAATGATAATACGAAAAATATAAAAAAAAGTTAATTATTATTTAGTTAGTAAAAATATATTAAATATTTAATTATTTTATCTAAATGATTTTGAAAATCCTATAAAAATGTAACTAAACAGAAATAGTTACAAATGTGTTACAAATTTTCATAATGAAAAGAAAAAATTAGCGCGAGGTCAAAATGTCACCACGATGCTGGTTATGTAACAAAAACTCACCACGTCAGTTGAGGGTTAACCTTTACTAAATTGAAACTACGAGAATTTTTCGTCCACAAATGAAACATCGAAAACATAAAAACATCGACTACTAAACATCGATGGCAAAAAACATAGTTGTCAAGAAGTATCAATGTTAAAAAATCAGCTTTAATATATTGACCTTTTACACATCGATATTTCTACAAAAACATCGTTTATATAGAAACATCGAAGTTTTGAAAACATCGACATCGCATCTCTAGTGATGGCAGAGACGGCTGCAGCGCTGCACATCAATTAGATAGAATTAATTGAGTGCCGATAATAATACCCTCTTGTACGCAAGGGAGTCAGAGGCGAAGGCGAGAACAACTGTTGTAGATAATGAAGACCACGAAGCAGCAAAAACTAGCATGAAGACAAGCAGCGCTCTCAATGTCCGTTTTTGTCATTCGACAGTTGGTTCCTTCACACGCAAGAGCAGGAATACTAATTGGGGTTAATGCTGCGTCTTCTCTTCGGTAATTTACCGGCGATGAAAGGATCGATTTCTGGAAGGCGTCCCTTAATTGTTACGATCACTCGAGGTAATTCCCCAGTTGTTCTCAAATAAGGAAATCTCGGTGGCAAGCGGAAAGAAGTTGAGTATGATAGGGAATTGAGTGAGTTCTTAATACTTGAGAAACTGTATTGCGTGATTATTTGAGAACATTTTATTAGAAATAGTAGTGTAAGTAATTGCAATATCTGCAAAATCTCTCTTCATTGGTGTCTTACGTTTGCTAAGTGTATTTGTGGTGACGTTATAATGTAAAGTACAAGTATGAATTCAATGTGACCTGGTAAAGGAAGTCATATTATTTTTTGTAGAGGGAATTTAATTAGAAAGGTATACATAATAAAATATATGCTCTTCATTATAAATCTACAATTAGTTATTAATATTTTTGAAGTAGTTTGCTTTTAAAGGAGTTTGTGAAATTTCATTTCCACTATTTCAAATTCATTTTTACTATCTAACTGCCTTCATCGTCGAAATAACTGTCATAAATATGTTTTTCAAGAGCACCGATGGCATAAGCGTGACACTGTATTAAAAAATATTTCTGTTTTACAATTGCACCGTGTTATTTTCGTTTATGAGATCACAATAAATTATTATTATTATTACGAGTATTAAAAGTTAGTCTTTGAAGGGCAGTCGTTTTATCTGGAACATGGAACTCCTTAACGCATTTCGTAATTCCATTACGACCTTGGGTGGAGCTCCAGGCGTTTCAAAGTATGAATTTTCACTTAAAATTTTAAATCCGCTATCTTAAAAGTGGGAGGAGAAGCACTTGATATAGCAATTGCTTGATCACAAAACACTATAAATGTTAGGTAGCTATTACTCATACTTTTAATGTCGGAAAGCCAATATTTGCTCAAAAAACACATCCCGGCAATCATAATTCCTTCGTTTTATTTTTAAAAAACGGAGGACTTGTATTTTCTCTACAGTAGTCACTGTAATACGAACGTGATTGCCCAAATAAAAATGTATAATCTTATCATCCCCTATTCAAAAATCTATCGTTTAATTAGGTGTTAGCGTTAAAAGTACATATTAAGCTTTGCCTAATGTATAAATAATACGATAAGTGACTCGACGTTTCCCCAAACCTGGACTTTTCGATTAGTAGCCCTCGCAAATTGTTATAGGGACTAAAGGCCATGGACGTTATTTTAGAATGAACTGCTAAAATGTCAAGTTGTTGATGAGAGTTCACCTGATTCCCCAACTGCATCCTGATTACTAAACCTTAAGTGGTCAGGGAGAACTATCTGAAATATCTTCTGAGGATGGGTGAATTGAAATATCAATAAAGTACACAACTCGTACATTTAATGGATCCCCACACTCTTTCTTGCATTCCTGAATAGTCTCACTCGTTCTCTCATTCCTAAATAATTCTCTTAAATTAATGAATTGGCATTGCTTAATCAAATCGTGTTACAGCTGCTTTCACGTCAATATGCCTATATTTTTTACGTAAAATAAATAAATAAATTCGATACGAAATTAATTGATTAACCTCACCATCTGGAAGTGTGTGGTATCCAAAGCCATCGCACCTGGCCAAATTACTTATGCAGGGCTGCTCACACGATTGGCCAGTGTGTCGACGGCCGAATGTCAAGATGATCTTCCCAGGCCACACCAAGTCCTCAGTAATACCAAATTCGTATGTTTAGCGTTCATGAATGCTTTCAAAAATCATGGACTATATGGGTACATGGGTAATGTATAGCTCTTATAATTGCAACGGATCATATTTCCAGTTCACAGCTCATATATCGTCTTGCACCCCACCGTCCTTCTTCGTACGGCTGTGAATACGCCTTCTGATCTAGGTTACCTAGACTTCTGGTCTAGGCATCCACACTCCCTGTCCTAGGTGCATCAACTGATGTCACTGCAGCACCTCTGACCGGGAGGTCCTAGGTTCGAGTCCTGCAAGATTTTCGACATTAGCTTGTCAGCTAGGTCGAATTCAGTCGCTGTCTGAAGGAGAATTCTAGCGGCCGGCTGCTCTCCTGATCGGTAGTTTTTCGTGGTTTCGCCAACCAGGCGAATGCCGGAGCAGTACCCTAATCAACGGGCCACGGACCGCGCGCGATCTTACCATCCTCTTCCTTGTCCTATCCTCTCCCCTCACACACACACTTACACTAACATGCACTACACTATCACATATTCCGGGAGTTCGGTCGGGAGTTTAAAGCTTGTCCCGGCTGGGGCAGTGCCCGCTGGTGGAGAGTCCGGGATAGGTGAAACCCCACTAGCCGACGGTAAGAGAGAACAAAGCCTTTTAGTGCAGACATTCATTTTATGATATGACAAAAGGAAATGCCCCATTTGATATACGACATTTTTTTTACATTTTTCGTCTATTGCAATTAGTAAGTCACTTTTTACCTTTTCTTGTCATTTTTAAGGGGACTTATCCTCCCCTAGTGTTATTTATTCGACTATTTCAAATATTAAAAAAATATTCAAGACATCATTTAAAGATCAAAAATGCAATGAAGTTATGCAGAAAACATCAATCAATTTTGTTGAAAAATGGCTTGCAAACTCTCCCAAAAATTGTTTCTGTTCTGTATTAAGTCCTGAAGACTAATGAAATGAGGGAGTTTATAAATTCCGGAACAATGCGGATTCGGTGGTATAACCGAACCGGTCAGCGTACCGGACTGTTGTACCTGAGTTCGTGGGTTCAAACCCGATCGAAGCCGTAAATTTTAAGGGCGAAAAATCCTTGTACGCCTTCCTTCGGAGGAAGTAAACGGCTGTCGCCTGTAGTAGATTTTCTGCATGTAAAAAGATCCTCAAGCCTAAAAGAAGCCTCTGAGCAAAATTGAGTTCCGCCTGTTTCGTCGTTCTAGGTAATACGTCCTTTCTCCGGTAGGTGGTGAAAGGAGCGTATCGAAATTTGCGTGGTTAGACGGAAGAGCGGACCGTAAAATAAGGCATTAACTAAATTATTAACTAACTAATGCAACCAGGTATCTCCCAACCGCAGGGCACCACCCCAGCCGGCACAAGCTCGATGCTTCCGACTGGCTTCCCGGCATGAGTGCTAAGGAAGGGGAAGAAAAGATCGCGCGCAGACTGTGGCCCGTTTGTTAGGTTGGCATCCTGGTGTTGATCGGAGAAACCACGGAAAACCACTGATCAGTGCAACCGGCTGCAAGAATTCACCTCCAGACAGCGCCTTCGACCTAGCTATGTAGCTGGGGTCGAAAATCCTGTCATCGTCGGGACTAGACATCAGTTGATGCCCTAAGCTTTGAAGCTTTCATATTTGAATTATCTGTGCATGTATTTTATAGGGAACAATTACAAAGAAATCCTGCCATCCACATTTACATAAATACGTAAATAAGCACTGATTTTTTGGGGAAGGACACACGCGTTAGACGATTGCTGAACATTACATTAGCCAATTCTGTTTTATTTAAATAAAAAATCACGATATGTGGTACGTAGATAGCTTATACTTCTTTTTAAATGAAAATCATTAGTGTTTTAAAAATGAAATTTTTTACAAAGAATTATATGTCAGAGATTTTAAAACAGAGCCACTTTACTATGTTTATTAATGTACTTTCTTCTATTCGAGCAAAACATGTCAAGTAAATATTTTCAACCATTTTCCAGAAAAGTTAGGTGTCACTTGTAGTTAATGTAAGGTATTTCCAAAAATTAAAATATCTTCAGAGCGGCACAACTAGATTTTACTTCTGAGGTATTTACCAAGTTTCAGCACAACAGCTTCTAATCTAACAGACACATCTATTCATCCATATATCTTTGAGCCCGATGAATAAGCTGATAGATCATAAATATTTAATTTTACAAGAGAGCAAAAAAAACAACATTTAAATTAATCAAATCAGAGATTAATGATAATTAAACGAAAGTGATACTCAAACAAAACTATTTTTGACTATGTTTTGTTTGAATATAATTAATCCCTTATTTATAGCATTAGTTTAAAGTTGATTTTGCTCCCCTGTAAAATTAAGTTTTTTTGACTTATCAGCTTATTCACCGGGGTCAAAGATATAGAAATCGATTTTCGGGTACAAAATTGCATATATCTCCTCTCTACCTGCAGCAATCTTAACCATGTTTGGAACAGGGCCAACAGACCTTAATCCCGAGGTATGTGCAGAGTTACAGCTCAATGGAATCCGAAACCCGAATTTCACGAGTTGGATTTGTTGAGGTTATTTCAGTACTTGTCATCTCCCTAATATAGTATAAGAAAGAAAAGTGAAAAACATATATTTGACTGTTCTTTTTTTGTACTTCTGTTCGTACTCGAGGCGGAATGAATGTGACAAAGCGTGCGATAGGAGACATTGAACGGCAGGCGTTCGCGCGAGGACCATTAGTAACGGGGCTCGTGCCGAGGCAGCGGCGACACCGAAGCTAAGCACGAGCAAATACAAGAAAGATGATCGAGGGCGCGCGTGCGCGGGGCAGATAAAATAAGACCGGAGGCGAGTGAGTTACAGGCGAGGCGGCGCGCCCGAAGCGAGACCCCGTACCGGGAGTGGGGGCGGGGACGGGAAGGAGGTGGGCGAGCCGGTGACGGGGCGGGAGCGGGGCGGGAGCGGGCGGGAGCGGGGCGGGAGCGGCGGGCGGGCGGGAGCGGGCGGGGAGCGGGAGCGGGGCGGGGAGCGGGCGGGAGCGGGCGGGTAGCGGAGCGGCGATCGGGGCGGGAGCGGGGTGGCGAGCCGGGCGGGTAGCGGGGTGGCGAGCGTGGCGGGTAGCGGGGCGGGAGCGGGGCGGAGCGGGGGGGGGGGTAGAAACGGGGAGCGGGCGGGAGCGGAGCGGGGTTAGTGTTGTGGAGTGAGGGTAGTAGTGAGAACAACGGATCCGGGGAGTGGCGGCGGTGGGCCAAAGGCGGTCGTCACGACAGTGGGCGATCGTGCGAGGGGCGGGGCGATTTGCGGCATGGGGAACAGGGGCCGGGGCAGAGGCGGGGACAGTGTGGCGGAGTGAGGGCAACTGATCCGGCGAGGGCGGCGCCGGTCGTCGGCACGGCACGAGCGTGGCCGTCGTGCGAGAGGGCGGGGGGCGGGGCGGGGCGGAGAGTCGGGCTCGTGGCACTATCAGAAGCGGCGGCGCGACAGCCGTCAGGCAATCAGAGAAGGCGGCGGCGGCCCAAAGGTCATAAATCATGCGTGGACAATGCGGCCGCGGCGCCGCCACCGATGGTGGACGCGATAGCCGTGATTTATTCGCGACGCCGACGCCGCCGCCGCCGCAGCGACGAACTCGCGAGCTCTGGCGCCGCTCCCTGGCCGCGACGATCTAGGCATGTGAGATCGCCAGCACAACATCGATGTTTCTAAACATGATGTTCAAAATTGATATATCTTTGTAAATAAAACATTGCTCCCAAATCATCGATGTTTTTAAACATCGATGCACAAAATTAATATATCAATTTTAATAAAACGTCGCCCCAATAAATTTTTAAAGCACAAAATTAATATATCAATTTTAATAAAACGTCGCCCCAATACCATCCATGTTTCTAAACATCACTCGAAAACCACCGATGTTTTGAAACATCGCTCCCAAACCATTGCTGTTTTTAAACATCCATGTTCAAAATTAAAATAACCATGTTAAAAACGTAGCCCCGAAACCATCATGTTTTTAAACATCGATATTTTTAAAATATTTACCAACTGTTTCGGTTACTACTAATATATACGGAGGGCGTATTTGACGGTAGTCGCGTTTATTAATTTTCAACTGAGATTTAAGTGCCAAACTAAAATCTAGAATGGTTCTGAACAATTCACAAAATTTGTATCTGATTGGGTAATTCAAAAATATTATAGACTTTGTGAATCAACGAATTCTTTATTTTAATTATTTTTCACCATCACTTCACAATCAAGTTTTCATAATGATGGAACTTTTTTTCACTGAAAAGTAAAATATCAATCTCGTAAAAACATCGAACAACACATCGAGGATAAAAAAAACTCAACTAAACAGCGATGTTAAATACATGGGTGATCAAAACATCGATGTTTTGAAAACATCAACATCGATGTCGCCAATTTACTTAACCCAGAAACTATATATTCTTTTTTAATAGATTTTAACAAAAACAGTGAGTTAAACCGAAAATACTACTTTCTAGAATTAAAAATAGTATTTTTCCAAGTGCAAATCGCACTATTTCAAAACATGCTCATTTTGGATTAGGCCCATTGACTTCCATACGTCCATTTTAATTTTTTTGTGGTTTTTTTTTCAACCAGTCCGTTAGCAGCCCCATCCACTTCCAATTTTGTCTGTTTTTCCGACAGGTTGCCCCAAGTTGCAGTGTTTTTTTGTAAGTGTAACGGTCATACGTTTTCCTGGGAACGATTCTGCGGCAACAGATTTACAAACGACACAATCCAGGCTTGCAATCCGCGCTTGAGAGTTAATAGGCTTTTTTTTATCATCACACCCCAATGGGGTGTAAATTGAACCCCACACTTGAAGCAAAAAATTCCTCAGATCAGGGGCATGCAGATTGCGAAACCCTCCTCGCTCAGATCAGGGGCATGCAGATTGCGAAACCCTCCTCGACAACACACACACACACACACGAAAGACAAGAGATAAACGTCCGTGTCCAGGACGAGATTGGAATGACGATCGATGGCATCTTCGATCCATATGCGCTCTTACGGATTTCTAGGAAGGCTTTTCGGTCGCTGTGGGAGCGGTAGCTCAGTGCATCAACTGATATTTCAGCTAGGTCGAATTCAGTCGCTGTCCGGAGGAGAATTCTAACGGCCGGCGGCTTTAATCGGTAGTTTTCCGTGGTTTCTCCGATCAACACCAGGCGAATGCCGGATCAGTACCCTACGAAACGGGTCACAGAACGCGCGCGATCTATCCTTCCTCTTCCTTGACCCAACCTCTCCCCTTACACACACTTCCACTAACATGCACTACACTACCACATATTCCGGGAGACCGGTCGGGAGCTTAGAGCTTGTCCCGGCTAGGGCGGTGCCCTGCTGGTGGGAGAGTTCTGGTTAGGGGGAAATCCCACTAGGCGACGGTAGGTCAGCGCCGGATCTCGCCATCCAGCTGGGAAAGATCACCGCCATCTCCCGGGGGAAACCATGCACTAACGGAACTAATGACCAAAGCAGTTGACGCGCTCGGAAACACGAAAAAATCAATCTTCTCAGTCTCTCAGGTCGGTGAATGGTCTATGCGTTTTATTTTTGGCAATCGTAGGTTTTCATACTTTATTGTTCTAACTAATATGTATTCATTAATACTTTGAATATGTATTGAGCAATAAAATAATTAAAATGGTTAAACGTAGATAGTATTGCGTCTTTTCTTCTACCTTTTGTTAAAACACGTTACAAGATTCAGAAACTGTGTTCAATTGCATACGATTTAAGAGATGGGATCTTCATTGCTTTTCCCTTAGGAGTCCAAGTTACCTCTTTGTCCGCGTTCATAAAAAAATAAGAAATTCACACAGATTCACTACACAATTTTTCGATGTAGTCTTCTTTAACATCGTAGAGTAGAGGGCCTAACATTTATGTCTGTTATTTGCAGCTGCACTGGAAACTACATCCATATTTCTGAGTATCTTACTATAATTACTGATTAGTATAAAATACTGAATAGTTTTAAACTTCACTTAGTCATTTCTTACATTTCTTCTTCATGAATCAGAATTGGTTCAAAGGATATGAATCCGGAGCTCAAACATATATCATCCTTATATGAACTGCTAACCGCAGAAAGGCATCCAATCCACTTTTCCCAATTTTATAGGAGACACCAAAAACTCATAAAAACAGCTTTACGCTGTTTTTTCTGCTTACGTTTTTTGTTATCTAATTATAAATATACTTATTTAATTATATGAATAACATTTTTTTTGACCGAATGTTAAGGAGAGGGTATTTATTTTCTGAATCGTAAATGTTTCCTTTCTACAGTAGACGCATTTCCACAAGATATCTTAGGTAAAATTGCTTTTCATAAAACAATTTTACATACAATTTACTTTATTTTCACAAACATTGTTTGTTAAACATTTTAGAAAAACATTTTACATTTTGGATTGTCCAAATTCTCAGTAATATTCTCCCTGTTCATGAGATGTCATTGTAATGGGCATAATGTGATTGAATGTCAAAACTGCATCTTGTTTTCAGGGATGCAGACCAATGTTTCCTTGATGTCATCCAGTTTTTTTGTGTTATATGCAGTACAGATGTATAGGCTTTCATTGAAGGCAGATTTAACGGTTTGACTGAATTTCTCAGCCTAAATGTGTCCTGCATCAAGCCACTAATGTGCAAGTTGCACTGAACACTATGCAGTGTTTCAGCTGTGATCAATTCACGGCATTTTGAAAGAGTGAAAAATCGTTTTAGGTGTCTAGGAACACTTTTGCCATGGGAATCATTGCTGAGACAAATTTGCTTGTAGAACAGATCGCCATCAACTGTAATCGAAGAAAAAATTTTTTAGGAATATCTTATTAGGTTAACGACTTCATCAACTGTACAATAGCTTTCTTCTTTTCTCAGCTTCCTCCTAATTATCCCGAAATCCCTATCATTCTTGCAAGACTTAGTGACTGGAAAACGAACAATAATGTCCTTTAATATTTCCTTTCCTTTCTGCATTAAATGATACATTGATCCGCTCATAACCCTCCCCGCTAATAAAAAGATTTCTGAAAAGTTGGACTAGTTGTCCATTCTGCAATTAGCCATTCATTTGGCTACCAATACTTATTTACTTTACTTTCATTGCTGCTCATATTAGATGTCTCCTATTACAGCTGAACCTCAACTACTTCAGCAACTCAAATTTCTTGATATATGGAATCGTTTCTTTAATACGATATTCGGTATCTATATTATTAATTTTTTAAGCACGCAGAAATGGAAAGAAAACTACGTAGATTTTTGAGAGGTGTCTTTGATTTTTATAGATAAACAGGAACTCGCAAAAAAATCCCAAAACAATGATACAGTATCGATTTTTACAAAAAAAAAATGCAAATATTTCCCTAATCTTACTACGCATAACAACTGAATTCTCATATTTAGTTCGTCACTGTTTACAACAGTTAACGATACGCCAACGATCTAAACAACAGGTTTTCTGCCATTAAATTTTTGCTATTTGATTCGTTCAGGTTAAAATATTTAATTTATTGCGATGCTCTACGCGAGTATTTTATTTGTTGTCCTTGAGCAGTGTACGAGCTACATTTTGGAAAATCATTTTGTGTGTGTGTTTTTTTTTCGGAAGCATTTTTTGCTGCGGCACACCTTTCGAATTGAACTAAGTTTATTATAAAAATTTGAACACGACCTTTTTTAAAATGTGAATTTTTTACAACAGACTTTGTCTGGCAAAAATCACTACCTTCAATTTTACAGTTTTGAAATGTTAACTTTTAGCAATTTACGAAAAAGCAAAGAATTCGCCGAAAATGCCACCATATTTTTTCCGGTCCTTGATACTAACGCGGAAAAAAATTAAAGAAAAAAATGGAGCCTTTTTGAGAAAAAAATGTTAAAAAATTTAAAATTACCTATATTTCGCGCAAAATTACATGAAAACTACGCATTTTTATAAAAATTAAACGACCTTATTTCAAGACCTGTCTTCAAAGATCATATTCTTTTAAAGAAAAGTTCCGATCGACTATGGAATATCAATTTTGGAGAAAATCAACTGAACTATTTAGGTGCTAGCGTTGACCACAGACGGAGAAACACAGACAGAGAGACGTTTTGTCGTCAATTTATTTTTTGATGTCAAGAAATTACAAAATGGATTTTGGCTTCACCATGTTTTAGAGGAAGTAATTTATTGTATATACCACACGAATTTATCGACTTTTTTGTGACAAGGGCCCGAAAATAAGGGTTTTGCTGCCGAAAATTCGCCGTTTTCCGACACACAATGATATAACTCTTCTTACGAAGTAAGTGCGTGAAAGTAAAAACAGTTAAAGACATACTTCGTTTCTCCGTTTATCAAGAATGTTAAAATAACTCTTTTCAACTAGCTTTTCAATTTCGTTCTCTCATATATTCCACTACCACTTACATTCAAACGAGAAACTTGTTAGTTCCGCAAAATTAACAAATTGTACAACAAATTAGAGTCATTATGGCTCAATTATATTTATATGTGTAGCAAATTAGTTGTTTGTGTAGAGAACGCAAAGAACTCAACGATGCGTATCTACGCGGAAATTTCGTTCCAGGAAACAACCGGTACCAACGAAGAGGGTCATGTTCTACAGGACACGACATCTCCTCGCTTTCGGGCTTGTACGTGTTTTTAGTTTTAAATGAGGCACTCTTGTGTGTTGCGTTTATGTTTTCTTTAATTTTGTCCTTTTATTTTAGCGTGATATTTTAAGATAATTTACCTTCACCGGATTGTAGCACTGAAGGTCATTGAACGACCTGTTCTCTAAAAATAGATATGAAATCCGTTAGTTATCACACAACTTTCTTCTTATTTGTTGCATTAATGAACCTAAAGCAATAATTGAACAGGTGTTATCTAAGAAATGGAGAAGAAACAAAATAGCACGTCAAGGCGCAAGTTCACAATTTCGGTGCTCATCAAGGAAGGGCATCATCTTTAAAACTGTTTTGTTGCTTAAAAAAAATAGGTTTTCTGCAAAGCACAGATATCAATTTTGACTGATAATTTGATACTGAATTTGATATTGAATTTTGACTCATAATTTGATAGCCCCTTTTTAAGATTCACAAATTACAAAACAAGAAATGCAGCAAATTACAAATGGTCAATACTATATCTCAGTTTCTTTTAATTCTTTTCGTAAACGTTCAGATAACACAAATGGTTGTTAGTATTGTGAGAAAGAGTCGCGGGATAAAGGAAAGATGCCAAATAGAGGTGAGCTGATGTGTGCGGAGGTCGTCCGAGGCTGACACGGCTGTTGAGTCCGCAATGAGTGGCGAGTGGCTGGTTGGTGGTTCAATGATGCCTTCGCAGAAGATGGGACGGCGGCGGCAGGGGCGGGGCCGACAAGCTCAGAGAGGCACGACGACGGGGCAGGAGGGGGGAGCAGAGAAATCGACGTCCCGTCGCCGCCGACGACGCCACCGCTGCTTTCTGCCTCCACCACCTCCATCGCCACCGATTTCCGCGTCCATCACAGCCACGCCACCGCCGCCGCCTTCACTTCCGCCCTCGCGGCCCTAGCCCCGTCCTAGCCGCCGCCCTTGCCGCCGCCCCCCCCCGCCACCGCCACTCCCCGCCACCGCTCCCTCCCCCCCCACCGCCACCACCAAAGCTGCTTTCTGCCTTCACCACCTCTATTGCCAGGGATTTCTCCCTCCGTTATTGCCTCGCCGCAACTGCCCGTCGAGCTTCGCTGCCATCTCCTTTCCTTTCCATCTCCACCACGTAAGACGCCCCCGCCCCGCCCGCCACCGCACCGCCGCCACCCCCCCCCCCCCCCCCCCTCCGCCGCCGCCGCGGCCACCGCCACCGCCACCACTGCCGCCGCCACCCTCGTCACCGCCACCGCCGCCGCCACTACCTCCGCCACCTCTGCCACCGCTCCGCCACCGCCCCACCCCCGCACCCCGCCACCTTCCCCACCGCCCGCCACCGCTTCCGCCACCGCCACTGCCGCCGCCACCGCTACCACCGCCACCACCTCCGCCGCCGCCGCCTGCGCCGTGAGCACGGCCGCCCGCTGGCGCTGCGCCGCCGCAAAAAAGCCGGCGCAGCCCCTGGATATGGCGGCGAGGGGCGGCCGTCGCGGAGACCGCCGCGTGTGATTGTATGTCAGCGCGTCGCCGATGTATATGGCGGTCGGCCAAGCGGCGCTTTGCCGCGCGCCGCCGCCGCCGCGCCGAGACACTGCCTGCGCGGCGAGACGCCACGCGACGCGTCCCCACGAGCCCAATTCAGACGGACATACCTGCCTACTCTGCAATACGTATTATAGTAAGGTGACCAATCGTCCTTCTTTAGGGAGGACTGTCCTTTTTTTGTAGATTCTGTCGTTTCTTGAAAAGTCTCCTCCTTTTCAGAACTGTCCTGTCCACCAGTCCTCCTTTTCAGTATTTTAACTCTGATCGGTAGTTTTCGGTGGTTTCTCCAATCAACACCAGGCGAATGCCGGAGCAGTACCCTATCAAACGGGCCACGGACCGCGCGCGATCTTTCCTCCCTCTTCCTTGTCCTAGCTTCTTCCCTTACACACACACACACACACTTACACTAACATGCACTACACTACCACACATTCAGGGAGACCAGTCGGGAGCTTAGAGCTTGTCCCGGCTGGGGCGGTGCCCCGCTGGTAGGAGAGTCCTGGTTAGGGGGAAACTCCACTAGCCGATGGTAGGTCGGCGCCGGATCTCGCCTTCCAGCGGGGGAAGATCACCGCCTTCTCCCCAGAAAAAGCATGCACTACACTAACGGGACTAATGACCAAAGCAGTTGACGAGCCCGGAAATCCAATCCACAATACGTGTTATAGTAAGGTGACCAATAGTCCTCCTTCAGGAAGGACAGTCCTTTTTTTGTAGGTTCCGTCCTTTCTTGAAAAGTCTCCTCCTTTTCAGTATTGTCCTGTCCACCTGTCCTTCTTTTCAGTATTTTAAAACTAAAGTGTTAGTCTAGAATTAATTTGTTAATCGAGTTAATAGAGTGAGAATCGGGATTGAATGCTAATACTCTAGCTGCAGCACTTGCCGTAAAATTCAATCCGCCGTCGCCGCCGCCTTTGGCACCTCCACCGCCGCCTCCGCCGCCTCCGCCGCCTCCGCCGCCGCCGGCCTCGCCGCCACTGCCACCGGCGCCTCTTCCACCCCCAGCACCTCCGCCGTCGCGGATATGAAGGATATTTCTTGCTCCGAAATTTTCAAAATATTGACAGAAAATTATGTATTGACAAAAAATATTATTTCAATGGAAAAATTCTCGATTAATTAAATATTCAAAAGGAATGTGAGCATCACTAACGTACTCTTGTTTGAATTAATAAAATTTTTCGTTTATATACGTTGCACTTTTTCTTCAATTTTTTTGTTCTCCTTTTCATGGAAAAAAATTGGTCGTGTTGGATTTTAGACATCAGTAATGGGTGTATATAACTAACATGACAACAGTAGTGAGAAAATATTGAGGTGTACCTGACGAATGGCAACAATTCGACCGTAGAATGTTCAACAATCAGTTTCGGAAGTTGTATTCTCAGAGCAGCAATTTTGCTTACGCAGTTACCGTAAGACGGATTATCGGAACCTCCAATCATCGGAAATGATTTGCGTACTGAAAATGGGAAAACGAACTGGCGAAGTGGCGGAAGCTCGTTATTTGTAAATATTTTAGTTTTCAAAAAATAATTGCAAATTTTGTTAATAATCAGTGCGTTAAATTATTTAATTGAAGGTAAGTTCTTTTGTTATATGTGCACAGTTGCAAAACACTTTCTCGAAGAAAAAGATTGGTTTTCTTATTTTTTCAAGTTTATATGAGAAGAAAGGTCCACATTTGAAATGCTTTTCCATAATTTATTACTAGAGCCCGGAAATTCAGGCATTTATTTCACCTGAAATAGAGAGGCAAAATGACATTTATTTTCATTAAAATAGGCATTTAAAAAAGGCATTTATTCTAGCTAAAGTAGGGGTTCAAAAAGATATGTAAACAATGAAATCTCACATGTAAAAAGAATTGTAAAAAATAATAATTAAATTTATTCAAACTCTAAAATTTGTATTTTAACTTCACGTGTAAGAAGACGATCTTTTCTTTGTAATCTCGATTCCGCATGGCCACGCGATGTGATGGCTACGAATTTCCTTTTCTCGCGACGCCGTCTCTTCAAAATGCTATTGGGAACCCAATTTTGAATCTTTAAATGCCGTAATTGAAAATGTGATTATATTTTCCGTTCCTTCCACTTGCGTTATTACTAGAGAGCTCTCCGCAAAAATATCGGTGGTCATACTCAAAAGCAGAATGGGATTACTCGATAGCGAACAGAACCTGACGGCTTCAATGAAAAAATCAAGAATCTTGATTGGTATTATCTTCCTTTTTCATTCAGATTTTTATTACAGTGTCTTCTTCCACAGAAAGTCAGAACTCTACCGTGCCTTTGAGTTGTTCAGGCTTGCAGGTATATGTATCCAACTTGATCGAGATCGGTGCCAGAAGAAAGAAGCAAAAAATGAGAAAAAGGCCAAAATGTCACAAATAGGCATCAGCAGTTAAAATAGGTAAAAGAGGCAAAAGGAAATCAAATAATGAGGAGAAAGGTAGAATAACGCAAAATGACAAAAATAGGTATCAGACGCTAAATAGGCAAAAAGGCAAAATAAATATGTATTAAAACAACCCCAGAAGTACACTTAAGTAATTCTTAATATTAAAACTCATAAAATAGTATCAATAAAAATGTTGGCAAATTTGGCATTTTAGCAAATTTGCAGCCTCTATTTCTTACTATGTAGTTAAAACGTAGAGGGTTCTTTTCGACCCAAACGTGTCATGTGTGTAGCAAAAGGTAACGCTTAAGCAGCACGTTTCTCCGCAGCTGAATCGCGTCGTGTCAAGCATGGCTGTGGGCGTGATTGGAAATTGGAAAAAGGTGGATTTTCCTCTTGCTTTTTACCAATCAACTGTCGGTAGATCAATTAGACATGTAGAAAGAAAACGTTTTGATTATTTGTTCTTTTATATTTCTCATCAGCCACCTCATCAGAGCGTCGGAAAAGAAATAATAATTTGATTTCTTATATGTATTGGGTATAAAACGCTGCGTGGCGGGCTTGCCTCTCCCAGCGCGGAAGACGTTTCTGGGCATAGGAAGGTCTCAATACGTCCCTTCTTGGGGCTATGCAGTAATCAGATGCAAAATATTATGCCAGGCAATTAGCACCCAGTTCGTGTGACGCAGCTCTGCTAGAAAAGCATCAACATCAACGATACTGAACATGTGGTTATCACCTAGGAAGAGTTGGCGACAATGAAAATTCTATCGCGTGCACAGAGAAAGATTATTTCCTCTAGGCAGTTGACCAATAACTATACCATCACCGGAACATTGGGTGTTCTTGAACTCGGAGATATAATTGATTGATTTTTTCGTGTTTCCGGGCGCGTCAACTGCTTCGGTCATTAGTCCCGTTACTGTAGTACTTGTTTTTTCTCGGGAGATGGCGGTGATTTTTCCCTCACTGGATGGCGAGAACCGGCACCGACCTACCGTCGCCTAGTGGGGTTTCCCCATAACCAGGACTCTCCCACCAGCGGGGCACCGCCCCAGCCGGAACAAGCTCTAACCTCCCGACCGCTCACCCGGAATGTTAGTGTGTGTGTGTAAGGAGAGAGGATAGGACAAGGAAGAGGAAGGCTACCGCTCCCGGTACCGCTCCCGTACGGAGATATAAGATAACACTATTTTTATCGGGTTTCACAGTAACCATCTCCGTTCAGCGGTGGACGTCGTCGCGATCCACTGCTAGGCGCGGACGCCGGGCAGCCGGGGGGGGGGGGGGAGGAAGACGATGGCGCGGGCGGCGGCGCGGGCGGCGGCGCGGGCGGCGGCGCGGGCGGCGGCGCGGGCGGCGGCGCGGGCGGTGGCGCGGGCGGTGGCGCGGGCGGTGGCGCGGGCGGTGGCGCGGACGGTGGCGCTGGCGGGGCGCGGGCGGGGCGCGGGCGGCGGCGCGGGCGGGGCGCGGGCGGTGGCGCGGGCGGTGGCGCGGGCGGTGGCGCGGCGGTGGCGCGGGCGGTGGCGCGGGCGGTGGCGCGGGCGGTGGCGCGGGCGGTGGCGCGGGCGGTAGCGCGGGCGGTGGCGCGGGCGGTGGCGCGGGCGGTGGCGCGGGCGGTGGCGCGGGCGGTGGCGCGGGCGGTGGCGCGGGCGGTGGCGCGGGCGGTGGCGCGGGCGGTGGCGCGGCGCGGGCGCGCGGGCGGCGCGGGCGGGGCGCGGGCGGCGGCGCGGGCGGCGGCGCGGGCGGCGGCGCGGCGGCGGCGCGGGCGGTGGCGCGGGCGGTGGCGCGGGCGGTGGCGCGGGCGGTGGCGCGGGCGGTGGCGCGGGCGGTGGCGCGGCGGTGGCGCGGGCGGTGGCGCGGGCGGTGGCGCGGGCGGGGGCGCGGGCGGGGCGCGCGGGCGGCGGCGCGGGCGGGGCGCGGCGTGGCGCGGCGGTGGCGCGGGCGGTGGCGCGGCGGTGGCGCGGCGTGGCGCGGCGTGGCGCGGCGGTGGCGCGGGCGGTGGCGCGGGCGGTGGCGCGGGCGGAGACGTGGGCGGTGGGAGCTGTAGGGCGGGCAGTGACGCGGGCGGTGGCGCGAGCGATGGCGCGGGCGGCGGCGCGGGCGGCGGGAACTGTGGGGCGGGGGCGGGCAGTGGCGCGGGCGGGAGGGCAGCTCGCATGTGTCCGCCGAGATTTGCTCTCGATGATTGTGTTTGCGCTGCGTCCCTCATTACGCGCGTGGCGAGGACGAGGTGGGGGACATGGAGGGGAGGCCCTCGCGCGGTATCGCCCCAGAGATCCGTCCCCCCTTCCCCCTCCTCCCACACCCTCTGCTATGTCCGGAGCGCGCCCAAGCCTCCAATCTGAGTGGAGCGGAGCGCTTCTTAAGAGCGATGAAGAAGATGAATGTGGACGTAGCCATTCTTTAAGTGTCTTTAACCTTTTTTTAAATTTAAAGAACCATAATTCTTTAAGCTTCTTTAAGTGTGTAACAGATGATGTGCAAATGTTTCGTAAACACAGTTCAATAAAAAAGTATGTTTGAATAGCTTCAGGTTAAAAGAAAATTAGATTGTAGAGGAGAATCAACAACTTTTTTTATTATTTTTTTTTACTTTTACTGATAATGGATCGTGGTTACGAGGGAAATATGAAATCAGTTGAATGATGCTACGTTTTCTTATCGAGGGAATTATGACAGGGTATTCTTATGAGAATATTATAAGACGGAATTATAAGAGTGTCAAAGGCCCTCGGGCTTTTTGTTCTACTCTTTCATTTGAACCCTTATGACGTCCTTAGTGCATAAATATTTTATTATTTGTTACAAATTTTGAAATTGTCTGCTGCATTAAAAATTAATCTGTTTACACAACTCACATTTTTTTAGCACCATACTTAAAAATATAATAAAAAATGACCGTGATAGATGTAATTAAAAGCGGTAGACATATATGCTTTCAACAAATAATTGTTTTCCTTTGACGTAATAAAATTTGTATTTTTTAAAACATAAGTAGATAAACTGATTTTTTTAATATATTTCATGGAGACAACATGGGTGGACATAACATTTGGTCATTATCACGTTTGAAACTTCTGGTAGGTATTTATCAACGTCTTCAACATAAGAATTTACTTTCATTTATCACAAACTTTTTACTTCTTTAGACAAAATCTTTCTGGATAGGCAATTTCATTTCACATTTGAATGAAGGCGCGAGAGTCATTACGTAAGACAAAGGAGTGAGATGTCACTTCATTGACAAATGGCAAAGCAGTAACGACACCTGCAGGCCTTTGGTTATAAATAAAATGATACAATGTACTGATAGCAAAATATACATTTTTATTTTTCGCTTGATCGGCATTCTCTAGAGACACTGGATATTTCTTGTATTTCTGCCAGCAGCTTTTAAAATTGTAATTTGGCACAAAATTCTGAATTCATTTCGACAACAAATTTCAAAGAACTGCTGTGAATAATCATTGCAGTCAACTGCCGCATGATGTAAATTCTGTCATGATTGCGAGCTTGCTTATCTTTATCACATGGCAGAAAGCTTTGAGCTCTGAAATGAAAAAAAAAAGTATTTTCTTGAATTATTTCATATCTACAAGACACATTTGGAATGATTCTGCTCCTATTCTGCACAAATATAATAAATGAAGTACATCACTAGGGAACGAATTTTAATGAAGCGTCACTTTTTTCATTTCACTTTAGAACAAAACCGTTTAGTATAGAAATTCATTTTATGTTATGAGAAAAGAAAATGGCCCATTTTTATAGGTCATTATTTTGCATTTTTTGTCAATTTCGACTAGTAAGTCATTTTTTATATTTTTCAGTCAATTTTAAAGCATTTTTTGCTGATTTCAATGTAATTCTTTTCGATTTCGATTTTAATAATTTTAATCTTACTTGCTTCAAATGATATTTACAAAATGCAATAATTGTTCTTCAAGAATTACTCAGTGGCCTATTCGATTTGTTCACTCAAAAATTGTTTTGACAGCCGTTGTGAGTATGTAATTCTTGTGACGTGTATCATCGCCTTTGCCGGTTCGTCCGATTTCGAGATAACTAAAGACAGAGATTTCCTTCCCAAGCCGTCGAAAGCCGGTAATCTTAATAAAGCTAATATGTTGACGAAGATGACCTCTTTTATTTCTTCTCGTAAGAACGTCAACAACACCACATCAGAATTCCCACAATATCTAACTTATGACAATATGCATGTCATGGATTTGCCTTTTTACGCTCGTCATGATAGGATAAAAGATGTATATTTCCATGTAAAAAAAGCAGTTACCATAATATCTCGTTAAAAAATAAAGTGATAAAATGGCAACGACTACACACTTCAATTAGCCACAACTAACCCCATTCCATGTCGGAATAGTATAGTAAATATGGAGAATGACACTTACAGCCATTGTGGATGAGAACACCTCCCGGACGGACATCTCTTGAAAACGGATCAGATGCCAGAGGAGGAATGGCTCGTAGTCCGTTTGGGAATATTTTTTTGGTGTCTTCACATTCCCCTGAAATTGATCAGAAGTCAAACTAGAGCCAGATGGACAGGGATTTCTACAATTTGGAGAAGCTCGTAAGTGTGGTTTAGGCGCTAGTTTTGTTCACATACGACAGACGGACGGACAGACGGACAAACAGACGAACGGTCGTTTAAAAAAAAAACACTTTTTCGGTATCAGGGGACCCCAAAACGTGTATTTCAGTTGTCGAAATCGATTTCCGCAGCATTACCTGACTTTCTCTATACTACGTATATTACTCCCGTATACGAGTATTTCTTCGTATTTTCGTATACGCATGTATACAAGAAAGTAAAAATCATGATATTATCACAATGGATCTTTAAACTTTTCATTCATCAAATGCAATAACCCTATTTGCCTACTAAGCTGGATTCGAAAGTACGCCCCCATTGTTATTAGAAAGTTCCATATTTCTTGGAATTTACACTTTCTGATCGCTTTTAAAACACTTGAAAAATGTTCAAGATCTAGGACATGCCAAGACGATCCCCTTTTGACATTGAACATTTGAAGGGAAATTCAATGAAACGATGTTACACATGCAGCATTTGCCCCTTATTTATAGGCAACTAAACATGCATTGATGTATGACAGGAACTCGAAATCACTTGGACTGCGTCAGAACTAGGGACCAGACTAGGGACTCAGGACTCAGACTAGGGACTAGGTCAGACTAGGGAACTCTTAACAGCTAAACTGTTATTTCTTAACTGTTAACGTTTCGTAACTGTTACGCGAAATAATAGTTATTTCGTTTATCCTGTTATTAGCAGTTATCGGTTGAAATGCATAGAACTGCAACCTACTGGGCCCAATCCGAACTACTACAAGCTTTTGTGGCAACCATTTTGTACGATAACAGCTTCACTGCAGCTAAACAATCATGATTTGTCAGTGTTCAAATTATATTCATTAATACGTAATTCGTCATTATTACACACTATGTGCCACAATAGTTTTATATTTTATTGTATACACTACAACAAGATATGTGTCCTTTAAATTAAGTCCGTCCAATATGTTAACTTATTTCTGTCCCATTGCTGCCTATGTGAGATCAACTAATATTTCCCTAGGTCCGATAAAATAAAATGAGTTACGGTCAAATAACTCACATTTTAATACTTGATATTCGACAGTCATTAACACTTTAGTTATAGGTAAGCAAACACACTGTTTCTCCTCATTATATTTGTTTTTAAGTTGCATATTTGAAAGAATATTTCCAAACTTCATTTTAGTAATATTCTATATTCTATACACATTCGCTACACATTATATGAATTACTATTCATCCTTGGCAGTTCATCCAGTCTCGTTCATATCAGCTGCTTCTCTGTCCAAACATGTTAGGAAAGTAGTACAAGGAAGCGCCGTAAGGTAGCTGTAGAAGCTTTACGGTGCTACCAACATTATTAGTTTTGCGTGGTTTAACTCTTAGCAGTCGATACAACTGATTTAACTCCTAGCAGTCGGCCATGTTAGGTTGCTGGTCATGGACCTGTTATTTTTCAACTGTTATTAATAACAGCTATTACGAGTAAGCTGCTTTTGTGATGACAGTTATTGAAGAAAAGCTGTTAAGCCCATCTCTAGTCAGAATATAATTCACCAAACACCGTCGCATATTGTGTTACTTATGAGGGGCAAAAGTCACAAGTGCAACTTCTTTACACTAAAGTTATCACCAGATATTCTTTGGCAAAAAGGGAGCATCTTCGACCCACGTGCATACCCTAAAAGTTGCAACATTTATTCTGCGACAGTTGTAGGTATTACGAGTAGGTAGGTAGGGGAGATATTCTGTAGGTTGGATCAGGAAAATAGTGACATTATATTCTTATTGCCAACGCTGAGGCTCAAAAATGTTCGCTAATCAGCACTACATTGAAGTGGGTCAAATGAGAACAATAACCAAGAATATAACCGATACAAAGATTTTTTATAGATGGAATTTAAATTAGGGTTACAAGACATACTTAAGAGTAGCAACACTCCTTTAGAAGGTAGGGTAAACGGTACAGTGATTGGCCAGTGATTGGCCACTCCAACTATAATTGGAATTACCGCTTGTTCTAACTCCGTCTTCTAGCGCCCGGCTGCTCTGATCGGTAGTTTTTCGTGGTTTCTCTGATCAACACCAGGCGAATGCGGGAGCAGTACCCTAACAAACGGGCCAAGGACCGCGCGCGATCTTTCCTTCCTCTTCCTTGTTCTATCGTCTCCCCTTTGCCTGTACATGGCGCGAACAGACGCTTTCTGAGTATTATGTAATATTTAGTTAGACCGCAAGAGTGCAACTGTTGCCAATATGGCGGATGCTTGTTGACAGTACGGTGTGTGTTGCACATAAAGATTTATAAAGATTTTCTTTAGAAACCCGATATCCAAAAGTGCTGTTTGTTGATTACGATGGGAAGAAAATCACAATTATATGACAGAAAGCATAAATCTTATTGAGTGACAATGATATCAGCTGAAAATCAAAAGTCTACCTTTGCGTAATTAGTGACGTAGGGGATGGCCAGTGGCTGTATCTTCGATAGTGTCTTGGATTGTGCTATTGGCCACTCTTCTAATAATTGTTCACACATTGTTTATAATCGTCCTTTTATATTATTGCACTCAGGTAAATCCTGTGTGGGACAGAAATAAGGGATTTTATAATCCCAGAGAAGCAAGAAGAATAAGCGAAGGTTAGGTGGATGATTTAACAAGCAATGAAAGGTTTTCTAAGGAAGAAAGAAAATCTATAGAGTAACGTTGAAATGATCAAAATTTCGGAAATTGCGGCGCACGATTATAATACTTTCTTTTGTTTCGAAATAAGGGCGAAAAAGTAATAATGTATAAAAGAAGTCGAAGAGGTTTCAGATTGATTAAACATGGTAAAAGAAGTAGTTCTGAAGAACAGGATGATATGATAATGAGGGAGAACAGTCTGTTAAGATATTCAATTCAACAAGAGTTCTTATGAAGGCTCTCGACTCTCCGGCACTCCAGCTTTGGGGAAGAGCAAAAAGGGAGCACTATATTGTAACAAATATTGCATCGTCCGCCGGCGCCACCCCGAGCCTGTGATCGCGGGTTACGTCATTTGCCGGCGCTACCACGAGCTGCCGGTGAGCACGGGTTGCATCACCTGCCGGCGGATTACTCCAGAAAGTGCGCGGTGTCCGGATGGTTCTGGATTGTCTTGACGAGTATAAATACGCGACGGCCGGCGACCGCGAGTCAGTCTTGAGTTCGCAGTGGAAGCTGAACTGTGAAGTGTGTGCATCGCGGTGAATAGCTGTGCGGTGATTGTGCTCAGTGAAGTGAACCGTGGTCAGTGCATCGTACTGTGGTCGGTGACGTGAACTGTGACCAAGTGCATCGAACTGTGATCAGTGCAGTGAACTGTGGCCAGTGCTTAGGACTGTGCGAGTGTGTAAGAGAAGAGTAGTGTAAATAAATAATCAAGAGAAGTGTAGTGTAAATAAATCAAGAGAAGTGTAGTGTAAATAAATAATCAAGTGTTTTCAGTGATTGTGTTAAGAAACAAAATAAACGTTTTTGTTAAAATAATACGAGACTTTTAATTCACCACCTAGAAACGTAACAATATGATGGTCGAAACGTTGGCTTCACTGTCCTTGGGCGGCGACACCCGGACTGCCGGCAGCCTTCACATGACTTTGGCCACGGAAGATACTATTGCAAGATTTCTAACCTTTATGAAGCATTTGTCATAATTAGAACACGCATTTTAATGAAATATCATTTTTTTCTTTTCACTTTAGAACAATGTCGTTTAGTATGGAAATTCATTCAATGTTATGACAAACGGAAATGACCCGTTTTTGTAGGTTATTTCTTTTGTATTTTTCGTCGATTTTGACTAATAAATCATTTTTCACCTTTTCCTGTCATTTTAATGCATATTTTTGCTGATTTCATACCCTTTACTGTAATGTTTAATGGTACTTGCTTCAAATAATATTTTTTGAGATGCAACAGATGTTCATCACGGAATTACTAAACAGCCTATTCTATTTGTTCGCTCAGAAACTGTTTTGACAGCCGTTGTATGTTATCTTGTGTCGTATATCAGCGCCAATGCCGATTCAGCCATTTTTCGGGATAACTAAAGATAGAGATTTCCAGTCGAAATCAAAAGTTTACAAGTGGAGTTAACTTGAATGAATGGAAGAAGCCTCAATTACATCAGAAACGTATCTAATACCTTGAGTTGTTCATCCAATCTGGTGTTGATAAGATTTTTAAAGTAATTTTTCTTTGGTTTTAGGGCATTTTAAAAATATTTTAAAAGCATTTTATTGATCATTTTTAGCAATGTTTTAGATCATCAAAATCCGCCCCCTAGTCATGATTAAAGATCGGATTCCCGGTTACTGCATCTTTTCTTTGCTAACTTGAAATTGGATGAAACCTTGACAGAAATTTGAAACATGAAAAGGACGTTATTTTAGTACACGTTTTCTTTTGCGCGAAATTGCACTTTTGGAGGGTTACTGCACCATATTGCAAGTTTTAGATAATGCTGCCTGAAAATTGCACATTTTGTGATTTTACTGGACGAATTTGCAAGATTCGTAGTTTTATTGAATTTTTTTTATATTAGCAATTTGTTTTCATTAATCTTTTTTAAAGGTTTCATTTAAGAAAGTTTTTATGACATAACCCAGCAGTGCAATCGCGTAGTCTGTGAAACCCGAGTGTCATTTAGAATGAGTATGCATCAATTGTGCATCTTCTTGCCCTATGAATTGAGCGTCTATACCTTTCATGATGTCTATTGTCTAATTAAAATTTCGAGTTATTGCAGCAGGGATAGTCCGCGGCCCTTGGTCGCTCAGCAAGCGCTATGTTCGAGGTCTATTTTCTCTATCGGATCATAATCCGTTTTGTCAGTCTTCGCTGAACTTTTCAAGAAGAGACCGAATGCGCGAGTCACATTTGACCTTACGTGTGGGCGTGAAGCTTAGCGACATGCTGCACTGCGTTTCAAATTCATCGAGTTTCTCGGAACAGACGTTGCTTTGGAAGGTTCAAGAGAGAATGACCGCAGAGCGTTTTTTGCAGCGGTTACGTACGTCAGAACGTGGCTCGGCACAGGCATGAATAAATGTAGAACAAAGATTTTCATGTGTGATGCATATATTAGTTGATAAAAGATATAATAATTTCTCAGAAAATAATTTAGAAATATACATAATTGTAAATTATAATGAAAATAATAAGGAACATTTCTTCTCTAACAATTATTTTTAATTTCTGAATGTATATTTTGATTTTTTTAAATTTTTATATTTACGTTTTTGTGTTTTATGCCAATTTAATTTTGTGTGTGAATACTATTTAAAATGTCAAATATGGTTTGTTTAAACCATATATACAAACTTAAATATAATAACACAAAAATTATAGTATTTCATTCACCTTAAATATCTCATTCAAAATATAAAAGTCAGTTATTAGGTGGATTAACAGGAGATTTCAGGCTACATAACACTGTTTTGCAGTCTTGATCTTTTTATTGTACGTTTTTGCCCATTTGGATGTTGTTACTGCACGTTTAAGGGGTTCTATGGCATGAAAATCCGGCCATTAGTAATGACTGTCATCGTTAATGAAGAACAAATATGGAAAAACAATTTTTGCATTTACAAAAGATGCACTATGCATTTTATTTTGATTAGTATCTTAAATATGTTTGAGAAAATTTGTTAAATGCGATGAATAACCTGGTACTGTTTCAGATAAGACCTTATGATTATATTGCGAGAAAGTAACTGTCATAAAATGTGACTGAACATTCATTTCTCAATCATTTATTAAAGAACGCTTTTTTGCAATAATTTTATATGATTTTATAACCATTGAAAACAAAAAAGTTCTTAATACTACCATCTAAAAAGCAAACTTAACACAGAAGTCGGACCGCAGATAATTTTTAAGGTTATGTTTTTTATTTGCGCTTAACACTGATCATATTTCTCATACTTGCATTCGTTCATATTTCTTAATTAGCAAATTTTCCACCCAGTTTACTGAAAAGAATTGCGTTAATTCGAACAAAATCTACACACATTATTGTAATGTGAACAAACACATCAGGTATACACGCGAGGAGCAGATGGAAACAACCAAACAAAATCGAAGGAGTTGACCGAAGTGATCTTTTTATAAGTGGTTATTCCGACAGGAAATATTTTGAAGGCGCCACATTTCAAAAATATAGTGCGGCCGAATACACGTATTATTGTTAAGGGGACACATGTATGAAAATGGCGAAAAATCACATTTTTCAAAAAGTACATTAAAAAATAATATAGACTTCGAATAATGTATCTGCGAAATTTTACGGTCGTAACTTCACCCTAAGCGGCTTTTAAAAATTAAATGCCTCGACGCTCCTCGCTTGCCACGCCCCTATCTTGCAGTCAGGATTGTTATTATATGCTTATTTTTCAGTTTGTCTTCAGCATTTTGGAGATTATGAGTTTGTAGAAGTTCCATGATAGACAGAAGACTGTTTGCAGGCATGCCAATATGTTTTTGGGGCCGTTCTCTTATTCGTGACTTGTTTTGTATGTATGTTTGGTATGTAAAATAATAGCAATTTTTTTCCATGTTTCATATCAAAATCTTTGATGGCAATTTTCCATAATTTACATTTTTATCTATTTAGGGAACATTTTCTTGAAAACTACTGACTGAACACTAATGAAATTTTGCAGGAATGCTCTGCAATAGTAAATTAAGAAATTCCTGCTGTCATTTTCTTTAAGATTTGAAAATAATTGTTTAAAAATTAAAATTCCAAAATTTTTTTTTTTTAAATTTTTTTTAAAAAAAAAATAATGTTTTTTTAATTACTTTATTTATTATAAAAAATTTTTATTAAATAAATGTTCCTTAAAGTGTATAAACAAATAGGAAAATGATTCCTATATTACTGGCAAAAAAATTGTTAATACAATTTTAAACATTTTCCAAGAGTTATTCAAGTTTAATAATTGAAAATCAAAATTTGACATTTTTAAAACAAAAATTGTAGTCAAAAAATTTTCATTTCGAAAGTGCATTTTCATGCTTGTATTCCCGTCACTGCAGTTTACGTGAACAATAGTTTTGTTACAAGATTTAATGCATTGTAGTGAAAAATGAGAAAACTAAACGAGGGCAGTGTGCGTGCTACATTTTGAAAAACCATTGTGTTTTTGATTCTTATTGGCAGTATTTTTTGGTACTACTGACCACTATAACATGTCTTAATTACAGAATATGAAAGGGCGCTAGTGGTCTTATTAGATTAATACAATAAATAGACCTCCAGAGAGGAAGACAGAGAGGGTATGAGATTGGAAGAGTAGGAGGGAGGAACGAGGTGAGCAGATCATCGCAAAGAGGAGAGTGATCATATTCAAATGGGTGTCGTTGATTGATTCGTGGTCCGTGATGGATCTCATTGAAAGATGATTCCGAACCCGTCAACCGCTGAGGTAATTAGTCCCGCAAGGTGTAGTGCAAGTTTTCTTCGCGTAAGGTAGTGGTGATCTTCCCTCAGTGGATAGCGATATCCAGCGCAGAACTACACTTCGGCATGCGGTGTTTTCTTGAACAACATACCTCCCTCCAGAGGGGCACCGCCCCAGCCGAGACAAGCTCTAAGCTCCCGACTGGTCTCCCGACTTTTGAGGAGCATAAATTCAAAAGGTGATGTATCCATTCGGCAAACATTGAGTTCTTCTGATGTTTTTACCAAGGAAATTTATTTCATGGGAAAAACACAGATGTTTTACAAGACATGAAGTAGTACTCCATTCATTGAGGTAATGGTGTTTAAAAGTGATACATTTGTGCTTTTTTTTTATCGGAAAAGTGTGAAATGGACGTGGCACGTTCCACGACGCCGACATTCCCCTGGTATTGATCAGAGACCTCCGACCAGAGTAGGCGGCCGCCAAAATCGCCGTGAAAAGATTCCGAATTCAGTAACTGAATTCGACCTAGCTATTAGCTATGTGTGGAACCGCCGTAGGAAAGATACCGTGCCCGCTCAGAGCAGCCTGCCCTACAATTCTCCTCCAGGGAGTGTCTGAATTCGACCTACCTATGTAGCTAGGTGTGGAACTCTAGGGCCTCCCGGCCAGAGCTACTGCAGCGACATCATCAAATGAGTGTCGTGCGGCGCAAAGCGATTAGTCCGGAGTCGCGGGCGAGCGGGAGCGCGAGTGCGAGTGTCAACTGCCCCGCATCACCGCCCCGCCGGCGGAGGTGGAGCGCAACCAACAGGCCGCGACACCCGCCCCCCCCCCTTTGCAAATGTTGCTCCAACGACTCTGCAAGTTTGGGAAGAGGGTACCGCTCCACCCCCTCTTGTCCCCATCCGACCCCGTCCCCGCGGACCGCGATCTTTCATGCGAGCCCTTTTTGCGACGCGCTCGCCGCCGCTCATCTACTAATCGCTTGCCAATGGGACCGACCTTCCGGTAGTGATGGTAATGTAGTGCTTGTAAGTATGTGTGTGTGTGTGTGTGTGTGTGTGTGTGTGTGCGTGTGTGTAAGTAAGGGGTTGGGATAGGACAAGGAAGGGATAGGAAAGATCACGCACGCCCTTTTGCCCTTTTTGCGACGCACTCGCCGCCACTCAACTACTAATGGCTTGCCAATGGGACCGATCTTTCAGCATGGATGGTAATGTAGTGATTGTAAGTGTAAGGGTGTGTTAGTAATGAGTGAGGATAAGACCAGGAAAGGGAAGAAAAGGTTGTGCGCGGTACTTGGCCCGTTTTGTGTGTGTGTTTGGTGTGTGTGTGTGGGGGGGGGGTTCTTCTCCGACATTCGCCTGGTGTTGATCAGATACCTCCGATCAGAACTACCGATCAGAGCAACCAGCCGCTAGAATTCTCCTCCAGGCAGTGTCTGAATTCGTCCTAGTTATGTAGCTAGGTGTGGAACTCTAGAACCTTCCGGCCAGAGCCACTGCAGTGACATCATGAAATGAGTGTCGCGAGAGAGGGTTGCGGCGCCAAGCGATGAGTTCGTTGTCGCGGGCGAGCGCGTGTGCGAGTGTCAACTGCCCCGCTTCGCCGCCTTGGCGCCGGAGGTGGTGCGCAACCAACAGGCCGCGCCACCCTCCCACGCCCCCGCGCAAACGTTTCTCCAGCGCCATAACGAGAAACAAATAGCATCGATCCCCGGGGCAGAGAGCGGCCTCTGCAAGTTTGGGAAGAGGGTACGGCCCCGCCCCCCTTTGTCCCCCCCCCTCCGACCCCCTCCCCCTCCCCCGGGTCGCGGGCGGCCTTTCATGCGAGCCCTTTTTGCAACGCGCTTGCCGCTGCCGCTCATCTACTAATAGTTTGCCATTGGGACCGCCGGAAACTAGCTGTGTTGACACTCGATAGCCACCGATAGCAATCAATTAGGTTTCGACGGAAGCCTGTCATCGCCGCCCATTAGTAGATTAAGTCCGGTGACGTACTCCCCTTTAGCCCCCAACCAGTTTTTCGCTTTTCTGCTTATTTCCGCAATTACCTTGAAATGTTCGTATTTTTATTGCGGTTGATTCCCGACACCCTAACCACAAATCGTCATGGGTTTTCCCTGATAATCCACTAGTAGGGTCGGTGATCATCAATGTTAACCTAATACGGATTGTTAATGATAGAGTACTCTCTAAAATATTACTATTTAATGCATAACAGTAAATACTTATTCTTATTTTTAACTGTTCACTCTACAGTAACATTTTACAATATTCTAGATAGGTCTAGGTTATCTACTCATATTTCATCCAAAAATTTCATCCTTGTCTGTCATCGCATCGGCTTTGATTTTCTTTCCTCGTCTTACAATTACAGTAGCGACTACAGTAATAACTGTTTACTAATGTAATCGAAATGATTATAACAACTGCTTACGTCAAATAAATTAATGAATATTAAATAAAAGTTTGGAGAATTACATGTAACTAGTATTTAAGAGGATGTTTAACAAAATTCCGTAACAGCTTATTATCGGTCGGATGGGGCATTATTGTAATAAAATTACACCAGTTCATTATAGTATTAAACACGAAGTTCTTAAGGGTATCGACTCCCTCCTCTACAAATGCTACCGCTCTGGGAGTATTGCTACATATAAACCAAAATTTGCACATTTTCGTTGATATGAAGTTTTAAGGTGTTCGAATTCTCTATTTTCATATCTACGTCACATTGAAATGTCTTCAAATCATATTTGTATCAAAACTCTTATTAACAAAATAACATTGCATTTTTCGTAACTTTAGACTTCTTCAAACTTTTAAAATCTCCTGTAAAATTTGCCGCAATCTGATAAAACGTGTCATTCCGAGTCCGCGATATGCCGGTCTTTTAACTTTGTCCCCGGCGACGGCAGCCATTGTATCAACCATAAATTCCTCCTGCTTTGCCTTCAAATTCGGTAAATTTGCGATTTGATATGACTCGTGAGTTACATCATTCAGTGGTGCTCGAAACTAAACTGTATTTATTCACTTTTTAATTACCAGGACGCGACAATATGAGTTTCTCTGTCAAAAAAATCAGCGATTTCCTCCGCAGCAATACAACACGTTCTCTACGTAGTAAGGTGGGAAAGTAAAATATTGTATTCACATAAATACACTAAAACAGATATTTTTGATATTTTCTCTATTGTTTTTGTATTTTTAAACATGTTTATTCTAGATTTAAGAATACAGAACTTATTTAATAGTTCATGCGATATATTCGGAATTTTTCCCGAATTTATGAAGAAATTGATATTTAATTAGAAAGTTAAATGCTGAATAACGCCCCAAAATATCAATTTTCCAGAATATAATTGATCGTCCCTTCAACATTTTGTTATTGTTCAAAGCTCTATTGTATCTATTGCATCATGTGTCAATTATCTTGCACTTCTCTTGTCACGGAACTTCTTTCGTCAAATGCAATTTTTTCCCACATTTTCATCAATCTTGCGAAAAAGCAAAAGGTAAAATTCTCGGGCATCGACAGTCAGGTCACCGCAGTCATTGCAGTCAGGCATCGACATACGGAACGGTTGGGCAGAAGTGAAACGAGAAGCGCGTGGCGAGCGCCGAACTGGCGAAGATGCGAACTCGGGTGCCCGCGAGCGGGGGGGGGGGGGGGTGAGGGGTTTCGGCGACTGGGCGAGGACGGAGCGAGGATGGGGTGGGGGCGGGGCTGGGCTGAGTGGAGGCGAAATTTAGTAGAGACGGAGGCGAGGGACGAGGGGGCGAGAGCACCGGACGGGGCGGGGACAGGCGGGGACGGGAGGACGGGCGGGGACGGGGCGGGGACGGGGCGGGGCGGGACGGGGACGGGACGGACGGGGACGGGCTGGCGACGGGGCGGGGGTGGGGTGAAGTGGAGACGGGCGGGAACGGGGCGAGGTCGGAGGGAAAGTTGGGTTGGGCGGGGGTAGGGGTTGTGGGGCGGGGACGGATGTGGGGGCGGGGTCGAGAGCGCAAGGGAGGGCGGGGCGGGGCGGTGTGAGGCCGTTGCCTGGAACAGACGGCGCCCGTCAACGTGTAATTTCATTTTCCACGCTACGCAGCCGCCGCCGCCGCCGGCGCCAGCGCCAGCGCGAGTGGGAGCGGGGGCGGGGGCGGGGGCGGGGCGGAGCCGGGAGCGGGAGCGCGGAGGCGTGCGCGCCAGCGAAACGCAACGCGGGCATTAGGAAGCACAGCCAGAGCGCCAAACAGCCACAACGCGCCCCGCCCCTCCCACGGACCTGCTCCGCGACACCCGCAGCGTCATCCAAAAGCTTCCCATTCGTTACACTTCATGATGGTCATTTAAGCCAATGGTAATTGGTGCTTTCCAAGGGGTTAGTAACTATTAAGGTCTGTTTTACTTTCTCATATACTTATTCCCCATTTTCTTGAAAACAGCGTCATGTTTTTCAATGAAAATTTCTGTTTAGGACGAGGTTTTAATCTTCTTTGATATTCTTGAAGTAATATTTCGCTTCTACCATTAAGAAAACGAAAAGTTGAGAAAATAAAAAAAATGATTTTTGGACGATTGATGGCAGCTGGTCAGAGAATGGAGCAAGACCTTAAAAACAGTCCACACTAAGGAAATGAGAACAATTTGCAACGAGAAAACCGGGAACGGTAGTCCAGTTCATGGACTGTTACTACAGTGCATCTGACCGGGAGGTCCAAGGTTCGAGTCATTA
The DNA here is from genome assembly GCA_964035755.1 of Teleogryllus oceanicus. Taxonomy (NCBI): domain Eukaryota; kingdom Metazoa; phylum Arthropoda; class Insecta; order Orthoptera; family Gryllidae; genus Teleogryllus; species Teleogryllus oceanicus. Next base: position 28,288,925 of record CAXIVR010000011.1, on the reverse strand, counting down.
CGGTGGCAGGATTTTCGACAGTAGCTTTTTCAGCTAGGTCGAATTCAGTCGCTGTCTGGAGGAGAATTCTAGCGGCCGGCTGTTCTGATCGGTAGTTTTCCGTGGTTTCTCCAATCAACACCAGGCGAATGCCGGAGCAGTACCCTAACAAATGGGCCACGGACTGCGCGCGATCTGTCCTTCCTCTTCCTTGTCCTATCCTCTCCCCTTACACACACACTTACACTAACATGCACTACACTACCACATATTCCGGGAGACCTGTCGGGAGCTTAGAGCTTGTCCGGCTGGGGCGGTGCCCGCTCGTGGGCGAGTCCTGGTTAGGGGGAAACCCCACTAGCCACGGTATGTCGGCGCCTGATCTCGCCATCCAGCGGGGGAAATCACCGCCATCCCCCGAGAAAAAACATGCACTACACTAACTGGACTAATGATCGAAGCAGTTGACGCGCCCGGAAACACGAAAAAATCAATCAATCAATCTCTGTCAACCACACACTTACTTGTTCTACATGATTACACATATCGAGAGACAACTCAGGAGCTTAGAGCTTGTTATTGGGATGGTTACTCGATGGGAAAAACTTAATGTTTTTGTCTGATATTTTCGAGTTCGCTGATTTGAATTTTTGAAAAAATTCTTCTGGGGAATATTTTACTCAAGTTGCAGATTTGCTGCATTTAAAGGACCTCGAGCCTATGAAGCTTCTGAGAAAATTCAAAAAATTTTAAAAATCCTTAATCGGTATAGAAATACTACCCTCCTCTACTAGTTGACACTGTCGCAATATTCCTTTCCTCCGCCACTTGTTATTTGTATAACAAAAGAAGAGTAACAAAATTAATGGATGAATTTGAGACGGTTGTAACTGTACTCTAAACTGCGAAAGGTGTGCAAAAATCTACTAGGCGGTATTCGATACCAGATACGTAGATCTATTGAAGTCGACTAGTCTGGACAGAATTGTAGAAGTTCATTTCAATGATCGATAATTCCAATGAATCCTATTAATTTTAGACGGATCAATTCTATGCCGGAATTCCCTCCTTCCCCATTCTGGGATAGGCTGATCTCGCGCTCCCAAACAGTCCATTCCCCTTAATCTCCAGAAAAAGTCCCTCAGTGATGCGAGTAAGCGCATTACGCGCCAATACTAACGGATATGGTAGAGCCAGGGACTACGAATTGAGGAGAAGAAGATTTATGGTATGCGGTGTTACTGTGCTAAAAGCTCTTGTAATTAATGAGAGGCAATAGACCATTTCAAGTTGAACGTTAGTTAAATTTGGACATTTGTTGTAAATCTTTAAATTGTCATTTATTTTTTTATGGGGATTTGTTCCAGAAGATTACTTTTTTAAAGAACAAGTGGCTTTTATTTCAAGTTATAACATGTGGTCAAATCGTACACTGGGAAAACTTTCAATTTTCCCAGCATACGTTAATGTAACTTGGCCACTCAGAAAACATAAGTTCAAAAGCAACAGCAACAGTTACAGTACAGTCTAGTACAGTAATAGAAATAGTAACTGTTGACATGTTGACAGCATCACATATCAACAGTCAAATCTCCCACTCTGCCATCATATTAGCATCCAACTACGTGACATTCTCGTTACCACAATGCAATGTATTAATCGTGCAAATTTCCTTGACCGATGACCTTGCTTGCTCCTCCCTGGCACAATAAACACACAATTGAAGGCAAAAGCTGGCAGGGAACGATAACGATAACATTCCAAACACATCTTCACTGGCGAGAAATAGACACTATTTTCTGTTGAAGACGAGAATTTCTATCCCTGGTTTTCTTCAAAACAATCTAAAGAAAAGACCGAAGTAGGCGAAGATCCATCACAGAAGGTACCTCAAATTCCTGAGAAAATTAGAAGGTAAATTATTGAGAAAGTGGCGCCCCACAGACTGGCATTGCTTCATAAAATTCAGTGGTCGATTTCGTAACTAAAACCCCCTCAATCCGCATTTCTTCAATCCATCAATCAAGAAAAGTTGCGCGAGTAACACCACCTTCGCTTCAGAGCGATCCATTTTTGACTTCTGTTCTCCACCCCCATCCCTCCCCAGAGGGGCGGATTTATACACGTCGCCGCCCGGGGCTCCATTAATTTTGCCGTCCCTTGAGATGCCGCCCCTAATAATCTGTCGTGACCGGCCGCACAGATTTGAATGTGCCGCCACAGTAGGGCGTTACCGCCCCTGGCGGCAGCGGCCAGCGACAAGCGCGGGCCAGCGAGGCTTGGCGGTGTGCGGCCGCCACGCCTGAGCGAGCGGGGCGAGGCCCAGCCTTCCCCCCTGCTACGCCTGCCAGTCAGCGGACCTACGGCCCGGGGCGAATATAAGCCGGCCGTGGCCCGGAGAGAGGACAGAGAGTGAGCGGCGGAGTAAGAGTGACGAGTTGGTGATACGAGATAGTACGGTGTGAAGATTGTGATTACGACGACAGTGCTGCGACAACGGACTTCCCTTTACGGAGATTTAGCGACTCGGCAATTTTGTGGTGCATCTTCTGGTTACGATAACTCGGCTACGTTTCACTGTACATTCTCCTGGATTTTCGGCACTGTAGCTCTGTACCTGTTTTCAACCAATAAATTGTTTATTGAATTTTGTGTGTGTTGAATTTGGACACATCATAATCTAAATGAATATTAGCAGTCAATGCATCTCACGACGTGCGTGAATTGAAATGTACAACCTTTTTTCTCTTTTCGATAACGTCACATGATTTTATGTAATCTTTGATTATGCTTTCAGTTGAAACGAAATATGAAAAAAATTAAACCTAACACATATTTGTTTATATTTCTTGAAATGGTTTTATTTAACATATTGACATATTTTATTAAATACATTCAACATATGCAATATTTGCTTTTATTGCAATAGATAAAGTTTGGATTTCAACGAACCGCAGTCTCGTGTTTAAACAGTAATTTATCTGGAAAAAATCAACACGCAGAAATATGTATATTGTTGATTTATTCCCCCTATACTGATTGGGGGAATAATAATAAATAAATATATCCACATATTTTTTACCTATTAAAAAATGTACAACGTAACTAATGCAGTTTCTTTTTAAGCGAAAACTAATACCAAAACTGATTTCTCCCTCTTTCGTAAATGGGATATGTCTAAGAAAGAAAAAGATATAATATGAGTTAATTTCAGTTTTTGTTTCAAACGAACATGACATTAAAATTCACAATATTACAATTTTTGGAAAATTTGCCGTCCCCCAAAACGTGCCGCCCTGACAGCCCATATGTAAATCCGCATCACCCCTCTCTCTCCACTACTCTATTACCTGTACACAGCCGATATACCTACATCAAGATTAACTAACATAGCGCAGTTTGTAGATGATACCGTAATCTACATGTCCCACTCCTCAATAAATTACATACCTAACGAAATCCAATCTCATTTAAATAAAATAGAAATCTGAGCAACAAAATGAAAAATTCCAATCAACCCCGTGAAATCTACAGCTTAAGTCTTCATTTTCAGACCATATTCCTTCCCCATGACATTTAAAATGAATAACAACACAATCCCTTGGACTCCTCATAACAATGTCGTTAAATACCTGGGTCTCGACATGGGCATCACCTTTTACAAAACCATCATTAGACCTCTTCTCCTGTACGTTTGTCCAATTTGGAGAAAGGCTGTTAAATATAATATCAACAAAATTCGGATTATTCAGAACAAATACCTAAGAACTATCACACACGCTCGCTGGTTCATTTCCAATAAGCAATTACCCCATGAACTTAACCTAAAACCCATAACACATCACATAGCCTTTCTTGCCAATAACGTTTATTCCAATCTAACCCTCATCAATCAAGTTAGACATATAAATATAGGAAAATATAATAAAAACTTAACTATAATAAAAAACAGATATCCTATCCATTCTTTACTGAACATTTTTAGGAATCTCAGTAATTTTTAGAGGTGCTCGGTGAGTCCCCTCGTCAATTGTAGTTTAGATGTTAGTTAGTATAGTTAGTTAGTATTTGTATTGTAGTTTAGTCAGTATTAGTTAGTATTAGTATTGTAGTTTAGAAGTTAGTTAGTATATAAGAATTAGATACAAGTCAACAATACAAATGAAGAGTTTTATGTAAACTGAAGTTTGTAAGTCAATCCTATACAAATAAACTTTTTAAAGTTAGTTATATATAAGAATTAGATAAAGTCAACAATAAAATGAAGAGTTTTATGTAAACTGATCATTGTAAGTCAAACCTGAACAAAATAAAAAAATTTAAAAAATGTAAATGCGGCCCGTGCTCCCCTCCTTGTCTGGCGCGGCCACCCGCTCCGCCTCGGTGTAATGCCATAATGGTCGGCTCCGTTTCGACATCTGGCTGAAAAATCTCGCGCCGCGCAGCTTATTTCCATCTGCTTGTAATGACAACAATACTCGCCGCCCTAATTGGGCTTCTCGAGCCATGGATCCGCCGCTTGCACCGCGCCCGAGAGAACAATGCCCGAGTCCTCTCGATGTGCCATTTCCGCAATTTGGGCACTTAAGGCGCGTTCTGGGTGGCACTTTAATTTTATATGCAATAACATGCAGGTTTGTTTTTTAATGCTCATCATTTTAATTGTAATAATCAAGACGTGTTTTTGGCGTGACTGTACTGGAATAATATTACGTCTAAACAAATGTGTTTTTTATTTGCCATATCATTTATATTATGCTCCAGAGGAACGATTTTGATGTCCCTTCTAAGGCCCCGAAGCGTTTTAGACAGGAAAAAAAAAAAGAGATAATGAAAGGATAGAGGGAGAGAGAGAGAGAGAATTAGGAACGGTGGTTACTAGATACATACATACATTTATTTGAACTGCAATTGGATATGACAAAATAATACAATAATAAAATAAAATAAAATAATAATAATAATAATAATAATAATAATAATAATAATAATAATAAAGAGTACAGTACAAGCCGAACATGCAATAATCATACTAACACTAATATTAAGTATTATAACAAATATTTCAACTCTGTCATGGTATCCAATAATTATATGTCGGTGATGCTAAAATTTAATACAAGCTACATAAGTTTGGCTAAGTTTTTTTTAATTCATTGATCGCGTTCACTACACTTAACTGCACTGCACTACACTACACTACACTACACTACACTGTTTTTGCTTTGAATTACACTGACCAGCACTTCACAGCACTTACTCATTTAATGTCTATTACTCTCATATTGTTCTAACTTATTTCTAAAGCTTCGGACACTTAGAGGAAAAGCTTTGAAAATTGCTGCGGGTAAACTGTTCCAATCTTCAATTGTTCTGTTACAAAAGGAAAATTTCCCAAGATCTGAATTTTGTTTCCTTGTTCGAATTTTGTGAGTGTGATCCTTCGGCCGAAATAATTTGTTTTTCTAGTCTAACCTGAATTTCTTCCAAGTGGTTGACTCGTACGATTTATAAAAAGCGGTACGATTTATAAAGAGCGCGATATTGAATAAATGGCAACTCTCCTTTATTAATAAAATATAGCGAAATTTGCGTTGTTTGAAATGAGCGGATAGAAGCAAAAAGGATAGATGCAAAAAGGAAGATGGCGTCGTGCGAAATTTGGCAAGTTGGCGGGAAATGAGAGAGCAGTTAGTGTTGCTTAGTGAACATCGTGTTGTGTGATAGTTGAAACGATTGTCTGGGACCGTCAATTGTACGTATTCAATACATTTTTTGTTACGCGTCACTCTTGTGATCTCTACGGAAAACATCGAAGAGTTCTTATTATTATTTGGAAATTTCATTTCAATCCCTTCGTTTTTGATGTCGTTCGTTTCATGTACTTTGTTTTTAATTTCAGTGAATACATTAAAACTTTCAGTCATTACTAAGCAGCGAATTTCTAAGATATTGATATTTTTGTCCGTTGCTCAGGAATAGCTAAGTGAAATTTCTTTCCATTTTTTAGAAGTGGATGCTATGTAAATTAATATGTTAGTTGATATTTGTCATTTTGGCTGATTTTCCTGTTGCTGATATTTTGCATATTTTGTTAAAATAGACTTACTCTAAAACGTTTATCTTTTCATAGAATTTTTAATTTGTGAGCGTTCATTAATTCGAAAGGACTTGTCACAGTCTACGTTTGATTATCTTCTTCTTTTCTATAGAGATAAATAATTGTGCAGATGAGGGTTTTTAGTATCCTATTTTTAAACCAGAGAGAAGAAATGGAACAAGACATACTAGGTGAATATTTAACTTCAATTATTTCTCTCGCGAAGTAAAGTTGGTTATTTTGTGTTTGCACAAATATATATATATATATATATATATATATATAAATATATATATATATATATATATATATATATATATAAGTAAAGTTAAACGATTGATTATCATACTCTCAGGGTTACCTACATTTCGAATTGTCTGTTTATAGAAGTCAATTGTAACCTACATTTCACAGTATTCCACAATCCGAGACCAGACAAAACTGCGGTTGTAACGCCAGAAATGGTTACCATATATCGTGGAAACAAACGTGGAATACTGTATTGTTGGCTTTCTATGGTTTTGAGCTGCTGCTCAGGTGTCTGCCATCTGGTTTTACTATTACTGCTGTGTTATGTTACTGCTAATGTAAATATTACTGTTTTTCATGCTTAAGTAATAATATATAGTTTTATGAAGACAAAGATGTTACTATACAAGTAGATGAATTTAGGCAATTTATTTCATTTATTTATTTAGTCAAAAACTATGTGACGTATGGGGGCAAAATCACGGGGGAGAAAATTCATCCTCAGAAAAAAAGGGAGAGAAAATTCATCCTCACTCTCGCTCATGCGTCATCCACGACGGCGTGTGCACGGCTTCTCATCAAAAGATTTCTCATCTACCTTCGCTCACAACTTGTCCCAATCTCTTATTGTTATGTGAAGTCAGCATCGTCAACTAATTACTACTTTAATTTTCACAAATTTTAATATTCAACAACAACAAAGAAAATTAATAAAAAATGTTTTTACTTCGCTACAATTTATTTTTACTACTTGCGTTTACAAGGAAGAGAGGTGTTGTCGCTAACGTAATTATTTAGGGCGACTTCAAAGGGTGCGTAACAAGACGAGGAGGTATTCAAAATACTCCAATTTTGTGATATATAATTTACGGACGGTCTCTAAGAATTCCATAAAAAATGAATAAAACTCCCCAGGAAACTAACTAACCTGTCCTTCACAATTCTGATACAGTTTTGTTGTGTTAGCGGCCAAATTGTGAATACAAAAAACATTAACCCCTACTTGTCTATTGTCAAACATTCCGTAATTTACTCACCATCCTGCACAGATCTGTATGGTGAATAAAATATCTGTATGTGTAACGAACCAAGCGAAGTGTGGGACCGAAAGGGAAACGGCGCATCAGAAAACTAACAACGGTAACAGTTGCCGCGCGCTTTAGCTCCGGGGCGGAATAGGCTGGTGCTTCATTCTACTTCCAAAGTAATGAAACAGTTTTGATGACATAGTACGCAATGTTAATTAGTCAGCCCAATTCGTTTTTTCAGATATTTTTCCACAGAAATATTACTTTAACCACGCAGAAAGCACTTAATAATTTAAGTTAACAATTTGAGACACTTTTCCATTTCATTGTATTTTATGGGAAACTTGAAGTTAAACAAAAAATTCCTCTATGTTTTTCATTCAATCGAATAATGTCACTTACTAAAGTTGTAGAATTTGTTGTGTAGCATGACTCGTATTTGTGATTACTTTTAGGGACTAAATATATTTCCGTTCTTTATATGGTTATCAGTATTTATTATAGTACTTTACGAAACGAGTGAATAGAGAAGGGGATAATTGCATGAGTGGTATGTTCAAGAAAAAAAGCGACGATAGGAGCCAGTTTTCTTATATACCACGAGTGCAATCATACCTCTTTATACACATGTTACATAAAATATTTTTTCGTTTCCATTTAAAATAATTTAAATTTTTAGAAATTCAAGCACATCTTTACCATCCGAAGCATACCTTTCATGACGTAATATTGCTTCTGAAAAATATATATTTTAGTGGGCCTTGCATTGTTCTGTTTGCACGAAATATTTGCTAATCAAGGTACTAAACATATTGCGGATAACTTATTAGAAGAAGCTAACAAAGTTACGAAAAGTAAAGACACGTACATGCACGAGAATACAAGACGTATACATATTGAGGAGGCGGACTAGTCACTTGTCATAGTTTTGCTATGGCCAACTTTTAGAACTGGTAAACACAACTGACGTTTACATTTTTTACATTCGTAATCCTAATACCAAATGTTTTTTTCACGTAAAACCTTTAATTTATTCACGTTAAATATTTTATGTAGTTCCATAAGTCAGATAGATTAACGTTTACTTCCCCAATTTAGTTTCGTTTATTCGTTGTTTATATGTAGTAGTGTAGGTTCGTAATCTGTGATGTACATTTTCGCTCATGTATCATGGCTGGAAATACCTTGGTTATGTCTGTGTTATAGTTTCTTAATTAAGCGATTTGTCTCTTTTTCTTAATTCTGATTGGTAGGTGTATTGTTTTAATTGCACGGTGCAATTTTAATTGCACGCATGCTATTAATATATAGATAATTAACGATTTTTAATGGATTTGATTGATTGATAATTCCGTGCGCATCAACTACTGAGGTCATTAGTCCTGTAAGTGAAGTGCATGTTTTTGTCGAGAGGTGGCGGTGATCTTGCCCTGCTGGATGAAGAGATCCGGCGCCGACCTATCGTCGGCTAGCGGAGCTTTCCCCAACCACGTATCTCCCACCAGCAGGGCACCGTCCCAGCCGAGACACAAACTCCCGTCTCCCGGCATGTGTGGTGGCGTACTGCATGTAAGTGTGTGTGTAAGGGGAGATGATAGGACAAGCAAGGAAGGAAAGATGTCGCGCGGTCCGTAGCCCATTTGTTGGGGTACTGCTCCGGCATTCACCTGGGATTGATTGGAGAAACCATAGAAAATTACCGATCAGAGCAGCCGGCCACTAGAATTATCGTCTTGTCAGAGAAAAATTCGACCCAGCTAGCTTATTAATATCCTGCCACCGTCGGGATTCGAACTCCAGGACCTCCCGGTCAGAGGCACAGCAGTGACATCAGTTGATGCTCTGCCCATCTCTCCCGGTAAAATGAAAAGGTCAAATTGGCCGTATCAACTTGGCGTTTCTGTTTTCCCTTTTTTCGTTCTTTCCTTCTTTCGTTTCTTCCTTCTTTCGTTCTTTCCTTCTTTCTTTCTATCCTTCTTTTCTTTTCGTTCCTTCTTTCGTTATCTCCTTCTTTCGTTCTTTCGTTATCTCCTTCTTTCGTTCTTTCCTTCTATCCTTCTTTTCTTCTTTCGTTCTTTCTTCTTCTTTCATTCTTTTCTTCTTACCTTCTTTCGTTCGTTCCATCTTTCCTTGTTTCTTTCTATCGTTCTTTTCTTCTTTCGTTCTTTCCTTCTATCCTTCTTTCCTTCTTCTAAGTGTAACCTTAACATATACATTTTTATCAATCACCAGATGAGCATTTGCTGCAGCCGCGTGAAAAATCCCCCGCCGCGCAGGGGGGGGGGCGCGTCGCGTCGCGGCGCAGCGCTGCCTGCGCCTGGAACGCCGCGCAGGCGCCAGCTAATGCGCACAGCGCAGTTTAATGGTCGGCTCCGTTCCGCCGCCCCGCCCCCGCCCCCGCCGCCGCCTGCTTCCGCTCGGCCGCGCCCGACGCCCTTACGTCGAACGCAAAGCGAATCATGCAGGCATGAGCTCGTATGAATATTCATAGTGCGCGGATGGGCCGCTGCAGCAGGCCGGTCGCCGCCGACGCCACCGCCGCTGTTGCGGAACGCGCCCATACAGAGGCTCCCAAATATGGAGAGGAGCAGCTGCCTTGGTGGACGAAACAATACGGTATCGAAAATTCTTACGTACGGTGATCGTTATCTGTGCTGGGTTAGGGTTTATTCTTCCTCCGTTAATTTTTGAAATGCAATATAAAAACTGCTCAACAAATCGACACAAAATAATTTCCAAAACGTTGCAGACAACATGTCTCAAGAGCAAGGGAAAAATAGCCTTGTGTTACACTACGATAAACTAAATAGTGTTGTAACAAAAACAGTCTTCATAAAGGCTGCAATAATATTTGCAATGATTCTTGACCCGTTGGAATTACATGTCTAGTGGTTCTTGAGTTTAGGTCAATGAAAGGAAATCAACACTTTACATTGACGACGTTTCTGCCATTTATTTGACTTTCATTAGGATTGCAAAATAGATACAATGGTGTTTTTGTATGAACAGGAATATGTACGGTGGCCATTTCATTCATAGATAAAATTTACGTTGACATTTAAGTGGCCTACCTGTAAGGTAATAAATTACGCAAATCGTACATTCTGTGTTTTTAGCTCTATGTGGCAACATCTCACATAATGAATAGTTAAGATAACCAATGTGTTTAATATGGCTCCTGTTGTGCAACGACTTCTGTGTGCGTGTGTTTTGGTTATGATACAATGTTGACAACATGTCAAAAATGAATATAGAAAAGTTTCATCTTTACTACATATCTGATCTAAATATACAATACCCTTAAATAAATACAAGAAGATACAATTTGAATACAGAAAAAAAAAAAAGATTTTTAAAAATAATGTTCCAACAAGGAAAATGTACGAATCTCACAATTGAAAGTATATTATTAATGGACTGTATTAATATGGTTATTGTAGAAAGTTGTCAATATGTATTCCATTCTGAATAGTCGATATGTGTATAATCCAAATACACAATTAACTTTTACGAATAGACATATTAATATAGTATTGTGTTGTATAATATACTATATCCGTATTGTGTTGACTATATAATATAGTCAACACAATGTTGCAAACAAATAAAACATTGACATAAGTAGTTGATTTTGAATAGGAGTTATATGTCTAATCCAAATACACAATGAACTTATGTGAATACCGGAGAGTACAATTTGAATTTTTTCCCCTTCCAACAATGTTGTTACAGTGAAATTATAAGAATCTGATAATTGATAGTCTAAATAACCAAGGAAAATATAAAAGCAACAAAAAACAGCCGTTATTTATGGATAATTTTGGCATAGATGCTACTCAGTTCTTCAATATCATGGAGTATAATATAGTATAGCACGTACACAGTCCAATCGCTTTTTACCAAGAATGTTACTGTTCCATAAAGCATTATGTGAATAGCAAATATTCGATGTCGGGCCTCTTTCTTGAACCTTGTTGTCGCATGACTCAACTTTGCCAGCAGTATAGTACGATATTTTTACACTGAGTATGAGAAATCAGTACATACAGAATGAAGATATGTGAAATAACACAATCAAATTCGAATATTTGCATTTTTCTGTCAATATCTAAACTGTTTCTTTGTTTTTGGATTTTTGCCGTGTTCCTGGGTATCTAATGAAACCATTGATAACTCTCACACCCAGAGAGTTACAAACGTTTCTTTCAATTATTTCTTATAAACAACTTGGGGTCAAGGCTTCGTGGGGTTTGCCTCACACTCGAACCATGCCATCAGCTCTTACGAACTAAAATTGGGACTTATCCGATCAAGCGACGGTTTTCCAGTCACCTACGGTCCAATCGATATGGTCACGTACCCAAGAGAGGTGCTTCAGGCAATGTCTTGCTGTTAGCAAAGGTATCCAAGTCGGTCTTCTGCGGCCTTAGCCCATTAAAGCCAAATTTCGCCGTTCTGTCCTAATTGATACGTTTGTAGTACGCCCCACATTTGTTTCTGAGGGTATTTCACACAGGATTGCTTGTCTGTTAGCACTGACAACTCTACGCAAACGCCGATGCTCTCGGTTATTAAAAGTAAAGGTCGTCGGCCACTGCGTTATCCGTGGTTATAGATTATGTCTGAAATTAGGTATTTTCGACACCCTCTCGACACTGTGGATCTCGGAATATTGAATTCCCTGACGATTTCCAAAATGGTATGTCCTATGCGTCTAGATCCAGTTCCGCCTTCAATGTCTGTTAATTCCCGTGGAGTGGACATAATCACGTCCGAAACCTTTTCACATGAATCGCTTGAAACAATTCTACAAATGAAAGCTCTGCCAATGAACTGCTCTTTTATACCTTTTGTATGCGTTACTACTGCCATCTGTATAGTTTCATATTGCTATCATATGACTTTCGTTACCTCAGTGTATTGCGTATCACCGAGCATTTGAATCTCTTTTGAGTACTTCTTGGATTTCTTTTCCTGAAAACTAAGACTACATGTAATCGTGTTTATGTGTACTACCAAGATAGTTCATCTGTAAACACAATTGAGAAATGTTTCACGCATAAATAATAATATTTTAATAAACGAGTGTTTTCGTAATTGTGATGGTACTTGGGGTTCAGTCAACGCTATTTGGTACCGAAACAATTACACTAGCACTATTTCGACGGTTCGTAGACAATATGCGATTGCACCGGATTCTGTGGTCAGCTCCACACACGGCAATCAATACGTCACCTTATTGGGTCACTGTGCAATAAGCGTGTACATCCACAGAGAATACTGCTGTGGAGAATTCCAATTGCTCGTAACAAAAGCAGTGCGATTCCAAAATTTAAATGATTGTTGTAAATTGAGGTATCAGCGCAAAAATGGTTTCTCATACAATTCTGTTTTTATAGAAAATGGTTGAAACACATGTTTACATTTCAAAATATTAATTTCTGATTATATTAATTTCTGTATGCAGAACATTTGTAAGATTTTTTAATACTACATTACTCTTAGATTGTGTAAAAAGTTCATAACGGTATCAAGTATGACAGATTTTTTTGTTAGGCCATTGTACACTAAGAATGTTTGAGACCCACGACAAAAATGTTCAAAATAATAGACCAAAATTGAATCGATCAGTGCAGAAACTACTTCAGTCACGAAAAATGAAAAATTCGTTTTCGAAGAAAACAAGCTTAGGAAGGCAAGACGCGTGTTGAGTAAAACAACCACGTTAGTCAAATAAGTACTTCAAAAATACGGGGCGTCTTTTCTGAACGTTGACCGGGAGCGGTAACTCAGTGCATCTACTGATGTCACTACAGCGCCTCTGACTGGGAGGTCTTAGGTTCGAGTCCCGACGGCAGCAGGATTTTCGACACTAGCTTTTCAGCTAGGTCGAATTCAGTCGCTGTCGGGAGGAGAATTCTAGCGGCCAGCTACTCTGATCGGTAGTTTTTCGTGGTTTCTCCGATCAACACCAGGCGGATGCCGGAGGAGTGCCCTACCAAACGGGCTACGGACCGCGCGCGATCTTTCCTTGCTTTTCCTTGTCCTGTCCTGTCCTCTCCCTTTACACACACGCACTAGCATGCACAACACTACCACGTATTCCGGGACACCGGTCGGGAACTTAGAGCTTGTCTCGGCTGGGGCGGTGCCCCGTTGGTGGGAGAGTCCTGGTTAGGGGGAAACCCCACTAGTCGACGGTAGGTCGGCGCCGGATCTCACCATCCAGCGGGGGAAGATCACCGCCATCTCCTGAGAAAAAACATGCATTACACTAACGGGACTAATGACCAAAGCAGTTGACGTGCCCGGAAACACAAGAAAATCAATCAATCAATTCTCTGAACGTTGAGCTCAGAAATAACTGGAGTCAATAAATGACGTGGTTTCTGCATCCAACGCTTGATTGCATTACCTGTCTTGGCACATCTCCTTGCACGATCATGCGCAGTGTGTTCTGCAGCCTAAACAGCTGTTTTTATGTGTTTCACATTTTTCTCATCAAGCCTTCCTGTTTTTTTAAGTCGTTTAAAACGTATTCCAAGTTCTTAACGTTTCCTGTTCTAAGTTCAAATATTTTAATTTTTATCTGAGATGTGCTGCCACAGGACAACTCTTTACTCAAGTTAATTTTACTCATAAATAATTCACTGAACGTTCATGTAAAGAACAAATTGTGAATAAACAGTTGATTTCAAAAATTTCAAATATGTCAGTGAGTTCCGCAAGCAGTGAGAGTGATAATGAAATAGCTCCTAAGAGGAGGATAAATGAAGATAAACATCGAAGGAACTTAACTAGAACCTTTAAAACTCATAGAGTTAAACACATTAACTGGAAACAACGTCTCTGAAACACGTTCCAATCAACATAAAGAAAACTTTGGTAGGGTACTGCTCCGGCATTCGCCCAGTGTTGATCGGAGAAACCACGGAAAACTACCGATCAGAGCAGCCGGTCGCTAGAATTCTCCTCCAGACAGTGACTGAATTCGACCTAGCTGAAAAGCTAGTGTCGAAAATCCTGCCTCCGTGGGGAGTGGGAACCTAGGACCTCCGGGTTAGACGCGCTGCAGTGACATCAGTTGTTGCACTGAGCTACCGCTACCGGTACCTACCGTCGACTACTGAGAAATACCCCAACCAGGTATCTTTCGGCATGTAAGGTAGTGTAGTGCATGTAAGTGTAAGTGTGTGTAAGTAAGGAATAGGGTAGGACACGGAATAGGAAGGAGATATCGAGTGCGGTCCATGGTCATGTTTGTTAGGGTACTACTCCGGCATTCGCCTGGTGTTGATCCGAGAAACCACGGAAAACTACCGATCAGAGCAGCCGGCCGCAAGAATTCTCCTCCAGACAGCGACAGACCTGGCTTGCTAGACGGTGTCGAAAATCCTGCCATCGTCGGGACTCGAATATAGGTCCTGCTGGTCAGAGAAACTGCAGTGGCATCAGTTGATGCTCTGAAGCATCTCTCCTGGTTATGCCAATTTGTATTTATAAGAATCTGTATATGTGATCTTAGTTTCATTCTTTAATCATATATTATTTATTAAATTAATATAGTTACATTTACAAATCAGTGGTTGCAGCGCAACTTTGGTCCAACAAAGACGAAACAAGAAGATGTGGCATTCTGGGAATTTAGCACTCCCTGTCTCCACAGTTCGGACCTTCTTCCGTTTCGATCTAAACCTTGCGAAAAAAAGAACATTTCTCTTGACTTCACCCGCTATTGGTCACCAGATTGCTGACGATTTCTGTACCTTAGAGAGTTTGCGCACCCTCGAACGTTAAAGCACTATCGATCTTCTGCGCATACGCAGTTCAATTTTCGCATCGCTTTAGTGCATCTGCGCATGCGCAGAAGATCGATATCGCTGTCCGCTATGGCGTGCACAAACTCCTAACTGCTATCTAAAAAGACTATATTAGCTTCTCTATCGACCGATCGACCGTTGCAATATCGATCTTGTGTAATTTTTCATGGCCCCCCTTCCCCCGTGCGATTGATAGATTTTTTCGTGTTTCCGGGCGCGTCAACTGCTTCGGTCATTTGTCCCATTTGTGTAGTGCATGTTTTTTTCGGGAGATGGCAGTGATCTTCCCCCGTCGGATGGCGAGATCCGGCGCCGACCTACCGTCGGCTAGTGGGGTTTCCCCCTAACCAGGACTCTCCCACCAGCGGGGCACCGCCCCAGTTGGGACAAGCTCTAAGCTCCCGACCGGTCTCCCGGAATATGTGGTAGTGTAGTGCATGTTAGTGTAAGTGTGTGTGTAAGAGAAGAGGATAGGACAAGGAAGAGGAAGGAAAGATCGCGCGCCGGTCCGTGGCTCGTTTGGTAGGGCTCCGGCATTCACCTGGTGTTGATCGGAGAAACCACGGAACACTACCGATCAGAGCAGCCGGCCGCTAGAATTCTCCTCCAGACAGCGACTGAATTCGACCTAGCAGAAAAGCTAGTGTCGAAAATCCTGCCGCCGTGGGGAGTGGGAACCTAGGACCTCACGATCAGAGGCGCTGCAGTGACATCATTTGATGCACTGAGCCACCGCTACCGGCCCCCCGTGCGAGTGTGTGCGCGGGCAGGGCCAGCGCCAGCGGGCAGCGGCGAGCGTCGCCGGGACTAAGTGGATAATGGCGGTGAGCACCGAGGAGCTGTGCTGCTCATTAGGCGCCCATTGAATACATTAGCGGATCGCCCGCCGCCCACCCCGCTCGCCCGCTCGCCCGCGACGCCCGCCAAGGACGCCCGCCACTCGGGCCCACACGCTAGGGATGGCGATTTATTCAAGACACAGGCGCTCTAAGCATTGATTGATTGATTGAATGGAGTCGAAGTTTGTTTAACATCGATGATTTGAGCTAGAGGTTTTAACGTATTCCACGTGATTTTTGTAAATGAAAAAGTTTCATAATCGCAGTTTTGCAGACATCAAAATATGAAATAATTACTGATGATAACATTGACAGTTCATGTGTTCGACCGAAGCTAACGATTGTTAACTACGTTCATCGGCCTGTCTATCTCTCCCCGGAGAGATGACTGACGCCGATGCCCGGGTACTTTCTATGCCTTTCCGCGTATCTCGTTCGCGGAGAGGCACTGACAAAGATCGCTCAGGGCATCAACTAATGTCACTGCAGTGTCTTTGTCCTGGAAGTCCTAGGGCTCAAGTCCCGACGGTGGCAGGATTTTTGACACTAGCTTGTCATCTAGGTCGAATTCAGCCGCTGCCTGGATTCGAGCGGCCGGCTGCTCTGATCGGTAGTTTTCCGTGTTTTCTCCGATTAAAACCAGTGCAGTGTATGCTGCACCAGTACCCTAACAAACGACTCACGGACCGCGCGATCGTTTCTTCCTCTTCGTTGTCCTATCCTCGCCCCTTACATACAGTCACTTGCAATACACTATCACCCTTGTCGGGAATTTAGAGCTTGTCCTTGCTGGGACGGAGCCTCGCTGATGGGAGACACCTGGTTGGGGAAAACCCCGCCAGCCGACGTAAGTTCTCGATTTTGTTGGCAGTAACAGTTTTAATGATAATATTTTCTAATGCCAACATTGTAATAACTACGGGGAGGATTTTGATGACCTAAAACATCGTCAAAAATGATCAATACTCTTACAATGTTTAAAATGCCCTCAAAGAAGAAAAACATGTAAAAATGTATCAAAACCATTGCAGATGAACAATTCTAGCTGTTTGATTTGTTAGTGATTCAATCGAGGCTTCTTTCCTTCGTTCAGCTTGCAAACTTTTTGTTTGGACTGTTCTTTACAAGGAAATCTCTGTCTTTATCGCGAAAACGGCTGAACCGACAATGGCGTTGATGGGAGTCTCAGGATCCATAGATTACTACTCGCGCACCTTTTCTTGAACTTGGATTGAAGAAATGCGGGGTGAGTGGGAGTATTAGTTACAAAATCAGCCACTGGAATATTTACAGTAATGCCAGCCTGTGGAAAAATCAAAGTCCTACCTGCTACGTGTGCGGTCAGGTCATCGCTCTGTGTAGGCAACAGCAGGGACACTAGATACGGGTTTTAGGTGCCTCCCTTGAAGGACCTGGACCTGCCTCAGCCATTTCTTTAGATAATGGTAATGAAGCTGAACGGAAATTATCAACTATGAAAGAAACTGGCTTTGACTAGTTTCTGTTTTGCGCCAACGAAGTTTTAATGCTTGGAATGTCATCAGTGCCCGCTGCGAGCTTCTGCCTTCAACTGTTTATTGCTCAAGGGAAGGGAAGCAAGGTCATCGTTCAAGAAAAGTTGCGCGAGTAGAACATAGTACTCAGAACGGTTGACATTACCATAAATACAGGAATGTACAGGCTATACAGGAATTATATGGAGAACATTGTTGATCTCGTAAATATTATTTTGTGTAATATCGTTAAAAGGGTAATTCCTTACGTTAACATAAAAGTAATACCTATACTAAAATCATTGTTCTAAAGTGGAAATAAAAATGATATTTCATTAAAATCCGCTCCCTAGTGATAACACCCGCTGTACCCAAAAACATTCCAAAAGTATACCAGACATTTCGCATAGGTTTCGTATTTGACAGTTTTGTTGAACCCACAAAACATGGATTCTAACTACACGTGTTAGAGATTTATTACTGACTGGAACAAGATTTGTTCACTTTTCGGACCCTGAAATAAGATTTTACGGTCAAAAATCCCTGATTTCATATTCTTTTACTGAAGACTATCCGGTATGCAATGTGGTGTAATGCTCGACGTAGTTGCTTTCAAGCAGTTCGTCTGGGTTATTTTCTCGGCCGTTACATCTTTGATTTAAGTTTTATTAAAAGCCGGAGTTTTCTGTAAATACTCTTTCGTTCAAAACCCTTTTATCGTGCAATAGTGAAGTAATGGACATAGTTGCCTCCAAGCAGTTGCTTCGTGTTCTTTTTCTTGCCGTATGTAACCCCATTACACATGGTTGAATTTTTTCTTAAAAGTCAATATTTTCCGTAATAATTATTTAATTCAAGTCAGTTCAACCTGCGATGGTGGTGTAATCATGAGCATAAGAGCTTTCCAAGCAGTTTATCATGCTTTAATTCCCGACTGTTCCATGTTTGATTGAATTTTTTGAAAACACTGGATATATTTCGTAAATATTCTTCGTTAAAACTGTTCAGCGTGCGATGGTGGTGAAAAGGCCTTTCCAATTCCATCTCGGTTCCCAACCGCAAATTTGATTATAGTTTTTCTTAAAGGTCGGATATTTTTCGTAAATATCATTTTGTTAAAGGCGGTACAGTGTGTGCTGCTGATGTAATGGTCAGCATAATTGCCTCTCAAGCAAATGATCGAGTTTGTTTCCGGCCGTCGCCTCATACATTGAAGTTCCGCTAGCGAGTGTTACGTGAACCACTTTGTTTTTCAAACAATAGCCTTTCAAGAACTAATAACGCTGGAGTTTAAGTAATTCCAGTAAAACTTGGGTCTACTATTCTAGTTTATTTACACAGATTAGAAAAATTCAAAAATATTTATATACAATGGAATATTAAAAAAATTAAAACGGTTTAAATAACTTTTGGATAATGTATTGCAACCAACGAAGTAGTTACGAAAATCCAAACAGTAAACAGGAGTGCCAATATAAACATTAAAAATATTCCTTACAAATTTAGTAAAGCTAGACAGTCGGCTCAATAGCGCCGATGGTGTAGCGGTTAGCGTATCCGACTAACCATCGTTATACCCAAATTCGCGGGTTCAAATCCGATCGAAGCCGTAGAATTTGAAAGGGCGAAAAAATCTTTCTTATGCTTTCCTTCGGAGGGACGTAAAGCCGGCTGTCCCATGTTAGTAGATTTACTGCATGTAAAAGATCCTCAAGCCTAAATGAAACCTCTGAGCTAAATTCAAACTGCCTGTTTCCTCGCTCAAGTAATACCTTCTTTCTCCCATGATTGGTGAAAGGAGTGTAACGAAATTTGCGTGGTCAGACAGAAGAGCAGGCCTCATGGCCTGAGTCTCGCCAAGTAAAATAAGGTATTTGTTCAAGAAACCGCTGAAAATTTGTTTTTCTTAATAGCCAGATATTTTTCATAAATATTCTTTTGTTCTAGTCTGTTCAACGTACGATGGTGGTGTAATGGTCAGCTTAGTTACCTTTCAAGCAGTAGATCATTGTGCGATTCCTATCATCTTATGTTTTTCTTCAAAGTCAGGTATTTTCCACAAATATTTTTCGTTAAAAACCCTTCAGCGTGGTATGGTGGTGTAATGGTCAGTCTTGGTAGTTGTCCTCCAAGCGGTTCATTAAGGCACAATTCCCAGCCGTCACACATCAACTACAGCATTTCATAAAACCGGGTATTTCCGACAATGTGCTTCAGTTCAAGGATGTGCCGCTGGGGATGGTGGTTTAATGGTCAGCATAGTTGTCAACCAAGAGTTCCATACAGGTTTGATACCGAAATTGATTCCGGTTTTCCTTAAAGGCCGAATATTCTCCTTAATTTTTTTTTTTGGGGGCATTCGCTGCTGGTGTAGATGTCAGCGTAGTTATTTTGCAAGCAGTTCATCCTGGGTATGAATTCCGGGCGTCGCATGTTTGATTAAGTTTTTCTTAAAAGACATGTATTTTCCGAAAAAGTACTTCGCTTCAGAATGTTCTGCGAGTGATGGTGGTGTAATGGTCAATGTGCTTGCCATCCCGGCATTCCATTCCAGTGCGGCACTCGACCGCCGCAGTTTATTTATTTATTTATTTATTTATTTATTTATTTATTTATTTGTTTATTTATTTATTTATTTATTTATTTATTTATTTATTTATTTATTTATTTATTTATTTATTTATTGATTTATTGATTTATTGATTTATTGATTTATTGATTTATTGATTTATTGATTTATTGATTTATTGATTTATTGATTTATTGATTTATTGATTTATTTATTTATTTATTTATTTATTTATTTATTTATTTTACGTCAAAAACAGTTGAAACTGCGTATGACGTGCTATGGGGAGAAGTGAATTCTGTGCACATTTTCAAAATTCTGTGATCCCTACACTGAGTCATATACTACATAAATTTTGAAAAAAATCGAATCGAAAAATCGAATCGAAAAAATCGAAGTTTGGTTACAGGTTTTTGAAAGACCTGTCATTTTCTGTAAATCTTCGTTTTTCGTTCCGTAAATCTTCTATGGTTCAAGTACGTTCAACGTGCGATGGTGATGTAATGGTTAGCGTAATTCCTTCCGAGCAGTTCATCCGTGTTCGTTTCCTATAGTCGTACTTTTTGTAAGCTGGATGTTTTATGTAAATTATGTCGACCCCGGTTATAGTGAACTTTTGGGAACTCACATGTTTGGTTCACTATATCTGAGGTTTTTCTACATCCGATGTCCAATTGAAATAGAATTTCATCACAATGATTGATTTTATTAATATAGAGATACAGCAAAATACTTAACAGCACGAACTGAAAATTTCAGTATTTTCATTTGACCTTCAAATATCAATTATTTTCAATTGTTTGCTTCGTACATTTTACATTAGTAATTTCTCAAGATCTTTCTCCAGTCAGAGTTCGTGCGCTCTCCATACTTGATTCTGCATTGTCATCTGTTTCTAAATATCGTAATGCGACCTTTCAATGCCTCTTCCATTGTTGGAACACCGTCCCACTCTTCGAAGGCTGTTTAACTTGCCTAATAACATTCGAGATCCAATCAACTTCCAGCACGTTGTATTTCGTGCATTCAATATGACCGAGATTCATTATAAACGACTTTCCATAGCAATATTTGTAAGTGAAACGGGACCAGTGACTTAAATTCACTATAACCGAGGGTTCACTACATCCGAGTTCACTATAACCGAGTCGGCTGTATTTTGTTCACATCCGTTCAGTGTGCGATTGTGGCATAATGGTTAGTATCCTAATTGCCTTCGAAACATGAGCTTGATAAGTTATAGTTTTCTCCTTACAAGATGGATGTGTTCCGAAATCATTCAGTCACTCAGACTATTTTCTGCGCGTGTTGTTGGTGTATTGTTCAGCATATCGGATCCAGAACCCTTGATTCGTGTTCGATTCCTGGACCTTAGCATGATGAATTATAGTTTTTCTTAAAAGTATATTATTTTAAAACAGTTTATCTTAAAATCTCCGCTAAAGTTATTAACTTATTACAGTCGACTCCGGTTATGGTGATCTTCTGAAACTAATATTTTGGTTCACTATATCCGATGATGTCAAAATTAAATAGAATTTCTCCATAACGATTGATTTTATTAATACAGAGATAGAGCAAAATACATTAACAGAACGAACTGAAAATTTCAATATATTTATCTGTCCTCAAAAATAAATTAAATTCAATTGTTTACTTAGTATTTTTCATTACTAATTTCTCTACATCCTTTTCTGGAGT
The DNA here is from genome assembly GCA_964035755.1 of Teleogryllus oceanicus. Taxonomy (NCBI): domain Eukaryota; kingdom Metazoa; phylum Arthropoda; class Insecta; order Orthoptera; family Gryllidae; genus Teleogryllus; species Teleogryllus oceanicus. The sequence goes on along the minus strand of CAXIVR010000011.1, from coordinate 28,267,147 downwards.
TCGTGCTCTCTCCTTACTTGATTCTACATTGTCGTCTGGGCCTAAGTCGTAATGCAGTCTTGACACCTTTTAATGCCTCTTGCACTATTGGAACACCATCTAACACCACCGACGGCTCTTCTCGCCTAACATACGGAATTCTTTCAGTAGCAGGATGTCGCAAGCGGCTAATGAAACTGATAGCTTTTCCGCGCGGTACGGCGGATATCGCCAGGTTGCGACAGTCGCGTGCTTCCTGCCGCCTACGTAGAACTCAACGCGCTTGGTCCCACGGAATATCAAATAACACCAAGATTGAAACTGAAGAAGCAATCGTGCCTCGCCGCCGCCAGTTGTAACCTATGCAGGACATGGCCTTTGTTTCCGCAATGAAACTGAGAGTCATAAGGTCAGTAATGGGCAGTAAGGGGTCGGGCGGCTACCTTCGCCTTGGGGGAGACTTCTTCGATTATGACCTTTGACTGACGATATTTTTTTTCAAGCTGCCTAGTGTTGAAATTTGTGGCGACTGAGACGATATATTCTTTTCCAGGAGGGAATTAATTTCGTATTTTGTACGCTCACTATAGTCGAGGTTCAGTATAATAGAATTTTCTTATACTTATTTGTAATGCAAGTGAAACGGGACCAGTGACTCAAGTTCACTGTAATCGAGAGTTCACTACATCCGAGTTCACTATAACCGGAGCCAACTGTGTATTATTTCTGCTGAATTGGCTATGAAGATTTAAAAGGTAGGAGGTCCTTCAATATCGGGCAACGTCTGTTAACTAAATACTCGATATTTTTACTGAATTAGCCTGGATATATTGAACCATTGTATATAAATTTAGACTTACGAAAATTGCTTATTGGACGCTTCTAAATAATCCCTGGACCTAACGAAGAGAGGAATTTTAGTTCGGACTCTTTCTAGTGGACCTTTTCTGTTTAACTATTACTATTGGTTCAAATCTCTGGATAATCACTTTGATATTATAATTTCGGTAGAAAATTTGTGCGGTTCCGGATAGTCATCAATGGGATCCCTCTGTATACGGCCTGGACATATAGACCGGGTGCGCTTGTTGTCAAGATATTCCCAATAGGATGCAATATTCTACATTTGCGACAGCCGCCTCTACTGAACAAAATGATCTGCTGGCAGCCCATTGGGAAGTAGGCACTTAAAAATCTATCGGGAAGAGCAAAGCGAGGTGCTCGAAACTCGCAGCTCCATCAAGAACTCGGTATCGCTCCCATCACTGTACATTGTCCCTTCTATATGCAATTTCTACAACAAAATTTATGGTATACCGACACCGAAAAACACAACTCTCATCGGAACGTTTTGAAACAAAACTTCCCAGGTAATTTTTGACGCTCCTTGAGTTAACAGGGCACGATCAGCCTTTTCATCTAATATAATTGCCCCATGAAACGAAATAACCACAATAATATGTATCTGTCATAAACAGCTGCTGTTGGTCACAAGCATAAATAAATAAATTTAAAAAAACTTCCCAATAAAATTTCGAATTTGCAAATTCGAAAATTTACAAAAATTACGTTACATTTCTAACGTTTAAAAAAAATATAAGTAACTTTTTTAAAGTACTGTTTTTCCATAACAGATTTAATTTTAAAAAATGCGCAAAAATTATTTACATTTTCGAAAAATTTTGAAGTTTTGTTCTAATGAATGATCTATTTTGAAGTTCTGTTTTTGATTAACAGATTTCACTAAAGGAAAACTTTCTATATTCATAATCGTAGTTGTAGGAAGAATCCGAAAACGTTTAAATTTTTGCAAATTTCAACTACTCTTTTAACTTTCAACTACAACTATTGTTGAAATGATTGAAGGCGTTGTCACTGTCAACAACACTACCACACAACTCACCACGAAACCAATATACAACTATTGTGCTACAGAATACCACAGATTTTCTCGTACTACTAGATTTTCAATTTCTTTGGTCTGGGCTGGCTTTTCAGTTTTCCCCACCCTCTTCCCAGCTGGTATTTATCGCTTCCCAAACTTTTTCTCAGTTTTTCCGTCCCTTACTGAAACATGACTTTAAGAACTGACTTACAGAAAAGTAAAACCGTGTCCTGTATGGAAAAACTATGTCCTTGAAACATTTAAGCTGAACAAGTTTCATTTTTACACTGATCTACAGCTTAAAGAGTATCAAAGAAAATGTATGTCTCAAATGTTTCTACGAAGTAAGTGGACTTATTTCCCTTTTAAATCACAGATTCATTTGTTATTTGCTAGAAGTACGGGGCTGATGTAATTAACCTGTTTTGTTACTAATCTAGAGTGTGTCTGTAATGTGCATCTCTCGTTCGTACCCACGAACGATAGATGAGAGGATCAGTGAGGTAAGAGCCAGTAATTTTCGTTATTTTGCTTTGAAAAAATGTGTTCACTGTCAAGTTTGTAAACAAGCATTCATGAACTTAAATGGAATATCACGCATACAGATTCAATGAGTGACAGGAACACTTTTATCAAGCCAGTCTCCAAAGGAAGACGAAAGCGTAATAACAACCTCATGTAACAAGAACGAAAATATTGTTAAGTTAAAAGAACACACAAAGAATCCTATTCAACGAAAATTGCTAACTAATCATCAGATTCTGAAAAGTATATGCCGAGTGAATTGAACGTCAAAACACAGCCTTTTCATGTATCTTGAAAAGGAAAAGGTTATATTATATGATGTCTACTTAAAGCTTCACCTTGAAATTTGGACGACCCCAATATATTACTTCTGTGCTCGCTTACAAAAATAAAACGTGGTTATTTATGTGGTACATTGTTCTTTTGGAAATCCCACGAATAGTTTATGCTCTCTATTGTTCACAAACGTAGAAACACACAGACGACTAACGTACAAACGTTTTGAAAATACTGAAACCTTTATTTCCCTTGAAATCTCGAAATCGATTTTCCGAACCAGTTCAAAACTTTCTCTGTACTACTTTCTCCGTACTTCTATAAGAAAATAAAATGTTTCTAAAATAATGTTTAAAAAGTCGATATCAGTAACTTAAATAGGTTTAACTTCAAATTGATTTGTTTTGTGAAATAGAAGACGAAGTCGGTCAACAAGATTCTGAGAAAATGTTCGTAATGTGAGTTACAATTATATCGGAAGATGCTTAGAGCGTAATCATACTTATAAATGAAAAATACTTTCCTGCATAATAAAACAATAATGCCCAAATTAGTAATTGTTTGGCCTACTATAAACGCAAAACACTTCACTTTTCATGCCGAAAATGTATGATGTCCAGTTATGATTTACGTGATACGTGCGCTTGCAATCTATACCGCTTTCAATCGTGTAGTCATGGCAGCAGTTTCTTTCTCTGGCAATGAACTCAGCCATCGTTATTATCATTAACAAAATTTTTGAACGCTTTTTTCATCTTATTATGCAAATACCTTGACTTTCAGTTTCAGATCAAGGTCTTAAATGTTCCGCACCGGTTTTGATACATTATGCTATATCTTTGTTTTTCGCCTTTTTCTGTAATTATTTATTCTTAAAATGGCCCATTGGCCAAGAAACTCGATCAACAATCTGCATGTAACAAGGAAATGTAACAAGGAAAAATCTCAAAGAAGCAGACATACTCTGTTTCTCTTACAAGTAACGATGGGTGAAGATCCAAGATCATAATTTCGACGAAATCGTTTGTAATACGATAGCTAATAACGAATACTGGAAATAACAGGTCTGTGTGAAATACACTTAGAACGCTTTAGGATTTCGTATTTAAATATCAATCTTAATGTTTTAAAAATGAAAGAAAAATCCCTGAAGATTCTTCATTTACTTCATTGGCAACGTATGCAAAATGCATTCTTTTAAATGTACCAAGTTTCGTATTTTAGTGTCCGGAATTGCGAACGAAACATTTTCTTTTTTACTCTGAGAGAAATTGCACTATTTACGTTGACGTTGCATCTCTCGCTGAAGTAGATTGGACATTATTCAGACTAGTGGATAAGAGTATTTGGTCTGAAGGCGAACCCATGGACTTGGAGAAATATCTAATTACCCCTTAACAACAATAAAATTATTGATAATAATAATAACAATAATAATAAATAAAAAATATTAAATAATATTAACTGTAATTTGAGTTCCTGTAATAGATAATTTATTGTAATAGAAGATTTTTCCGATGTATGAGCGAATCGATGTGTAATGGATTCAATTCAAGGTATAAAGAGTATTACCTAATTGCACTAGAATTTTTTTCATATACATTACAATCTAGTCTTATAGACTAATAAGCAATTTTCTTTTGACCTAAACTACTATGAAATAAAATACTAGAAATATGGCACTGAATTTATTTTTCATTACTTTTTCAATTATCAAAGATTCAAAGGCTTTAATAAAAGTCGAACCTTCTCAGTTTTTATAAGCGTCCGTTGGGCAATTCAAATAAACAGATAAAGAAACAATTTGGAGCCATTTTTGAGAAATTTATACCTTCAAAAATCAAAACATACGTTTCAAATTCGAGGGCTGCGAATTCAGTAAAATGAATGGAAAATTTTTCTATTTTGGTGAACGATTTTATGCACGAGTGTTGTTGGTATTCTCATTATTATTATTATTATTATTATTATTATTATTATTATTATTATTATTATTATTATTATTATTATCATTACTAGCAGTAGTAGCTTAGTAGAAGTTGCAGCGAACTGATGAATGATACTGCACAACGCAGATGCGAAGTCCCGAAGAGCGCCAACCAGGCGTCCACCAGACGAATGCCGGAGCAGTACCCTACCAAACGGGCCACGGACCGCGCGCGATCTGTCCTTCCTCTTCCTTGTCCTATCCTTTCCCCTTACACACACACACTTACACTAACTTACACACTCCCGGTCAGAGGCGCTGCAGTGACATCAGTAGATGCACTGAGCTACCGCTCCAGGTATCGTATAAGATAAGTTGTATAAAATAGCAGAGTCGTCTACTATGTTCTCATTTAATACAAGTTCATTCATCGTTTGAAAATATTCATTGTTATTAATAACTGCCAAGAATTTGCCCATTTCCCCAGACCGCGAGCCGAGAAACTCACTCCATTCAATCACAGGAGGTCCTACACTAACATATGATGTGTGGCCAACCACTGCATTCCAAACCGAACGATTTTCACCATATTCCCCCAAATTCTTAAATACTAAACTTAAAAATTCTCAAAATATTCATTTATTCACATAAAATTTAGCGAAATACGTTATATGTGTCCCGTTGAAAACATTTTTTTGTATTCAACTTAATTAAAGTATTTATTTTTAGGTGATATGATACATGAAAACTCTGGGGCGCAACTAAAATTTCTACTTAACCTCCAACGTTCAAGATTAAGAGGCTATATATCTATATCTATATCTATATCTATATCTATATCTATATCTATATCTATATCTATATCTATATCTATATCTATATCTATATCTATATCTATATCTATATCTATATCTATTTTCTATCTATATCTATATCTATATCTATATCTATATCTATATCTATATTGCACGCCCCCCCTACCTGTGCTGTAATTGCCGGCTAGCTCAGGTGACGGGTAGAGCCTGAAATTTAGGTTTGGACGGACGTGCTCGTGACAGAGGTCAATTGAAGAAAGTTTAAAAAAAAAATGTAAATTTTAATGAGAAATTAAAAATGGTAAATTGACATTATTATCTGAGCTCATTTTTAAACCCTTGTTTTTTTTTTTTTTCATGCAATCTTAAAACTAATACGATCAAATTACTTAAAACAAATAAAGCAAAAAAAAGATGCGCTAACAAAAAAAGAAAAGGGGCCAATGGCCCTGCACCTTCTGAATGTTGACAACAGCCCAGGTTAGCCTGAAGGGCGTAATGAATGTTTGTTTTGTCTGTGGGAGCTCGACAGATTTTTAAAGAATCACCCGCTGCGGCAGGAGGACCCCTGGGGTGAACGGCCTCCAAACAGGCAAACAGCTGGGCTCCTTTCTTCTGGACGCACGCCCTTTAGGCGGAGGGGGGTTTCCCCTCTCGCAGCCTGCTCCATTCAAGAGAGTAGAGTTAACCACGACATCAGCTGGGACGTGGGCGTAGGGTGACGACAGATCGGGACGACAAAATCGTAATTTTCGTAATCGCGTAACTTGCGATACACGCGCGGCGTAAACGAGCAGAGAAACAAATAACATTACTAGATAAAGTTTTTTTTTTTTTCCCAATCATGGACACGCGGTGCGATAATACCAAAAATCGCACTCAATTATGCTACTCGCCTATCCTGGCGCCTACACAACTCGGATGACCTCCGCGTCCCACACCCGTACAACATGAGCGTCCCCGCCTCTGTGTCCGCACGACGGGCGTCCCGCGCCTCTGTCCAAGACCTCCCCGCTTCTGTCTGCCCTCACCCGGTCTCAGCGCCCACGAACCTCTTCCCCAATTTCCATGAATGTTCTAGAAGTTTCTCAGAAATTTTGGAAGACGTTTGTTACTGGCCGAAAGTTACTGCGAAAATAATATTGCTCCAATCAGATTACGCGTCTTGTCGGTAATTTTGATGGAATTTTCAGAACCCCTCTCTCGCACACTTCCTAAACAAACACGGAGCGGTGCCGCGCCCGCCCGCGGAGCCTGGTCGGTGGCCCCTGAGGGTTTTCGGAGGCGTTATCTAAACACTACACCCCCCCCTTGCTCGGCGACGCTAAGGAGCGGCGTAGATGGCCGTGCGAAGTGATTTAGGTCGCACCCGGTTGGGGCACGCACGCTTCTGAACAGTAATAACAAAAATAAATGTATTTATTTTTTAATCCAATATTCGGTTACGTCACATTTGCCCCCCTTCGGGTAGAGAAAAAAATCGAGTTTTGAAAATTTTTAAATTTTTGAAAATTAAGAGTTTTCTCGTTGAAAAAACAAAAAAACGTTACCGAATATTAGATTCATAACTGTGAATAATTAAAGAAAAAATGAATCAAAACAACATTCAATATTCAAGAAAAAATTTGCAACCCTTTACTTAAATAAAAGCAAAAAAGAACTATTAACTACTATTTAATCAGAATAAAATAATTAAATCAAAATTCTTCCATTTTTTCTCAGCGACACAAAGACGCAAACTGGCGGACCCCAAGGGTACCGAAGATATGCAGAGATTGTCAATCAGTGGTTTAAATAAAATCTACAGAATAGTTTAACCTTTAAATGGTCTAAATTATAAAATTGTACTTCTGCTGGGAGCCCATCCAAGTTTTTTAAAAGAGCATACATTTGGGCACGGAATCGTTTCAATAACAAATGGTCCGTAAATGGGGAAAAATTTATGGAATAATCCAGCAGGCTGATCACTAACTCTAGGGTCCTGACAAGTACTTTGTCACCTACGTGAAAGTGTGGGGTTCTTTACGGGGGCTTCCCTCTTCCTGGCATTCTTATCCAGACGTACGTCAACCCGTTGCAAAAACCCCGTGAATTTTCTGTCGTCTGGGTGAATTGAAATTTGCCAATACGAGCTTGAAAAATCTAAAGCCGAAAAATCTTTGTTTATTAAATTTCCATAAAATTTCATCAGTGTTCTGAGGTGCCTGTTTTCTGGGACAGAAACCCTCGTTGATCCGTCGAGCATCTAAACAAATCCTTACCCCCGTTTTTTTTTCTTTACCACTACAATAGGGTTCAAATAAGCTGTACAGATCTTTCAATTATACCCTCGCTAAGCATAGTTTAAAGTTTGATCTATTTCCCCCTCATCGACTGTGGAATGGATAATTTTTCATTTTTAAGGTGAATCATCGGTGACCCGAATTCGAAAGCAAAAGTCTTTAATAGGACGTACAGGACGATAAAAAACATTTACATATTTGAGAAGCATTCTTTGCAGCTGGGACCGTTCGTGGTCAGAAAAGTCATTATCGGCACACGGCTTATGACCCCACTCACGTCATCCCCCCCTACTCCAGGACGCGCATGAAATGCCGATTTCTATTTGTCATCACCGTCGTCCTTTTATTACAATTTCCCCATTCTCACCGAAGCTCACAAGATTCCTAGAAAAATCCACTACTCCATTATTTTCCCGTAAAAATCAACCCTAAGTATTACGTCGTAATTCAGATCCTCTATGATCAAACATGGCACATCAAATAAAATTTCCCCGATTTTTAAGAAAGCAAAGCCTGCATAGTAATTGGTTTATTTTTCTTTCCTACTCCAATAACAAAACATTTAATAGTGGGCAGAGTTGGTATTGGAATGCGTGCTTAATAGTTTTGAGTAGAACTTCCCAGAAATTGCACTGATTTCACTGCCAGTGTCTATCAAAGCTTGAACACTAAGATTTTCAATAGAAACTCCACAACCGGACATTTTCGCTCGTTCTCTGACAGGTTCATTCAAGTCGTCGTTTAGGTCAAAAAGGCATAATTGACTGACACAGTATTGAATATTGGTATCTTGAGATAATTCGTTTGGAACCCAGATACCAGAAAGCCCAAACGGTTCTAGTTTTACGGACTCGGTCTTATGGAATCCGGTGTCCATTCCTACTAGTTGTGTTATTATTACGGTCATTTGAGTTTGGTGGCGGACGGGGGGTTGTTCCCATTCCTCCGACCCCGATCATCCCGGGGCCCGACTGCCTGTTCCGATTATCTTCCTCGGGCGAAAAACCCGTGATTTTGGTCCCAATTCTCTTCATAAGGGTTTGACGCAGTTCTATCAAATTGCGCCAGCAATTCTTGAAAATGATCAAGATTGTCAAATCGTACACTGTTAATAAGGTTTTTTCAGTAAGTAGGAAAGTGTGCGGTTAGGAGCCAGATAATCTTTTTATCATCTGTCGTCGGATCACATAGTTTAATAGCCGAAATTTTTCCATGGCGTAATCTAAATATGATTGGTTTTTCCTTATCCATCTACTCGAGAATTTTCTCTCGAACTCGTAACGTCGCTGCTCTCCCCAGTAACGTGAAAGAAAACGAGTTCGGAATTCTCGTAAGTCTGCGGAAAGGTGTTAACGCAGTGAGCCAGTGTGCGGCGTTACCCGTAAAAGTTCCTGCATAAATCTTGGTTTTAATGAGGCGGTACCGCCTTTGTCAAATTTTATATAATTTTCGGCCCTCCCCAAAAAATTCGGATTTTCGTCCGATTTCCCAGAAAAAGCAAAGATTCTGAGGAGGAGCCCACGAAAATTTAATCCAGAACCACGGAGCGTTCGTAATTGGATGATTTTCCATTTCTTTTGTACTTCTTCCTTTACCCGATTAATCACATTTTATCTATTTCTTTCTTTAGTTTAGTTTCCCTTCTGAAACTTTCCCCACTACTATCACCTATCTTTTCAATTTTCTCTACCCTTTTTTGAATTTGACTAACTTCAGAGGAAGTTTTGTTTCCAACCGAGTGAATTTGTTGTTCATTTGGCTAACCCGCAATGTTTTCCATTTTCTGACTCACAACACGCCTCATTTTATTGTCGCATGTCGTAATTTTTGAATTTCAGACGTAGGTTTTTAAATTTTTTTCGTTTCGGTCCCTTTAATTCCCAATTCTTGACCTAGCTTCTCAACGGGGTTCTCAATTTTTCCACCTACCCTCGAGTTGATTTTTCGTGATCCGATTTCATGGTCGAACTTCTCTTCCAATTTTACAAGTTTTGCGGATTGGTTATCTAAACAGTTATCTAATCTATCAAATCTTTCCTGACACTTTTCTCGTGTTCTGAAAATCGCAAATTAATTTTTCTCGTCCATTTCCCCCTACTTCCGAAATCGGTTCTTTTAAATTTGATTTTTAAATTTCATAATTCTCGCTGTTTGTTAGAACTCGCATGAGATCACTTAAGGATTTCATGCGCAGACTGGTCCCCGAGCTGTCATCACCTCCCACGTCTACACCCGATTCGTCCAGCATTTTGAATAACTTATGCGATTTCACAGTTTTTTTGAAACGCGCACACGATTTTTCCCCAAAAACAAGACAAAAATAGTAACACTCACAAACAGAATACAAACCAACTGATATCATTAACAGTCCACAAATAATTAACCTCGTAGCAACGTCCTTCCATCCATTTCTTGCTTAATATTATAAAAAAATTCAAATTTAATTTGTCGTGCAGCAATACACAGTAATTCAAAAAGTAACAATATTTATTTTAAGACAAATTAAATTTGAGGGCGTTTTACTGGGGTATCAAAAATACTAATTCGGCCCCACTTGGAAAGCCATTTCGACGCCCCACCTACCTGTGCTGTAATTGCCGGCTAGCTCCCGGTGACGGGGAGACCTGAAATTTAGGTTGGGACGGACGTGGCTACGTGACAGAGGTCAATTGAAAGAAAGTTTAAAGACAAAAAATGTAAATTTAATGAGAAATTAAAAATGGTAAATTGACATTATTATCTGAGCTCAGTTTTTTTAAACCCTTGTTTGTTTTTTTCATGCAATCTTAAAACTAATACGATCAAAATTACTTTAAAAAAAATAAAGCAAAAAAAAAAGCGCTAACAAATAAAAAGAAAAAGGGGGGGAATGCGCGGCCTGCCTTCTGAATGTTGAAACAGTCCAGGTTAGCTGAAGGGCGTAATGAATGTTTGTTTTGTCTGTCGGGCTCGACAGATTATTAGAATCACCGCTGCGGCAGGAGGACGCGCTGGGTGAACGGCCTCCAAACAGGCAACACAGCTGGGGTCCTTTCTTCTGGACGGCACGCCCTTTAGGGCGGAGGGTGATTCCCTCTCGCAGCCTGCTCCCATTCAAGAGAGTAGAGTTAACCAGACATCAGCTGGGACGTCGGCGGTAGCGGTGACGACAGATCGGTGACGACAGATCGTAATTTTCGTAATCGCGTAACTTGCGATACACGGCGCGGGCGTAAACGAGCAGAGAAACAAATAACATTACTAGATAAAGTTCTTTTTTTTTTTCTCAATCTAATGACACGCGGTGCGATAATACCACAAATCGCACTCTAATTATGCTTACTTCGCGCTATCCTGGCGCCTACACAACTCGGATGACCTCCGCGTCCCACACCGTACAACATGAGCGTCCCCGCCTCTGTGTCCGCACGACTTAGGCGTCCCGCGCCTCTCTGTCCAAAGACCTCCCCGCTTCTGTCTGCCCTCAGCGCGTCTCAGCGCCACGAACCTCTTTCCCCAATTTCCATGAATGTTCTAGAGTTTCTACAGAAATTTTGGAAGACGTGTTGTTACTGGCCGAAAGTTACTACGCCGAAAATAATATTGCTCCAATCAGATTACGCGTCTTGTCGGTAATTTTGATGGAATTTTCAGAACGCTCTCTCGCACACTTCCTGTAAACAAACACGGAGCGGTCGCCGCGCCCGTCCGCGTGGAGCCTGGTCGGTGGTCCCTGAGGGGTTTTCGGAGGCGTTATCTAAACACTACACCCCCCCCTTGCTCGGCGACGCTAAGGAGCGGCGTAGATGGCCGTGCGAAGTGATTTAGGTCGCACCCGGTTGGGGCACGCACGCTTCTGAACAGTAATAACAAAAATAAATGTATTTATTTTTAATCCAATATTCGGTTACGTCACAATATCTATAACTATATCTATATCTATATCTATATCTATATCTATATCTATATCTATATCTATATATATATATATATATATATATATATACACACACACACACACACACACACACACACACACACACACACACACAACCCCACTCCTAAAACCGAGCCCTACTTTTTCATTAGTATTAAAGCCCTTCATTTAGGAAAATGTCATCATGGAGTTACATTGAACATTTAGTTATGTGTCAGAGGTACAATGACTCTAAAAGCAATTTTAACAATGCTTTACTAATACTAATAAACAATTAAAATCTATTCACAAATTCATATGTCAAACAATATATTTTCTGCTTTATGATGTTTTAATACGATTAGACACAATAACGAGTTTCGAAAACGAATATGATATTTATTTTATATTAATATATATATATATATATATATACATATATGTATATATATATATACATAAAATATATATATACATATATATATAAATACATATATATAAATATAGATATACATATATAAAAATACGTGTATATAAAATATATATATATATATATATATATTTCATTATTTTATAATGTATAAATCGAAAAACTGAGCCTGAAAGAACCGTGGTAAAATTCTTCTGAGTATTTGACGTTCAACTCGATCGAGGTTTTCTTCATTTATTGTTATTCCATTTAGCAAATTTTGAAAATGGTCAGCAGAGTGGCATGCGCTTCACGTTAAAACATCGTTGTTCAGTTAGAAATTGTAACTGAAAATAGAAAGAAAGTACAGTTTAATTTTCAGTAAACTATTCAATAGTTAACTCTGTATATAGCAAAATACTGCACTGCAATATATTTACAAAAGTTTTATAATCGTGTTGTTTGTAGTATTTCCCTATACATTGTTCCCTACCCCACCAAACCATACATAAGTGTTAATTTCAATTCAGTCAAACCTTAAATGGAACGTCATTTAAATGAATTGAACACAAAATTAAGTTCATTTTATGCTAAGCGTTCAGAATTCTTGCAGATTCAGTCAGCCTTCATACTGCTCGTTGTGTATACTTCGCGAATGTTCATTTCCGCCTGAGATATGGCATAATATTCTGGGAAATACATCTTATAGCTCCAGACTTTTAGATTACAAAACGATTTGTACGAATAATAACCAATCCCACCCACGTGATTCATGTAAGCCTCTCTTCATTAATCTAGAATTCTACCATTACCGTGTCTTTTATTTACGAATCAGTGGTTTTGTAAATGACTTGCTCAAGGGCAGGAATATATTTTCGAAAATGCCGAAGTCTATTCACTCGACGTAGAAATCATATTCATCAGGTTTCAACAGCTCATTACAAAAAATTCACATACAATACATGTACATTATTTTACAACACTTTGCCAGATGACATTAAACGATTAATTCAATAGAAAAGTTTAAATCCCAAGTGAAATCGTTTCTGCTGCATAACTGTTTCTATACAATTAGAGACTATACTGAGCATCACAAGAAAAGTAACATTAATTTTAACAATGATACATAATGCATTATTTACCATTTGGACTGTATAAATGAGTATAAACAACCTGTAACAACTATTGTAATACAGCTTCCGAGTCAATGACCCCCCATCTCGATCAGGTTTTCGTCCAGTTTCCCTGATCCATTGAGCAAATGCTGAGATGGCCCCTTGTTTTACTTCTGGACATAAATGTAACTTCATTTTCTGTGCGTCTTCTAGAATTCAGTGGAAATACAATTATTCAAATTATCGTTTCCATGTTGTCGCGGTAGGAAGTAATAAGAGCCAAAATTTATTGCTTATTTATCATTGAAAATAGATTTTATTACATGGAGTTTTTGTGTTTTTTCCCTTTCAAAATTTAAAATTTCTTGCTTATTTATCCTTGAAAATAGATTTTACTACATGGGAGTTTTTCTCCTTTCAAAATTCAAAATTTAAAGTAGTATATGACTTAGTGTAGGGATCACAGAATTTTGAAAATGTACAATTCACTTTTCCCATAGCGTCATACGGAGTTTAACTGTTTTTTACGTAAAATAAATAAATAAATAAATAAGTAAATTCCTTTCACAGCCTACAGCTGGCAAACATTCTTTTAATATGATTGACCTAGTATATTGAGACTCATCGTCGCCCCTTTCGTTTAGATAAAAGAGGATTTGTCATAATATGTTTCCAGTCAGCATACAACATATTCTACGCCTAAATATTGTAGTATTATTGATTTTCCTTTTAAATAAATGTTATTGATATTTTGATATTTTTCTTGAATTTTCCATCTGAAACTGGGAATGTTCTTGTAATTAGTCGGAGAAATGTTTCAAAAAATTTGTTTGTGTTGTTTCCACAGCTGCAACGTTTTCCTGGAATGAAGCAGAAGGAAACGGCAAAGATGCGACGTTAGCTTTTACATTGAAGAGGACTGCTCCGGAATCCTTCCAGACCTTAAGCTCCTGTCAACGAATCTCCTCTACCTGCTCGAAGGTGACAATCCACCGACAGGGTTTGGGGACAGTATTGTGGAGGAGCGTTGCCAAAGAAAACGGTTCCGTTTTGTTGAGGCAGTGGGTGTGGCAAAGGAACCGCCCTTTACAGCCTGGGACGTTGGGGCAAAAACCAGAGGCAGACCAGATCGAAATAAAATTCACTTTAGTTTTGTGGAATATTTCAGTGCCTAAACAATAGAGAACGTTATCCTTAGGGAACGGAATTTATTGTAATAAAGAACTCAAAGTGTATAAATATTTTGATATGTATGATTTTTTCCAAAAAGCTTTGTTTTTACATGTATTCATAATTGAAGTTGTGTATATAACCGGGTAGATATCCCAGAATTAACGAAAATGTGCACAGAATACACTTCTCCCCACATTAAGTCACACACGGTTTTTAATTTTCTTTTTACGTTAAATAAATAAATAAAAAAATTATCGAAATATGAAATAAATGAGTAACAATAAGTAAAATATGTAAAACTATGTATTTATACTACAAAATGTAAAATAAAAATTGTTTTAATGCGTTCGATTGTGAAGCAAACTCAAAAAGTGCATTAAATGCCGATAATTTCTGCCCGTAAAAATATGAATATACATGAAAATCCGTTCCTATTTATTATGCTCTAAAAATGCGTCATTGTTTAGAAATATCTCAATATCATCAGAAATCTTGAGTTTCGGTCACTATTACAAAACACTTTGAAACATCATTGTGTAGAAAAATTATTATATTTTGTTGTTACCGAACTCGAAAGTTATATTTTTTGTTACATTGTTTTTTCTCAATTGTTTTAAGAAAATCGTATCATAGTTTTGCAACTAAGTGTAATTGCAACTTTACTTATCGATTCGTTCATGTGAGAGCTAAAATATTAGTTTTTATTCTGTTCAAAAAACCGCGTTCGATTTGATTACTGTTATATTGATATTTAGACAAAAGTTTTCGTGCCGTGTTTGCTATCAACGCACATAGTCATTTTTTCGTGAGTGTTTGTATGTGTGTGTGTGTGTGTGGGGGGGGATTTCGGATAAATTATTTTACATAACATTCTACATAAATTTGAATTTTTCATGCAAAAATTATGTTTTTGTTGGATCCAAATAAGGATTGAAAAGTCGGATTCAAATTAGTATTCCAATTCAAATTGTGATTATTAGGCGGCGGATATTGCATCTTTGCATTTCCCCGATAAACATAATACGATCTTTTTTTTTATTTAATTTATTTTAAGTCGCATCAACGGCTAGATCATTAGCGACTAA
Source organism: Teleogryllus oceanicus (assembly GCA_964035755.1). Classification (NCBI taxonomy): domain Eukaryota; kingdom Metazoa; phylum Arthropoda; class Insecta; order Orthoptera; family Gryllidae; genus Teleogryllus; species Teleogryllus oceanicus. The sequence goes on along the minus strand of CAXIVR010000011.1, from coordinate 28,251,781 downwards.
ATGAATACATTATATTTTACATTGTCAATTTTTAGTTTTTACAATATTGGGATTACAATTGAGGTTAAAGGTACAGAGATGATATGGATATAAAACATAAAACTTAAACGTGAAAATTACATAACTAATTACTACAAACAGGAATGGAAAATTACGTTATTCTAATGCAGTTAAATATTTACTGAAATACCTATTTCATTACAAAATTTTAAATCATTACTTCAGTAAAATTATCCTTAGAATGGTACTAAATCTTTTCTTATCAAGAATTAGGTCTAACAGAATTGAATTGGGGACATTTCTGGAGGATGTGATTAAATTTTATATAAGGTTATCAGCCAAAATTGCAGCTTTTAAAAATATGGCTACTTCACCAGAAGCATAATCACTGGTTCTATTTGTAAAGAAACATTGATAATTTTTAATCTTAGCTGAGTGGATTAGCCTTGAATTGGATTCTAGCAAACAAATGATATCTAGGTAATAGTTGCAGATACTCAAGATGACAATAGTATCCATTAATATTCAATTGGAGTATCTTCATTTGTTTGTGAAATTTATTTAGCAAAGGAATGGGGTTTCTTTAAGAGACATTTTCTTTATTTAGTGTCAAATAGTTTCCATACTGGATTCAGAGTCAACTGTGTCTGATTCCAGTAGTTGTTTATGCAGTTTTTTCTTATTCTGGTAACTCTGCCTTGATAATTCTATCCTTTAATACAGGGTAAATGTCACTGAGCATTTTTATAACAGCTGGAATATCATTGGAATGTCCTTTACTAAGGTTAGAAGATCAGCAGAGCCAGAGCATTTTCTAGTAGTAAGTGTAATTGATTCACTGACAGAGGGAAGGAGTTTTGGTTCATTTCAATCAGATCTTTAATTGGGCTGAGCATGTCTTCAAGTGTTTTATCAGGATTGCTATCTTGGTCCAGTTCTTCATGTTTTGAAGAATTCTTTTTCTTTTTCTTTTTTTTTTTTTTTTTTAACATCATTATCTTTATTTTTATCATTAACATTATTTGTTGCTTCAGATAGGAAGAGGTTTCATTGGGGGGGCTTCTTTTAAAGGGAGGAAGTTCATAGGGTCACTGGTGGAGGGGCAGTGGGTGTTTCAGTTATGGTAGGCTGTACTTCCCTATTATTAGAAGGGATAGTTGTATATTTGTACTGGGAGTGTCAGAGGCAATTCTCTTTGGGGATATTTTGTGGGCAGTTACTAGCAGTATGGCCTTCCATTTTGCAATTGAAACAAGTAATGTTTTCAGCAGAGAAAAAGATTCTATATGGTGTACCTTCATGTACAATCACTGATGACTGAGGGAGTTTGTGAAGTTCCTCAGGTTGGATAAATGTTTGCCTTCTGAAGCTCATAATGTGACTGGAAGTTAGGGTCAGACAGACCAGCTCTGATGAAAGATATACTGGAGGTAGTTTTGATGTCATGATTCTTGAAAATATTTGTGATTTCCTCGTTTGGAATAAAAGGGTATACATTTGATATTATGATTCTCTTGAGTTTGTTAATTAGGGGTCTCACATTAACAGTAGTATTTTTAATGATTAAGTAGAATTATTTGTTGGTTATAAGATCAGCATTGACCTTCGAGTTCAGAAACACACATATTCTGTTATTGGATATTCTTGATATGAAAGTAATGGCACTGGGGGGAACAATTTCAGTTAGTTTACTTATATAGTCTTTGACAGTTAGATTTTCGCATGCGTCCAGTAGTATAGATTGTTCTTTTGACGGAAAACTCACAGTATTTGCAGCTCCGGCGTACGACTTCGTGGGTTGCTCTTGGAGGTTAAGTGACGGATTCATCTTGAGTGTGGCTGGTACTGCTTTATTCATGTGGATACGTTGAGCCAGCCGGCAGGCCGGCCAGATAAACGTTGTACACTGCTTGGAACACTGATAGCACTTTAAATAACACTGTTAGGTAATATTAAAACTGAAGTGTTTTGGTTCGGAGATACAGTGTATCGGTAAGCTGATAGAGCGCAGCAGTAGTTGTTGCATCTAACGCTGTCGAACTACGACTGTTTTGAATACGATCTTATTATGCATAAAGAACACAAATTCTATTTTTCGGGGGAGGGGATCAAGATACAAAACCGCACCCGATCTTTCCTTCCTCTTCCTTGTCCTATCCTCTCCCCTTACACACACACACACACACACACACACACACACACACACACACACACACACACACACACACACTACTACATATTCTGGGAGACCGATCGGGAGCTTAGAGCTTGTCCCGGCTGGGAGAGTCCTGATTGGGGCTCTCATCCCACTAGCCGACGATAGGACAGCACCGGATCTCGCCATCCAGCGGGGGAAGATCGCCGCCATCTCCTGGGAGAAACATGCACTACACTTACGGGACTAATGACCCTAGCAGTTGACGCGCCCGGAAACACGAAAAAATCAATCAATGAATCAAGATACAAAAGTGCATGTTTGAACATATTTGATTGATTGTAATGCAATTTTAGCATATTTGGACTTTAAGAGCAAGTACTGGGAAATTTACTTAAGTTTCTCATATTTTTAAAACTTTCTCTTTTAAAATGTAAACCGCTAGATTGTTTTCAGGTTTGGATAATTTGAGTTTGAATTGAACGGTACATTTTAAGGCAGCAGTGGCTCTTCGTGTTCCCAAATGACGCAAGTATATCGTAATTTACTTAAGTTTCTCATATTTTTAAAACTTTCTCTTTATCAGTCAAGAAAGGTGACTTGAAAAATAATTTTGCAGGAGGACGGTTTCACCTAAGCTGAGTCATTTACTTCGGAGCCAAAGACAAAGTAGGCTAACTTAATTCAAACCAAAGTACTTTAGTAAATCTCGGTTGCCTGGTGCTTTTTTAAAAATTTCTTCTAGTAAAAATATACCGTTTTTCTACATAGATTTCTTAACTAAAAAACTGACGATTGTTGATATTCGATTTTTTGAAATTTGATTTTCGTACTATTGGAATGTCTTTTCTTGTTCATGTTTTCTTTTTAAAAAACATTTTAAATGTACTTATAAGCAAAATTGAGCTTTCAATTACATACCGACGATCGTGCTGTCAAAGATACCTGTTCTCAGCACCCAAAAATTAATAATTAGATTTCTTCAGAGCTATTGCCAAAGCTCCATCAGGAACCAATATTCAGAGAAGAACTACCATAAATTGCCCTTCCGTCAGGTGTCTCTTTTAGTCTGTAGTCTATGTAAGTGGGCACTTAATGCTGCACATAATTACTGGCCACTCGTTGAAGATATTAAGAAGGCATTTCCTTTACTGTCATATTGGAACACACTTCATTATTCGGACCTACAATTAACCCTGCATTGACCAACCTTTTTCCCTTAACGCGCTGTATCAAGGGAGGCTTAAAAAATGTTCATCGTCAATATGATGTTAGGGGCTTTACAAATATTTACATAAACATTTCAATTTGTATCTTCATTTTCACGTTCACTCTAATTACAGATGTAACTTTCCTCCTCATTCTCTCAAAAAATATTATTTAGTTTACGTTATAATTGAGATCCTGATAAGTAGTTTCTCTTTCTATTCCTGCACACTGCCACGAGGAAAGACTTGTCAATACTACTTTCTAAAAGTACTGTTTGAAATATTCTACCATCTTCAACAATGAAAAATAAATTAGACTTGAAAAACAAGCATCAGTGCTGAGTAATAATTCTGCGTTTCCCTTTGTGTTTCTGTGTTTTCCATTTAGTGTCCACCTCATGTTTCTGGCTTTGTAGACACAAAATCATCCCCCCTTGGTCAATGCAGGGTTAATCATCGAACTCCAAAAAAGATGATCTCGAGCAGAACACTTCGGTAAAATGAAATTCTGGGCCAACTAGATTCACCAACTTTCCAGGAGCAGTAGGGAGATTCGAAATGTTCCAATATTTCGAAAATTGAAATAATTCGATTCGTATTTCAAATGAAATATTTAGAAAATCGAAGAACGGAATCCAGTTTTGAGAGCAGTAAAAAATATCAGTGCACATTTACAAGGTGAACTTCATAATAAGGGCGAAAGAAATTGCACAAGTTTTGGGCATAGGAACATTGCAAATAAGAGACAAAACGTTACATCAGGAAATTTTGGAAAATATACGGTAATTTCTTGTTTTAGGAATTAATAACTGCATCGTTTATATGAAAAGAAATAAAAGAGCTTATTGGTGAAAAATAAAAGACCTTATTTGGTCTGCATCATTTTTGTTTGAAGTGCATATTTTCCTAATTTTTGTTGCTTATTTGGCTGCGCATTTTCTTGTATTTGTTTTTAGAGTATACAAACCCACACCCTAGTGATTATATGTCATGTTTCTCTGGCGTCTTCAATTTTTCTCATACCTTTATAAATTCAAAGTTATTCGTTCTTTCCACAAGAAACTAGTAAAAACATTCAATCTATTTTGTTTAGAAGCATAACGAAAACGTCTTACAGAGAACAAACTACGAAGAGTATTTAGAGGATGAACAACTGTTTTGAAGAAGAATTAATAGCAGGAAAGTGGAATATTTTGTGATGTAATGAGAAATGAACAAACACGCACTTCCTGCAATGAGGAATCGAAGATAGAAAAAGATTTGTCAGAAAGGTTTACTTTTAGGAAGCCTATTGTGGGAATTGAAGAGCAATATAACAAGAACTTTAGAGTTTTCAACGAGGTCAATTCTATGAGAATCTTTGAACGAGGGCAATTTCTCTAGCCTGGCTTGTATTGTATGCACACCTCTATAACGCGAGAGTTTTAAGAGCACACAATGAAATAAAGAGCATACTATTATGTAATTTTCTTTCGCAAATGAGTTGTTCAAATTAATATTGCATACATGTGTTTTAATAATATTATAACTATGCATTGGCGTTCAATAAGTTACTATTACAATCGCAATTTAATAAGAAACGTTGTACAATAGTTGTTTTAAAATTATATTCACTGAAGTAAGGTTAGTAGTAGAGTAGGTTTAAATATTAATGTTTCTGTGCAGGCAATAATTTTTGGTGATACGAATATAATTAACGTTCAACGTGATATTTCAGTTATGCAGTGCATTCAACATCCATCCTTGTCCAGTTGCAATTGAATTAAACTTTGCAAAGGTCTTTAAGGCGATACTCCAAAGATTTTTTGTAATAAATCTTAAACCAGGAAATTTGATAAAAGTTTCTTTCTTAACACGTCCCTGTTTTCATTAGTTTCTCCACGTAAATTTGGTTATGTTGAATCACCAACACCCGTTGTATCCCGCACATTCCTACATATTAGAGTACAATAATGAACAACAAAGCGTAGAAATAGTATAATCGATCATTTTTTCAGTGAATCAAATAACATCAATGTTTGAGGGCTGAATGTTAAAAACCCTCATTTTTTTTTATAGATGCTGCTCCTAGGTTATCATGATATTATTACCAGTGGTATCGGATCTTTCTATTGCACGAACGACAAAGTTTCAAAGATAATAAATAGGCATTTATAGGGATTTTGAACAGCTGATTTTGTGCTTCGAAAAGAATGCTAATTGAAATAAAGACAAAAATAAATTATTTAAAGATAAAAGTTACAATACATTTCTCATTGATTTGAATTAATCCCAAGAATCATGGAGAAACAATATAATACAGAACAATTGTCTTCCAGGGTGAAATCTTGGATTACTACACAGTTCTTTGTGTCAAGTGTTCTCTAAAGGTAGGTATTTGAAATCTATAGATTAGCTTTCCAGTTGAGAACAGAGTCGATACAGCCTCCTTTGCCAAGGAATCTCACTTATATACATATCCGAGTGGTTTACATCTGGCGATGTTTCTCGGTTCCTCTTTTCCAGCCTACTCTATCCACTACATCTTCCTCTGTCAAATTTCCTTCCTTTCCTTCCTTTGTCGCCATCGCAGTCAGTTTTCCTTGTTTCCATGGGGATGATCACCTGCCTCGCCGTCTTTTATACGGTGGTATCTATTTATATACTTGTTTCGGCCACCTCTCTCCTGGCATTCTCCGCAAATGTCCGTACCATTGAAGTTGTTTTCGTTCTACAGTATCTGTTATATCCTTTTGAATTTCCATTTTCTACATTATTTCTTCATTATGTATGTGGTGTAAACAAGATATTCTGCAATTTTGTATAAAAAGTCCATTTGGATCGTCAATAATCTCTTTTTGTTTTTGTTCTTTTGTTAGTTCCTCTACCTCTGAGTCATTTGTTCCAATACAGTCGACTCTGGCTATAGTGAACTTCTTTTTCTCTAGCCTTTTTAGTTCACTGTTCCCGAGGTTCATTATATCCGATGTCAACATTATACAGAATTTCTCCATAAAGATTAATATTATTAACATTGAGATACAGCAAAACACATTAACAGCACGAACTGAACATTTCAATATCTTTATTTGTCCTTAGAAAAATTAATTTCTTTTGAACTGTTTGCTTCGTACTTTTTCATTAGTAATTTCTCTAGATTCTTCTCCAGAATTCATGTTCACTCCACAATTGATTCTACATTGACCTCTGTGTCTAACTATCGTAATGTAGTCTTGTCACCCTTCAATGCCTCTTGCACTGTTGGAATTCAAACTACCTAGTGTTGGAATTTGTGGCACTGAGGCGATTTATTCTTTTCCAGGAGGGAATTATTTTCAGGACGTTGTATTGCCTAGGTTTATTATAGCCGAGGTTCAGGTTCACTATAACAGAGTTTTTTATGCTTATTTGTAATGTAAGCGAAACGGGACCAGTGACTTAAGTTCACTATAACCGAGGGTTCACTATATCCGAGATCACTACAACCGGAGTCGATTGTACTTTCTATAATGGTACTGTATGTATTTGTTTTCTTGGAATCTCACTTCTAAGGGCAAATATCAGCAGCGTGACGTAGCGAGTATTAAACAAACTGCTGCCTCGCGCGCGTTTCCACAGCCATGTCGCGCAGCAGCGGCGTGGATCCGTTCGCTACGGTGGCGCCTGCAGTGGCAGCGCTTCGAACTCTGTGCTGCCGCCGCCCGTGGCTGCGAGCCGCGCCGCGCCGCGCCGCGCACCGCACCGCCTCTGCTGCGTCAACGGTTCGTGTATGTCCGTTCCACTTCGTTTCGCGCGCCCGCCATTGCGCGGCTCCCCCCCCGCCGCGCCGCTGCCGACGCCCGGCGGCGGGCGCAGCGCCGAGCCACGGCGTGGCGGGGCGGGGGCGGGGGCGGCGAGGCGAGGGGGCGAGCGGGCGGCGGAGGCGGCGGCGGCGGCGGCAGCGCGCGCGCGCGAGGCGCGGGGCGGCGCGGGAGGGCGCCTTTCCACCCGTCAACATCAAAGCGGCGCGCTGATTGGTCGGCGGCGTCTCCGTTCCGCCGGCCGGCCGGCCGCAGCGCAAAGCACCGCGCGCCGACGGGCCCGCGCTCAGTTCTGTGAAGTGCCTGCCCAGTGGGATGGCCGCCTTCGGTCGGAGCGCTGCGCCGCCCGACGCCGCCGCCGCCGCCGCCGCCACCGCCTCCACCGCCACCGCAGCCCCGCCGCCCGCGGGCCCCACGACAGTCGTCGCGGCGCTGGACGGCCGCGCCGCCGCCGCCGCCACCGTGCGCCGCCCCGCGCACTGATCTTTCAAGAACTCGCTGGCTGTTCACACCGCTGCCTCTCGCACCACGGACTTCTTAGGGCGAATATCAGTGTGTTCTTACTGTTTTCAAAATAAGTGCGCTTTCTACAATGCCGCATGTGAGTAGCGGCGGCGGTGGTGACGACCTGGGGAGTACAGACGAAGTTAAAGTTTTCAAAGATGAGGGGGAGGACGAGAAGCGGTCGTCGGAGAACCTGACAGAGGAAAAGAGTAGCTTGATAGACCTTACCGAGTCAGAGGTACGTAGCCGACAGTGCCCCTTGATGTGTAGTCGTATTCATTGCGTGTGCAGAAGCAGCCTGGCATCTTCCATTTAGTTGCTGAGTCCTTCGTTGCGCACACATCGTCTGTGTTGTGTTTTGTGTCTGTGTGTATGTGTCTCGCACCACGAGTATCACGACCAAGAGTCGCAATGCATGCCCTCATGTTCCGTGTGTTGTTGTTGTTATTGTTGTGCACGCCGCGCTAGTGACGTCAGCGCGCGGTGCGATTGGCGACCGCAGCAGTGTAGTGTGTATGTGTGCGATGTTTGTTTCCTCTGGCTCTGGGCAGTATGTGAGACGTGCTTCCTGCTTTTTCTTGCAGGAGAAGAGCGGTACCCTGCCCGGGCAGAGCTACTCTTCCAGCAAGAATGCGACGCGGTCAGACCACAGTCCTGTCTTCGGTAAGTTCCCACGTGTTGTACGGGCGGCGCGCGCGGCTCGACGCGCCGCGTGCGGGCGCGTGTGCTGGCTGGCGTGCGCGCGCGTGTCGGCCGCGGCTGGCGGCCGCGCGCGCCGCCGCCGCCGCCACCGTCGCCCCCGCGCCGCCCCGCCGCCGCCTCCGCCGCGCCCCACGTGTGCCGCCGCGGCGATGTGCTTTTGTCCGTAACAATGCGCTGCGCTGCGGGTGCGAGAGAGAGAGAGAGGAAGAGAGCGAGCGAGATGCCCTCGGCCGTAGAGCGAGACGCCCAGCCCAGCGCAGGCAGCGAGCCGGCCGAACTGGCTCTCGGAGTAAGGACGGTGAAGATAGATAGATAGGATGGGTTGTTAGGAGCGTTTTGAAGGTCGTTCGGAGCGGAGGCAGGCAGGCAGGCGCGCGGCCGGCCGGCCGTGCTGCCCGCGCCGCGGCGGTGAAAGCGACGCGGCCTGCCCCGCCGCCGACGGCCGAGCCCACTCGACGCCCGCTCCGGCCGTGGACGCGCTTGCCCGCACGCGTGCGCGGCCAAATCTCAACAAAATCAAGCAGTGCCTGACAATGACTTACGTGCACCGTAGGCTGTCAAATGTTTTAGCTCCCTTTTAATTTGCTTTTTTTTTACATTCAAGAAATTTTTAAAAAATGTACAATATTTGTAACCGACGCAAATATTGTGCACTTATAAATAATTGATTATACGTATACGTATAAATAATTCTCACCGCGATATTAATTTAATAAATATACTATATTTTTGTATTATTTTATCTGTGTATCAATGGATATATTTGACCAATTTACACTTCCTTTTGTTACAAATACGGAAAGAAATATTTCTATAAAAACATTCAAAAGTTCTCCTTAAGAAATTTTGGATCCGCTGAAATTTGTCCGCCCCCAAAAATCGCGCGTCCCAGGCTGCAGCCTGCTCAGCCTGTTCGGTAATCTGGCACTGAACTCAAGTCACTGGACGCAAACGTTGTAGAAATGCTTCCTAGTGTATTTGTGAAAAGAGAAAATCTGCCAGGAATTGGTTTCGTTAATTTTTCTGGCATTTGTTATGTCGTTAGTTGCAAAGGACTGTTTCCCATATTGTTCTTCTTAATTTTTGGACAGTTTCGTTTTTTGCTACATTTCTTTCTTCAAATTCGGACAAAAAAAATTGTTTGAGAATTTAATTACAATTGAATATTTTATCTTATTTGAAGACAAGTACTCTGCTTCCTCTTTCGGGTCTTATTCCTTTCCCGATGGAATGCATAAAGAGATTTCCATTATATAGTAGTTTGCCAGAATTAATGTACTTATTAAATAAAATTACAATATTATTTGAGCGTATTTTTGAAAGGAAGTGGCTTTTATGTAGTTGGTGTGCATCTCTGGTTTTCCTTACCTTTAGGCCAAATTGTCTGATATACTCACGCTTCTTTCACAAACTTGCGTGTTGTAATTTTTTTCGTTAAATCGTGCGATGTTAAACGCATTTTAATTTTAATTCCCCGATAGGAAATGTCATAACGATTTTTATGAACATATTATTCCAAAAACGCGTAACTATGTGCAGACCAAAACGAGAGATTTTGCAAATTTTCATTCGTTATTGTGAAATTGGATTTTAGGAAACCGTAATACATGTGCCAAAAGTGAGAAACGTGTAAGTAGATAAATCACGAAAACGACGGAGTGTTTTTGAAGTAGTGTGAATATATAATGCTTCTTACTATTTTATTTGAAGTGTTAAAAAATGACAGAAGAGGCAAATTGTTAGAGATGTCAGAAAAAGTTAAAAAATAAAAATAAAAACATCATTCATTTTGATGAAGCGTAGTTTTTATTTTGAGGCCACGTAGAATTATTTGAATAAATTGAAAGACTGAAAACTTTTGCATTATAAACGCATTTAGAAGCCGAATATGATCTGTGGCTGTTGGTTCTCTCAATTTGACTGATTCACAAAATAATAACGAAATGAGGCCGACTCAAAGGTATCCGCCAATAAAGCCCGACAGCAGCTGGAGTGATTGTCCGTACGGTACAGAATTTAATTGGCTGACACGTCAGGATCAGCACCGTCTCATTGTTACTATTTCGTTCGTGAACCACCAACCTGGAGGGCACAAGCCTTCCAGCACCGCTAATGATGTGTGATCTCACCGGCGAGGAACCAGGGCGATGGGCGAGGCGGTGAAGCAAGTGCTGGTGACTGGCGACCGAAGAATGCGAGTAGGGCTCGCTTCGGCCCTTGCTTTCACCTCCCGCGGCCGCACCGCACCTTGCCCGAATTTTCCGCCCTTTGTGCCTGGACAAAGGCGGAAGGGCGCGAGGGCGTGCTGTGGGGGACCAGGGCGCGGGCGGCGGGAAGCCATCCCGGAGGGGCGCCCGCTTCGCGATTCTCGCCAGAAAATGCTCCGGAAGGTGTCTCGTAGCGTTTGGGTGATGTGCTCGACGAAAATCAGCTTCTAGGACCGAATTTATTTATTTATTTTACGTCAAAAAACAGTTAAAACTGCGTATGACGTGCTATGGAGAAAAGTGAATTGCGTGCACATTTTCAAAATTCTGTGATCCCTACACTATGTCATATACTACTTAAATTTTGGGGAAAAAAAAGCTCCCATGTAATAAAATCTATTTTCAAGGATAAAAAGGCAATAAATTTTGGCTCTTATCCATGTTGTCCTTCGGAATAATACTTCCTGCCGCGACAACATGGAAACGATAATTTGAATAATTGTATTTCCCACTGAATTCTAGAAGACGTGCACAGAAAATGAAGTTACATATATGTCCAGAAGCAAAACATTCAAACATTCAATTCAGAGAATTTCCGACGATGTGTGTGCGTGGAGGAATTGAAAAACAGGCTCAAAACTGCTACGATGTTAGCAGCAAAATAATAGGTGATTAAGATAATCGTATGCGATATGTGGTGGTTTGGCTTTGTCTTTCAAGCTTCAATCGCTTGGTGAGAACATTAGTGTTGTATGTGAGAATCGAATCCGCAACCACAGGGCAGAGCAGGCGTCGCTCCGGCATCTGATCGGTTTGGGGCGACTGTCGTCTACTCATAGCATCCTTTTGCTGTTTTTACCTAACGGTTTCGCTATTCGCCCGCAAAACGGTACCTGATCGCCATAAACTGTCAGTGAGTAAGATTATGTTCGGGAACACCGGATACTATTTTTGAGTTGCTTCATTCCTTGCGGTGGCTTCGCTTTACTCACATGAAACGAAGTGTGGGTGCTAAACTCCCGAAACGAAGGTGAAAAGATAATTATTTTTCAGTTGACAGTTTCTCGGAAATTTTTACTAAAACTTGAATCGTTATAAAGAAGTAGAAACAAAGAAAACTCGTCTAACATTTTTTCCGGTATTTCGAAATTCTTGTAATGCTGTTAGTACATTAAATGTCATCAGAGATAAAGTGATATCAAATAATCCGAATAAAATTGTGAAAAGTTGCCAAACAATGTTATTTCTGTAATGGAAATTGAATGATCCAATGAGATGTTCTCGATATTGAAGAAGATCTCTCAAATGCCGCGAAAATTATCGATATATACTGGTGCATGTTGCGTAATTTTGTGCAAATGCGGAGAAAGAATTTTTAAATAGGCGTTTGTCTCTATCGAAAGATTCGGTAGGGAAAATTTAAGTATCGAAAGATTCGGAACGGAATTCGATCTCTACAACTGTGCTATTGTTTTGAAGGTTTAGCCAGTAATATCATATGGGCTTGTGGCAGACCAGATTTCCTCCAGGCCGCAAAGATTCTCTGAAAACCAGATGATCGAAAAGAACTTTGATTCGCAATTTTTAAAATACGTCCAGCTGAACAATATTACATATAAAAAGTAGCGAAGAATGTGATTTTCAGACAACAATTTGAATTAGGCCTGTTTGAGATCGACCAGGAAAAAACTTTATTGAAACCATGAGTAGCATTTATAAAAGAAAGTATTTAAAGTCGTTGATATTTTGTTGTATATTGTAAAGTGTAATCATATGTTATGAAGTGTTAGACTCATCGTTCTATTTGTTTCCGGCAGTGCCATATGTGGTTTACCTCAAAAGTCATGGATTATTCTTTATCATAATAATGCGCTTCTGACTATGAAATGCAAAACATACATATAAAAGATCATTGTATATACCAAGTTTTAGTGTATGAATTTTGAACAATATAAACAGAACTGTACCAGGTTAGAAGAAAGACAACGTATCAAACATGAATCATTCGTTCGAGATGTGTGTATTTCTGAAATATTATTGAAATAACATTAATCGTTGGTGTAGAAATGGCTTTGACAGACCTTCGAAGAAACAACCATCACGTAGAATTTATCGGATGCTGCCAGTGATGTGCAATACCTCAAATATCCTCTACCGCACCCCAAGAAAATTTTCTGGACTCGCGTCTCTTTGTTGTAGCTAAGTCTTTTTGAGTCCGAAAGCGCATTCCACAAACATCAGATTCAATCATTAATCTTTTAATACCATACGCACGCCTATATACATATATAGTTGTGTGAGAGTGAGTTGCGTTGTTTTAAGGGAACGACCTTTTATAACAAAGAATAAATTTTTCTTATTTTGAATTGTTCTCTATACAGATTCATATTTCTTATGTTTACACAATATTAAACCGTAGCATGTATTGTGATCTTCCAATTGTTTGTTTTACGCTTTCTTGAAAGATGCAATTATCGCCAAAAAAGTTGCCATGAATTCGGTGGTAACCGTCGTATCGTTTTGTAACGATTGTGTTGCTAGGCACTAGTGTATCGTAGCGATGGAAATGGTGAATCGTTTGTCATGTGGAGGCTGTGTGTGCCCTGCTTGTACCCATCGGTATGTAAGCAGTCGGAAAAAATCTAGGTGTCTAAGAGCTCAAACTCCATCCTGACCCCCCTAAAATTGTCACTTTAATTCTACGCAATCGGTTTATGAATGGCTTTTGCCCGACGGCAGTTTAGCGAATGTACAGTTCAGTGAACAAGTTGTACATATGCAGGCTAAAAATTAACAAAAATAAATTACATTAAAGACTTTCACATATCGTTTAGATCGATATCGGTCAAAATTGCGTGGTCGGGTTTGCTAAGAAAATGAACCCTCGAAAGTTCCTCTGGCAAATGTTCACTTACCAAACTCCCCCATAAAGATATTCTGGCGAAGGAATTGGTAGTGTCCCGAAAGAGAATGATTGTCAAACTAAATGGATGGCAGGATTCCGGATCGGGGAATGCTTACATCTGGCGTGTAGTCTATTTGCAACCTCTAGAACAGTATGTTTATTCCTAGCCATCGATAGCTTCCACTTTGCTTTTGTTTGAAAGAAGACTGTATAAAAAACAAACTTAAAATCTCACGGGAAGGGTAGTTTGTAATGAGATAAAATTCGTGAATAGCGAAAAATATCTCCTGAAAACGAGAATTATTTCGCAAACCCTAATGTAGCTATGTTTCTTATTAATCAAACGCTTCCTGCCTCGCGTATGTTTGTGAAGGTGTTTCTGACTAACCCCGTCAATTTTTTGTACGTGGATGTGTAAATCGGGAAGTGTGTAGTTGCCCGTCCGCGGAGCTTCCGTCGGTATGGGTGGTCGATCCATCTCGAATTTGAGGTGCACGAAGTCTTGGGTCTCTTGCCAGGTTTTTCCGAGTCTTCCCTCACTGCTTCATCATTCTTATTTTTTAACAACAGCCGCTCGTCAATTGTTCTCTCAGGATGAGCAGGAAGACGTTGATGTAGGAATCGGAATTTAATACTTAAAATGGCATTGTGATTGTGATGATTGCAACACATCCCCAAAGAGAGGCATGGCGGCGATCACGGTGCGACCGATTATGGCCGAAATTTCCACCGACGTACCGTTTTGTCCGACGTACAGGATTCATTGAACACGTAATGGTAAACAGAAATTGTCATAATTAGGGTCGGATTTTAATGAAATGCCATTTTTTCACATTAGAACAATGCCGTGTAGTATAGAAATTCATTTTATGTTATCACAAAAGGAAATGGCTCATTTTTATAGGTAATTATTTTGCATTTTTTGTCGATTTCGACTAAAAATTCATTTTTACCGTTTTCTGTCTTTTTTGCTGATTTTATGGATTTTAATGTCATTTTTAATGGTACTTGTTTCATATCATATTTACGAGATGCAACAAATGTTCTTCACAGAATTACTCAGTAGCCCATTCGATTTGTTCGCTCAGAAATTGTTTTGACAGACGTTGTGAGTATGTAATTGTGACGTATATCAGTGCCATTGTCGGTTCGGACGATTTCGGGGTAACTAAAGATTTATTTTCCTGGTAAAGAACAGTCCAAACCTATAGTGTTCAAAGCTGAGTTTACTCGAACGAATGGAAGAAGCCTCAATTACATCCGTAACGTATCCAACTGCTTGAGTTGTTCATCGGAATTGGTTTGGATCACATTTTTTACGTCATTTTTAAAGCATTTTAAGAGCACTGTATTTATCATGTTTGGCGATGCTTTAGGTTATCGAAATCTGCCCCCTAGTCATAATAAATCTGTAAGACCTCTTCCGACGGCAGCTGAAAACATAGACTGTCCGAGTAGATTCGCGTATTTCGTTTGGTCTTGTCCGTCCGACATCGGCCGATCGAAATTTGGGTCAAAATCTGCTTCACTGTGACTACCGTCAAAGAGTACCATAATGCGTTCTGCCAGGACGAGGACATTATTTTGAGAGGTTGTAAACTACTTGTGCATTGCCGAAAGGCGCGTCGCGCTGCAAGGTGTATTCTTCGGCCAGACATAAGGGCTGAAGCGCCAGCTGATAATGCCTCGGAAATGTCACTTCAGCGAGTTCATTTAGAGGTTAGGAATATTTTTCATTAAAGAGTTGGTTTGTCGTGATATCACTAAATATAATATTGTAAAAGAATTGACGCAAATCTTGCTGAAAAGCATGTTAGAATATTAATATGAATTTTTTGATGAGAAATTCAAATTGAGCGCACTCACGTCACAGGTAAAAGGTCTGTTCACAATCGCCGAGTTTCGCAGTGTCCGCGTTATTCACTTTCAACATACTTTCACATAAATACGCAACATACGGAATCTTAGTCAAAAAATAATCCGTCAAAGTAATATTTCTTTTAATAGGTTTGAAGTGTTCTTTTCTTTGCACTCTAGCTACACTAGTATATGTGTAGCTAATGTTCATGCGAACATTCTCCAGTTGGCGGAATGACAAAAATAATAGGGAGGAAAATAGCTCTAGCACAAGGTAGCCAAATTTTTGTGGAAAAATGCGAATAATTCCTGTTACCAACCACGCCCTCCCTTATGATTTGGCAAAAGTGGGTTTCAAAACAATCTCTCACGTGACTGAAAAGAGTATAACAAAGCTGAATCATTGTAGTTTATATTTTCAATTTCCCGCAACACGGGCATTATCATAGGAAAAAATAATATGACTTTTTAAAAATTTCGTTATTGAATCTTCCGATCTGGTAACCGCGTCCCAACTGATCGAACGTCAGAAGTAAAGTCGCTATCCTTAAATCCAGGGTTTGATATCTGGCGGAACGGCGTACGTTACCTCTGGAACTGAATAAGAAGAAAGAAACAAACAAAAAGTATAGGACAAGCACTTGGCAATATCAATTTTTAGTTCGACCAACTTCCGTGATATCGAAATTAAATAATTTTCAACTTAACTGTATCATTTTTACAAACGTAATAAAATTATTAGTAAAAAAAACTTTAAAAAATCATTATAAACCCGAACTTTTTTTATTTCCTATTGTTATCATTATATTCCCATAGAGCCAGTGCTACCATTGTTACTAATCGCTAACGAGTATGATTTATAATTATTCAATTACGTTACAAATATGCAGTAAAACCTGCTCCACGCGGAACCTCAAGGGACCAATATTGTTGTTCCGTATTAGATAAGTTAGCGCATTATACATTGTAATACGTATAACTTATGTTTGGCAGGACCGACTTTTGTTCACATTAGACTGATTTCCGCATTGAGCAAGTTACTGTATAAACATTTCTATTAAAGTAATAACTAATTTGGGGCGCTTCACATGACCCAAAATTTTATAAATCAATCGCTGCTTATACTTCGGCCTTTATAACTTGACCGATGACATTAGGTCATTTTTACACCTCCTGCCTTATAAAATGAATCTTTATAACAGTGATAAGCACATGTTTGAGCCCTCTTGAGAAGGACGTTCGTGATTGAATTGAAAATATTCATTTTGTGAGGCGGGAGGTGTAAAAATGACCTAATGTCATCGGCCACGTTACGCAAACTCGAGTATAAATCGGAGAATAGTTCTGCGCGGCTGACGTCCCGCGGCGAACGCAAGGGGGCAGGTGCGGCGGAGGCCGAGGCGATTTCACCTGGCGCCCCGCAAGGCTCTCTCCCCGCCCCTCGCGCCGCAGAACCCCCTTTGCCGCACGGAAACCACCCCGGGCCCCTTGCTCCAAAGGGACAGCCACACCAATTGCCCCGAGGGGTTGTCGACATTTTGATGCAGTGGTGTGTTGCGTTAATTGAATTATTTATTGTGAAAAACCAACGAGAAAAAATTAGCCAACTTTCGGGTGACGCACGGAGAGAAACTATCATCCGCGTATATTTTCTTGAGCTTCGGAATCCCTACGTTGCCTCTCTTTTACTGTAACAAGTTGATCTAACAAGCGAACGACGGACTTGATTTTCTTGACGTTTGGATAAAATAATGTGTAGCGTCTGTGTCAACAAAAGTCGGTTTGCTGATCACAGAACAAAATTGTTACACATTATAAATCGTTATATTGTTTGTTGTCTTTCGATATATATCAACCGTGTACTACACAGCTTAAATCAAAATGAGCTGTAGAATACTTTGTTTGGGTTTTGTGTATCGTTCAGAGCTATTTTCTTTGCGCATATGTCTTTCGTTTGTTGATTTATTATTATTATTATTAATTGTTATTTTTATTAAATCTTATTACTCGCCCGTATTTCTAATAGACTGATGTAAAATACGGATTGCCGTCCGCAAAATGGATAGAATAGATACAATGCATCTATCTATTTTTTGTGCAGTCACTTTTGCCAGCCATATCGATTGTGCTGAGAATAACGTTCAATGAATTGCTGAATTTTCATTACAATTAAATAAAAAATGGAGTTGCTGCCGATACGAATCTATCAACACTGTCGTTACGTTTATTTTATAAATGTCTTTAAGTTGGAACTAGGAGAACTCCATTGGGTGGAATATACCCCACCCGAGGATTGATTCTGAGAAATGCGTTACCAGTGATAGCTTTATGATATGGCAGAATATTAGTAGTGTTTACAAGTAACATACATTACTATTTCTCGAATGTTTGGACAGTGTTTTATCAGATCACGTGCCCGTGGATTTGGTCATTACATTATATACTACATCAATAGAACAACATAGACAGGCCTTAAAAATGAAGTTTGATAATTTATTTATTTATTTATTTATTTTACGTCAAAAACAGTTAAAAACTGCGTATGACGTGCTATGGGGAAAAGTGAATTGTGTGCACATATTCAAAATTCTGTGATCCCTACACTAAGTCATATACTACTTAAATTTTGAATTTTTGAAAGGGAGAAAAAACAAAACTCCAAAATTCGCTGAAAACATCGCAACGGAGTTCTGAGTCCGGCGACTTCTACTCACAGAACTGAGTGATTTTACTTTACTGTTGAAAGGAATTTCGAGGGTGATGTCAAAAATTCATTCTTGCACTTCAGTAAAGTTCGAAGGATGGCGATCGAAGTTCGTCGAAACCGTTACGCTTAGTACAACGTAAACGTTGAAAGCTTGTCGGTTATAACGGATAGAAAGTAATTCTTACTAACAATAGTTGCATCTGCCTGCTTGTTGAACTATCTTTCAAAATTGGCTGCTTATACCGTTTACATTTCCGTGCAAATGTTACTCGTTATGAAAGCTGTAGGAAACGAAAGGATTCAGAGAACCGAAAACTCTCGTTTTTTACATTGATTTTCCGTGTCATAGTTTTTTAAGTTTTGATTCTGTGTTGTGTGATATCTGTGTTTCCTTTAAGATGCCCAGAAACACCTGTGCTATCCATGCGACAAATGCATATCGCAATCGTGCGCGGAACACTTAGGGGCCGTCCATAAATTACGTGAGGCAATTTTGGGGATTTCCCGACTCCCCCTCGCCCCTTGGTGAGATGTAATATTTGGCTCGACCCCCCCCCTTTTAATCATGCATGAAATTTTTCAAAATGCGTATTTTTAATGAAAATACTTCATTTTGTGATTGATTGCATTGGGATTTATTTAAAAATATAATTTTCTTAATTATATTTAAGACTAGATATGACTAGTATTTAGAAAATAGTGACTGAATTACAATGAAAATTATTGCACTTCTGAAAACGCTCGGTAATTTTTCTTTAAAATTTCTGTCAAAGTATACGTAATGTGTTTGATCTCATTAATGATAAAAAGTTTGGTAATTTTTGTTAGATTATTTTCCTCAGTATACTATGCTACTTATTGTAGCATTCACATAACTGCGATAAAAAATACTGTGCAAGATTTAGACATATTTTAGTATAGAAGCGTGTTTTACTTAAATTGTCTCAGTTTTCTCGCAATTTAATACTGTTTTTAGCACAAAAAAACAACAACAAAAACGTGATGTTTGCCGAGACACCCCCTCTCCCCCACGTAAGATTATGTGAGATTCGCTTGACCCTCTCCCCCGACTAAAGACCTCACGTAATTCATGGATGGCCCCTTAAACATGAGGCCGGTCAAATTCCCATCACGATAGAGGAGAATAATGAAATCTGTTCACGCTTGAAAATGGGTAGCTGCTTCGTTTTTTAGTTTTGATTTTTTCCTCGAAATTGTGTTACGACTCTTGCAACGAGATTCGTAAAATGCTTTCTGTCGCAATAGCGAAAGAAAAAAGTTGTTAGACGTGAAAATTTCTCTCAAATGGGAATGTGAAGATTTCGTTGAAGTTGGAATTGTCGGATTCTTTGCGTTCTCGTTCCCCAAACAATTTTTAACGGTGTTGCCAGTTTGCGTCATTTCTATCTTTATGTCGCATTGAAACGTGGTATAGCCTCAATATTCTTCTTTACGACATTCTCTTTTATATTAATTCGTCTTCTTTGTTCTCCCGTTATTCCTTTGTTGTTACGTCAGGTGATTTTTAAGATACCCCAAGTTTGTAAATGTTTATTCACGTATTTTTGAACGAATCTTCTTCATACCTTGTTTAATATTTCTTGGTTGCGAGCAGGAACTTCGCTTTTGTAGGAGAGTCGAGTCATTTTTGAAATATTGCATCATTCGAAACGCGCAAGTAGAACATACTTAGTGCCACAATTTTAATAAAGTAGGTTAATTCTGTTTTAGTTACTAATATAACTTTTATTGTTTGTGGATTGGGCCAGTTGAGGAGGTGTTTCTGGCGTATCCGGGAAAACCATTGTAGAACTCACGACGATGATATAGAATTAGGAAATGTCATTCACGGGATTTCGTCGGAGGGTGTAGAAAAACCAAATCGTTATTTTTTATGTAATAAAAATATTTCATAACGTCGGCAACAAACTGATATAATATTTGCAAAATCAATGTAATACATCAATGAGTAAGAATTACTATACTGATTTTAGTTTTCACTTAACTGAGAAGAGGCGTTCCTCGATGTATTGTAATTCTTTTTCAGAAGACAAGCCTGTTCGTCACTTACAAGCGTTATTTCACTTTATCGCAATGGAAGATTGTTAGAGTAATGAGAGTTCGCGTAAATATACACTTTGATCTACTACAAATTAGGATCTATTTAATGCGATAAATGCTTTCCATTCGTGTATCAAAAGAACTTTGTGCCCATTCAGTTTTCACCAATCTGTTTTTTTCCTCTTTGATTTCAACTTTAATTTAGATTCATTTGCCCAATTTAACGCCCACTTGATACGCTAGTGCCCCGAATCTAGGGCCACTTTTCTGATAAAAAAAATTACATTCGGACATATATTCATATCTATTCTTATCTTAAATTTATGTATTACGTGGTTAGGGAAAGAGGGGCCTGATGGCCCGAATCTAAAGTCATTATTATTATTACTATTATTATTTTTTAGTATTACTATTATTATTATTATTTATTATTATTATTATCATTATTATTATTATTATTATATTCTAATACTTCTACTTCAAAATTTGTAAGTTTCAAAAATAAATATTTGAAGCGTGCAAAATAAACGGACTTTGTAATAAATTACTCAATTTAACTCCGATGTAAAAGACAATAGATGTAGAAAGGTAACCGTAATCGTCACAAAAAATTAAAAAGAGCTATTGATAGGGGAAGGTGCGATTTACAAGCGTGCTTTCTGCAAGGACACGAAACCGCTAAATGAAGGAGTTCTTTGAGCGTAATACAACCGATGTTCTGTTTTGTTCCCTTTGAACTTGAAATCACTTTCTTGTGCTGTCGCTCATGCTGAAAAATACAGAACTGCTTAAAAAGTGGCTCGAATTATCCCGAACGATTCATAATCCCACGCTTCAAGTGGGTAGCTTGGAGGCGTATTATTAAATGTTCTCCCTGGATCTCTTTCACGGGTAAAATATCAACAAATTGATTTTCAGCATTTCCTCTGAAATAACCTGTCAAGGAAAATGATCGATATGGTTTTGCGGGCACTGCTAGCATTTTAGTTGATTGATATTGTTTGATCGCTTGAAGGAGCACAATGGTGGTTTTATATTATTATACACAAAAACCGAATTAAGTTTGTATTATTGATATTAGGTGGAATGTTTCAAATATTCATTTTTTCGCGCGAATAATAGTTTTCAAACTTCTCTTGTGCTTTGGATCTTTTCTAACGAAGCCACCCGAGTCGTCAATTTCTCAAGAATATTGTATTGGCAGCCAAATTCGAATGACAGTTCAACAATCACGTTTTCGCAGCGTAGACTTTGTAATAATGTAGACCACTATTATTTATCAGTACATCCAACAATCGTTCAACCTTTATGTTGCGCTACGCGTTAATTTTCACCAGCGGCCTCGCAATTCAACCAGTGACAGTGGTAGTGCTTGTCACAACTTGTGGAAAATGATTTCCCTGCGCAAGAGACATCCAAGTGCAACGGCACACTTGGAAAGTCTCCTTGGCGCAGTCGTGCATGGCCCGGACACCCCTGCGTACGCACAAACCTTATTTGGTGTTTTATGAAGGAGCGATGGTAGGTTGTAAAGTGTACAACCTAACCTTATGGAACAGCGGGCTCTCTCGGGAGGGACCATTCACAGCACGCAGGGGGAGGGGGAGGGGGGCAGAGAGTCCCAAGCCCATAAACCATACCTGGTTTATTCCAAGGTTTACAGCCCCCCATTTTATTATTTACGGCGTCTTATTTTAACTAAGCTGGCTGTAATTACCGGTGTCGCGCAGCCCTGTTTCTGCCTGCTCGGGGTTAATAAGCCCAGATGGCCACGCGGGGCGCGGCGGTCGAGGCGCCTATCGCGGCACCGTTGCAATCCGCCCCGCGCCTCGGCCCACGCACTCCCAGGCTACGAGGGCTGCCAGCAGTGTTCGTGTAAAAGGGAGGGTACTTGATAACCAAAAATCGCATCAACACATTTATTTTTATCGATATTTAATTTAGTTGAACATCAGCTCTATTTCTTTTTTCTCTCTATTTTGGATTCAAGTGAAAAGATTCGTTGACAAAGTGCAGATGAAGATGGTCTGAGGGTCTCTTTTTATATTGTAGACGCTAAATAGAGTCACTATCGTGCATGCACGGGTCAGCGTTAAAAAAAACGCCCCTGGTCCAAAGGTGACTCCGGAAAACACATACTCAATTTACATAAATTGTGCATAACGTACTGTGACGCTTCCAATGTTATAGGACCCGATAGGACGTACGTCTTTTTTCTCATTTTTTTTTTTCATTTCCACGGCCCTTTTCCCACAGCTGAGCGTATAAACTTCGTGAAGATGAGTTTTCTGACTTGATATTTGGGTGCGTACAAAGTATGTGTCAAATCTTGGATGTTTCCCTTTCTGTCTTGCGAAGCGAGCGGTCGCCGGTGTCTGTATAATCTTGTCCGTGCGTTAATCCGCGCCTTGGGCGGATGTGCGTTCGCAGTTCGTCGTGGCACTCCACTTCCTGCGTGAGTGAGTGAGTGGGGCAGCGCGGATTAAAACACTCCAATCGACGCGGTTCGGCTGCTGGAGATGCGACATGGATGTCGACGTTTTGAAACCATCAATGTATTAAAAAGCGATTGTTTGAAACCGATTATTTTTTAACATTGATTTTTATGTTCAGTGTTTTTGAACGTGGTTGATATTTTATTTTTGAATGAAAAAAAGTGCGATCATAATAGAAACTTGTAGTAATTTTGAGATATCCATCATTTGGACATTCTTCAGATCAAAGTGAGAAAGGGTAAAAAATAGTTAAAACAGAGGTTTCATCGATAAATGCAGCCTGTATTATTTTTGAATTACTGAATCAGGTAATACAACTTGTGTTAATTGTACTGATCATTTTTAGATTCTAAATTAAAAATTAATAGGAGCAATCAACGTCGAATTTCCTCGTCCCTTGGGTATTAACCAAAAGTAATGGTTAAGGTTTTAAGAACCATGTATTGTTTTGGAGCGACGATTTATTAATATCGAATTTTGAACATCGATGGTGAGAAACATCGCTATTTTGTTGTCGATGCCGCAACGCTCTAGTAGGGGCTCGCCTCTCGCCCTGTCCGCTACGCGGCTCCGTTGACGGAAGCGCGATGTGACGGGACCTCTCTCCAAATCCTCTCCAAATGCCACGAAAATTTCCTAAAAAATTGTTTGCTTCTGTGTCGCTAATTTGGTGCGAAAAAAAGAAACTTTGTCTCCTTGAAACTAATGCCGGAAATTGCGAAATTTGGATAACTGTAATTGGATGGATAATTGAAAAAATGAATTGAAAAGAATTTAAAAAATAAAAACGGTGACGTTAGCGAGGATGTGCAGGACGAAGGGGACGCCTGTTGTACTCCGTTCTGACTGCAACCGCTCGAATGTGTACGTAGACACGAGGCTTTATCATCACTATACTCACCGCCAAACGTAAATCTTTAAGTCAATTTTCATTTTTAATTATATATGTAATTTTTTCGTTTTCCTAAAATTGTCCGGCTAACTTTCTGCAAAGTTAGCAACATTTCACTTTTCCTGCATTATTGGTAGTTTTAGAACGCACAATTTTATTCACTACAAAAAAAGCATCAGTTTTTAACAAGATTTCAAATTCGGCTATTTTCGTTATCTTACTCGATTTAAGTAAATCAATTACCACATTGATCGCATTACATTTCAGAAAGGTATTCGTGTGTTAGGTGCAATGTTGCGAATACTCAGCCCCAGGAACATCTAGATGACCAAATGAAACGCATGGATAGCTTCCTTGGAGCTGGGGCTCGTCTCTCAAGGCCCTTGAGAAACGATCCTCTCTCCTGGCCCTCCCAGAGTCACTTCTTGGAACAAACCAATACCTCACCTATGACACACGCTATGAATGACGCAATCGTGCTCAGATGATAAACTCTCACCGACACCGAAGAAATGGCGACATCCAGGGGCGACCAGAAATGAGGAGCTGGGGCAACTTGCCCCAGGCCCCATTTTTTTTTCATTCAAAAGAAATAAAAATGATTTCAACTCTAATCCAAATTTACCGCCTTAAGTTATTTCTGATGCATGGATAAATTAATTTTCTTTATGAATAGAGAGAAAGAATTTTTTGTTTTAAATGAACGTCTTCATGCATCAACTGCCCCAGACCCCTAGCGACATCACGTTGAGCGGATATTTTACCCGGCAGTTGTTATGGAGGTCCAGCCGTCAGTCCAACCTTTCGCGCATGAGTAGTTGTAACTTTTTTGTTTTGTTGTGGTTGTTTTCCTTACGCGGTCCAGTGTTCTTACAATCATTCACGTTGCGTTTTCTGGCCGAATGGTTCCCCTCTGTGTCTGATGTGTGCGTGGAGCCAGCTGTTGGGTTGCGCGTGGTCTCGGTGAAACCCCGTGAATCTGGGGGCTCCGCCCGCTTCGCTGCTGCTGCTGCTGGTGTTGCTGCGCGTGGCCTTGGCGCAGCGTCTGCGCGCGCAGGGACTGCGCGCGGGCGGGCGTGCCGCAGAGGTTTTTGCCCGGGGCCGGGAAATGCGCCCTCCGCGCATGTGCGAATGCCTTCCTCGCCGGGGCGCCCCGCGCGCTTCCGGTCGACCGTTTGCTCGAGCTGTCTTGTCCCGACTGGGGCGGTGCCCCGCGGGTGGGAGAGTCCTGGATAGGAGGAAACCCCACTAGCCGACGGTAGGTCGGTGCCGGATCTTGCCATCCAGTGGGAGATCACCGCCATGTCACGAGAAAAGAACATGTGCTACGCTTACGGGACTAATGACCAAAGCAGTCGACGCGCCCGGAAACACGAAAAAAATATATCAATTGCTGGAGTTGTGGGGTGCTCCAAAACTATGCGTGTGAGAATGTTTCGTATCTCCGAACTATCGATAATGCAATTCTGTTGATCTTGACGTCGAGTTGTGTGGACGTGGAGGAGAGCAGAACGCGGGATGGTAACGGGAAATCTGGTGTGAGGGAAATTGGCTTAAGTGACTTCTAAGGCCCAACCCTTTCTTCTTCTTCTTCTTCTTCTTCTTCTTCTTCTTCTTCTTCTTCTTGTACTACTACTTCTTCTTTCATTATCTTAGGGAATGATAAAAATATGAAATGATGAATACGGCATTGAGACGAAAGTATCGTTTACGAAATGCTATGAATCCATTGTAAAATCATTTTACTGCAACATTTTCGATAGTTTCGCAACTTCCCTAGCATGTCGACCGGGAATGTGACATTACTGCGTATAGCCTTGAGTAGTTTCTGATGACCTTTGCGACTGATTTGAATGGTATTACCTGCGTGTTTTTCTTGTGCATGCTCGCTTCTTATCTTGTTAGAAGAGCGGAATGTGCAAACGAACGTGCTTACAAACCCATAACGAGTATAGGACGAAATTATCATAGAAGGGGATAATTTGAA
Organism: Teleogryllus oceanicus; assembly: GCA_964035755.1. Taxonomy (NCBI): domain Eukaryota; kingdom Metazoa; phylum Arthropoda; class Insecta; order Orthoptera; family Gryllidae; genus Teleogryllus; species Teleogryllus oceanicus. The sequence goes on along the minus strand of CAXIVR010000011.1, from coordinate 28,226,322 downwards.
ATCATGCGTAATTTTTATGTTTTGAAATTATAAATGTTATGTCATTAGTAAAATAAATAATTAGTAATTAGCAAAATAATAGATAGTTTAGAGATTGTAGTGTCAAGTTGTTAAATTATGTTTTCAAATGTCATGAAAACGGTATGATAGCTCTCTAAAGACCTTCTTATCAGCTTCTTGTTGTGTTGATTGCTGGTTTAATCTGCTCAGCAACCAATGGTATTACTTTCTACGAAAGAGTTGTTGACATTTCGTGCTCGGTAAATTATGCTAGAATACTTATTTCCCTCTATATTTTTTTATGATTTTTTTTTCAGTGTTCCTTATGTGTACAAAATAGGCTGCATGTTGGTGTTTTTTCTCTGGCATGCTTTATGATTACAGAATAATGAAAAATATTGTTATATTTTTGAAAAGTCTGAAGTATCAAAATTTAATCAAAGAAGTGCTTACAGTTTCTTCTCACACTATGTGATTTAAAACTTCGACAATGTTTCCAATGCTCAACATTCCTTTATAACATTAAAATCCTAATTTTTTTGTACCTTTAGCAGCTTCTATTATGGTCTTTTATTCCCCTCGCATTATATCCACGTTTATACCTTCTTGAAAACGTAGTGTAAAATGAATCCTCATATTCCGATGAACATTCCAGTTACACATATTGTGGTGTTTATGGACCTGGGAGCTAAACACCAAACTCCAGTATTTACTGATAAATGCCTGTTTCGTTAAGTTTATGAGACGAGTACAAGATTACGACCCCGAATGCTTGAGAAAGGATCCGTCCACGCAGGCTGCGGGGGGCCGCGAGCCCCCCCCTCCGCCCACGCCCCGCGCGCGGAGGGGGCACACACACCCGGCCGCTCCCTCCTCTGTGCACGCACACAAGTGCGCCTTCACGCACGCACGTGAAAGAAACATGAAGGCGCCATCGACGCTCTGCCCCGCCTCGCCGGGGCGCTCTTAATACGACGGGCATGCCGAAGTGTAATTAGGTATGCTAATGGCCGTTCATTATACGCTAAAAAGGCTGCGTGTGCCCGTGCGCCGGCGGCGGAGGCGGAGAGCGCGGCTGGGCGGGGCGGGGGTGCGTGGGCGGGGAGGAGGGTGCGGGTTGGGTGGGATGGGCGGAGCGGGGCTGCGTGGGTGGGGCGGAAGGCGCGAGCAGGGTGGGATGGGCGTTTTTGAAGGCGGGGCGGAGGGTGGGGACTGGGTGGGATGGGCGGGGCGAGGGGGCGTGGGTGGGGCGGAAGCCGCGAGCAGGGTGGGTGGGATGGGCGTTTGGAGGAGGGCGCCGGCAGGGGCGTATGGGCGGGGCGGAGGGTGGGGTTGGCGGGTGCAGCGGAGGACGCAGACGGGGGTGGAGGCGGAGAGCGCAGCTGGGCGGGGCGGAGGGCGCAGGTAGGGGGTGGGCGGGGCGGAGGGGGGGGGGCGGGGGCACAGGCGAGAGGGGGGGCAGGGCGGAGGGCGCGCCTGGGCGAGGCGGATAGCACCGACAGGGGTGTATGGGCGGGGAGGAGGTGTGCGGGCGGGGCGGCAGGCGCCTCACGGGCGAACGCGGGCGGGTAGGCGCTCTCCCACTTCCTGCCCGAACGCTTCACGTGTGCCCCCTGACAGGGGGCGCACACGTTTTCATGTGTGTATTGCTCATGCGGGTTGTAGCAACGTGGCCTGGTCGGGTCTTGCCGTACGGAAAGGAATCAATAAGGAAGGGGTTTTGTCAGTGTGACTCCTTTTAATAAATGAAAGGATAGGCAATTACTACATAGAATAATAATCTACACGTGAGGCTAGTCTTAACAATTACAGTCTGGTAATGAGAAGGATAAAATTGTTTCAATATTTTTTTTTCTAATTTGAATAACTTTGGTCCTAATAAAGAACAACATTATTTCTTACAATAGTATGTCTTCGCCTTAATACAGAATGAATTATCCCCCCCCTAACAACACTTTACAACACTTTGCCAGATGACATTAAAAGATTAAATTCAATAGAAAAGTTTAAATCCAAAGTGAAATCGTTTCTGCTGCATAACTTTTCTATACAATTAGAGACTATACTGAGCATCACAAGAAAAGTAACATTAATTTTAACAATGATACATAATAAATGAATTACCATTTGGACTGTATAAATGTGTATAAACAACTTGTAACAAATATTGTACTGCAGCCTCCGTGTCTCGATAAGAGCCCAAAATTTATTGCTTATTTATCCTTGAAAATAGATAGTATTACATGCGAGTTTTTTTTTTCTTTCAAAATTTATGTAGTATATGACTCAGTTTCAACTGTTTTTTGACGTAAAATAAATAATAAATAAATAAATAAACTTTGTTATCGAGGTTCCTCTGGATGGAGAACGTCACATATATTAGTGGGTGATGTAACGGTTTCAGTCTTTCAACCCAGCCTCCGAAACATATTGAAATATATTCTTTCTCATTTCGTCTGGACACGGCAGTTTTGAACCGTTGCATTTTCTGCAATCTCTAAGTTTTCGGTGAGTCAATTACTAGCTAAAGAGTTGAATGATTACGAACATTATGTTCTTTCTTATTTTTCTATTATTTTAATTCTATTCCGTGGAATCAAAATCCAATGTGTGTACATTTAAAATTTGGAACGTTTCCAAAGAGCAGGAAGTTGAGATGAGTGAAATAATTACTGCGCAAAAGATCGAAGCAGTTCGTTGCATATGAAATAGATTTGCATTGCTCGCGAAGTCAAAAAGTGCATTAGTCAGTGACACATTTTCTTCAGCTGAGATAACAAAGTGCTTGAGTGCTTCTAAGAAGACGATCTCGACACGCCCTAGAAGACACAAATAAAGAATTGATACAAGTGATAAGGTTGGGCGAGAAGTGGCGTTTAATTCAGGGAATTGAATCTATATTTTGAAGATACATTATCAAGATCTCAAAACTTTTCATGTCCGCGTCTCTCCTTTCTGTCATATTGTACTAGATGAATTATTTGCTGTTCGAACATTTGATTGCAACTGCACAACATCCTTGAAAAAAAGCGGTGAAGTTCGTTTCTCTTTTGAATTAAATTCTTATGTCAGAAATTCTCCTAGTGAAGGATAAGTGTCTTATAAAGATCACACTACTTGTTACTACATTGAAGGAAAGGAGTAGGCAATAGAAGATGCACACAAATTGTTGAGGAATTCGTTTGTTTTTTTTTATCTTTTTTTCTTAGTTTTGAGCCTGCATATTCATGTCTTGACCAAAGAGGCAATCGCGGGGAATCGCCTTTAGTATCTTTCTACCATGGTAACTTCTCACATGAAAGTTGTACTCAACAAATCTTAATTTGACAGTGGCCGTGAACATTAATTTATAATTAAACTTAACTGAAAACAAAATTAAAAAGCGCTTCTCCATGTGAGAAGTACGAGGAAAGACGAAGGAAATACCAGGGTATCAGGATAATCTCGGGCAAGGGATAGTCTGCTTGATGAAGGATAGTAGTACAAACCGAATACCGAACCGAACACATAAATTATTAGTTATTATTTTATAATTTAACGTATCAAAATTGTGATTATGGGAATTTTTCATTCACGAACAAAACATCAAAAACGTAAAAACATCAAGCGCAAAACATCGATGTTAAAAAAACATGAACTTTTAATACATCATTTAAAAAAACATCGACTACAATACATCGGCGTTTAAAACATATATATTTTTGGATGTTCACAAAAACTTAGATTTTAATTTAAAAAAATAAAAATATTGTTAAAAACACGCCACACATAAAAATTACTATGTAGAAGTAGATTATAAATTATAAACTCAGTATGTTAACCATCACAACTGGTTGTCAATGTTTTGTAATTCCAAAAAGCAACAATGTACATTGTCTCTGTAAAACAAGTTGGGAGTAAATATTGTTGTTGTTATAATAATAATAATAATAATAATAATAGTAATAATAATTGTTATAATAATAATAATAATAATAATAATAATAGTAATAGTAATAATAAACGTTAAGCAATAAATAAATGTATATGTCTTATATGAATTATACATCTTAATTCCTGATATCTTCATTGATTGATCCTATTTGGTCCAATAGTTTAAAAAGATCCATCTTTCTACTATATAAAACAGGATCAACAGGAATAATTCTATATAAAACAGGATCAACAGGAATAATTCAACCATTCTAATAGTAATAATAATAATAATGTTTTTATAGAAACATCAGTGTTGTGAAAAACATCGCCACCAATGTTGCATCCCTACTTAGAATAGCATCGGGCGGGCGATGCGCTCGTGCGCCGTGAGTCACCGCCCTGCGCCGGGCCGCGCCGCGTTCGTTTGCTTGGCCGATAGCGGAGTTTATCGCGGGCGGCCGGGGCGGCGCTCGCCCCGCGGGGCCTCCGCTATCAGGCGCCGGGCGTCGGAAGCGGCGCTGCCCCAGATGACCGCCCGCCCCGCCCCGCCACGCCACGCCCCGCTCCCGCCGACGCCATCCCCGTGAGTTTCAGGGAGGACAAAACGTTCTATTCGCTTTGTGCATGGTTGGCCGGTGTCTGGAAGTCATGGAATGCCAATGCTTTGGAAGAGTAAGGGGGAAAATTTGGGAATTTGTGGAAGAATCGTTAGAAGTCACGAAAATTTTGAGATTTTTATAAAACTATATATTATTCCTAAAAAAAAATGCCCGCCTGACTCGCTTAATCACAACGTGTCACTAACCATTGGCGAGTGGTCAAGTAGGTATAGTTTAAATATCGCCCTACATTTCTTCTTTATTTAACAATGTCCTGATATTTTTAAGAACCGATAAAACATATGGCTAATTTTCGTTATCTTTATCACACAGACGTTCATCAGTTTTAACTAAAATAAGAGATTATAACTCGTTGCGTAAAAAGGTTTGCTATAATATTTTGTGTACAGTGAATATATGGTAAATCATGCTCCAGATAATTCACTGCAATATATATTTCATGATTTTTATTTCCGTTTTGCACAAGCATATTGTGAAATTCTGAAGAGCACTGAAGACACGTTCAGAAGAGTTTTGCGCGTATCTCTCGCTCCTATTGCGCGCGCGTGATCCATCCGTCAACATTGTGTCGTTCAAAAAATATTATGGCGTTGCATTTCGCTACTCTGGAAGATTTGTTTTGCTTCGGACCGCCTGTCGCGTTACAAACACGAACGCGAATATCTTTGCGACGCATTCCCGCTAACCGCCCGGATAAGTCTCTCGCTAATAGAACAGCCCTCTAATTTGATTCCGACGCGGCGAGTGTTTGCTATCGGTTACAATTCTCGTCACACGCAACGCGTTTGAAAAAGCGCCGCTTTTAGACGGGGACAGTGGGGCAAACGCTTCATTTCCTTGCAAGAAGTTCGTCCGGAAAGGACGATGCGGAAAAAGACGGCCGCCTGGTGCGGGGCATAACAGGAATGCCGCTGACACTTCTTGCTGGGGCGATCCGCAGCGCCGCGCCGCGTCGCGTGGTTGTGAGAACCGCGTTTTGCGCGTCTGGCGGCGGGGGATGAGGGGGTGGGGGCGGATGCGCGGGAGGGGAGGGGAAAAAATCCTCGCGTGTAAACAGCCAGCCGGCGCCGATGGAGGAAATCGTACACCGCCGTGCCGCGTCGCGCCGCTGCGGGCCCGTGTTCCCGCGACGCGGGCGGCCGTCACAGTGTAGGCGCAAAATTGCGCCGGCGCACGGTTGCTACCGCTCGCCAGTCCCGTCTCCCCGCCTCGCCTCCCCCCCCCACCCCGCGCCACCCCGTGCGGGTGTTCGTATTTCCGGAGAGAGGAGAAAAGGGTGCAACATGAAGGGTGTTGATGCCTGCCTTCTCTCGTGTTTCCGCTCAGCTCTGGTGCCGCTGCTCTTCACGCAATACAGTCGACTCCGGTTATAGTGAACTTCTGGGGACTAACATTTTTCGTTCACTATATCCGATGATGTCAAATAGAGTTTTTCCATAATTACTGATTTTATTAATATAGAGATTAGCAAACTACATTAACAGCACGAAATGAAATTTTAATATCGTTATTTATCCTTAAAAAATGAATTATTTTCAATTGTTTGCTTCGTACTTTTTTATTAGTAATTTCTCTAGGTCTTTCTCCAAAGTCCTCGGGAGACTTTATCGACCTTCACCTCAGGGGATACTTCTTCGATTATGATCTTTCCCCGACGAAATTTTTTTCTAGCTGCCTAGTGTTTGGATTTGTGGCGAGGCGATATACTATTTTCCAGGAGGGAATTAATATCGAGGACGTATTTCCTACGTTCACTGCAGCTGAGGTTCAGGTTCACTATAACCGAATCTTCTTATGCTTAATTGTGATGTAAGTGAAACGGGACCAGTGACTTACGTCCACTATATCCGAGTTAACTATAAACGGAGCCGACTGTACGTTGCTTTTGGGTTGCGACTCGATTCATCGGCGGTGAAAGGTTAGGGGACTTGTATAGGATTTTAATATTTTATTGAAAATTATATTTTGCATTTTGATGTATAATGGTTTCGTTAGTTTGTAATAAAGACTCGATTGCGACACTGATGGTGAAAGAGTTTTCCTGACACTTGCGTCATCAACAAATCAAATTCTTTGAATCATGGAGAATATTTAAAACATAAAACTAAAATCCTGAGAGATTTTTCGTCATTTCGTCATCGTGTCGTTCTTTTCGTATCTTGCTGTTTGAAATTCACTTTATTGTCGCTGATCTGCTCGTAGCTTTCCAGAGTTTTATAACATTTCTATTACTTCAAAGCACTTAGCATAATGTGATTTTCGTTAACTGTGCTTTACAGTTAAGACAGCGCTAAAGAAAATGCCACATCTAAAAAATGATTTTGCAAGAAAACTGTTAAAATCTGACAGTTTGGAACCTCTTATTTAGTGACGAAGTATTTTACTGTATAATCAATTTATTGGAATTGAAGTCTAATAAAATTTTCATTTGTATATACTATTTGCAAGTAAACATAATTTTCTCTCCGATTAACAATGTATTATGCCACTTTATTAGTGACAAAATAAAAAGATCTACAAAATTTCTATGTGCACTTTTCGGCAGCGTATTGGGCAGGTTCTCATACGCCTTGCATATGCATTCATGTAGTTTACCGGGTCCATTCATCCTAAGATTAACTAAAAATGGATAATTTTTGAAATGTTGCTTTTATTATACATCCAAAATAAGTCTAATTAAACATTCTACCGGAATTCGACCGTGCCTCGTATTATTGTTATTCCGTTGGACGGCAGATTCGTACGTTCTGAATTGTGCCTCAATGCATTGCTACGAACAGTGGCAAAGTTTGAGTGTTGGAGGTTCGCCCCGGGTGATGGCATTTCAAAGGTAACATCAGTTATAAAGTTTGATTAGTGTGCCATCCTTAAATCTCAAAAAGTGTTTTCGTAAAAAAATACGAGTTTTTAATTAGTTATGCTTGGTTTTAGATTATTTATTTAACCCTTTCGGACCTGAATTTTTTGTGGTCGTTGGAAATTTTTTTTCCTTTAAGCAATGGTTTGGTTTTATTCTAAAAATGATTTCTACAAATTCTTATCGACGCTCACAACAATGAAACTATGTACATCTTCGCAAGAAACGATAAAAGCACGACAATTAATCACAAACAATTGTGACGCAATACAGTGTCAGAAATAACCAATTAAAAGTTGTGTCCAACCCACTGGTCGCCGTGCCTGAAAGGGTTAAAAATTATATTTCAATTATTCTGATATTTTCACGGTTTTAAAATATATCTATCAATAAATGTCTTAGGCAAATAATATACTTGTATTTTCATTAAATAATGTATAAACTATTTAGTAATACGTATTTTTATATTTAATGTATTGGAGGTGGAGGAGTGAATCCATTACGTTTTGCCGCGGGCGACACCAACTGAAGCTATGCCACTGGCTACAAGAGTAATTCGGTGGGGGGATTAGGAAAGGTGAGATAAAGAAGGGAGCGTAAATGATCTTGGCTGTCCAGGTGACGCCGCGTCGAAGGCTGTGTTGCCGACGTTTCGACCATCGTGTTGTGGTCTTCCTCAGGGCTGTTGTGCCAACAGCACAACCATCTTGTCGTGGTCTTCCTCAGGGCTGTTGTGCCTGTAGCACTGTTGCCCTGAGGGAAGACCACGACAAGACGGTCGAAACATCGGCAACACAACCTTCGACGCGGCCTCACCTGGACAGCCAAGATCATTTACATGACTCTGGCCGCGGAAGTCTACGACTTCAAAGAAGGAAGCGTTTCGGACCTGGATTTTCCGGGCAGCGAGCGGGACGCGCAGCGAGCGGGACGCGCAGGCGGGCGATCGCGTCACCTGTGCGAGCGGCGCGTCGGGAGCGCGTCCCGAAGGAAGAGGGGGCCGTCGCATTCTTGAGGCGTGTGCGGCGGCGGCGGCGAGCGGCGTGGTCGTGCCGGCCGCGAACGCCCGCTCGCGCAGCCCGTCGTGTTCTGGTTACGAGGGGGCCGCGAACGGGAAGCTATGACGTATACGTTCCGCTAGGGAATGTAGAACACTGTCATAATAATAATAATAATAATAATAATATAAAATAATAATAATAATAATAATAATATAATAATAATATAAAATAATAATATAATATAATAATAATAATATAATAGTAATCATATAATAATAATAATATAATAATAATTATTATAACTATAATAATGATTATAATAATACAGCGATTTGGCATAAAAAATCTAAGATCAATGTAATCAGGACAAAGTATCCATTCTTCCAATAATTATCTCCAGTAATGGCCTTGTAGAAAAGAACGTCAAAGAAAACCTTAAAAACTTGATATCTCTCCAAGACTTTGAAAATTGATGCAGATGTCTGTTATATTTAAAATCTTGCCACATTGTCCGAATCCTAAAAAATTCAAATTCTTAAATAAATAGCAACTTCCCCTCTGGGCGAAAAGCCGTTGTTATTGGAGATACAGGTCTACCTGTGAACCAGCAATGTGTAAACAACAACAACAATAATAATAATAATAATAATAATAATAATAATAATTCTTTATTGCTCAGTTTCTCCGCAAATTCATAGACATTCTCAAACATATTCTAAAAGAGGACAAAGGTCTACATAATAAAGCTTACATAATAAAAATCAGTTGATATGAAATAAATAAAATTATTATGAGAATTTAATGTAGTACATAAAACAAACAGTTGTGTCTTAGGAAATGCGAACGGGGAGTCTCGGACCGCTATCACCGCTATTTAGATAGCCCGGCAAAGCTACAATAATTACTTCAATACAATAATGTGAACGTTTTCACACTGGAAAATTCTCTTGTTTCTTTTGTTCCTTCCAGAATATATTATTTTCTCTATAATTTATTACAGAACCTTATTTAAAATACGAGGTTCAGACTGCACTATTGTTAATATTAGTCATCATATGTGAACTCGAGTTTGGCTGATTACGTAGAAAATTAGTTAATGATTTTTTTCATCATTCATTTTTTTCTCAATTTCTCATATCAATCTTATTTTTCCATCAAATTTTTCGATATTGATAATAGGTTCTAGCCACGGTTGAAGACGTGCTCCTTTTTTATTTATTTATTTATTTATTGAGTGATTGGAAATTACAGATCAGTACTAAATTACTATCTCATGTGCATTTGCTGGCTTACATTGTAACTTATACTAAACTTAACGCTAAAAACTTAAAACTAAACTACCTTACTATAGGTGTAGGAAACTACTATGAACAATTAGTAGAGAAAATGTTCAAGAACGCTTCGGAAGGAAATCTATTCTTAATCCTAGTAGGGAAGTCATTTATAGTGGCCAGGTTGTAGTGGACGGCTCGGTTAATTGTATTTAAGTTGGAGTAAAAATTATTGGAAAGATGGGCAATATGTTTAATGATCGGTGATATATTCAGTTCTTTATGAAGTTGGGCGTTAGAGATGAACCATGGGGCATGTTTTGCAAATCTGAGGAATCTATTTTGTACAATTTGAAGTTTATTAATGTTAGAAATAGATGCATTGGTCCAGATGGGACATGCGTAGAGCATTAATGGTCTGACTATTGCTTTATAAATTGTAATGGCATTTGTTAGGGATAGCAAGCTTTTGGAGATGATAAGGAATTTTAGTTGAGCTATACGACGTGCTCCTCGTCATTTCTTTGCGGTGCGCTTCCGTTCGTCGCAGGCGCTCTGCGCAGAGATGTGAAGATAATCGTCAGGGAGTGAGCATAAGTCGAGCACGCCGCTTTTTCACGAGGGGGGGTGGCGCTTCGTCTCGGCCGCCGCGTGTCGCGACTGCCGCTCTCTTGCGGCGCGGGAAAGGGGAGGGTTTGGGGCCCCCCCCCCCCCCCCGCCCTCCGTGGGCCGGGGGGCGGGTTTGTTTAATAGCCCTGTTGCTGCGATTGTTCTTCACGCTGTGGATTTACGCGGTGATCTGCGTCGCGTGCTGATCGAAATACGGCTGAGCCGCGGCTGCGGCGGCGGGGCGCGCCGATAGTATGTGAAGTGCCGCTTCTGCGGACGCGGCGCACGCCGCACGGCATGCGTTTGATGTGCGTTCTGCCGCCGCCACCGCCGCCGCCGCTCCGCGCCGAGGGAAGCGCGGGAAAAGTGGGCGGTGGTTATCATGATGCGGTGTTCGCGCGGTGCGGTAGCCCCGCCCCCGCCCCCCGCGATCGCCCGCGGCGGCGGCGGCGGTGGCGGCAGAGATTGGCAACGCTCCCTCGCCCACGCGCTGCGATTGGTGCCCCCGCTCGCACAGGTGTCCTCTCCGGCGGGCCTGGCCGCTGCTTCTCCTTTTCGTTTTGTGCTTTGCTATTTTATGGATGTGTGTTTATGTCTATATTACTCACTTCCAGGGCTCGGATTCTGATGACCTGAAAATGATCTGTAATATGACTAAAAAAAGAAAAAATAAGAGGAAAATGACTTAAAAATGAGAGAGAAATGCCTATTCTTTTTTAAAAAATATCAAAAAATTTTCAAAAATTTGTAAGAAAATGTTTATTTATTCAATGAGTTCCAAAATTTAAAATAAAATTTATTTATATAAAATTATATTTAATATAAAATCTTTATTTTACGAAGAAATATAATCCTTAGCTCCAATTTTTCAACCGTCGGTTTTGAAACCTCGAAGATGTTACCAAAGATCCGTGTGATTTTGAGAGTTCGAAAAACAATCCACTGCAGTAATGATTTTCGTGATGATGATACAATAAAAAACTTACGTTTGGTGTGGCATTGTAAGTTCATGACATATTCGGTAACAAAACCACGAAAAGGAAGCAAAGAATTATATACAAAATAGAAAAATGGCAATAAATGACCCAATAACCATACATTTCTATCACCTACATGCCCTGACAAACATTCATTTTAGAAGTTAGCTACATCTAGAATGCACCAATGAAAATATGACATGTCTTCAGAATCCGTGGCCTGCTCTAATCCAATGAGCGCAGATATTGAAAGCAAATTGAGCAGCCTGGTGGACAACAGAGATGTGTTTATGATTTCGTTGAAGAATACGCAGGAACTGTGGGAAAGTTTAAAAACAATGAAATAGTTTCGATTTGTAATTGCAAATATGCGATTGTGTCATTGAGCCTATTCTCATACTGCGAGACAGAATTATACTCTGCGAATAACTGCTGGCATGTTGTGATACCAAGGCTTCAAGGAACATGACCCCCGCTATTGCATATTTGTTATTTACGTGTCGCGATTTGGAACATCAATTTTTTTTACTGTATTCTTGATAGTGTAAAAACTGTTGTTCTGTGTGTTCTTGTGTTCTGTATTAAGTTATTACAATGTTCATGAAGAGTTTTTTTGCCAAATATTTAATTTATTTTACTGATTTTCAATATTATTTTCTTTCTTGATCTTGAACTTTGCGATAAACCATTTTGTGTGGATCAGCACTGTTGGTGCTGTATGCCACTAATTTACATCTTCTGAGCATATACAAGTATTTTACAAGGTATTTCGTATTTATTCACAATTCTCCATTACATCTTTGAGCATAATCTCCATTACATAGTCTCTTAGAGGATCTCTGTCATGAATCTATAGCTTATTGAATATTGACATTGCACTGTTCCAATCTTTCCTAGTAAGAAGACGTATAGTTCTCTCTTTTAAGTGATCAGTAAAGTGTGAGGGCCCAATTCAGGGAATTTTCTTTGTCAACTTTCTTTTCCCTTTGCCGTCCCTTTTTTTCCCTGTCCTACATCTCAATGTCCTTTGTACCCTGTTTCCACTTTTATGTAACATTCTGTTAACTATTCGTACGTAATTATCTGATTTACGGTGTTGTTGCAACCTTCAAGACTGTACGATGAAGCGCATCGTTTCTAAAGGACCACAGTGCGCTCGCTGCTGATTTTTCTGCGCGGCTGCTGCACTTTTAATCTGAATCTTTGGAGAATTTCCAAGTGTGAAACGCTTGCTGAGCTCCATAGTAATTCACTGAATAGTTTACCCAGCTGTCTAGAAACAAAGACACTGAATTGGTTGAACACATTTTATTTAAATTCATGTAAATGTAGTTTGTAATAATCACCACTGGTTGACGTTTTACTCAGTGTATGTTATAATTAATTAGCCGTGGGTTCATGTTTTGACAAAGTTTCCAAGAAACAATTTTTAAAACGTCTAAGTACGTTTGGAGAATGAACTTTTCAAAATTGTTTAGTGCCTATTTCACAAAATGTAATGCCGTATGTCCAGCTATGCTTGTACAAGTAGTAAATTTCAAGATAGCAGGAGTGTGATAATGCCACTTATACTGCAGTTACTGAAAAATATGGAATTAAAGCGTGTCCTTCTTAATTAAAAACAAATGCACGTGTGATATGGTGCTTTCGAAACTTTCAGTTTTCATTTTCTTTGTAAAGATTTATGTTCAGAATTCAGATAAGGAGAAATTAGAAGTGCCCATAGGTTTTTAGTTCAATGTATTTTGATTTGTTGCGACAATATGCTATTAATTTTTGCAAACTATGAATAGTTTTATCCTTGGTGTTTGGGTTGCTATTTTTGAACGATTGAGTTTTGATAGACAAAGGAACTCGATACCTACTGTGAATTACTCAGATTTTATTTGAGCTTTTAGATATCTCTTTGCAAATTCTTTTCATTTGCGTGAAATGTATCATCACTTGGTGTGAGGAAAGTAGAAAGTATCGTCAATTCTCCGCGACATTCATTGAATCCCTTCATCTCTGACCTTTTGTTTCTCAAGTTTTCCACGTCGTGCACGAAAGCTTGTGAGCATAGTTCGTCGCGGTACTTTCCGAAGAGTGTTTTCAAGAAAATTTTTACTTGTTCGTTCTCTTTTTCGAATGTTTAATTCCGAAGCGGAGTATATGGAAGGTGTTGTAAACCATAAGCCACGATGCACCTGTGAGGAAGAGGCCTAACCCTCATCAATCAATACGAAATTCCGGGCAGTCTTCTCGTGAATCGGGTGCTGCATTGCAGTGATGCTTTGTGAGGGGAGGGAGGGGGTCCTTCCGTTTGTGTATGAAAGCACATCCGCCGGTGGGAGGGGGGGCAGGGGGCGGTCATACAACCCCGGCCGACGCTCCCACGCAACGCGAGCGGGGGAGGGGGCAGAAGGGGGCTACGCTTCTCGTCGCGGCTATTTTTGGGCTTCGCGCGCGCGGCTGTAGACGCTCGCCGCGTGAGCCCGCTCTCGGCCTAGCGCTGGTGGAAGACGTCGTGAATGAGCTCGCCACAAGGCCCTTCGTAATCGGGGGCGGATGCAGCCGATCATTTGGGGCGAGGGGCGTGGTAGATTTTAGTTAAATAATAAACATATTTGTTATTATTTTGTATATTATTTATGTGCTGTAATTGTGCTACACAATATTATTGTTTAAATAAATACACAATTCGAACATGAATATTTAAATAATTTTGCCAAATAAAAGGAAAGTAAACGGAAAATTTGGACCTGGGGGGGGGGGGCATGGCCCACATCCTTCCCCGAAATCCGCCAGTGTTCGTGATAGACCAGTAACATTGCTAATTCCCGTTAGGTTATCGCTGCATTATTGCAAGTTACAGATCAGGGGTGTCTAACTTGCAAGGGCCATAACTAAAACCTTTAATATGATTGCGGGCCATATTTACATGACTCGAGCGATCCACATGTGTGACTTCCCCGTGTTCGTCTCGACACCTTGCCCAGCTCTTCTGAAACGGCAGGGGGGAGGAGGAGGAACGGAAACATGCATCTTACCAGGCCGTACGATGCATTACGCAGGAAAACACATTGAGATGATTTTGAATTTCCAAATTTACTAGAACAAATTCTTAAATGTATACTGAACCTATTTGTACATTATGGGGATATTGTCCCCGACTGGGCGCGTCCACTAATCGAGCAATGTTCTCGCCCGACATGGATGGAAGGGACTTTCATTTTTTAGTAATCATCGTTTGCGAGCCACAGTAAATGGCATCAGTGATATATAGAACATCGCAAACGAGCGGACAGACTCACATTACCCGTGAAACAAATAAGTTTGATTTGGACAAAGTAGAGTATGTGAGTGGCTTAGTGTTGACGCCCACCGTGGATAATTGGTTGCATTGTAAGCGCGCGCGGGCGAGGAAGTGCCGTCCACCTGGCCCCGTGGCCGCGTGGGCCGCGCCGCCTGCGGTTGGAGGTGTCGCGTGATTCGGACGATGTGCAGGCCCTCCCTCTCCGCCTTCGCCCCGGCCCCCTCCCCCCCGCCCGCCCCGCCCTCGCGCCGAGGCCTCTGTGGCGCTGCTGGTTTGGGCCGCGCGATGCGTCGCGTCGCGGCGGCGGCGTTGCCACTCCGCTCGCTCGCTCGCTCGCTCGCTCGCTCGCCCGCACCGCCCCGAGTCGCCTCACCGTGCCCCGTCTCGCCCTGCCCGCCTCTTCGACCCACCCTCCACCGTGTCGTCTTGGTCGCCCCACCGTGCCCCGCCTCGCCCTGCCCCCTCTCACCCCGCTTCTACCCTTGGCCGCGTGGCCCTCCGTCGCCTTGGCGCTCGCCCGCCCCGCCGTCCCACCACTATTCCCCGCATCCTCCTGCCCCTCCCGCCCCCATGCCCACTCTCCGTCCTCCCGTCCCTCCGCACCACCCCGCGTCTACCCTCTACCGCTTCGCCCAACGTCGCCTTGGTCGTTCTAACGCCCGCACTGCCCCGTGTCGCGCCATCATGCCCCGCTTCTCCCTGCCCCCTCTCCGCCGCATCCACCCCGCCCCACCCTACCTCTACCCTCCACCGCGTCCTGATCTTCCCCGCCATGATCCGCCCTGCCTCTCTTACCCTCCTCCTCGGCGCCCTCCGTCGACTCGCTCCTTTCTCCGCCCTGCCCCTCCTCTTTTCCCTTCTCCACGTCGCCTTGCTCCGCACGCTCCGCCACTCCGTGCCAAACCCCGCCGCTTGGTCCGCTCTCCCCTCTTAGTTTGTTAGTTAATGCTTTATTTTAACTGGTGTGGCTCCGGCCATCATGCCCGCTTTTTCACCATCTAGCAGAGAAATAAGGTAAATACTCGGGCAATGAAGCAGGTGATTTTGAATATAGTTCAGGCTTCTTTTAGGCTTAGTTCTTTTACGTGCCGTACATCTACAACATGGGACAGCCGGTTTTACTTCCCCCTAAAGGAAGGCGTGCGAAGAATTTTTTCGCCCTTAGAAATCCTGTCCCGCCCCCTCTACTCTCCTCCGCGGCACCCTCGGTCGCCTGGCTCCGCCACCCCGCCCCGCCCCCCCCCCCGCTTCCACCCAGTTCCTGCCGCCTCCACGCGTGCCGTCCCACCTTTCTGTCGCCTCGCTCCGCCTCGCCCGTCCTGTTCGTCCCGTCCAGCGGTAGCAGGCTCCCGCCCGCGCCACGCAGCGGGCTGCAGATCCTTTCCGGCTTCCCCCTCCCACACTACCCGCAAGACCAGAGCGTCTCCGGGTGTGGACAAGGCGGAAAAGGCTGCGAGCGTTTTCTCCACACTCGCAGTAATACACGTGGGTATAATATGCGGACACTAATGTAGCAATTCTTCACGCCTTTTCTATATTATTGTTTGTAATCATGGAATTTTTGTAAAAAAGTTATAGTAATATGAAATTCATTCAAATAAGACGAATATAGTAACAAACTGAGTGCGTCTAATATCTAGGATTGCATCAAAGCTATTACGCGATGTAAATGTTACGTGCAATATGTACTATTATAGAAAATATCTGTCATTAATCCAAATATAACACAAATATTTGTTTTGAGTTTTTGACTTTGTGCTGTCGTTTTCTTAAACCGCCAAGTATCACCAGTCACGACCGGGTATAATTTAGCGAGCTAAGAATGTTTACATAATGTTGTTTCATGGTTTAAATGTTTAACGAAATGTGCGTGGTCATTAAAAGGATAAAATAAACTGCCTTGCTTGTTAAAATTGCTATTAGGGGAAACGTATTTCAAAACGAAGAAGCAATTTTTAATGACGAATGTTTAAATTGTTTTTATAGAACTTGAACAGAGTTTTTCGTATTTTGTATCTTTAATCACTTTGGCATTTAATCCTTATGATTTCACCAATCTATGGAGATAATTATTTAATTTTTGGAAACTATGCTAGAGAGAAGTGAATATAAACTCAATGTGTACCCAAATATTTTGTAATTTATTATGGGCGAAACGATTTGTCCTCACGAATTCAGGTATAACACCTAGAAAAAAACCTGATCAGCTGCTTAGGCGTGAGTTCCTCCTTTCCCATGTTCATTCCAATGATAAGAGGGTCTGGATTTTTTGTCGGATTTCTACCGGAATCCCGCGTGTGTGGTGGCACCTCGTGCAGTGCCATTCGCGAGCGCCAACTCGACACGCCTGGCGACCGGAGCGACTGATCGTAAACGGGCGGGGTTTCGCGTGCCCTCCGGCTGCTGCCTTATCTCTGCGTCGCGCACTCTTCCTCCCCCTCCTCCTCCCGCTGCGATGACGCCGCTCCAAAGGTCATCGCTCCACGGAGCAAAACGGATGCATCATGTGACGCGCTTGCTCATTACCCTCCGACACGATCGCATTCTGGGAAAATGAAACACTTTTTTGCCTATATATTGTACGTTTTCAAGGCGTTTAATTTTGAACCCTGCGGCACACGCGCTGGTGAAAGTTATTCGAGCATACTGTGATCTTTTAGTTGCATCATTTAAATTTTGACTTATCTCAAACACACAAACACACATTAAACGCATTTACTAACATCGAAACGTTTAAATTTTATTGAACTACAATATTTATCAATAATAAGAACAGAATGTGGAGTAAAAAGTTCTATCTGTTGTAAATTGTACTGCTCACACGATCTTGCAGTATGCTACGCTGCACTCGGTTTGAAAGAGATTATTCTGTTGGCAGCATAAAGTCTAGTGGCACGAACCGGCAGTTATGAAATTTGAAACCCATAGTTGAGGTTCTGAGAACGACAGTGTCCTCAAAAATTACTATGTCGATCCCTCAACGGAAGAACAACTCTGAGATCGACCGCAGAGTTGACGATTCAGGACATACTATAGAGCTCGTGCGGTAAAACTCAGATATGCCGTGAGGTCAGAGTGGTCTGACAGCCAAATGCTTTCGATTGGGCCTCTTATGCTCCCAATGCCTCGTTTAAAGAATTTATTTTATCCAAACCTCCTCGGTCTAATTGGACGGTCGTATTTTTCTTTCCGTATACTGCAAAAATAATGTGCCATAAGCACCGCAATCTCCCCTGGGTGTGTCCTGTGGAATGGACCGCACGCCCTGGGGCGGGGCGGGCGGGGGCGACCGTTTGTTTGCGTAGGTGGTAGGCTAGGCGACGGCGGCAGCGCAGTCGGCGCGCGCGCGGGGGGTGTGTCGCGCTTCGGCCTGACGTCGGCGGATCCGTGGTGCCGACGAGGCGCGGCGCGTGCGATGTTCGCGGCAGGGCAGCGGTAGCGGCGGTGGCGGCGGCGGCGTAGGCGGTGGCGGCTGCGGGCAGCCGCCTCCGGGGTTCCGCGCGCGTTGATCGCTCGGCCGCCGCTGCGCGCGTGACGTGTCGCGTGTTTGAGCTGCCGGAGGCGTTGGCGGTTGTTTGAGCTGAGATCACGGCCGGCGATTTGTACATTCCCCATTGTGCTCTCGCCGCCTCCGCTGCCGCCGCCGGTTGCCCGGTCTCCGACGCGCTTCCGCCCCCCCCTCCCCCCGCCGCTCAGCGCTCCACTCCGCTCGCCGAACCGTTCTCCGATTTTTCTTGCTCGCCCCCTTTTCGTCTCCTCCTTGCACCGCTCTTTGGCTCCGGCTCCTCTCTGCCATCCACTCCACTCCTTTCGGCTCTTCACTCTTTTCCGTCTTCACTCATCTCTGCTCTACACACTTTTCCGCTCTCCACACTTTTCCGGTCTCCACACTTCACCGCTTTCCACTCCACTCCTTTCCACTGCATTCCTCTCCGCTCTTTACTCCACTCCTCTTCGCTCCTCACTACTCGCTCTTGTTTTCTCTCCTCGCTCCTCACTCCGCTCTTCACTTCACTTCACTCCTCCACGCTTTCCTCTTTGCTCGTCACTCCTCCTCGCTCTTCCTTTCTCTCCCCGCTCTTCGTTCTTCACTCCACTCCACTCCACTCCTCGTAACCCTTCACTCCTCTTCGCTCGTCCTTCATCTCCGCTCTTGCCCGCTCTCTGCTGTCCTGGGCTGAGCGCCGCGTCGCGTCGCGCGAGGCGTTTGCC
This sequence comes from Teleogryllus oceanicus, assembly GCA_964035755.1. Taxonomy (NCBI): domain Eukaryota; kingdom Metazoa; phylum Arthropoda; class Insecta; order Orthoptera; family Gryllidae; genus Teleogryllus; species Teleogryllus oceanicus. The sequence continues at coordinate 28,207,565 of CAXIVR010000011.1, read as the reverse complement.
CCGTGCAAACACGCGTGCGTCGTTCGATCTCCGTCTTGGACGGCGGCGGTCGCGGCAAATATGGGCGATTACCGAACGCGCGGCCTCGACACTCCTCGCGCCCCGCCCCGCCCCGCCCCGCCCACGCCCCCCGCGAGGAGCGTCGCGCTGCACTCGCTGCCGGCAGCTGCGCCCGCCCCGCCCACGCGCCACAGGAGCGCCGCGAAGGCCCGCGGAGAGACCTGAGCAGCGGAACCCGCAAATGGAACGGCACTCACTCGCAGTAAATGTCTTCGCAGATCAGGATGGCTACTTTCTGGTAATCGTGGGAAATGCGGGAAAATTAGGGAGTCTCATTGCTCTGGAAAAGCATGGGAAATATCAGGGAATTTGTGAAAGTCAGGGAAAATGTTGAGATGGTTATAAGAATAGATATTATTCCTAAAAACATGTATATTTTTAATTTGTAATTTAAAATGAGCTCACAATTTACTTTCGAGCTTGTTTTCGTATTTTTTTAAATAGTATGAAATACTCTAGAAATCTAATCAGTGAAATTTTTTTAAAATGCTGTGGAAAACCAGGAAAAGTGAGGATAATTTTTTCCGGGTAATGAGTAGACTCTCTGGTAGCTCCGAGAATACTTTACAGAATTCATCTCTCCGAAACAAGGCGAAATATGAATCGTATGTCAGGAAATTAATAGAACATAATTTTATTTATGTTTTAATTGATTGTGGTCTGGCGGTCAGGCCGGCCTTATTATTATTATTATTATTATTATTATTATTATTATTATTATTATTAAATTAGTGCGTTTCGAGAACAAAAAATATTTAATGTTTATGCGCCCTCTATTGTTTCCACGCATTGTGTCGTATAGGTTTCCACGGTATGTCTAAAATTACATTTTCTAGCATTGCAATGCGTATTAACGATTCTGTTGGGAATCTATTGCCTTCATACAATGTTTTTTTATGAAATCGTTTATATCTTTGCTTTAATAGAACTCGTGCGAAAAACGTGAAACTTTTTTTTTTTCGTGGTTCTTACATTAGACAGAGGCAAAGCTGTTATTCATTTGGAATATTTGTTGGTACTTCACCCCCTTTCATCCCGCTTCACTCTGATTCACCTCGCTTCGTCCCGCTTCACTCTGCGCCACTTCGCTCCCCCCACTTCCCCCTTTTCGTCTCACTTCCCTTCACTCCACTCGCTTCTCTCTGTTTGACCCTTCTTCACTCCGCTTCACTCTCCTTCACCCTGCTCCGTTCCGCGCGGCCGCGCAGGGCGCGCCGCGCCTCCGCACCTGGCTTTCGCCGCGCGCGCGCCCGCGGCCGCCGCATACCTCCCAAGGCCGCCCCCGCCCCGCCCCCGCCGTGAAGCGCGCTCGCTCGCCATGTGACACCTGCGATGTGCGCGGCGGACGAGCTATTGGCGCAGCTGAGCACTACCTCTCCATCTTTTTTTCCTCGGTTTCTCGTCTGTCTCTTTCTATCTCTCCCTGTCTCCTTCTCTCTCTGTGTGTCCTCTGTGTGTGTGTGTGTGTGTGTGTCTCTCTCTGTGTCTTTTCTCTCTCTCTGTGCGTCTCTTTTCTGTCTCTTTCTCTCTTTCTCTCTCTGCCTCTTTCTCTCTCTCTCTCTCTGTGTCTCTTTCTCTCTCTCTCTCTCTCTGTCTCTCTGTGTCTCTTTCTCTCTCTTTCTCTCTCTCTCTGTGTCTCTTTCTCTCTCTGTGTCTCTTTCTCTCTCTGTGTCTCTTTCTCTCTGTGTGTCTCTTTCTCTCTCTGGTCTCTTTCTCTCTCTGGGTCTCTTTCTCTCTCTGGGCCTCTTTCTCTCGCTGGTCTCTTTCTCTCTCTGGTCTCTTTCTCTCTCTGGGTCTCTTTCTCTCTCTGTGTCTCTTTCTCTCTCTGTCTCTTTCTATATCTCTCTCTCTCTCTGTCTCTTTGTGTCTCTTGTCTCTTTCTATCTCTCTGCTTCTGCTCTGCCTATGCCTTGCCTCTCACAATGCGGGACTTCGTTATCAGGACGGATGTTCAGTTTGCACGTTCTGAACTACATAATTGAATCGGTCATTTCATTAAGGTCCAAAATCTTTGCGAAAGTGAGTTAAGCTCAACATTTGATTCGGAATGTGCCTTTAGCTGTGTTATACGTGAAAACCACTAATTCATATAAGCTGAGAACATGTGATTTTCTGTTCAACACGAACGGCCTCTTCTCCGAAGTTTTCCAACGACATGCGCTCGCCGAACAGCTGATAGGGATGCGTCTATTTCGGAATAGAAGATTCATTGGCGTACGACACAATATTTGGAAATCACATGTGTTTAATACTGCCATTTGAACAACATTTGTAAAATAAAACATATTTATTGTAGCGATTTTTATATCAGTACTTTTGGTCGTTTATCGGATCCAATGCGCCATTATGTTTTGACATTTCAAGTCTTCAAACAAATCTCTTTTTCCATTGCCACCATTACACAATCCTTCCATTTCACTCTTGTCGACCTCGTGCGTCTACACATTTGTAAAATGTATTAACATGATTTTTTAAATTTATTGTGAGACTAGTGAGAACCCGTCAAAATTTGACGGTGAGATCTGAGATAAATGTACCCAAACTAATGTTTTTGATGTGTCATCATATCCTATCAACAACTGTTCGATTTCTTCTGTCATATTGCTCGAAGGTATACTTATTTTCACATTTAAGCCACACACAGTAAATCGTTTGCAGAATTTCTCTCACATGGAGAGTACAAAGCAGAACAAAACTGACATCTCATAGACAATGACGCGATAGAAAACGAAATGACCTCACTATCACGACACCTACGCTGACTTTCTCTTTCCCTGCTTCCAGTTAATGTACGTTTGCGTCTTTTGGGGCGCGTGGCCAACGATTCGAATTCGACATAACCTGTAAACAACGTAACTTAAGTACAACAGAGCAAAAGCCACTGTGCACTGTGTTCTCTACAAAATACACCACAGAAGCAAATACATGCAAACTGTCAACACCACTATGCAATTATTACACTGAAACAAAACCTTGACGAATTGTAAACAAATATCAACAATGAAAACAAAACATCAAGCAGCATGGACTCATTATATATATATATATATATATATATATATATATATATATATATATATATATATATATATTGAAACTGCCAATCTTCGAAAGAAAACAATTGACTCTTGATAAGCGTACTATTAAAGAATGATTTAATTGATTAGTTTACACCGTAAATGTTGGTGAATCAACACAAACAATATCTGATAACACATCTAGCGATCACATTCTTTCATTTAAAGGAAAAAATACTACAATCTGTTCAGTAGAATCTCTAAACGAAGCCATGCCAGAATACCTTATTTTTTTTAAATATATAGATTGTCCAGTTTGTTATCGAAGGCAGGTCTTCTCGAGGCGTGCATCACGTTCCTCTGGGGCGGTCAGCCGCCGACTAGCGGCACATGGACATTGTTCATGTGGCCTCCCCCCCCCCCGGGCCCTCCCGCCCATTGGCGCGTCCAAACCTGTATTCCGGTTAGAGCTCACCTCGTCTCGTCGCCTGGGGACTTCTTGTGTTAGAATTTTGTTTTATTGCTGCTATTACGGCGCAGGTCGGAGAGGTAGGGCCGACCATAGTGCTTAAGGCGCTCTAAATTACAGCTAATAAAGTACCGCACTTAAGGAGATTTTAATTATGTGTAGGGCTTGCTAACCCGTTACCGCTCAAACTTGCGTATAGCTTTGCTGGTTGTTGAGAAGATCCACTGAATGCTGATTTTGAATTGGTGCTGATTCTTTTGTGCCATTATTTGAACACTGGGAATTTGAAAATCGATGTAACCGAATGAACTTTACACACAATGGTGCATTTGTTCCCTTGGAGGTTTTTCGTCGGTAAGAGAATGTTTTAATTATTGTTGTCTAATGTATAACATGAGAAATGTGAACTTATAAATTTGACTAACATGTGATGTCTAACACTGTATTCCCACAATTGAGTAATTGTAGTGTTCAGCAGTGTCATCTGGGACCTCTCCTCTCTGCTTGTCCGTTTGCTTTTGTTCTTTAGTAGCTCAAAGCACGAATTCTAGCTACAAAAGGTGAATAAGGTGGTCATTCATTGAATTTCAACACAAACGGCCATGGGATTCGTGACACACAATTGAACTGTTCAAAGTACTTAGCACTTACTCTGAGAGTGAATAAGTCTAAAGAATGCTACGAAATTGATTGACCTTAACCATATTCTGCAAACATCTATATACATTATTAACGCGTGAAGTTCAACTATCTTGCTTTTTAGCAGATTTTAAAGGACATTTCTTTGAGAATGTGCTCGCTTGTAGCTAGTTGTCTTTGAGTCTGAAGCGTAGTCGTTCCTTGAATTTGTATGAAACTTTACCTGCTATGTGAGTCACTACTAACTCGTGTAATACAAACCATAAAAATGTTCTCACCGCACCGCACATATGATGCCATTGAGCCGCAGAAGACCCTCGAATACCTTGGGAGGGCCTCCAGGTACCTCGAGAGAAATGCTGTTCCGGGGCATGCCACCAATTAGAAACTCTACGTGAGATGACCGAATCCTACTAATAAGAAAAGCAGAACGCTTCATTACGGGTCCCGAAGGGAGCTTTTGTTTCCCGCTGTCGAGGGTTGATGACCGAGGGCCACGGGTTGCGGCGGGGCCGAGGGGGGCGGGGCGGGGAGCGTAGCGCACGCCGCCACCGCCGCCGCTCGCAGCGCCCACGAAGTCCCGCGGACGTGTCGAGGAGCTCCGCCCCCGCGCCCGCCACTGCCCGCCCCCGACCCCGTGCCTGGCTCCGTCCTGCACATGCCTTTGCCGTTGCCACCGCTCCGCCCCACCCCTTTGCCATGGCCTCTAGGACTGCCTCCACCTGTCTGTATCTCTGCATCCTCCTTTGTCTCCATCTCTGCTTCCACTCTGTCTCCATCTCTGCCTCCTTTTCTGCCTTCATCTGTGCTTTCACTCTGCCTCGGCCTCTAGCTCCTCTTCCTCCTCTGCCTCCTCTCCTGCTTCCACCTGTCTCCCACTCTACTTCCACCTCTGCTTCCATCTCTGCCTCGGCTTCTGCCTCTACCTCTGCATTTCCCTGTACCACTGCCGGTGCTGCAGCCACAGTGGCCCCTACATGAAGGGACGACTCACCGCCCTCTGCTCTCAGAACCGCCTCGATCGCCTACACGCCTTCCTTTCCTATGGCGCACCCGACACCCCTGTTCTGACCTGGGCTTGACACCTGCGTAGTCGTAGTTTGACGCTCAAGAGATAATGGTCCCTACATGGCTGGGTGATCAGATCATTACTCGGCCCTAATGTTAGAGGTGGGAACAGAATGTGGAAGGACGGATGGCGCGCAGTACTCTTCACAATTAGCACCTGGTGGGACTTCAACCTGTCTGCCAAACTTCACTTGCGGATTCTCAACGATTCATAAACAAACCCGGTCACGTGCGTGATCTGATCTTGTGAATCTCCATAACGCCTTCAAACGCATAGCTAACGTACTGTTTTGTTTGAAAATTCACCGTCGTTTCAGTAACCATGAAGTTAATTGAATCCACACTCCATCTTCCCACTTCTTTCTGAGAAATGTATTTTCAATAACGAAATTAAATTAGTGTCGGGAATTTGCAACTCTAACCAGAACTTTTCGTTTAGAAGACTGAGAATAATTGCTTTTATTCAAAGAAAACCGTATAAATCACTCAGCGGGAGATGAAAAATGATTTGATAGGTGTGAAGAATGATTTCACGTATTACTTGAGTAATGTTATAGGCCGTGCGAGTCAATAATAAAATTCATGAATGGAAAATCGTTATGCGTTTAAATTGAGTAGTGAAGTTTCTCGTGAGAATACGTAGTTTGGTGTTTCCATCAGGAACTGATACATTGGAATCTCTGGGTCTCGTACACCACATTTCTGGCTTATCAGAAGGCGACAGATCACATATATAGGGACCGGGAGCGTGCTCAGTGCATCAACTGATGTCACTGCAGCGCCTCTGACCGAGGTCCTAGGTTCGAGTCCTGAGGCGGCAGGATTTTCGACACTAGCTTTTCAGCTAGGTCGAATTCAGTTGCTGTCTGGAGGAGAATTCTAGCGGCCGGATGCTCTGATCGGTAGTTTTCCGTGATTTCTCCGATCAACACCAGGCGAATGACGGAGCAGTACCTAACAAACGGCCACGGACCGCGCGCGTCTGTCCTTCTCTTCCTTGTCCTATCCTTTCCACTTACCTAACATGCACTAACTACACATATCCGGAGACCAGTCGGGAGCTTAGAGATTGTCCCGACTGGGGCGGTGCCCCGCTGGTGAGAGAGTCCTGGTTAGGGAAACTCCACTAGCCGACGTTAGGTCGGTGCCGGATCTCGCTATCCAGCCGGGGAAGATCACCGCCATTTCCCGAGAGAAAACATGCACTACACTAACGGGGCTAATGACCAAAGCACTTGACGCGCCCGGAAACACGAAAAAATCAATCAATCAACATATATAGAGCCGTCAAGGATTGTAAGCTACTGCCCCTTCGTAAAATTTTTAAGCGACACTTCACTTGAAGTCCGTGGTTGCGACGTGGGAGTCGTAGGTGCCGCCACCACCGCGCTACCGTTCTTTTGTTTCTTTGTGTTCGCCGCTGGCTTCACGCGTTGCCTAAACCCGTCCTTCGCACCGTCGCCTCCGCTTTGAGATGCAACTTTTAGTGGATCTTGCTTTACTTTCGTGTTGCAGTGGAGCACTGGCGTGTTGCCAAATTGCGTCCGCCAGGACTGGTCCTTTGAGGCGCTAACTCAGAAAGTTAATCAAAAATCTTCCTTTTGTATTCGCACTCTCTGCCTCGTGTGCCGGCATTCAGTGTTCTTCAGAACACATCCTCCTCGTACGGCTTTTGGTGTTTGAGTGCAGTTCTGTAGATGAAAATTTGCATATTGAGTTGGAGAATACGTTAGAAGTGAGTATCGCATAGATTTTTTTTTCTCTGGTATTCAAAAAATATTCCTGTGGTTTTAAAATCTTTTGATTTCTTTGGCAAGAGGACGGGGTGGATCGGGAATAGGAAATACCACGTCCTTTGGGTATTGACACGTGACCCCGGGTGGAAAAATATACAAATCCCAGTGAACGATTTTTACCCTTTATCAATACATAGAGTGCATTTTGCTCACTATTAAATGTTTTATTCACTTCCAACATCAATGTTATTATTTTAGTATTGTCCTATTGTAACAGTCACACGGTTTCTTTTAAAACTTATTGGCACTTCTTTCGGAAAAACTGGAAACCTTTAGACAAAGGTTATGGAATATAAAGGAGGATTAGAAGATTAAAAAATTAAACCTTTATTTATTTGTATTAATAAAAGTACATTAATACGTACATTTGTGTTTTACATCCATACGAATTTTACTCTTTAACATTTACCTTTCCTTAAACAAGCTGTGTTGTCTTAACTTACAGTCATAAAAATATTTGGAAACTCTATTTCCTCACGTCAAATTCGGATATCGCAACTTCACTGTTCTACAACTGAAAAAACCGAAGGATGTGATGCTGAAATTTTTGCATCTTGTTGATGAATTGATTTTTTTCATGTTCCCGGGCGTGTCCCGTAAGTGTAGTGCATTTTTCCTCGGGATATAACTGTGATCTTCCCCCGCTGGATGGCGAGATCCGGCGCCGACCTACAGTCGGCTAATGGGGTTTCCCTCTAACCAGGACTCTCCCACCAGCGGGGCACCGCCCCAGCCGGAACAAGCTATAAGCTTCCACCGGTCTCCCGGAATATGTGGTAGTGTAGTGAATGTTAGTGTAAGTGTGTGTGTGAAAGGGGAGAGGATAGGACAAGGAAGAGGAATCGCGCGCGGTCCGTGGCGCGTTTGGTAGGGTACTGCTCCGGCATTCTCCTGGTGTTGATCGGAGAAACCACGGAAAACTACATATCAGAGCAGCTGGCCCTAGAATTCTCCTCCAGACAGCGACTGAATTCGACCTAGCTGAACAGCAGGCGTCGAAAATCCTGCCGCCGTCAGGACTCGAATCTAGGACCTCCCGGTCAGAGGCGCTGGTCGTCTTCTCTTAGTCTTCCCCAGAGCTGGTCTGCATCAGCGGAAGAAGGTCGAAACGTCGGCGTCAGTCGGGCAGCCATGAGCAGTCACAGAACGCACACAAGCCAGAGTGCGCCGGTCGGGGTTACTCCAGGGACCAGCGCCGCCTTTCCCTGCCGCGCGCGCTCTTTGGGTCAAAACTCGGGAATCCAGTTATGCAGAATGTCTCCGCGACCGTGACGGCAATTAAGGAGCCGCCGCCGCCGCCGCCGCCGCTGCCACCGCGAGACGCGCGATCGTATCGCCTGGCCGCGCGGCTGCGCTATCTTGCTTGCCGGCGCACTCGCAAACCGGGAAAGCGGCCGTCGGCCTGCCGGCTTGTGTGGCGCGCGAGGCACCCCTGCTTAAGCATCTCCTCTCTCTAATGTTAGATTACATAATAATAATATAATAATAATATAATAATAATAATAATAATAATAATAATAATAATAATAAACAAGGATTAAGTATTCATTCTCTCAATAATTGTCTCCAGTAATGACGTTATAGAAAAAACACCAAAGAAAAGCTTAAAAAAATTGATCTGCCTCCAAGGCTTTTAAAATGTATGCATAAGTCTGTCATCTTAAAGACTTGCCGCGTTGTCCGGAACTTTCTAAATTCAAAATTTGTAAATAAATGGCGAATGAACACATTTGGCGAAGAGCCCGTTGTTATTTGAGAGTTATTTGTCTTCCTGTGTCAACATTAATAATAATAATAATAATAATGATAATAATAATAATAGAAGATAGAAGAAGAAGAAGAAGAAGAAGAAGAAGTAAGGTAGTAAGTGAGAGTGTTTTAATGGAAAAGAAAAAGGATGTGCTGTACCAAAGAGAGATAAACATTAATTTAATATTTTTGTGTTGTTTTCTAAGGAATTCATTTCAGTGCGCACACACACACACACCTAAAGGGCCAAAACATGTTGAATCGTGAAGAAGTAATACATCACGGATAGTAGAAAGTGAAATAAAGAAACGTTGTAATACTTCTCGATGAAGAAAATGTTTAACCCTGTTCTTATCGAGTCTTTTGCTCTTGCCATTTCTCCAGTTGTGCCTTCGCGAGTCTTACGGAAGTTGGAACACGTGAACATATGGCGCCCCGTGAACAGGGCAAGCAGGTTCGCCCAATCTGCAAGATCGCTGAGAAATATGTTTCCACGTGTTTTTTTTCTAAATCTTCGTGAAGTTTGTGCGATGGTTTGCGGATATAAGCAGCGTTTCCTGCGCGCGCGAGTCGACGCCAATTCTTCACGGCGACAATTCCTCGCGCAGGGTCGTTAGCCCGTGCACAGGAGGCGCTGCGGTGGCTCCGGGGCTATTTCGAGCCTGCTGATACGCTCCACGCGATCCAGATAAGCGGCATCACACGGCGGATCTACACATCCGGCGAGAGTTGCGATGTCAGGTCCCAATTTGCATGTTCGTCCGGACTCCTCTTTTTGCATAATACGCCGCGATAAGAGCATAAATTGACGGCGGGGCGTTTAGTGCCCTGGCGATCTCGTTGGTTTCTGCGACGCACGGTGGTGCATTTTCCGAAATCCTGGCCAAAACCTCAAAAATGAAATCGCGTTTACTGAACTTTTGCAAATACTACGACACACTGTATATTTGGGGGGCATCTGTTTCTGCCCCTTCGTGTCTCTGGGTCAATTCCTGGCACCAGTAGTCCCCGAACTTACCCTTCGCGGCGTTCGGTAGACCTGCAGTGCGAGAGTAACATAGAGAGACCGTCTTTATTTGTAAGTGGTGGCCATACAAAGTTGTGCAGAGAGAACTGGCAGTATGGATTCTCTTCCTCAAGGTTTGTAGAGTATTTTCATGTTTGTTTTATAATGCATTAATGCATAATACCGACGTGGGATGAATTATTAAAATGCATGAAATTAATACAATAATTTTAATTACTCATAAGTTCACGTAGGCTGAAAGTTACCAATTTCGCGGAATTCCGCGATGTTTCTAATTTCATTTACTAGCTGAATCTATCCTCTTTCGAATCCAGTTATAAAATCATGCCCCAACTTGCCCCATTAGTAAATATAAAGAATTAACTTTTCGTGAAATACGCGTGACCGCCGAATATGACTCGTCGAGATCCGTCCTGAGAACTGAAACTGCTTTTACAATGTTGTTTCTAGCGGAAAATTTGGATCCCTTTTACTGAAATAATAAATTTACTTAATATTATAAACAAAAATATTAATATTTTTAATTTTTGTAACAGATTATGACTATTCACTAATATTACATAAACATAATATTTATGTACATATTACACCTTCTCGACTGGATTACGCACATTTTATTTCATTAAAATTGTACATAAAGTAATATTTAAATAATATGTGTCATCAAAGCTCGTCTTAAGGAAGTGTGTGCGCTCGATGAAAGGTCAAATACGTACGTGATATCAAAGAAACTCATCATACCACCTTTAAAAAATAAATCAAAAATATAATTGATCATAAAGTAATATTTGTTTACTTAACTCCTAAGTTACATACCAACACTTATTCATATTACATTGTTATTGTTATAAAATTAGTATTATATTATTTTGTATGAAATAATACTGCAACTACAGTTTGAATATGGTCAAGAAACTTATTCAAATGCAATTCAAAGAAAAATGGTCTGAATGTAGAGCTTCCCAACAAGCTTATGGTAATAGCAACGACAGTAATTCAGCATGACGCTTTTTTGAGAAATCTAAATAATCCTCAGAAATAATCGAATATATATGGTAATGCATGCATAGAATCTATTCACAAAGATATAAGGCGGTATGGAGAAGGATTTCCGCGAACATGTTCAAGACTGCACCCAGTCCAGGAGATGTTTAATCGCCTGTTGAGATTTTCTGTTCCTTCATTTCCAACTTGAGGGATGTTTCCAAAAGAAAGTTAAAATTCTTGAACAAATATGCTTTGTCTCATTTGCCTGAGCCAAATATCACCGTAGGAGAAATGTACCCTAGTGAAAAATGTGATCTTCCTTTCCGGTTCTTCGGATACTGTATATGAATTTTCTCTGACAGAGGGCATGAGATGGCATTAATACCAGCCTTCTTTATGCCAAATGTTATCAATTAATATGTAAGTAATCCCTACGGTTTTCTAAAATCATTTTTGTGAATTGATAAAATTTAACCAAGTTTATATAGAAAGTATATATTTATATTTCACAGATTTAAGAAGTGCATTATTCTGGTATTATGTTACTAGCTCCCTTACATTATAAAGATAATCCAAAATAAATTTCGTCGTCGTAGAAAACATACTATAGCTCTCAGAGGTTTTGGCCAGGAAATCGCCAAAATGCACCACTGTGCGACGGTACCACGCGCATGCACCGATGTGCTTGCTTTACACGAGTTGAAGTGTAGAGTGAACCCTCGCCAGCATGTACTCTCTTTACACGAATATCAGTGTAACGCAACAAATTTTGAGATTCGGCCAAGGAAACAGAAACGGTGATATGTACAATATTGGGATAATTCGACTATTTATAACATGAACAACGATTATTTCGGTCCCGTGGAATTCGTATTAACGAGGGTTTTCTGTAATTATTGATAATACTGTTGATTGGGGAGAAAACAATATTATGTTTTGTATTATACCTATCGGTATGTGTGTTTAATGAACATAAATAGAATCGGATTAGGAAATTCGCTATATGGTTAAAAACCCACATTTCCTCTCACAAAAGGAAGATATTACTTTCGATGAATCTCTGAAGACTGCCTGCAAAGACCTTTCTGCCAATGTATACTCTGCAACCGGGAGGAAATCGCGGGGAAAATATAATATGACGGAGGCGTGTTGCTTTCTTACAATGGCAGCAGTTGTTTCCTGTTGGGCGATTGCGCTGCAAGTCGCGCGGGTGGTTCGTCGCCTCTTGCGCGGCGCGCGCACGCTTAGCCGCCCGCCCCCGTGCGTGGCGTCGGCCGCGCAGCCCGCGCTCGGCCCCCGCTACACTCCCCAGGAATGCAGAGGCACGGGCCCCCGCTGGCCGTCTGGACGGTGGCTGGCGCCAGACCAGTTTGCGCGTCGGGGCGGTGGCCGCCTCGCCCCCCCCTTCCTTCCCCCCCGCCCCATCCCGCCTGTGCGTTTCCACTTGCCCGACCCCTGCCCGCCCCCCCGCCCCCTCTCGTCCGTCCGGCTTCCCCGTCCACCCCCCTGCTCCTACTCTACCCGCCCCGCCCACCACGCCCCATCCCGGTCCGTCTGCGCTTTCCCAATCTACTCCGCCCGACCCCTCGCCCACCCGCCCGCTGGCCCGCGCCGCCCGTGATCGTCAGCGTGCCCGCGAAGGTCACAGCGCCGCCGTCAGGTGCGCGGAGGCTGGCGGGCGGGATTCTCCACGAGTTGGACCACGCTGTCGACAGAACAACCAACCTTTGCTTACGGGGTGTCGTTAATCTTTCATTCGCTCAGAGATACATTTATAGTGTTCAGTAAATATCATACTTCTCTTTGAGATTTCGCCAAAACCCATCAAATTTGTATTATTATTATTATTATTATTATTATTATTATTTGCATTTGCGTGTGAATGTGCATCGAAGGACTTCTAATGAAGTTTTTCGAAAATTCGAAAATTTTCTTTGAAAAAGAGCTTCAAATTTCGCAATTATAGTAACGCTTAAACGCCATTTTTTAAAAAGCGGCTCCAAAATTTTGAATAAAGATGGCCATTTAGGATGAAATTTTACAGTTCTTTAATATTCTTAAAGTAATATTTTGAGTCTACTATTAGGCAACCGAAAATTGAGAAATGTCAAAACAACAACAACAACAAAACATTCTTTGGGCGGCGATTGATAGTAGCTGGTAAGAGTATGTGGCAAGTCTGAATAGCTAGCCCAGACCAAAGAAAATAGAAAACTAATACGAAGAAAGTCTGTGCCACTAGTTTGTATACTAAAAGTAGCATTTACAAAGTATCTTTTCGAACTTTACCTGCCATTGATATACATTTAACCTAGAGGAAAGAGCTTTTCCTCTAAATCTAAAGGAAAAGAAATGCATGGGATTCTTTAATAATGTCTGGTTTGTCATATGTGCTATGATACGGATTGGAGTGTAATTTTGATTGTGTGACTCATCTTTGACGTTTAGTTTGAACTTAGTCTTTTGCATATTTTATATCTGAGGTAAAACAAGATATAACGAGAAAACTGCTCATAGTTTCCATGTAATATAGGTCGATTCAGAAACAACGAAAGAAGTTATTTAATAACAATAGACACACATCTTTTCACTGTATTTTTCTTTTCTTTCGCAATTGTTACACACTTACAATCGGTGCGATCGTGAAGACGGGTACAGTATTGATTGTGTTAAAATGTCTTCGATATTTCCTGTGATGAGCCTTTCGAGGGAATACTTCCTTTTTCCGTGGGTGTGGGTGTCTACCGCCAGGTTCGATGGTGGCGGCGGCGATGGTGTATCGGACTGCTATACCAAAGTTTGCGGGTTCAAACCCGATTGAAGCGGTGGGGATTAAGGTTGAAAAATCCTTCGTACGCCTTCCTTCGGAGGAAGTAAAGCCGGCTGTCCCATGTTAGTACATTTACTGCATGTAAAAGATCCTCAAGCCTAAATGACGCCTCTGAGCCAAATTCAAATCGCCTGTTTCGTCACCCAAGTAATACCTTCTTTCGCCCATGATTGGTGAAAGGGTGTAGCAAATTTGCGTGGTCAGACGGAAGAGCAGGCCTCATGGCCTGAGTCTCGCCACGTAAAATAAGGCCAATTCAATTCAATTCAATTCAATTCAATTCAATCATCACTGTATCCGTGGACGCTGGTTGTGTTGTGGTGTCGGCGGTGTCGCCCTCGTCCCTGACGACGCGTCTGGACCGACACCTGCCGCGCGCCGGCCCCTCACCCCCACTCCTCCTCGCCACGGACGGACTCTCGCAGCGCTCGACTTCTCTGCAGGGCGAGGGCCAGGGGCCTGCCTATTGAAATAACAGGTTTCTTCCGGAACCAGCGTTGAGCCCGGCCGGGCCCCTTGCTCTGCTCGGTGCGGCCGCCGCCCCCGCCGTCGCGCACGCGTGCGTGCCCGCCGCCGCCGCCGCCGCCACAGCCGCGGCAATTAGGCCCTCCCGACGCGGGGGCGGGACGCATGTGCCAGCCAGCACACTGGATGCTGTCGAAAGAGACATGCAGAGAATACTCTCTCGCTCCTTGTAACGACTCTCTACGTAGGGCGTAGTAACAACCTTTCTATATTTTAAATATTACTATGGTCGAAAGAGAATGCAGAGAATACTCTCCGCTCCTTGTAACGACTCTCTACGTAGGTCGTAGTAACAACCTTTCTATATTTAAAATATTACTATGGTCGAAAGAGACATGAAGAGAATACTCTCTGGCTCCTTGTAACGACTCTCTACGTAGGTCGTAGTAACAACCTTTCTATATTTAAAATATTACTATGGTCGAAAGAGACATGCAGAGAATACTCTCTCGCTCCTTGTAACGACTCTCTACGTAGGGCGTAGTAACAACCTTTCTATATTTAAAATATTACTATGGTCGAAAGAGACATGCAGAGAATACTCTCTCGCTCCTTGTAACGACTCTCTACGTAGGGCGTAGTAACAACCTTTCTATATTTTAAATATTACTTATTTATTTATTGATAACGAGTTATTTTTTTCGACCTCTGGGTAGTATACTGTGGCGGCGGCCTATTTACAGTCTGGTCTATATGTCCCTCTTGGGTGAACGATGTTTTTTGGATTTCCTCGGCTGGCCTCGTGTTTCTTTTACTATCTGTTTCTAAGGGAATTTGCATATATTAAAGGATGATAATGCTTTTTAAACTTTTTAGAATCATTATATTCAATCTCAAAAATAAGTACCCAAGGACGTGGTTAAACGAATCTTCTGAATAAACGAACCACATTCATTAAGAGGTTCACTTTTTTTGCTTTGAATCAACATTCATTTTTTATCATTAAAAGAATTTTTACTCGGCATAACAGTGTACTGTAATTTACAGAAGCTAAATTGGATCTTGTTATGGTAATCACGAGTTATTTATAACGAAAATCGTGATTAGTAAGAATGTATTGATATTAAGTGCTTCCCGGTTAGTGGACGTACAAGTCTCAAACGCCCCGTTCACTGTAAAGCGTGGCGTGCAGTCGTAGCTTGTGATAGTTGCAAGTCTGTGTCCGTTGCCTTCTGTTCCGGAGTGGAACGACCTGCGGGAACAATGCGAAGGCGGAGGGCTATTTACAGTCTGGTCTGTAAGTCCCTCTTGGGTGAATGGGATTTTTTTAGACTTCCGTTGCTGGTCTCGGGGTTTTCTTCCCTCCAGGCCACGGCGCGGCGAAAATTGGAACGGCAACATTTGTTGATCTTCATAAGACGAGTGTTGTTGACGCGTCCAGGTCACCGGAAGCGGTAGTTCTGTGCAACAACTGGTGTCACATCAGCCCCTCTGATCGGGTGGTCCTAGGTTCGAGTCCGGCGGCGGTTTTCGCATTGCTTTCCAGCTAAGTCGAATTCAGTCGTTGTCGGAGGAGGCCGGCTGCCTGACGGTAGTTTTCCGGGCATACCGCTTGGAGCTACACTAACAAACGGGCCGCGGACCGCGCGCGATCTTTCCTTCCTCTTCCTTGTCCTCTCTCTCCCCACACACTTACACTAACATGCACTACACTACCACATATTCCGGGAGACCGCTCGGAGCTTAGAGCTTGTACCGCCTGAGGCGGTGCCCCGCTGGTGGGAGAGTCCTGGTTAGGGGGAAACCCCACTAGCCGACGGTAGGTCGGTGCCGGATCTCGCCATCCAGAGGGGGAAGATCACCGCCATCTCCCGAGGAAAATACATGCACTAAACCTACAGGACCAATGACCTAAGCTGTTGGCGCGCCCGGAATCTCTAACCAACCAGCCAATCAGCGTCCACGCACTGTGTGGAGCAGGTGCCCCAGCGGCGGGCGCTGTGTGTCGGGCGGCGAGCGCTGGTCCGAGGCCTTGGTGCGCGCGCCTGCCTTTGGCCAGCCCTGCAGCGCGCCGTACCTCTTCCCGCCTCGCGTCCCGCCCCTGCTCGGAACCCGGGGCCGGGCCGGCCCGCCCGGCCCGCCTCAGCCCGGCCCGGCCCGGCCCGGCCTGGCCCGCGTCGTCCGGGGCCAGAGCGCTGCTCCCTCCAGCTGCCGGCCCCGGCCCCGCTCCGCCCCGCCCGCGCCGTCTGGGCCCTCGCCGGGCTCTTTGTGCGGTCGCGCCTCGCCTCGGCCGCCCGCCCGCGCCTCCGCCCACGCCGCCCGCCCGCCCTTCTCGCGCCTCACGCGTTTCGGAATGTCCCACATCGCCCAGCGCCCCCCCCCGGCCCTCGCGCGGGACCGCAGCTCCCCGCCGCGCGCAGTCTGCTTGTGTGTGTGTGTGTGTGTGTGTGTGTGTGTGTGTGTCTTTGTGTGTAGTGCTGGGGCTAGACAATGTTGGGCCCGGGCAATGCGTTTAAGCCAGAAAAAACGTTTGGAAATACATTTTAAATAATAGTTTTAAGTAAAAGTGTTTAGTGATGAAGTAATACAATTTTCACGATGAGCATAAAACGCTAAAAAATTGTTTAGTTAGTTTAATAAAATCACTTAAAAATACATGGAATAATATACATGAATTTCAGTAGAACCTATGTTAATGTCATTTGATCTATTTTATGGAGTCCCACATAATAATTAATGACTAGAATGAACTATTTAAGGTAAACAAATAATCGAAAAATTTACGAAATATCAGAAAACTGTACCACGACTTCAAAATTACGATTTTCTGGAGTTGTAATTTCTTTTCCAATTTTTTACTATTTTTTTCCCATCAGTCCCCTTGACTTGCGGGGCCCCGGGCGATCGCCCGATCTGTCCATGCCTAGCGCCGACACTGTGTGTGTGTGGTGTGTGCGTGTGTGGTGGGTGTGTAGTGTGGTGTGGGTGTGTATGTGTGTGTGGGTGTGTATGTGTGGTGTTGGTGCGTGTGTGTGTGTGGTGTGTGTGTGTGCGTGTGTGGTGGAGAGACTTGTGTGCGTGTGTGGTGGAGAGACTTGTCCTCCGTACCCTTCGCCCGCCTCCCGTGCCGCTCCCTCCCTCCCTCCCTCCCCGCGCCCCGCCTGCTCAACTGAGGGGGCATTCTTATTACTTTGCTCGCTCGTAAATTCTGACGCGTTTGACAAGCCCTGGGCGGGTGGCTGCCGGCGGGCGCTGCCGCTGCGGGAGCCTCGCCCTGGCTGCCAGGGCCGCGCGCGGCGGGCGGGGCCGCGCCTGGCGTCTTGGTTGCCTCGCCGCTAGCCATGGCAAATTTTACCAAAACATCGGTACATCTATGTTTCGATACATCGCTAAGGGGTTTCCGGTGAACACATCGACGAGGAAACACCGATGGTTTAAACATTGAAGTTTTCTCCATGATTATACGTGATGATGATTCTCGTCGTTAAACATTGATGTTTTATTTATAGACTAATTAACATGATATTTTCCTATCCGTTTTTAATCACAATACGTAAAAGGGATATATTTCATTTCTTCGGATACCAGCATGTTAGTAGTATGTAAAATGTATTATCCAATGTAAAGAATAAAATTGACAATAAAGGAATTGGTGTTTTGCTATCGATTTCATGTTTCAATGTCGATTCAGGTAATGACACGCTTTGCGATAACGTACATTCATAACACGAGCAGCTTCCAAACTTCCTCAGATTGCACAGGCGAAGTGTGCAAAGTGATAAAGAGGATGACGCGAAACAACGATATTGCCGTGAATTGCTGCTACTCTGTGACGTGTTTAAACCCCTTTATTTAAGAAAAAGTATCTTAAAAAGTTAAAAATTAAAAACGGTTGTTTTGCAACAAAATATCAGTGTTTTAAAAACAGATGTTTTTGCCATGCCTACTCGTTTCCGTCGCCGGGCGGTGTTGGACGGGGAGGCTGGGTGGATGCCGTGGAATTGGAAGCAATTCCCCTGGTGTTGATCCGAGAAACCTCGGAAAACTACCGATCAGAGCAGCCGGCCGCTAGAATTCTCCTCCAGTCCGCGACTCAATTCGACCTAGCTGAAAAGCTAGGAAATCCTGCCACCGTCAGGACTCGAACCTAGGAATCTCTCGGTCAGAGGCGCTGCAGTGACATCACGCACTGAGCTTCCGCTCCCGGTAAAAGTGTTGTATGTACTGAACTATGTATTATCTGTATAAAAAAAACAACAAAAAAACAAAAAAAAAAGTGAATGACATTGAGGGCTGCGATCCACAGAGCACACGCACTCTTGTCCCAGTTCCCTGGGGCTGCTTTGTGCCTCCAACCTGCAACTGTCTCCATCGCTCTCGTCGGCGGCCCTCCGATCCCGTCCTCTTCCTCGCTCCGCGGCCTCTCCGTCACCCCTCGTCACCGCCGCGGCCGCAGAGGCCGGCCGTTTCTTGTGCGGCCCAAGTGAAACCGGTGTGTCTGAGCTGGAGTTGGCAGTGGTGTATCACGATGCTGCTTCAAGAACCATTTTTTTTGTGGTTGCCTGACCGGCGTGCAGAGGAGTAGGCGCGACGCCGGGCCCAGCGGGCTCCGCTCTAATGAGGGGAGGACTGGGCGCAAAGAGTAAACACGGGGACGTGCATTATGGGTGTGTTCACAAATTGTGTGGGATATTATGCGCTCCGTTTATAAAAAAATGCGTTTCGAAGAGGTTGCCAAACAAACGCAAAAAAAAATCTGTGTGCCGTACGGAATGAATTGTACCGTCGATTCCTAAAATCGTGTGATGATCGACATTACGTTTTATTTAGGTTTCTAATTAACGTAAAATTTATTCGGTCAAAGCTAGAAACAAGATCTATTTCTATTTTGTTATGAAACGTAGAAAATATAAAAACACCTACAAACGGCAGTTCACGTTTAGGATGCTTTTTCCACGCGAATGTAACATATTTGTGAAACAAAATTTAAAAATAATAAAACTAAAGAAGATGCTTTTGAGTTGCATTTATGAACATTTGAAAACGTAATTTCAATGGCAAAACACGATAGTTTAGATTTGGGACCATACATTTCACGTATGTTTGTTACACGAGTTAAACTATTACAATTTTATGATTTTGTAATGTGTTTCGTCTTTTTCCTCGTTCGAACAAGTATTTAACAGGAATGCGCAGCATAGTTGAGGGGGCGCAAAGCGAACTGCAGTGGGAGTTATATTGCATCGGCGCATCTGCACTTGGAGCTGTAAATCGCGACGCCGTGGGCGATGATTGCAGTCTTTATTGCACGTGGACTGGAGGAGGTAATTGAAGAACTAGTTCATAGCTAAACGCTGCGTGATGACAGTTGGTAAAACTCGCTTTGCTGCGGACTGCTCTGCGACGCGTAATTGTGCTCGAAGCTGCAACCATCAAAACACAGGTGCGTGCAATCGATGTAGAAGTGCAAGCCTGGAATTTATAAGTGTGAGCGTATATGGCATTTGGGTCGATTGTCCTTTTGTCGGCCAGCTGACAGTGTCCCAATGTCTGGATCTAGTTTAATTCCCAGACTTGGGGTCAGGGTTGGATTGAAAATAGGTGTCACCTTGTTCTTTTTTCTTTTTCTCGAATCACACTTCTTTCAAAAATATTACAAATTAATTTTCCCGAAGAATCTGAAACTTACCAGACTGATGTAAAGTTGTTCAGAGAAAACATTGGTATTGTTTTTTCGATTTTTTAATTGTCAGGTGTTGGAAGAAATTTAAAAAATAAAAACTAAGTAAGAAAATACATTTTAAAAAATTGAATTTAATATGTGCATCAAATGAAAGAACATAAGTTTTGTTGTTTAATGTTGTAAAGTATACAATTTCTGTCATAATTACAGCACGAGTTACAAACTATTAACATTAGAATTTTTTCGAAAATGTTGAAAATTAATATCGTCTGGAAAAAATTCTTCGGGAAAAAATGAAAAACGTGTATCATATATTTTTGCTTCTACTCTTCATATGAAAAAATAATCTGAGTCATGAAGGTAAAATTTTTCTTAAATTTGAGCAATTCGACGTGGAATGTCTCGATTACCGCACACGCTGTATCGAACTTAGATTTTACTTAAAGTAAAAGAGTAAATTCTAATCGTCGCCGTTGGAATGTTCACCGATTCGCCGAGGAGAATTCCGCAGTGTTTTCAGCCGCGTGGGTGGCAGGCGGTTGTGGGCGCGCGCGCGTGCGGATTTACGAAATGCTCTCCTTCGCGCGGCGTTTGTTTTGGCCGATTGAAGCGATTATTTTTGCAGTCTTTGAAATCGGCGGGGCCGTCATTTATTTGGGCCACTAATACACATCGAGCGAGCAGATTAAACACTGGGCGCGCCCCGCGAGGTAAACGAACGTTTTATCAAGCGTTCGCGGATTTTTTTTGGAGTGCGATGAGGGGGCGGAGGCTGATAACGCCCCTCGCGAGAGAAAGCGCGCGTGCGAGCCCCTGGTGGCTAGGCCGAGCGTCTGAAGGCCGCTATCACTCGTCCTGTGCACCTCCACCCAGAGACACACGTCTAGAAAACTCGGAAATGTCAAGGAAAATTACGGTTCTGGAATGGTAGCGGATAGTAATGAAGCACTAGGGGGATATTTACTTAACGATGACAATTAGGTTAAAAATGTAAATGAAAAAAATGATTATATAATATTTTTTATTAATTGTTTCAGTTTATTCAGTTACATTTTAATCCATAATTATATAAAATTACAAGCAGGAAGGATTTTCAAAATTTAAAATTTATCTGTTTATCTACCATTAATTTGTTGCTCCTGCATGCAGTGTGAAATGAACTTACATTGTTCAGAGTATTTATTTATAAAGTTCCTAATGCTTGTATGAATTCTTATCGCTTAAATAAAATTTATTTGTCCTTTTACCGTCGTGAACGATCAATAAGTAATATGAGTTTTTTAATGCTTTCGATGTTCCAGCTCTGGAAAACCTTGAAGAATCAGTTGGTTTCGAAAATTTGGGAGCCGTATCAATCCTGAGAAACCCACAGGCGCGAGTGTTTTCCTAAGAATATCTCCCCTTAGGTGCGATCACTCTTCCGTTTGTCGTTGATAAAATATGTTCTGGTTTGTCGTTGCGTGCGGGGTGAGGCAGTCATCTTCGCAACAGTCATCTTCGTCAACATGGTATTTTTATTCAGATAACCGGCTTTCGACGGCTTTGCCGTCATCATCAGTCTCGCTGCTTTCGGCAAAGTCGGTAGACTGTGCCGCCTTTGCCTGAAGACTTTGTCGAAAGCAGTGAGACTGGTGATGACGGCAAAGCCGTCGAAATCCGGCTATGTGAATAAAAATATTATGTTGACGAAGATGACTTGTTGTATTTCTTCGCATAAGAACGTCAACGAATCAGAATTCCCACAATTTTATGTATGGTTGTGACCTTCAAACATTAACTTTGCTTAACAAGGGCATATTATAATGTGTAGGTATGTGAATTAAAAGATTTCACCGTGAGGTACAATTTATATTTTTCTTTCAAATGCAAATATTTTTTAAAATAAACGTGCCGTCGAAATTCCGCCTGTACTGTGTTGATTTCGACGTCAAGAGTCTGCGCATTCAAACCCAGCATAGCCAAATTTCGTCGGAACTCATTCAAAAAACATTATTTCTGCGTGAAAACGTCTCATCTGTAGTACAAGATCAGCTCTCTTAATTCTTATTTAGACGTTATCTTTTCCTCATTCATTCGTTAATACCGTCATATAAGAATGCAGTAAATATTCTCATGTAATAGAAACATTGTTTTAAACGATGTTTCCGTATGTCAGAGGCACAATAAATTTAACAACTGGATTGTGATAAAATTCAACTGCGCTCTCGGAAATTTCTGCATTACTTTTAATGTAAAGTACATGAAAGTGATTATCGTGTACGTAAATTAAATTTAATGTACATGAATAGTAACTTTAATGTACGTGTACATTGAATTTAATGTACGTGAACCATTAAATTTAATGCAGGCAAGTTAAGTCAACAGTCGTACATTAAATATACATTGATTATTATTTACGCATTTAATGTACACGTACATTAATCTCTCTTTAATATACGGGGCACATTAAAATTCATGTAGTCGCACATTAAATCTACATTAAATTTAATGTAATTTCTGACTGTGGTTCTGGGCATCGCAATAATTTCAACAATGGATTCGCGCGAACCGATTGAATGACAGCTCTGCATGCAGACGTGCGTGGGTGGATTGCCGTGGCTACCTGGGCAGCTCCGGGAGGCACGAGCGGGGCCCGGGGTGGGGCGTTATCCGTCGCGGGCGGGCGTTATCGGGGCGCGCGCGATCGCCACCTGGGCGTGCGTGTATCGCCCCCGCCCACTCGCCCGCCCGCCCACGCGTTGTTTGCGCGAGGCGGCCGCCCGGGGGCGGGGCCGCGGGGGGCGGGGTGTTTGCCCTGGCATTGCCCCCCCCCGCCCCGCCCTTTCGCGCGCCCGCGGGTATCCGCACGAAATCAGGGAATTGAAGTGGTCAGATACCGGGTGTGTATTTTTACTTTGGGCTCATGCCGAAGGCACAGGTTCATGTAGAGAAGTTACTCTGAGAAGAGACCAGTTTGATCGCGAAGCGAACGTCATGTCGGGCGATGGCACTGCAAGAGGTAGTGTCGAACCATTTATTAGTGAGCCATCAGTAAACGAGCACATTGACGTATTAAGTACATGAACATAATTTGCGGATTTTTTGTTAGGAGTAGCCAAGAAGTAGCTGTCAAAACGGGCCCTTCTTAGATGAATCTCTCTATATCTCAGGTAGACATTTATAAAAAGAAAGTATGGATGCCATTGAAATAGTAGTGGTGTTTCGTGATACAGTTTGAAGGCAGTTGCAGTTGTGAGTCGTAAAATTGATGTGTTGAATTATATTAAACCTGCTAATAGGTTTATCAGAAAGCCATGTAAATTAAATTATTCGCAGAGTCAATCACTTATTCAATAACATTATTCATCGGGCTTGCTTTTCTCCCAGAATTGCTGTTCTAACACTGAGAATAATTTTGGAGGAATAATATTTCATTACCTATTCATTTATAATAGCCTGTGAATGGATCTGGGAATCATTTCAGTAACCTGCCGTCGAGTCAGAAATGTCGCCGCGTAACAAGAATTATTAAACGAAACTGTGTGCAGTGATTTTTGAGTATTTGTTTTTTGCACTTCAGTTTCTAATTTTTTAAGGCTTCAGCTTCAAATTAATTCATTAGACCTTTTTTCAATAACCCCCAGATTGCATTTATGTCGATTGTTAAAGTTAAACTACTTCAATAATTATAAACAGACTTTAATGGAGGATTTTTAAGACGCGAATGAAAAAATGTAGACATTCCTTTAGAAATGGGAAATAAGGAGATGTTTACTAATGCATAGCACACGCAACGTCAAAAAATTAAAAGTGATAGGATCGCATTTTGTCTCTTTAAGTCGTTTCGCTGAAATGGGATTTAATATTCTCCATGCTTCGAACGTTTAGCAACTTTTGGCGCCAATTTCAACGAAACCCCCTAATTTCAAACACTAATAAGTTCCCTCTTTTAAGAAGCGTAAGTAGTCTGGAACAGATATCACCACTATCTCCCGAAACGTACTTAAAATGTGAAATACAACGTATCAGTAAAAGAGCATCGAAATCCGGAGGGAGCCCGCAGATGCCTAGATGCCATAAATTGAACTGGCTGACAGCTGGGCTGAAGGAGCGCTTGAAGCTTCGGTTTGCCTGGTCGGCGATAGAGAAGCGGCTACACACGATATCTTCGTCACGTGTGCACTGTACTAGAGGCTGAATGGTGTCAGATAACGGGACATCCAAGTTTTACGATAGTGACAGATTGATGATATCTTCCCGATTTGCGAAGCGGATTCAGGAACTGTTAAAACTAACATATTCTTACATTTGAAAGTGACAATTTATAGCTTGTAGTGTCACATTGGCGACCGTGTGTGGGTGGAGGAGCGGAAGTATCGCATACTTGTGGGCTGAATAGCCTTGGCGCCACGGCGTTGGGATATATTTAGACCAAGTGGACGCCAGCTTGACCTGGAAGGTCACGTGGTAGACGCGAGCCTCCCTCCTACACCAAGGGCGGTCACGTGACGGCTACACTCTAGGTATAAAATCGAGCCGACGAGCTCACACGTTTTTTGTTTTTGTTTTGTTTTTGTTTTGGAAATCTCGCGCGATGCGCAAAACTTTACGCCCAGGCTGGAGCGTGTCGTGCCTCTTGCACGGATGACGAGGTCACGGTAGTGGCGCGGGAGAAGCGTCAGTGGAGGCGGGGCCTCCCTAGCTTTGTGAGGTATCCAAAGGGAAATACTCAAAGTGTGTAGTTTCGGAGCAGAATTTAGTTATTGTACAGACGTGTTAATAAACTTGTACATACTTGTAAATGCCTGTGTTTTTTTTCTCCATGACGCCACAAGCTGCATCAAAAGAGATGAGAATGATTGAAATGATGTAAAAGAAAGATATAACCATTTTTTTGGAGGATTTTATCTCATGCCTAATAGAAAATTAATTTAATAGAAAGTTAGCTAGTGTGATACCACCGTCGTAGATAGTTATGTAATAGAAAGTTAATTTAAATGTGATACCATCTTTGAAAACAATCAAATACCAATTGTCAGGCATTTTGTTATTTCATTAAGTTGATTGCCATATGCATACGTTTAGCAGTTCGAAGTATTTACGATATTTGAAAAACCAATATCGCTGAATAAATAACAAAACTGCTGTCACCTCATTCAACAATTCTGTAAGATATTTATATAATATTTATTATACATGAATAAGTGTACGCACAAGTCATCCTGACTTTCTATACATCAAATGATTCTGCATAGCACAGTCCTAAAGGAACGGTTTGGTTGTTTCCTCTTAAATGCAATAGGGAACTTTTTTTCCGGAATATAAATACGAGATCTTCAACATTTTAAAAACACATTTATTACGTCCTGAAACGTCAGAGTGTTACGTGAAATGTTTCACAGCCTGAGAGTTAAATCACCGTTACCAAGAGATTCCATTCGCTCGATAATATCAACTTTTCGACGTTCCGTTCCGCGTGTATCGATATCGAAATGGTATCGAGTGGGGGGTGTCGCAACGAGTGCGTGCGGAGCAGATCGGGCCCCAGCTGGGCTTTCAGCGCGCCTCGCCGCCTGCGCGCCGAGTGAAAGTTTGATGCGGGGGGAGGGGGCGGGGCGCCAACGGTCGCTCCCTCGTTTGCATATCGGCATGTGCGCGGACGCCCTGTCGCCAGCGCGCCGCCCGCCGATTCGGAATGGCGCCGCGCGGAGTCGGCCCAGAGGCTGGGGGTAGGGTTGCCAACCGTCCTCCATTTGGGAGGACAGTCCTTCATTGACCTCAGTGGTAATCTCGTCCTCCTTTATATTTTAAATATCCTCCTTTTACTAACATTTTGACATTCGTTTTCATTTATTTTATCACTTGACTGACTTCTGGGACGTTGTATCGTTTATTGTCTAATTTAGAACAGAACCTTTTTCTGAACGCTAACACGCATGCATGATAATGCGGGATAGGGTTGCTAACCGTCCCTTATTGGGAGGACCTCAGTCCTTCATTGATGTCAATGGTCCTCTCGTCCTCCTTCGTATTTTAAATGTCTTCCTTTGAGTAAATTCTTAATATTCGTTTTCATTTATTTTATCACATGACTACCTTCTGCTACGTTGTATCGTTTATTGTGTAATTTAGAACAGAACCTTTTTCTGAACGCTAACACGCATGCATGGTAATGCGGGATAGGGTTGCTAACCGTCCTCCATTCGGAGGTCCTCAGTCCTCCATTGATGTCAATGGTCCTCTCGTCCTCCTTCGTATTTTAAATGTCTTCCTTTGAGTAAATTTTTAATATTCGTTTTCATTTATTTTATCACATGACTACCTTCTGCTACGTAGTATCGTTTATTGTGTAATTTAAAATAGAATACATGAATATCTTTTTTCTGAATGCGTGAATTTGTCTAGCATCTGCAATAAAAAACGAGACGCTCAGACCATCTTCATCTGCATTTTGTGAACGAATCTTTTCACCTAAATCGTAAATGGATAGAAAAAAGAAATAGAGCTGATGTTGCTCTAAATTAAATATTTATGAAAAGAAATATGTTTGACGCTTTTTTTCTTTTTTTCTTTTTTTTCTTTCTTTCTTTTTTTCTTTCTTTCTTTTTTTTCTTTCTTTCTTTTCTTTCTTTCTTTTTTTCTTCTTATCGAATGTCCTCCCTTTTACGTGAACATTGTTGGCAATCCTACTTGAGCGTCACATTCCTGGTTAAAAAATGTTTGGAATCTGCGAAAGGGGACGAAATAATTCGGATTAATCAGAAAGAATCAATGTTCGGTTCAACAGTAATAAATTATTTCATGTGCTTCACTCGAACGAGGAAAGGAATCTGGGCTTGCGGTGTGACGACTTGGCGGAGATGACCAATGGCATCTGGGGATTGAATAGGAATTTCGGAAGAATCGAAGAGTTTTGCTTCCTCTGCAAAGCTGATGAGAAATAATAATGTAGAAAACTATCGTTACTGAGGTAAAGTCCTCATAAATTTAAAAGCAATGCCATACCATATGTCAGCGGCAGATTGAGGACGGGGAAAAGGCTATGGAGAATTTGTTTAAAAAGGAGGAGAGATATCTATTTTATATAGAAAGAAATAGAGCATTAAATACCGTGTGTTATACTTCGATGATTCCACTTGTAATATTTCTTAATTGAAATATACTTTTGATAGACTGTGTTTTGCCTGATATCGATGAAATTATCTTCATTTATGGAAAATTATCCAATATGGTTACATTGAATCATGAGAAGGCCATGCGTTTCATGAATAGTCGCGTCTACCGCGTGGAATGGCAAATGCGCTGCGACTGCAGCTGATGAGCAAACGGGACAGGGGACTGAGCAGGGGAGGGGGCGTAGTATGTGCACACTGCAACAGTTAGACCTCACTACAAACACACATTGTCATCTGATCGGGAGCTCCAATACCAAGAATTTTAGTCGTAAAGAAGCTCCGGGTTGAATGGCAGTGACCCCATCTCCGTCCAGCTCGCGACCTTGAAGTAAATCGGAGTGTATGTATCAAGTAAAGCAGTTCGTTGCATGTCGGAAATTTACAGAACGTGAAAGAACCTCAAGCCGGAAACCGCCTCTGAGCAACAAATGAATGGGACTTTCCTACTCGCAGTTCGCGGTCGCGTGGCTTTGCGGGGAAAGGTCTGACCCCAGTCACGCAGTATCTGTACAACGAAACGCACGTAACGACGTTTGCAATGGCTAAAAAGAGGATCACTCATCTCTTCAGACTAGGTTTACAGCCTAATCCGTGGAGAATGATTACGATTATTACGGCTTATTACACAGTGGATGTATTTCCTGTTGAAACAATGGAGCGAGAACAAACGCAGGGCTTGCTCTTGCGCCCAACTTACAATGGAACTGGCTGGCGGCCCGGGCAGAGCTCGATGCTCGGACCTGTAGCTTGCCCAGGGCTCGCCCACTGCCCGCCGGCCGCCGCGGCGTCTCCGCTTACAAAACCAGGCTTTTCTCCTGTTTCTCCTGCGGCGCGGCCGACCACTCGCGCGTTAGCTCGGGCGCTCGCAGCGCAGCGGCCCCCGCATGGAGGTAATTAAGCTCGTTAACGAAATGACATTCCAGCACCGGTTTGTCATTCTCTGGGCGCTGCATGCCGCCCGCCCGACCGCCCTCCCTCCGTCCGTTCCTTCCGTCTTCTCGCGCTCGCCTTCTCGTCCCTTACTTCCTGCTTTCTTTTGGTTTTCGTAAGTGCCTGTTCCGACCAATCTTGGTCCCTCCTTTGTCGCCTTCCTGGCATACACTCGTTGCCATGACGATCGTTTCAAACTCTTCCCCCTTCCGCTTTTTTTTTTAAGCCGTTCCGAAAAGTCTTTGTTCCTCCTTTGTCGCCTTCTGCCGTCCAGGCATGAACTCGTTGCAATGACGATCGTTCTCAACCTCTTATTCCTCATTGACGTATTCCTTCTCCTTAGTTTTATTGTTGCAGCTCTTTCCTTCTCTTATTCCGTTCTTTGTCTTTGGCCTTCCAGTCAGCTGCTCTCTTGAACATTTCCCTCGCTGTTTTCTCCTTCTTTCTGCAACGTCGTTGATTCTTCTTTCTTCTCTGTTTAGATGTGTGTTGTTTATTAATCGTTCCGAAAACTCACAAATATGAAGGTGACAATTAGCGGATAGCTCCGTGGTATTAATCCAGGTCTCTGTTGAATTAGGAGTGAATTTGAAGTGAAGATGATTTTCCCCCGCTAACTGTTGAGATCCGGCGCAGACGTACCGTCAGCTAGCGGGGTTTTCCTCAACCAGGTATCTTCCATGTGCTGGGCTCAAGCTCCCGAGCAGTCTCCCAGTATGTCTGGTAGTGTAGGGCATGCAAGTGTAAGAGTGTGTAAGTAAGGAGTGAGGGTAGGACAAGGATCGCGCGAGGTCCGTTTGTTAGGGTACTGCTCTGGCATTCGGCTGGTGTTGGTCGGAGAAACCAGGGAAAACTACCGATCAGAACAGTCGTCCGCTAGAATTCTCCTCCAGACAGCGGCTGAATCCGACCTGGCTATGCGGCTGGTGTCGAAAACCCTCCAGCCACCGTGGGGAGTGGAACCCTAGGACCTCCTGGTCAGGAGCACTGCAGTGACAACAGCTGAATGCCCTGAGCAACCTCCTCCGGTTGGACTTGAGTGGTGCAGGGGCGCGGTTGACGCAGCGGGGAGATGGGACCCAAAAGAACGCGCAGCATCTCTGGCTGACGGTTGCGACGATATCTCTGCTTGTTGGACCACCTCGTTCGCGTGACGGGCGACGCGTTAGCGGTTCGGCACCCAATTGGCCGTGTGGCAGGCGGCCTTTGGAAGCAACGCCCGCCTGTGTACACTTCTTTATTTTGACAGCGCGAGTTCTTCATGCCTGTCAGGGCAGGACCACACTCAAAACAAACAGCACAATCCACTCCTCAGATACTTCAATGAATATTGGTCTTCCGATGTATGCGCTTATTTTTCTGTAATTTTTTTTTTTCAATAAATGTGGTCTTGTGAGCTTCAATTCATCAGTGTCCGGGATCCGTAAGGCAGCCTGTAGCTAAATGGAAAGATCGTCTTCCAGATTAGAAATAATATAGTGCAATTCGCTGTGTCTTCTCCCAAATGCCCATCTTCGTTCTTGATTACCGTGTGTGACCCTGGGACGCGATCCGGGAGTCCGGCAGGCACTTGGTCCACCGATCTGCAGCTCCCCCTGCGGACAGTTATGACTCGCAAGGATATGCCCATTATTCGTCTCCGCTTTTTTTGCGCGAAGTCATTAGCGTCCTAAGTTGGTAGACCTTGTAGATGATCAGCACGGGAGATACTTATTCAATGCATAATACGATGCGTGACGGCTGGGTTGGTAATGGTGCTGGGCGGGCGGCGCTGGCGGGGCGCGGGCAGGGGGAGGGGGGGAGGCTTGATTGGCCGGCGGGGGCGGGGCGGGGAGCGCGGTCGCGGCGCCGGTGGCGGCGGACCGGCCTTGGTTGCTTTTGTTGACGCATTGCCTTTTGTGCGGCGCGGCGAACTGACAGGCCGACGTTAAATAGACCGTCCTGCGACGCCCGGTTTAAACTGTTGGTGCGGCGTCGCTGCTTCAATTTACGCGCCGCGGACATTCCCTTGTTTTACTTGCGCGAGCGGGGCCCGCGGATGGAATCTGCAAAGAAACGCGTCGGGTGCTTGCTGTTGTCGGCTATGCGTTTCTTCTCCTTTGGTCGGCCACGATTGTCGTTTAGTACTTTGATGTTTTATCACGAGTGTCATGACAGTTCTTACTGAAAGACAATGTGACGCTAATTTTATGTCTTTAAAGCAGCAGACAGATTTCGCTTGTTTTGTGTTGTTTTTTGTTTCATTATTCCATCTAATTAGATGTTTTTTCATACTTTCTGATCAGGGACGGAAACGTTTTTTTCCTTGGCTCATTTCCGTTTTCTTTTTTTTTTAGATAATTTGTTTGGTACACTCAACGGATTAAGTGATGTTCCGAAATGTAGGGTGTTCTCATTTTCATGAATCCCCATGTTCACTTCTGCCCCGTAGCATAATCATGTCTTTTAATTGCTAACTGTTCGGAGATCCAATCCAATATCGCCTGTAATAGTTGCAGATAACTGTGGCTTCCCTCCGGATTAATCCACTATAGAGATGTAATTGCTTGGGAGGACTCTATCTCTCCTGTCGCTAATGATCCACCTCTCCATCGCCCGATGCAACGCAGCTAGAGACGCGTGTTAGGAAAGACCATTTAGATACGGGCCATAACTTGGTGCTTAGAAGTTATCGTCAAGGCAATATGTAATTCCCTAAACACTTAGGGCCATTTAATCGAGTTACAGAGGCAATCTGAGCGGGGAAAAATTGCGCCGGCTGGGGGGGCGCGTTGCAATTGCCTGCATGACGCGGTGGGCGGGGCGGGGGGGTGGAGGGTGGCGTTGTTCCATTACGCTTTTTGCGTCCCATCGGCGGCTGTCGTGTTAGTGCGGCGTGTGTGCGGCGCGCCGACAAAGCGGCCGTAATGCGCCGTAGCGGGGCGGGAGGGGGCGTGGTACGGGAGGGGAGGGGCGGCCGCGGCGGGGACTGCGGCAGCAGCGCGTGGCCCTCTCTCCCACCACAACCCCGCCCCGCCCCCCCGCCACGCTTTCCGCGACAGCCTCGTTTTCAGCGCCCAACTTCATCCACCCGCCCCTCTCGTGCTGTTTCGCGCTTATGCGCCCGTAGCCAGCGTTTGTATTTTTTTTTCTCGATGTTCTCTTTGCAGCGGACACGCGTTTTTTTGTTGTTTTTTTTTGCCCGCTGCGCGACCCGTGGGGGATTCCTTCCGTTGGCAGGTTTGGGTTTTCGCTGCGCGTTCGATCCCCTCTGTTCGCTCGTGGCCCCCGGTGTCACGGGTTCCGATTTGCGGCTTTTTCCGCTGCAAAGGCGTCCATTAAGTGATGACTGCTGGACGAATTCTGCGCGTTCTGCACTTCCCGTGTTCGCGAGCGTAGGGGTCCGGTTTCAAACAGGTTTCCTAGAACCATTTGCAGACTCGATACGCTATTCCTGATTGGAGGGGTTCGTAAAACGTGTCTATCTATATAATTTGTGTAGTTGAATGTTTTATAGGAGCTGCAGATTTTCGATTTGAAGTCGACTCTTGTGTAAATTCTGGTTTTAATAGTTTCGCTGAAATTTCTAATTTATTGTTCCATTCAAACGTTCTTAGTTATAAAATGTTAGTTTCCTAAAAAATCTGATTTTTTCTCATGTGATGTGAGCAAACAAATCTCCAAAATATTGTCCTATCCTCTATCGTAACGGAAATTATCTCGGCAGGAAACAGTTCAGTTAGTTGTAGCGTGTTTGATGATCGCATGTTTTCCCATTGTGAATGCGAAACATGATTCGTTCCTTCGAAAATGGCAGAAAGAAACTGAATGAGTTGTGACGTGTACCACAGCTGATCATCGGGTCCGGTTCGTAATGCACCAAAGAATCTTCTAGGCGTGACGGGGCCCTCGCGGGGGTTTTGAGAATAGTTTGTTACGGGGCGGCAAGCCACCCCTGGAGCATATACCATCCTCACATTGTGAATGAGAGGGTTTTCTGCCCCGAAAGCTGTGGTGGTCGACCCTCTTTTGAGGAGCTACAGCAGTGCCCGGGTCGCCACTGCCACCCAGCCCCCGCCCAGCCCCCGGCGCTACCATCACCCCTAACAACCAGTACCTCTGACATCGCAGTTCCGTCGGCGCTACCATATACGCCGGCATTGGTGCTTCCGCGACCACTACAACCGCTACCACAACCGCCATCTCCGTCCACAACCATCATAACGCGGATTCCGGGGTATCGCGGTTCGCGGTTACCGTACCGGACTGTTGTACTCAAGTTGGCGGGATCAAGCCCGATCGTAGCCGTGGATTTTCAAGGACGAAACAAAATGCTTCCCTCTGATGGGAAGTAAAGCCGGCTATCCCATGTAGTAGATTAACTGCATGCAAAAGATCCTCAGGCGGTGCCTCCTCTGGTGGGAGATACGTGGTAGGGTAAACCCCACTCGTCGACGGCAGGTAGGTGCTGGATGTCGCCAAACCTGAGGAAGATCACCGCCACCTACCGAGCAAAAAACACCCATTATACCACGTACGGGGCTGATGACCGTAGTAGTTGACGCGCCCGGAATCACTAACAATCAATTAATCAGCTGTCACCACCACTATCGGTACTTCCGCCGTCACTGCAACTCCCAGCGGGCCTTCTTCTCTTCCACTACTTCCACCGCCGCAGCCTCATCACTGCCGTCACCGTCTTCACCGCCATCGCAACCACCGCCCCCGCCGCCGCCGGCGCCGCAGTCGCCATCCCGCCAGGCGACGGGACACTTGTGCCGGCGCGCTGGATTTGTAGCGTCGGCCGCCCGCCGCTCCCCGCGTCGCCCTTGGCCGCCCCTCGCTGCCGCTAATTTCCTGCTGCGCCGCCCCCCCCCCCCCCCGGACCCGCCCCGCCCCCCCGAGGGCCTCCCAGCGCGCCGCCCCCGCCCTCGACAAACGCGGCAGCCTCCTGCTCATGTGCGGACGGCGCTGGTTCTGGGAAGAATCTTGCGCTAACGCGACGGTTGGATCGTTTTGAGGTGATCGCAGATTTACCTGGGGCGATTGGAAACGCCTCTTGCGGATTCGGTGGTATAACGGTCAGCGTACCGGACTGTTGTACCAGAGTTTGCGGGTTAAAACCCGATCGAAGCCGTGGATTTTTAAGGGCGAAAAAACCTCGTACGCCTGCCTTCGAAGGGGAAGTAAAGCCGGCTGTCCCATGTAGTAGATTTACTGCATGTAAAATATCTCAAGCCTAAAAGAAGCCTCTGAGCAAAATTGAGATCCGCCAGTTTCGTCGCCCAAGATAATACCTCCTTTCTCCGCTAGGTGGTGAAAGGAGCGTATCGAAATTTGCGTGGTTAGACGGAAGAGCGGGCCTGATGGCCCGAGTCTCGCCACGTAAAATAAGGCATTAACTAAACTAAACCTCTTAACTTATTCGTCTTGTTCACTTTAATTTGCGAACGAGCATGCGAACGTTACTGTACGTCAAATTTCGCTTCCTGCATCTTCACATCCATGCATACCTGAATATGAAGTAGGAAAGTCGTTCACAGTTCACTAAGGAAGGAACAAATATTATAAAACCTCGGCAGAAGAAAAGTCATTCATTGATATTGAAAATAATTGGCAATGTTCCGAAGATAGCAATTACTTGTTCGGACTTGCATTTTCTAAACAATATTTCTATTTGAACGTTAATTGTCCGTTTTATAGTTGCGTTTTGTACCTGCAAACATACACGAGTTACGAAGATAGAGGATGATAAAAGATATGTTTTCCTCAGGAACAAGTAGAAAACATTGATCTAATAGTCTCATATTGTCCGTTTATCCAATTCTAGCAGTCCGAATATATGAGAAGGCACCGTAGGGTTTGTAGTTACTATCACTAGTTGGGCTGTAACGTCCTCAAAGTATCAAATACATTCTCGTAAGTGCTCAACAAACTTGTGGCGTCTGTTGGACTGAGAACAATATTGAACGACCATCCAATCGAAACATATCCTACGATAGTAGCAGCCAAACTGGATATTGTTATTCGGGATTCATAAAAAAAAAACAAAAAAAATCTTGTCTACTCATTGAAGTTACTGTGTCATCAATCAGAATGTTGTATCCAAGAAGACAAAGGAACGTCTTAAATACAATACTTTGGAAGAGGATATCAGCGGAGGAGAAGATATATGCTGGGCGAAGAAACATAAGTCGTCTTGATAGTTATCGCAGCTCTGAAATTTGTTCCGCAGAATTTGTGTAAGAATTTGGCAAAACTCAGAGGTAATTCAAAAGACAGGGAGGTGCAAGACATGGCTTTACTTGGAACAACCCACATTTTGCGCAAAGAATTCCAAAGGCACAGACAGTCCCTTTGCTCGGAAAGTGGTTGAAATTCGGAGTAGATTTTATATTCTACCAACTCGCATCTTGTAGTTGCGATGTAGACAAATAATAATAATAATAATAATAATAATAATAATAATAATAATAATACCCGCATATCTCAGCTAATAATAATAATAATAATAATAATAATAATAGTTCTCTCTTATATTAATTTTAATGTTATTATTAATATTTTTATTGTTATTGCTATTGGTAATAGAGTAAAGTTGTGCGGATGCGGTGAGAGTTCTGAGAAGAGGATGGTGGGAGGCTGGCGGGCCAGAGGCGTGAGATGGCCCGGCCCTTCCCTGCTCGCGTGAGCACGTGTTGCGAGAGGGCGGCCCCCCTTCCGGCTCCGTGCCCCCCTCGCGCGACCCCTCCTCCCAAGCCGTGCGACGGTTGCCGTTCCGGGGACGAAGCCACCATGGCATCGAGGTGGAAGGCGGAGGCCCCCACGTTAGGAGCATATATCATGTATTCTATGTGATTATGATTGATGAAGTCGATTTCGTCAATGCAATAAAAGGTGGAGTAGTTTAACGGGCGTGATGAAGTTATGAATTTACTTTGTTGAAATGAACAAAATCTGACGAAGTAGTCCACCGAACTCGAAAACACCTTATATTCTGCTTTATTTCTAACAATATAGTTTTTTTTTAATTTGTAAAATGGAAAGACCCTGCGATACTCCTCGTCCGTGTGTCATTCGGTGAGAGAGTGTGCATATGGGTTATTTCTGAATTCTTAGCGATAAAAAAGGTAAACTTGTTTCTTTGCGTTCGAATTAATTTATATAAATCATTTTTAGTTTTAGTGTCTGTTCAGGGTGTTCTTCACGCAATAGCTTGAAAATAATGTAAGAAGCAACAATTCTAAGTTCCATGAGTTATAATATGCCAGAGATGGTGCTAAGAGTAAAATTCCATTTTCCAATAAAAATGCTCTTGATGCCACGCTATTTACTTTTCTCTAGAGCAAGCTGTTGCAAAGCGATCAATGACTGCATTATTTGTGTTAGAATGCCAATTGCAGTTTTGTAAAATATCTTTTTTTTTAATTTCCTGCTGTTCTGTCGGTGACATCGCGCCAAGGTAGCACGCTGGCCAGAAGGCTTTGCGGCGATGCGGTTGTGTAACTTAACACGCGACTATTAAAAGCGTCTTTTCCGTGTCAGGGGACCATGCGATTTTGATATATGAACTCCGGATGCATTTGCATTATTTTCATTTAAGAGCATTGCCAATTCTCTTTTACTTCTGAAGAAAAAAGTTATTGCAAAGCAAAAAGTCATTTCCTCATATTTAGTGCCAAGAGGGCTCATTTTATATTTTTATATTTCTTCAGTTGTTGAGAGTAGTTACGTGAAAGTGGAATATTCTCCTGCTTAGAAAAGTCGTATGATAACTAAATCGTATGAAACCCCACTAGCCGACGGTAGGTCGGCGCCGGATCTCGCCATCCAGCTGGGAAAGATCACCGCTAACTCACGAGGGTAAAACATGCACTACACTAACGGGACTAATGACCAAAGCAGTTGACGTGCCCGGAAACAGGAAAATACCAAACCAAACTCTCCGCTCCGCCCCGCCCCGCCCTTCCACTCACAGCCCCGCCACCGCTGGCGCCGAGCCGCGTGTCGCGCCGTCGTAAAGCCGTGCGTTCCGGCCGCCTCTCCGTAATTGCGCTAACGACTTCCTGCGTGGGCGCATGCGCACTGAGCACTGAGGAGAGGACACGCCTGCCCTCGTGCGGTTGACATGGAAGAGCTTTTCGGGTGTTCTGGAAAAATGAAAAGGAGCCTCGTTCGAAGACCCGGGACGGTGTGATGAGAGGCGATGCTGTCGTTGGCTCCGTCAATTGATTGTTTCCATAAGACATTGCATGAGACTGGGGTGACGAATTATACAATCCATTTCCCTACAATGTGCCCTGTTGGCCAGTGTGTCAAGCCACGCGGCTAGACGCCAGCGGTGGCGGCCCTGTGAGTGGAAGGGCTCCTTCAAATTCAGTTGCTTTATGTGTTGGTGTATAACTGCGTGGGTGTTTAAGGGATGAGGTTAAGCGAAGGAAAAGGAAGGAAAGATCACACGCAATCCGTTGCCCGTTTCTTAGAGTACTGTTCCGGCATTCGCCGGTGATGATCGGAATAACCACGGAAAACGACTGAGCAGAGCAGCCGGCCACTAGAATCCTCCTCCAGACTGTGGCTGAATTCGACCTAGCTGAGGAGGAGGCAGTGCCGAAAATCCAGCCACTGTCGGAAGTCGAACCTAGAACCTCCCGGTCAGAGGCCCTGCAGTGATATCAGTTGATGCTCTGAGCCACCTTAGCCGGTTGGCTGGGTGTGTGTATGTGCAACGGAATGAAGGTGTGCGTGTGGGAGCCCCCGCCAAATGAGGAAGCACGGGCGGCTGTTATTTGATAAAGGCGCGGTTCGGCTACTAGTGTGCCTTTGTCCACCCCACCCCCCACCCGCCAGTGTCTCCGCCACGCGGAGGAATGCGCAGGCTCCGACTCGCCACAGCCACTGCTCACCGCCCTTCGTCGCGTCTGTTGCGGCTAGCTGCACTTTCTACGATCCGCGCGCTTGTTTTGGTACTCGGAACCAAGATCACGACACCAAGAAATGTAGAATAATACATTTTAGGTTTTTTGATTGATTGATTTTTTCGTGTTTCCGGGCGCGTCAACTGCTTCTGTCATCAGTCCCGTAAGTGTAGTGCATGATTTTTCTCGGGGGGGGGGAGGTCTGAGGCGCTACTATGACTTTTGGTGACTGAGCCACCGCTCCCGGTCGGGTAGGGTGTGGCGAGGCGGCACGGGACGGAGTGGGCGGGGCGAGGCGGGCCAGGCGGGCACGCGTGGCGGTGACGGTTCATCCTGGGCAGGAGTGGAGGCAGACGGCAACTAGCGGCGGGACAAGGACCAGTCGCATTCGCAATTGCCGAACTAAATCACAACGCGCAAGTTCTTTTGTTATTTAGTTCCGCCACTTATCCGTTACGAAAGCTTACTAAAACGAAAAATATATTTTTTTTAAATTTATTCTCTTCTCCAAACGTATTGTTTAAGAGTAGAATTGTCTTCGGATGCAAGTGAACATGATGCTGTAGTTTTGTGAATATATTTATTGTGAATACATACTTCCAACTACTATTAAAGTTTTATCAAAATAAATAATAATTAAATAAAAATCGTGTACATTTACAATGTATTATGTATATAAAAGGTTCCAAACCGTAGTATAATTGCGTCACGAAAATACACGAGTCTTCCATTTTCGGTACTCTTGTGTCCGCATTATTTTACTTTACATAATCGTTCGAATTACGCTTAGAGTTTTCCCAATTTATTGCAAGAATATTAAGATAAATACTAAGCAGGCCAGGAGAGTAGAAGTCAAGGCAAAGTTATCTCTGCCTGCAATATACAGCCTCGCAGCTGGGAACAAACCGTCTCTTTATCTTAAGGAAGCGCTCCAAGCAAGGCATTACGACACACTATTGCAATTTCATGAAGAGAGGCATCGTATACGCGTATCAGGGGAAAGCAACAATTTTGACAGCCGAGGTATACAGAGATGTTTTCCACGAAGTGCTCCCTCCCCAATTGACGTTGGAGGTTTTCGCTCGAGCACTTTCTGCCCTCTTCGGGTTCATGTTGACCGAACGTTTTCCTTCAGTAATTTCACAAAAGGACTCGTCCATGCTGACTTAATAGCCTTGGACGCAGGGGTCCTAACTGTACTCTCCCGACACAAAAACCATTCGTCCGAGGGCAAGACCAAACGGTGGGCGGCCAGGCATTTTCCACAGCACAAAAGGAGTCGTAAATTTTCTCCATCTGCGGCCAGGGGGGTCTTAAAAAGGGAAACCAAACGCTGCTTTCCACCAAAGACGTTTTGAGACAACAGGGAAGGCGACATAACTCAATTGCCATTACTTCGTATAAGATACAAGCGATCCCTACCAACGCAGACCAAAAACTGCTGACTTCGGTGAAGAATTGCGATTGTCTGCACAAATTGATGTCGACGATTAGGGTAAACGCAACGACCGATAAAAAAGATTAGGCGCAATTCTACAATAAATCACCCATATATTAAATATTTATTTGTCTATTCCACTCGCGAAATCAACACCAACAGCGCTGAACCTATATTATGCAACAGCAACGACGGTTCATCTAAAAAAAAAATCGCTTTTCTTACCACCTCCTCCCCGCTACCAATCACAAGATGCGATACATAGGAAGGAAAATATTTTGTAATATTTTCAATATTACTTTCAATTCAAAATCACTTCGGTATATAAAATACAATCAACATGAAGACTGAGCATCGAATGCAAAGATTTAGCACTTCTTCACAAGGAACACAGGCACTACGCTTACGACACTAATGACCGTATTAGTTGACGTGGCGGGAATTTCAATCAAACCCACCCTACCCACGATACCCGCCCGCCGGGCCACGGACCACTGGCGGTTCGGGGGGGGGGGATGAAAGCGCAGCCCCCTCCCCCCAAAGGCCTAGAATTTTAGTTCACCTTCCGTTATATGGCGAAAATGATGTATTTTTTTTTTATGTTCGAATTGTGTGTGTAAACAATAATATTGTATAGTATCATGTACAGTACATAAATCATACACAAAACAATAACAAATATGTTAATTATTTAACAAAAATCTACGATGCCCCACACCCAAAATGATAGGCCGGATCCGCCGCTCGGAGGCGAAGGCAGCTCGTGGGCGGGTTGGCCGGGAGGCGAGCAGGGGCGGGCGGATGAGCTGGGCGGGGGGGGGGCGGACTTGGAGTCAGGGAGCGAGGACGGCGAAGGTGACGGCGCGGGCGACGCATCGGGAATATTAACAAGCAACGGCGCGGCGCGGCCGGCGGGCCTGGTCCGCCTGCGTGGCGCGGGCCGAGTCAATATTAGGAGAATACCTGCCGCGCCGGCGACCAGCCCCGCCCCCGCGCCCGCTCCGCTCCGCGTCACGACGAGGAGACGAGCGGGGAGCAGCCTTGTCCTAGGCAAACGCCCTCGCCCCGCACGCACTTCGCGCGGAGCCGGCGGCTTCCGCGGCCCCGCCGCTGCCCTCCCGCTCCCGGTTCCCGCGTCTGTCTCAAACGCAGCCCCTCTCGCGTCAACAGCGTAGGTCATTACTCCCGTAAGGGTAGTGCAACCTTTTTTTTACTCGGGAGATGGCGGCGATCTTCCCCCGCTGGATGGCGAGATCCGGCGCCGACCTACCGCCGGGTTTCCGCCTTATTAGGACTCTCCCACCAGCGGGGCATCGCCCCAGCCGGAACAAGCTCTAAGCTCCAGACCGGTCTCCCGGAATATGTAGTAGTTTAGTGCATGCTAGTGTAAGTGTGTGTAAGGGGAGAGGATAGGACAAGGAAGAGGAAGGACAGATCGCGCGCGGTCCGTGGCCCGTTTGGCAGAGCACTGTTGCGGCATTCGCCTGGTGTTGATCGGAGAAACCACGGAAAACTACCGGTCAGAGCAGCCGGGCGCTAGAATTCTCCTCCGCGACTAAATTCGACCTAGCTTAAAAGCTAGTGTCGATAATCCTGCAGCCGTTAGGACTCGAACCTAGGACCTCTCGGCCAGAGGAAGAAAGGCTCGGTACTGCAGGATTATTGTGGCGACCTCTAGGTTTTGGTGTCTTTGAATACTGACCTTTTGATTGCTTTATCCGGTGGGTCTTTCTAAGAACTGGAAACCCTCGTTAGCACGAAATCTCTGAACACGAATTTTGCCGTAACACGAACAAAACTTCGGTCCCGTTAAAGGATTACGATAATATGGACTCCCTTGCAATTCGTGTTAATGAGGTTTTGTTGTATTACTAAAAGCTCTTTTCAGTCACATTCTTCGTGAGTGACGTGTTTTGTTTATGTTTATTCTTTTATCTACCTAAATGTTCTTAACCGTAAATAAGGTTCGAATTAAATAATTTAATAAACTTAAATGTGACCATGTTGTGTTATGTTGTATATTACTTGAACGGTGGAATATGAATTGATAAAATGCATATGCGTTGAGTGATATTTCCATTGTTTGGGCTCATTTCTATGCGCAATGAGTTCAAACGGACGGAAGTTCTGCGAGGAACGTCGCCTCTCCGAATGACGATGTGCTGCTTTTCAATCTTTTTGGTCTTCCGTGACACACTCTTACGAGGAATGTTTTCTGTGTTTGCAGGCAAGGTGGATCCCACGCCCCACACCTCCTCGTTCAACATGGGCTACCTGGTGTCTCCCTACCCGTACCCCAACGGAGCAGCTGGCCCCATCCCCGTCTCAATGGTGAGTAGCCTTCAGGAGACACGAGACTCGTGTATGAATTACTAAAATATACCACAAGAGTTTCTCAAATGGGAAAATGTTTTGTTAACGTGCAGATACCTCCTGGAAGGTATGTTGCCGTTATAAATTATTGTAATGCTCAATTTATTTTGTTTTTTGACTGGAAGTGAAATACCTTGACACCTAAAGGTATTAAAGAAGAAGAATATTACTAGTCACTTCTATCGGTTTAAAAGTGCTCTACAAAAGTTAACGCGTAAATAAGTAATTACACATAATTCAATATTCTTATATTTCACACAACTATTAGAGACAGGAATGAGGTTACAATCGTGAGTAGTTGTTATAGTGGATGAATGTCTCGACTTAAGTATGAGTGATACTTCCAATTTTGGTGTTCCTGCTCTAACGAATGGCAAATAATTTCGAAATAGATTCCGCAAATCAGTTTTACCAGATTTTTGAAAGGTTTAGTCAGTCTGAGGTAAAAATTACGTAAAGTGTGTTGTATGTTTGCTTGGAAAGTGCTGCTAATAATGAAAGGAAAAAAAATGAATGAAACTAAAGGTCTTCAGGCATTAAAATACATATTACAGATAAACTGTAATTCTCAAATACAAAAATATCATTTTAAACCCTAGTGGTTATTAAGAAAATCACCACTTAATTCTCATGTATAAATTAAATTGTTTTTAATCTGGTGTGCAATGTAATGAATTCCTCTCCATTAAAACTCGTTTAATGTTTTCGGTATGTTGCAATAAACGGAAAACATCGTCAATATCAAATTTCCCATACCTACTTGAGAAGGGCATGCTTTTGTGATAAATGTATTTTGGTATTAAACGTTTATTTTCAATCTGTTCATACATCAGACCAATAAGTAATTTTTTTGACGAGGTAGTTAACTTTGGTTGAAGATGATGTTCAGTAGTATCTCTCCATAAATATAGTTGATTATACATATAACTAAACTTCAAACCCTGCGAGGCAAATCTAAAGGTTTGAATTTTTTAAGTCGTCTCATTTCCAATCTGTTATCTAACAAATATATTGTTAAAGCATTTGTATGACATTCTAATTTTTTAATATACAGTCGACTCCGATTATTGTGAACTCGGATAGTGAAGTCGCTGGTCCCGTTTCACTTACATTACAAATAAGTAAAAAAAGATTCGGTTATAGTGAACCTTAACCTCCGCTATAGTGAACGTAGGAAATACGTCATGGAAATTAATTCAGCTGCCGAAAAGATTTCATATGATATTTGGCGAATAAAAGGGCCTTCGGAGAGTGGGACGATGTTCAAACAATGCAACAGGAATTGAAGATGTCAAGACTGCATTACGATACATATTGTTAAAGACAGTGGACAATGCAGAATCAAGTATGGAGAGCACACGAACTCTGGAGAAGGATCTAGCGAAATTTCGAATTAAAAATATAGAAAGAAAACAATTGAAAATAATAGATTTTTTTCAGGACAAATAAAGATTTTGAAATTTTCAGTTCGTGCTGTTAATGTATTTTGCTGTGTCTCTATATTAATAAAATCAATCACTGAGAAATCCTGTTTAATTTTGACATCATCGGATATAGTGAACCAAAAATGTTAGTCCCCAGAAGTTCATTATAGCCGGAGTCGGCCGTATTTCCAACTATATATTTTTTTTATTTCTTCCTTAACTGTTGGCATTTTAAAATCAGAGTGAATTACGTCATAAATATGAGTCGTTTCGACCTACGGTCCAACACTCGCACGTGCTTACCAGCGTCTACGAGCCAGCGATGCCGTGTTGATATTTGGTAAAAGGCCCCGAGAGAGGGTGGGTGAGAGAGCGTATTCCTTTTCGCGCGAGCGCCCCGCGCCCCGCTGAGCCGAGCCAGGGCGCGACTCTGTTGCAGTGGACGGTGTCTTAACGAGTTTCTTTCCTCTTCGAAACAAATCATTTCCACCCCGTTACAGACGCAACTCATAAATCAGAGATATTCTCGACCTCTCGGCGGAATCGAAACAAGAAGCGATCGGCCGTCTTTCCGATTACGTCTGGCGATAGTTGGGATTTACGTGCCAGTTACGAGTCTTTTTTGTGACAGGCTACGCGCCCTGGGAGGTTGATACCCAGGGACGTGTGATGACGCGCTTGAACTTGATTGACGTGGCTGGAATGGCGCGGTAACGACCTAGGATAGGTTTCGCGGAAGAACCGTTTTTCAAAAAAGAATCCTTGTTTTATTTGAAGAATGGAATTTTCTATTCTTCGAAAGTTAAATACTTAGGAACTGCTATTTATTTCTTGAGAATATATGATTTAGTGAAATGTTTTAGTTAGCCTTATAGTTCAATTAATAATTCCTTCATCACAGAAAATAGTGAAGTAGTATTTTCAGCCATTTGCACTTGACGAAATTTCTTCATATCCAATCGAAAGAGGATAAACATCAATTTT
Organism: Teleogryllus oceanicus; assembly: GCA_964035755.1. Lineage (NCBI taxonomy): Eukaryota > Metazoa > Arthropoda > Insecta > Orthoptera > Gryllidae > Teleogryllus > Teleogryllus oceanicus. Next base: position 28,164,575 of record CAXIVR010000011.1, on the reverse strand, counting down.
GTGGAAACTACGGTGTTTATGATTTTTAGATTTAAAGAAATTGGTTCAAATTTTAATAAAATTCTATTCTTTTTTTAATTTCATTTTACAATATATTGTCATTAGATTAAAACAAAATATCTTATTTACTGCTACAGACCTGTAGTAAATCTAGTATTAGGTACGAGTTTTTCTGCACCGCTATTGGCCTCTGGCGGAATATATTAGGAACCACGTGCTCCAAGCGAGAGGCGTAGAATGGTCGCGGTGCATCTACAAACATATTATTTAAATTATTTATTTTCCGCATGTGTGTTGTATGAACCTTTACCAAACTTTGCTAGGACACTGCGACAATCCTGAAAAAAAAAAAAAGAGTCCGCAAAAATTGCACATCTCTTCATACCTACTTTTTGTGAGGTCGATGTCGGTTACATGTCGTTGAATTCACTTTTATTATTCTTCGATTTTTCTGTAGTGGCCGATGACGTCGATGATCACGTCATTGTTTCACTTCCTGTCTTATAGAATCAATCTTTTTAATTCGGCAACGTCCTTCTCAATGGGCTTCGTGACCTCAGAAATGGGCTGACCACTGTTAAAAGGATTCATTTTGTAAGGCACGAGGTGACACAATGTCCTAATATCATCGGCCACTACAGAAAGTTCGAAGTATAGTCTGGATTGCGGGAGGGGCTTCGATGTCGTGTCCGGGGGGGCCCAGCCGGGAGTTCGTTTGTCAATCATCCGCGTGCACCCGCGGGGCGACGGGGGCGCGGTGGCGGCGAAGACGTGAAAATGGACGGGCGGCGGTCGGGGCACCCAGTTATCGGGGCGCGCTTTCGTGGAGGGGCGGCGGCGTTGCGTTTTTGTCCGGCGCGCCGCCCCGCCTCCACCGCCACCGCTGGCCGCTCGTGTGCGCCTGCGCGCGGAGCGGTGAGGGGGCGGGGCGCGGCGGGGAGCAGCGGGCCGGGTGCGGGGAGGGAGGGGAGGGGGGGGCAGCGAGGAGACGCACCCGAGGGCAGGGCACTTACCAAGCACCGGCTACAAGGTACTGCAGTCTTGTCCTAATTACCCCGATGGGCTGATAATGACTGTAATTTATAGTGTGGGTACGGGCCCGGACCATTTATCGTGCTGGTCCCTCGCCCGCTGGCTGGCTGCTTGGCTGGCCGGCCCGGTGGGAGCGGGGGGCTGCGCGTGTGCGTGTACGTGGGACGCGGGCGCGGGAGGGAGGGGGCTGAGACGGGGCGACGAGCGAAACGCACGTGGGAGCGAGAGCGCCGGTGGATCAACCGCGGGATGAGAAGCTCTAGTGGTAAACGGAAGGGGGCCGGGGGCTCGGAAGTCCAACGGAGGGGGCAGGCGGATAAAGGAAAGATCGCGAGGGGTTGGAAAATGAATGTAAGGTGCTTACAGGTGTTTGAGGGAATAAGAGTGAGGAAGAGTGACCAAACGCGATGGCATCAGGGCAGAGGATAATATTGATGACCTCAAGTAAAAGGAATTATTGTGAGGAAGGTGGCTGTGGGAGCTATAAATTGGGAAAAATGAGTTAAATTTTTTTAATTTTTATACTATTCATAGATCATTCACAAGACTTCACATGTGAAGGTGTCAGAAAATAACACAAAACAGACATTTGTTGCACTATTTACATTTGAGATTAACCCCATTGGGCACCTGTACTCCTTTATTTGTTCTTTTTTAAAATGTTTTTAAAAGGAGGGGTGGTTGGTGATGGAGGAGTGGGTTAAAGGGGAAGCGAATTTTACGTCATCATGGCAGTTTGGTTTCTTAATTCTTGGAAAGTGTGAGGATGTTTTTCTTAGCGGAATAGTGGATAGAGATTATCTGAATCAGTAAGTGCGATAGAATTTTTTTAACAATTTATTTCATCTCGTTGGACCTGAGGTCTTTCAAGGGATTTCAGTTTTACGTGCTGATTTTTTGAGATTTGGGCTTTCCTTGACTAATTGAGGTTAGAATTTTCTGACTTAATTGTATAACTTGTTTTCTTTTAGATGCTATTGAATTTTAATCTTGATTTGGGGGAATAAACTGTTAGGATTGCCTGTCGAGCAATTAGGAGGGAAAAGGCAACGATTCTACGTATTATTAGTTAAGGGAGGTTTAAGCATATCTTTGGAAAATTTGGATTTGAAATACAAATAGCGTGTGAAGACGGCTCCACACATTCGGCATTCACCGAGCAGCCGGCTATTCCTCGCCCAATCCCGAGCAGCTGATGTGTTCGGCGAATGTTCGCTCCCTTTGATGTGTTCTAAAGACCGACACGCGATGGGTAGGGCGAACACGGAATATTCGTCAAATATTCCGTGTTCGTCAAATATTGCGGCGGCGATGGTGTGGATTTTTAAGGGCGAAAAAATCCTTCGTACGCCTTCCTTCGGAGGGGAAGTAAAGCTGGCTGTCCCATGTTAGTAGATTTACTGCATGTAAAAGATCCTCAAGCCTAAATGACGCCTCTGAGCTAAATTCAAATCGCCTGTTTCGTCGCCCAAGTAATACCTTCTTTCCCCATGGTTGGTGAAAGGAGCGTAGCGGAATTTGCGTGGTCAGGCGGAAGAGCAGGCCTCATGGCCTGAGTCTCGCCACGTAAAATAAGGCAAATTCAATTCAATTCAAATATTCGTCGGAAATTCGTCAAATATTCGTCAAATAGGAAGCATCTCATCCACACTACTCGGGATTCGGCGAGCGGTTGCTCGGTGTTCGCCGAGTAACGACTGTGTGGAGCCGCCTTGAAGCCATGACGAACTTGCAGAAGCACTGAAGCGGCGCCGCTTGAAGCCGGAGCGGTGGAAACCGCCGTCCGCTCCCGTTTGCGTCGTCGCTGTCGGGCGGGCGGCCACCTGGAGGCAAGCAGCGCTGAGCGTCCGCGACCGCCGCGGCGATTGCGATCTGCGCCTCCTAATTGTGTTGCGAGAGAAAGTGGAGTGGGGACGTGTAACGAGGGGCCGCCATAATGAAGGATGTAATGGGTGGGCATGTACCCCGCCTCCTCCCGCTCGCCTTACGCCCTCCCCTCACCGCCCCTCTCACCCGCTTCCTCCCCCTTCCAGACCCGCGTGCGTCGGGGCTAACGAGGCCGCGGACAGGGTTGGTTGGTTAGTGATTCCGGGCGCGTTAACAGCTTAGATCATTACTCCCGTAAGTGTAGTGCATGTTTCTCTCTCTCTCTCTCTCTCGCTGGATGGCGAGATCCAACGCCGACCTACCGTCGGCTGGCGGGGATTTCCCTAACCAGGACTCTCCCACCAGGGGGACCGCCCCAGCCGGGACAAGCTCTAACCTCCCGACCAGTCTCCCGGACTATGTGGTAGTGTAGTGCATGTTGGTGTAAGTGTGTGTGTGTGTAAGGTGAGATGATAAGACAGGGAAGAGGAAAGAAAGATCACACGCGTCCGTTTGTTAGGGTACTGCTCCGGCATTCACGGGTTGTTGATCGGAAAAAACTACCGATAAGAGCAGCCGGCCACTAGAATACTTCTCCAGACAACGACTGAATTCGACCTAGCTCACGAGTCCAAAATCCTGCTGCCGTCAGGGCTCGAATCTAGGATCTCCCGGTCAGAGGCGCTGCAGTGACAGAGAGGAAACGTGGAGTGAGGTCGTGTAACGAGGGCCTCCATAATGAACATTGTAATGGGTGGGCATATTCCCCCGCCTCCTCCCGCTCGCCTAACTCCTCCCCTCCCCCTACTCCTCCCGCCCCCCGGTCCCTTCCCCGCGGCCCCCCGCTCCCCGCTCTCCCTTGCCCCGCTCCCCCTTGCCACCCCCCGCGGCCCCGCTCCCTCCCCGCGCCCCGCTCCCCCCGCACCCCACTCCCCCCGCGCCCCGCTCCCTCCCGCTCCCCGCTCCTCATCCCCCGCTCCTCCCCCCCCGCTTCCCCCTCCCTTGAGACGCGCGTGCGTCGGGGCTAACGAGGCGGCGGACAGCGAAAGGCCATTGATTTCAAGATGAATATTTATATCGCGGCTCCAGTGCAGTAATTTGCGGCGGAGATAATCGCAAAAAATTCACTTGTTTTCACCTGGTCGTTAAGTTTTTTTGCGAGGTTTACGTTATTTGCTTTTCAGGGGGGGAAAGCATAGTGCAGCAGTTGCTGAGAATCGTAAGCAAGAACAGGAATGTATGCTAATACTTATAGTTATTTTATGCCGTTGGAGAAGGAAAGACTATGGTTAGGTTTGTGCGAAAATGCTGATTCCTTAGAATGACAACGGTTGGGTTTGTGGCATCCGCCTCTATAAACTCACACACTTCTCTTGGTTACAAAGGGATATTTCAGGAGGATCAAAAGGCTTTTGAATTTCTTAATCTCCAGAGTAGTATTATCACTCTTCCTGACTTCCGACCTTTGGTCTGTAACTTTCACATAATTTCTTATCGCTTCCAACACCCAAATTTCGCCATTGCATTGACGTGGGAAAACGAATAAATATGCGCTCTGTTAAATTGGAAACTTTTGACGAAGCGCTGATTGCTGTTATCTTGCAGCGGGTTGACAAAGAGAAACAAACACGCCTAACAAAGAACAAACTTCACATTTTGCATTTATGTATGATCCTTAATCGAAGTGTGTACCAGTACCGATGGCCCAGTGGCAACACTACAGTTTGCTCTGCGGAGGCGTTGACTGTGAGGTGCTAGGGTTCCAATCCCCATGGTAGCGGACTTTTCACAATACGTATTTAGCTGGGACAAAGTCAGCCACTAGCTGGAGGTTGTAGAGGCCGATTAAAGAAATTCCTCAAGAGACAGAAACCCAAAAAGTAAGGAATAAATTGGTGCCAGATTTCACATTGTAACTGAGGGGAACAGAGCAACTTTTCGGCATGCACAATTTTTGGACGAATGTCCATAGTAGAGGGCGAGCACGAAATCTCGAAATAACGTTTACGCCTATTTTATAACTCTTTTTCTTTTGTAATTATCAATACCTAATTATGCATTGCTTTCATTGATCTTATAGAAATGCTTTTTAAAGAAGCATGTAAGTGGTAAATAAACATAAAGGATGACAATAAAAAAGTGAAAGCGTAGTTCAAAGCAAGTGTTGTTACCACCATTTGAACGCCCATTTTCCTGGACCACGAAGAATGGTGGAAGCGTGCGGGGTGGAACGGAAGCGTGCGGGGTGGAACGGTTCAACGGATGTCGGTGTTGGATGGACTTCCGGCGCAGTGGCGCCTCGAGCGCCGTGGGCCCAAACGTCGCCCGCGCGCCTTCTTCCTCTCCGCCTCACCCCTATCACTTCCCTCCCCTCTCCCCTCTCCCCCTGCCCGCCGCCGGCGCGTCGTCGCGTGATTTACAAGCTACGCGCCTGCCATGCGTAAGGTGGCCGGCCGGCCCGTGTGGGAAATTTTAAATGCGCTTCTAAATCTTCGGCTGGCAGGGCGAGCGGTGGCGCTTGCAGGCTTCTTGCGGGCGGCGGCGGCGACAGCGTGCGCGGAATGGTTCTTATTGCCTACTCGTCTGCTCTCCCGCCGCCACCGTCACCGCCCGTGTACTGGGAGCAGTCGCTCAGTGCATCAACTGATGTCACTGCAGCGCCTCTGACCGACGGATCCTAGGTACGAGTCCTGACGGCGGCAGGATTTTCAACACTAGCTTTTCAGCTAGGTCGAATTCAGTCGCTGTCTGGAGGAGAATTCTAGCGGCCGGCTGCTCTAGTCGGTAGTTTTCCGTGGTTTCTCCCATCAACACCAGGCGAATGCCGGAGCAGTACCCTAACAAACGGGCCACGGACTTTGCGCAATCTTTTCTTCCTCTTCCTTGTCCTATCCTCTCCTTCTACACACACGCTTACACTAACATTCACTACACTACCACATATTCCGGATGACCGGTCGGGAGCTTAGAGCTTGTCCCGGCTGGGGCGGTGCCCCGCTGGTGGGAGGAAACTGGTTAGGAGGAAACCCAGCTTGCCAACGGTAGGTCGGCGCCGGATCTCGCCATCCAGATCACCGCCATCTCCCGAGAAAAAACATGCACTACACTAACGGGACTAATGACCAAAGCTGTTGACGCGCCCGGAATCACCAATCAACCAGCCGCCTGCACTGCCCCCACCCCGCCACTACCACCCCGCCCCCCCCTTCGGCACCGCCTGCGACGTTACCGACAATGCCGCCCGCGCGTGATCCGTGGCCGCCTCGCCCGTTGCCGCTGGGGGCCGGTGTGATGTGTCGCGAGCCGGCGCTCCTCATGGCGACGGACAGGTGGCGGGCGGCGCGCGGGTGGTGGGCTCTGACGGGCGCCGACGTCGCGCCGCCTTGACAGCTGCCTTCGCCTCGGCGATGAGTTCGCACCTCACGCGACTGGCCCACTCGCCTGTAAATTATGGTCGTTGTTTGGTAGCAATATTAAACATTTCACCTTTGGGAACTGATATGTGAGGAGTCAAAATGTATTAACTTCTCAGTTCGTTCCAGTTTTTTTTTTTTTTGAAGCTTTTTTTTAACATTCTGAATGCACAGCTCAGGTATGGCGAATCAAATATTATTAATTTTTTTCCATTACATAAAATAACTTATCGCAGTTATAGTTCATTCTGTGATATGAACTCTTCAAACTATTCTTATAAATATATATATATCTATATTTTGTCGTGAAGTTAATAATTTTTCATCACAAATTCCTCACATTCTGATACTTTGAAGTGCGGTTTAATTTTTAAATTTGGTGGTTTTTGAAGCATTGTTTACCTTTTCTGTTTGATTTTTCAAATAACAGCAGGGTCATCCGCAAAGAGGTCAGTTTTTCAGTTTCTTGACGGGAATTAGCATAGTGTCTTTAAGTTTAAAAAATTCTGCGTCAAAATGGAACCTTGCGGCACCTCAATTATGTTCACAAGAATTCCGAAAGAGAAGTTATAGTAAAATTTATAGTTAAATAAATAAATAAATAATGAAAATAAAATAAAAAATAATAAATCCTAAAGTCTATTCCTTTCTCCAATCGATATTTAAGATTCAAAGGTAAGCAGTTCAGACAAAAGCCACGAATTACGCAAGAAAATAACTGAAAAAAAAAATTTTACGATCGAGTTGTTTAATCTAAAATACACGTTTAGCGAACGATATGTGTTACAACGAAATCCAACGACGGACGGCGGCTGAGGTCGAGAGGCGCGGTGCGGGTGTCCGCCGTGGTGCGGGCGTGTGCTTTGCACGCGTGCGCCGGCGGCAACGCCGGCTGCCTCGGCGCGCGTGCGTGCGATCATCCGGCGGTGGCTCCCGCGCGGCCGCCACCGGATTTTGGCCGCTGCTCGCTCTTCTTGCGCGGCCGCGGCCGGGTTGCGAACCGGCCCTCCGCCGCCGCCGCGCCCCGCTTCCACCGCGACCGCCTCCGAGAAGGCGCCTTCGCAAGTAGACGCTGGGGTGTTTATTTATTTATTTAGTCAAAAACAGTAAAAAACTGTATGTGACGTATGGGGGAGAAAATCATCTGCGCACGCTTTCTTGAGTTTCAGAATCCCTTCCCAACAATTTAACTATTAATAGTTGAAACATTAATATAATAATAATATTATAATATAATAATAATATAACAATAATATAACAATAATAGTAATAATAATAATAATAATAATAATAATAAAAATTTTTAAAAAGCCGAGGGATTAACATTTCAAAAAGTAGATATTTTCGTTGCCAAATTACAGAAAACTTATTTTTAACGGTAAAGGAACAAACAGATTTGATTTTTCTGTATTGTTAATAAAATAGAAACTCACCCGAAGCTCTACTACCACTACAAGGGAAAGAAAAGTTTAACAAAACGTGGGCATAGTGAAGCTTCATTGTTGAAAATCATTCTCTTGTGGAGTGGGTGAGAATCAGAAATGGACTGTACTCTGTGGCCCAATGGTACTTTTTGTAGAAAGAATTTCACAAGAGAATTATTATATCCAATGCATCCACTGGGATATTCAAGTATTATGATGTAATGCGTGATAAATTCACTATACTTCGATTTTTCTACAGTGGCCGATGACAGTAGGTCATTGTTACACCTCCTGCCTTATAAAATGAGTCTTTTTGACTGGTAAGCACATTTCTGAGGCCACGTGCACCGTTGAGTAACACGTTCGCGAATTAATTAAAATTTCCTCATAAAACTTGAATGTCCCAGTAGAAGCATTGGATATAATAATTATCTTGTAAAATCCATTCTACGAAAAGTACCATAGGACTACAGAAAACAGTCCAAAGTACTCCAGGGTCAAATCTAGTGTCAAAATGGAACCTTGCGGGACCTCTATTCAGTTGGGAATATTACCGAATTCCTGTCTGCAAGAAGGTATTATCCCCGCACGTTTTCATGAGCCCTCTCTACGAGAGTTGCGACAGGTGTGGGGAGTTTGGTTATTTTGACAAAAGGAATTTTAAATAAAATTTATAGATCGTTTTCGATGCAAAATAATTCCTATTGCAAGGGAGCGAACATTTCTGGTTATCACATTTTGTCTACAATGTTCGTTGCTATCATTTATTCCTAATTTAGCTAATGTTTGCAAAGGAGTGAGGGGTAGGTATTCCGGGGCTCAAGAAAACGTGCGCGTATAATAGCTTTGAAAGTAAAATTTTAAGATCTAAGATTCCGAAGAAACTAAAGTGCATATCTAACGAATCATGTGTATTGAACGATGACGTAAGTTTAAGGATGGACGACAGCAAAACTTGACACGGCTGCAAAGTTTTTGAGCGCGAATCTCCAGAAGTGGGGAGTTCAGGCCCATTCACAATGCAAACATAAGCATAAGCATGGCGTTAACATAAGTGTTAGTCCTATGTCCATAAGCGGACTCATTCACAATGCGTTTGCATAATCATAACACGTAAGACGTTAACTTAAAAGCTTGCAAGCTTCAAGCTTCTGTGCTTATGCTTATGTTAGACATATGGAATGAACCTCGATAACTCAAAATCGAGTATCGAAGTCGATAGGCGAACTATTCGTGTCGATTCGTGTGCTGCGTGGTTGTGTACTATACTATAAAGTATTTGTTTTGATATCTCGAAATCGATTCTCATATCCAACCAATAGTAAACTAGAATGTCTCATAGCCAATAGAAACTCTTATTTTGCCTATGTTTATGTTCGACATTGTGAATACGCCAACTCTTCGCTCATGTTAATGTCTATATCTATGTCCCGGGAGCGGTAGCTCAGTGCATCAACTGATGTCACTGCAGCGCCTCTGACCGGGAGGTCCTAGGTTCGAGTCCTCACGGCAGCAGGATTTTCGACACTAGCTTTCTAGCTAGGTCTAATTCAGTCGCTGTCTGGAGGAGAATTCTAGCGGACGGCTGCTCTGATCGGTAGTTTTCCGTGGTTTCTCCGATCAACACCAGGCGAATGCCGGAGCAGTACCCTAAAACGGGCCACGGACTGCGCGCGATCTGTCCTTCCGTGTCCTATCCACTCCCCTTACACACAGACTTACACTAACATGCACTACACTACCACATATTCCGGGAGACCGGTCGGGAGCTTAGAGCTTGTCCCGGCTGGGGCGGTGCCCCTCTGGTGGGAGAGTCCTGGTTAGGGGGAAACCCTACTAGCCGACGGTATCTCGCCATCTCTTGAGAAAAACATGCACTACACTAACGGGGCCAATGAGCAAAGCAGTCGACGCGCCCGGAAACACGAAAAAATCAATCAATGTATGTGTATGTGTTATGCTTATGTTTGTGAATGAGCCTTTAGTACGACGGAGGGCGAGCGCGGCGGACGCGAGCTGTGAGCGCGCGCTCTGTGTTGGCGCGGGCGCGGGGCGCCGCCCCTGACAGGCGGGCGACAGGCCTTCGCTACCTGGGTGTGACCCCCTGCCCGCCTCCGGCCCCCCACTCCCACGCCGATCCCCGCCACCCCCCCCCGGTTCCCCCGGCCCCCCCCCCCCGCCCCGCCCCCAGCGCTCACGAGCAAGAACCGCGCTACGTTCTTCGGAGGCGCGACCATTCAGACAATAGTGGACGGCGCGCTGTTGCTGAACAAGCACGAAAATAATGTTCCACTGTTCATGCGGTAATGCGCAATTTTAATAAAAATGAGTTACTACTCCAGGGTAATTGCTGACGGGTACAAGTAGGAACTATTACTTTAAATATTAATAGAAAATTTCGTGAAACTTGGAATATTGAGGAATTGCTCTGTGAGTAATTGCTCTCTAACTGATCTGTTCCGATTGGTGGGGTTTCGTCAGTTTTGTTTGTCTACGTGGCCTGCTTGTTCTTAATGCTGTCGACCGTGTTGGTTAAGTGGTACAGTTGACGTGCGTTGCGGGCGAAATCGCATTCCTCCGCCTCGGATCGCCTCGCTGGTCGCTGCCGAAGCTGGAGCTTCCAGCACGCTGCCCCTACGCTACACGAACAAGAACCATCGACTACGTTCTTGGGAGGTGCGACCATTCAGACAATAGTGGACGGCGCGCTGTTGCTGAGCAAGCACGAAAAAAGGTTCGACTGTTCATGCGGATATGGGCAATATGAATAAAAAATTAGTTACCACCCCAGGGCAATTGCTGACGAGTACAAGTAGGAACTACTACTCATAAGCAATTGCTTCTTTAAATATTAATAAAAAAATTCACCACCAGTTGGTTCGTTCGCCACCAGTTGGCCGTTGGCTAGCTCCGAGCAGCTACGCCCCTCCCACGACCTCAGAGTAACTTCTCTCTATGTACGTACGTTGAGAGACAACCTTTCCCTTCATCTAGGCGGTTGATCTCTTAGCGTGCCGTCTCCCGAGTTATTGTCATCCTCATTGGGTCATAATTTCAGCAGCCCCCTGTCATAATTTCAGCAGCCCTTTTTCATTAATGCTCAGTGATTCCTTTTTAATCTCACAACAAACTTTTTCGCCTAACGTTCTCCACACTTCCCTTTCACGTCAACAGCTCTCCACATGTCTCTTTCTTCGTCCTATCAATTTTGTTTTTCTTTCTTCCATGAGTTTTTTGTAATTTATATGATTTACAATCTACTCATGTTCATCGATAAGTAGGAAATGTATTTAATTCGTGCATTTCTTTGAATTTGCTGAATATTTATTTAAGAAAAACCTTCAATATAAAACATGTAAACAGTATTTTTCTAAATCCTTCTACTACTGTATTTTATTTCTTAAATTTCGTATTCAACTTTGGCCTTAAAATTATTTCTAAATATTATTTCTAAATCCTGCTAAAAAATTGTTTAAATCCTTTCAAAAGAATTCCTAATCCTTTAAAATCTTTCTACTACTGCATCTTATTACATCAATTTCAATTTCAACTTTCAGCCTTTTAAAAATATTGAATATGTAAAAAATATATTGTTTTTTTTTAATATTGAATGTGTAAAATACGTTAACCGACAATATTATTTTTGAATACAGTTACGAATAGTCTATGTAGAAACAAGTGGATAAATATTTCTAATCCTATACATTCTAAAGGAGGCCCTCTCCCTTCTGTGGCGAGGCCGCGCGCGCTGTCCGTGCCCTTGTAAGGCCCCGTCCTCTTCCGCACGTCCTCGGGCGGGAGCGGAAGGCGAGGCCGCGGGGGCGGGGCCGCGGCGGGGACATGCACGGAGCGGGCACCGGCGCGGCGGACTGCCCTGGCCTGCCTCGCGATCCAATTATGCCGGCTGCGCGCCGACAGCCGGGACAAAATAAGACAGATGAGACGCGGCGCCGCTCGTCATGCCGGGCGCGCACTGCCATGCGACGCGCCCCGCACCTGCAATCGCCCCCGCCCCCGCCCCGCCCCCGCCCTCGCCCCCGCTCGCGGCTGCTCTCACGCCCGCGCCCCCCCGCCCCCGCTCCCGCCCCCGCCCCGCCCTCGCTCCTGTCCCCGCCCCGCTCGCGGCTGATCTCACGCCCGCGCTCCCGCCCTCGCCCTTGTCCCCGCCCTCGCCACCGCCCTCGCCACCGCCCTCGCCACCGCCCTCGCCCGCGGCTGGTCTCACGCCCGCGCTCCGCCCCGCCCCAGCTCCCGCCCTCGCCCTTGTCCCCGCCCTCGCCACCGCCCTCGCCACCACCCTCGCCCCCGCCCCGCCCTCGCCCCGCCCTCGCCCTTGTCCCCGCCCTTGTCCCCGCCCTCGCCACCGCCCTCGCCACCGCCCTTGCCCTCGCCCCGCCCTCGCCTCCGCCCTCGCCCCCGCCCTCGCCCGCGGCTGGTCTCACGTCCCGCCCCGCCCTCGCCCCCGCTCCCACCCCCGCCCTCGCCACCGCCCCCGCCTTGGCCCCCGCCCTCGCCCCCGCCCTCGTCCGCGGCTGGTCTCACGCCCGCGCTAGCGTCAGCGCGCCGCAGCCAGGCCAGGCCAAGCCAGGGCCGGACGGTCTGGCGCCTGACCCACGAGAAGTGCACGACCTAAATAAAAATAAAAAGTTTTAAATGAATAATTATTAGGGGGCGGATTTTAATGACGCGTCTTTTTCCTTTCTTTTCGCTTTCGAACAATGCCGTTTAGTATAGAAATTCATTTTATGTTGTGACAAAAGGAAATGACCCAATTTTATACGTCTTTTTTTACATTTTTTGTCGATTTCAACTAAAAAGTCATTTTTACCATTTCCGTCATTTTTTTCTGATTTCATGGATTTTAATGTAATTTTTAATGCTATTTACCTCAAATAATATTTACGAGATGCCACAAATGCTCTTCACGGAATTACTCAGTAGCCTATTCGATTTGTTCGCTCAGAAATTGTTTTGACAGCCTTTGTGAGTATGAAATTCTTGTGATGTATATATCAGCGCCGTTGCTGGTTATTCCGATTTGGGGATAACTAAAAGACAAGAGATTTTCTGGTAAAGAACAGTCCAAACCAAAAGTTGCAAGCTGAGTTCTGTCGAACGAATGGAAGAAGTTTCGATTACATCAGTAACTTATCCATCCGAGTTGATCATCCGAATTGTTTTTGAATATATTTTTTGTCATTTTCTTTGGCTTTAGGACATTTTGAAAGCATTTCAAGAACTTTTTATTGATCATTTTTGGTGGTTTTAGATCATCAAAATGCCCCTAATAATTGTAAATATGCTGCAAAATGATATGTATTTGTGACTCATTTTAATACTATAAGCAATGGCCTTTTTTAATGAAAGATGTTAAACGTTGCCTACGAATTTTAATGCGTTTCTTCTGCTTTTTTTCTTTTAGAAAAGTCGCATTAATAGAAGTATTTACATTGTGCGAGTACAAAGATATAATTTACATCTTCTTTTTTCAAATTGTTTATATATTAAAATACATAAAATGAAGGTAATGTCGTAAACTAATCGTTTTATTACATTAACTTTTCATCCTCTGCGACCATAAATACGTCTTGAAGCCGCCCTTGTGTTCGTAGTATCATTCAAAGGCTCGTAACAATAGTCTGTACAATATTGTACGAGTACTTGAAGTCAAGGTTCTGCGCTGTTAATTGCACGATCTGCGAACTAGAAAATAATATTGTTTAAATAAAAACATTGCACCTCTAGATTGTTTCAACTTTGAAATTTGGTTAAAAATTATCAATAATACATCGTGGTCAAAATAAACGGGTTGATAAATCAGATTTATTACCTGCTTGAAGAGGTTGAAATTTTGACAGTCTTTTCAGAATCAATTTTTAAATGAATGTTTGTGTTATGCATAGTTTCATTACCAACAAATCATGTTGGTGTTTTTCTTAGCATTTTGAACTCAAACAAAGCTATAATATCAAAAGAACTATTAATATGCATTGCATACATTGATTTACGCTCTGTGTTCAATAAGCATATGTTAATGTGAGCGTCTGTTTCTTGGCAAGACCCAGAAGGTAATTAGTGCCGGATGGCATTCTCGTCTAATGTAGGAAATGATGGGTTTCTGAGGAGTCTTCTAGTCGTGACTCCTCGGGCTGCCCCCCTCGCCAGGGTGGCCGGCGCCTCCGTGCACTGAGACGCGAGCAATTGACCGCCATTAGCACATTTGCATATCGCGGCGCGCCACCAGGCCGGCCGACCCGCCTCCGCCGTTCTATTGCGGCCACGCGGCAAATTAATTAGTTTATTTCCTTTGGGTCTCTTAGCATTAGCATAGCGCGTGCTGCCCACCGCTACGTGCGATTCGCCCCAATGAGGTCTTAAGTGGAAACTCTATTCGAGCGCTTTATTTAAAATGATTGGTTTGGTTTTTTCGTGTTTCCGGGCGCGTCATCTGCTTTGGTCATTAGTCGCGTTGGTGAAAAGCTAGTGTCGAAAATGCTGCCGCCGTCAGTACTCGAACCTAGGACCTCCCGGTCAGAGGCGCTGCAGTGACATCAGTTGATGCACTGAGCTACCGCTTCCGGTGATTTAAAATGATTAGAGGTAGAGATTGATTCGGTTTTGTCCTACTTGGGATGAAGTAACATGGCGACCCCCGTTGCACTGTGGCCCAGGTTTATTCAACTCAGTCGCACATGTTGGGTGCTCCGAAATAGTCGTGAGAGACGATACTGCTCTAGTGTTGTGATTGCGAGGTATGGTTCTGTTTTCTTTGCATAGGCGTCTTATAGGGAGATATCGAGTTTTGAAAAAATTCTGAGAGAAAAACTGGTCATGGATGTGTACTCTTTCTGAAATAACCAGTTCATATACTGAGCTTAACAAACCTGCCGTTTTCGTTATAATTTATAAAATGTATCTCTGGTGTATATCTTTGTATTTAATAATTCTGGTCGTTATAAGGTATAATAACTGTTATAGATATGTAAATTAATAAATGGTCACTAATGACCTTAGTTGTTTATAATGCGACATAAAATAAATAAATTTTAAAAAATGCTATTAAATTTGTTAGACAAACAATGGTGGAAGTAACTATAAGGTCACTTAAGGAAAGCTCTGAAACATAAATTCCCGGTTTGTTTTGGATTTTGAGAAATGCTGAATATTTTCAAAATGATTTTTTTTATTGTTTTATTGCATTATAGTGCATTGTACGAGTATTTAAAGTTAGGTCACATTGAAAGGCATTTTCTGTGTCGATACGGAGTAAAAACGCCCGGTGCGAGTGCCTGGAAGAGCCACTTGGTGAACGAGTGGCGATCGGCCACTCGTGGGAACGTGGCGTCACCGAGGCACTCGCCGTCGCAGTGACGGCTTCCGGGCCGCGGCTCGTCGCGTCTCCCACGCGCGGGAGGCGGGAGCGCGGGTGCGATCCGTATGCAAGGCGCAGGGAGATGCGGCTGTTTATGGATCAGCGTGTTGGCAGCCCTGCGCGCCGCCTCGCCTCGCGCCAAGAGTCGCCGCGTCGGGCTGATCCATCCCGCGCGCCGGCCACTGCCCGCTGCCCGAGTGCTCTTTGCCGCTCCGCGAAGGACTCCGCCCGGCGACACGGCTCCGGCCATCGCACTGGGCGCCCCGCCGCGCGCGCCGCCCCGCGGCCCACCCACGCGTTAGGGCTGGAGCAGGGGTCATGGGCGGATCCACGGGGAGGGGGGGGCATAATGGTCGTATCCCCAAGTGTTCGTTTGTTACATTCCTTTATTGGACAAAATAGATTTAAATGTTGATTTATGGACCCTGGAATGGAATTTACTATGTAATTATTTAAACAAATAATATTTTATACTACCATATATACGCTACAAACACAGTATACAATATAATAACAAATATATTTATTATTTAACAAAATCTATGATGGTCCCAAAATAATCGGCTCGATCCGCCCCAGATAGGGACGTTCGATTCCTGTAAAAGAATTAGTTCAAAATCCAATCCATTCCCAGAATCGAAAAGTTGGAATTGAATATTGAAAGAAAATCGATTCCGTAAGGAATGCGAATTCCGTAAGAATAAAGATTCCGTACGGAATCGATTCTTTGGTTCGATTCAATTCCCTAAGAAATCGATTCACTTGAGGTGTTAGTTGATTAAATTTTAATAACAATAATAATTTACAAACCATAAAAAATTATTTTATGTACCAATAATACCATTGAAATTAAGTAATAGAATGTAAATGAAAAATATATTAAAATATCAACAATTGTCTGAACTAATCTACGCAATTAGAATGGATTCAAAGAAATACAATAATAATAATAATAATAATAATAATAATATAGAAAATGTAATGAAAGCGCAGGAATATTAATAATTTAACAAAAAATTAAAGTATTCGTTTGATTCGAATCCGGCCTTTAGGATTAGATTCCAGCAAGAATCGGAAGTAAAGCAATCGAAACGGTAGAATTAGAACGTCCCTAGGCATGATCCTCCTCTCTCACCGAAACTGAGGGCCAATGTATGGCACTCATCACTTTGGTGATGTTCTCCCCCAAATTATAATTTACCTGAAATTGGGAAGAACGCGTATAGGGAGATTACTATAAGAAGGGATCGTTTTGACAGCTGCTACTTGGCGGCTGCTGGCAACATAAATGCAGGTTATATCTATGCACTTATTTAGGCAGTGCATTCGTTACCTCATTTGTAAATGCCTTCATCATTATCTCTTGCAAAGTTATTTCCCTGCATGATGTTCACTTGTTTCTAGACCTGTCAACATGTCCTCTCTTAGAGTAATTTCTCTATACCTCTTGTGGGACGCCTCCCGTCAGGGGGCCAATCCAGAAAGTTTTATCAGGAAGGGGAGAAGGGTAATTTCAGTTTTCCTTCTCCAAAAATATTTCTGAATAAATAAATTAATAAATAAAAAAATAAAAATTGTTCACATGAAATAAAAAAGACCGCGTCTTCTGAGTGATATTTCTCCGGAAGTTATGCAATCATTGCGATGTAATGGTTTCCAATAAACAGAAAAAAAATCACAAAATCTAACTACGCTTTCTGGGCAGGGGAGATATGTCCTGCATTCGCAGTATTCTCTAAGAGTAACACCTTCGTGACGTTTCAACTTCTGTAAGTCGTCAGACATGACGGCTAAGATGCTTTGCGAAGGCTTTTCTGGCAGTGAATCTCTGATGTCAATCATTTCAAGGGACCGAGCATATGCAGACACTGAACCAGTTCTATAGCCAGTTATCTTTCGAAGCATCTCTACAAATAGCAATAACAAATAAACATTTGTGCAATATTTCGCAAAGTATGATGAAAGTTTTCAACGAAATGGCCTAAGCATAATTTGCTTAAGGCATTCATTTAGAAAGCAAGTGTTAAAATTTGAGTTCTGCCTCCAGGCAATCTGAATTCTAATTTGAAATATAAATTTTTAACGTAACTGCATAGTTCACTTTACATTTCAATCTCGGTTGTAATTATAAATATATCGCGCAAAGAAGTGCGGTATTTTTAAATTTTATTTTCAGAGGTGTCTTTGTCTTCTCCTTCCCGGCTCACGGTATCAATTGATGTTACTGCAGCGCCTCTGACCGGGACTCCTAAGTTTCAAATCCCGACCGTGACTCGAGGATTTTCGACCTTAGCCGCAGAGCTACGTCGAATTCACACAGCCTGCAGCAGGTTTCTAGCGGCCGGCTGCTCTGATCGGTAGGCCCGTGGTTTCTCAACCTTCACGCGAACGTCGGAGCAGTAACCTAACAAACGCACTTCGGAACGCGCGCGATCTTTCCTTCCTCTTCCTAGTACCTCCACCCCTACTTACATACACACTTGAATGCACCACACTAGCGCCCATGTCAGGAGAATGGTCCCGGCTGGTGCCCCGCTGGTGGGAGATACCTGGTTTTTAGAAAACCCCACAAACCGGCGAGTTGGTCGGCACCGGTTATCGCCATCCAGCGGGGAAGACCTTTCAAGGAAAAACATTCACTACACTTACGGAACTAATGACCTTGGCAAATGGCGCGTCCGCAATCATCAATCGTTCAAACAACCTTCGTTCTCCCCTGCGTGCCCTGAATAGGATTACAGTCTGGAGGAGGTGGGCGTCGAGCGAAGAGCGCGGTTCGTATTCCGCCGCGGGGCCTTGGCCGCCGCCGTCGTGGGCCGCGCCGTGTCGCGCCGCGTCGCGCCGCTCCGCGCGGGCGGCGGCGAGCTGCAACCCGGGATTGGAAGTCACGGTCCGGTGGCCACCTCGGACGACGCCTGTCAGCCGCATTCGTGTCCCACGCCGCCCCGCGCCCCCGCCCCCGCCCTCGCTTTCAGAGGCGGCGCAGGCGACTGCGCGCGGGCGAGCGTGAACGCGGACTTAGCGCAGCGGATAATCAGTTGGCAACGTGACGTTTGCGCCTGGGCTCTTCTTGCGCTGCGACGCTTGCGTGCACACCCCGCCGCGCGCACCCGCGCTTTTGGATTTGGGAGGCGGCTGCCTTCTGCGCAGCGTGGCTGCCTCGATGAGGGTCCCTAGATATAGAGGAGATAATTTTGAGGGGTTAGGATTGGTTTGGTTTGGTTTGGTTTTTTCGTGTTTCCGGGCGCGTCAACTGCTTTGGTCGTTAGTCCCGTTAGTGTAGTGCATGTTTTTTCTCGGGAGATGGCGGTGGTCTTCCCCGCTGGATGGCGAGATCCGGCGCCGACCTACCGCCGGCTAGTGGGGTTTCCCCCTTACCAGGACTCTCCCACCAGTGGGGCAGCTCGACGTTTATATTAGACAATGGCCTGGTCAACCCGGCCTGCCCGTCTCAGATCTGTAAACCCACGGCCTTCGGCTGCAAGAATGTAATCGCAATTCCGACCCCCATTGCTAGCGATATAACTGCTGGTTATGTCCATGCACTCATTTTGTCAATGCATTCGTTTATACTTAGCTCGTTTGTAAATGGCTTCGTCACTATCTATTGATAATGTCATTACCCTGCATGACGTTAGTTTGTTTCCCGACCTGTCAAAGTGGCCCCTTCTTAGAGAAACACATCTGTAGTAGAAGTTGTGAAGTTCGACCGCTCGATTTCGGATTCAACGCTGGTTGTCCAAGCGCGCGAACGGACAGTGAAGTGGCGGAGCGTCGGCGCAGACGCGCGAGGCGGGTGCGTGCGTGCGTGCGTGGCCGGGCGGCGAGGGCGGGGCGGGGCGGGGCCAGTGGCGGCGACGCGTGGGGGCGTGGCGGGGACCATGCGTGGCGGGGACCGGGTGTGGCGGGGACCGGGCGTGGGGGGCGGGTGTGGCGGGGACCGGGCGTCCGCCGCGGGCGCGCGGGGGCACGAGGGCACGTGTTTACACACCCCTAACAAACAAACGCACTGGAGGGCGTCTGGGGGCGCATTCCGGGTCGCCCCCGCCTCTGCCCTCCCCTCTCTCTTCCCCCTCCCTTCCTCTCTCGCTCGCTCGCTCGCTCCCTCCGCCCCCCCCTCGCCTGCGCTCCAGTTCTGCTCGCGTCGAGCGCCATCTTATTTATTATTCCCTCGCGTCTTTCCCGCGCCCTAGTACAAAGACACGTTGACAGGCGACCGCGCTATGGAGTCCGTGTTTAGAAAGGCCCGCGCGCTGTTTAGAGAGGAAGTGCGGTATTTATTTCGACTGGCGCTGCCAGGGGCGGTTTTAATTTTCTTGGCTTTCTTCCAGGGTTCGCCCCCGCCGTGCCCTCGCGGGGTCGGGTCAATGTGGAGTGCGCGCTCCGTTTTTAAGAAACTTCCCTCGCGCCGCGCTTTGCTTTTGCTTGTGCTTTGCGCGCTCCGAAGAAAAAAAATGCCCCTGTGCTGTGTGCATTACATTGGGGTTCGACCTTCCGCGGTCAGTTCGTTGTTCCGAGAAATGCCAGTTCGTGTGTCGTGTTCTCGTATGTCTCTGCTTTTCGGGTTTGAATACCCTTTCGTTAGGGTAATTGTGAAGGTCGAAATTCACGAAGCTGTTTTCTATAGATTGGCTGACGTGAGTGAAAAAATATTGACATGTCTGTGTGTAAGTGAACGGATCCACTTGCACAGATGATATTCAGTTTCGCGGACCTCCTCCAGGAAATTTCTGATTTACTTGTATGTGTTACAAAAGTTGCGTAGTAGACTGTTCATCCACTGCCCGACATCCTAGCGTTCATCCACTGGCACCCGTTTGAGATAATCTTGGTCTACAGGCTTCTGAAAAAAGTTTTTTTTTCGAAATTAATGTGCTTTGTTATGAGTTCACGACCTCTTTTCTTTATTGGATAGCAAAACATTAATGGATAATAAAACATTGCAAACCCACCCTAAACAGCCTGCTAAAAAACGTGTAAAATAATTTATTTTCATGAGATTTATGGAAGTATTGCTTGTTCTTTGTGTTCGCAAGTAAATTAATAAATACATTTCACAATATACGCAAATCTTCTGAAGATTGTAATGTCCCTCGATTCTTCCGCTTGGTTATCGAGGTCTTCTCCGTTTTGAATAGCAAGTTTCGAAGAAAAACCCGCAGTGTCATTACAGAAAGAGTCCCGAATGTCTAGGACACTATAAGAAGTATTTCATGTGTTTACAGAAGTTGTTTATTTCATCGCAGTTTTCACTTCATTATTCAAGGAAACGTTGCTTGCTTTCGTGAACGTCAGAAATTGAGTACAAGACTGCAGTAATCAGATAACTGATTCCGTGAGTTTTGCGTTGTCAAGTTTCGTTCTAAAGCGTACATAATCATTGTTCTGAAACAGGTAGACTTGTGAGCTCTTGTGAGATGTTCTTGTACTTTACACCACCAACTACTGTGTGCGTTAAATGCTCTGCACACCGTTAAGCACTCCTTGCAAGCCTGAATTCTCCTATGTAAATCAGTTGCAGCGGCATTGCTCTAACAACAGTTTTCCGGGCGCAAGCCTGGCTTGTGATCTGCGCTTGCAAGTGTAGGAGCCGCAGACCGCCCTCGTAGACGCTGCTCATTGGCGGATGGCGTCCAACCGGGCGCCCCGCTCCCGCCCCCGCCCGCGGGAAAGCTCCGGGGGCGAAAAGTCGCTTGCCGGAAGCGGCTTGATTTACGCCCTCCGTCACCCGTCGCGCCGCGCCGCGCCGCTCCCTCGTCTGCGGGGCCGGGGTGCGCTGTTTATTAATCATCGATGCCTGGAGAAGCGTCGAGAATGCGGCTCCTCCGGCCCCGCCCCCCCCAGTCCCCGCGCTATTAGCGGGCGGTGGCGGGTGGAACGCGGGCTCGGCGACTCATATTCCAAATTGCGGCATTCGCCGCCTCCGGGGACGCGAGAGTAGGGGGGTGGTATTCGAACCTCCGACCTCCAGGGACGCGTTCCCCACGTTCCTCCCCCGACAGAGGGCCCGCGCGGCGCGGGGGTGCCCGGCATGCCGGGGCACGCACTCCGCGTATCATAACCGCCGCCGGCAGGTAGGGGAGGAGGGAGGGCGCCTGCCCGCGGCCCCCAGGTATCCCTCTGTTGTCCCTGGGCCTCCCCCAACAGTCTCGTCACGGCCCATTCTTCGATGTTCACGCTCGTCCGCTGCCCCCTCCCACCCCGCCCCCCGCCCCGCTCCGCGGTCGCCCCTCGTTTCCATCTCATTTATTCGGAAACTTTGTGTGCGAGGAGGAGCGGTGGCCCGTTGCTGCGGAGGAGGAGTAGGCGAGGAGGACCCAACAGAGCAAAGGAGCGGCGTTGTCACATCGCGCGCCGCCCATTGACGCCGCGCGGCTCGGCGCCGCGCCAGGCCGACTCCGCGCCCGCGCGCCCTGTTGGCGCGTTATGGCGTTCGCGGCCGCTGCCAAAATCGGGCTGCGAGCCCGCTGCACTTTCTGCTCGGCGGAAGTTTTTCCTTTATTTTTTTTCCTTTGTATGTAGGTAATTTTACGCGTCTTTACCTACGATTTTCGGCTGTTGGGCTTTCTTGGTTATTTGAATTGAATTTCCCTTATTTTACGTGGCGAGACTCAGGTTATGAGGCCTGCTCTTCCGTCTGACCACGCAAAATTCGTTACACTCCTTTCACCAATCATGGGAGAAAGAAGGTATTGCTTGGGCGACGAAACAGGCGATTTGAATTTAGCTCAGAGGCGTCATTTAGGCTTGAGGATCTTTTACATGCAGTAAATGTACTAACATGGGACAGCCGGCTTTACTTCCCCTCCGAAGGAAGGGGTACGAAGGATTTTTTCGCCCTTAAAATCCACGGCTTCGATCGGGTTTGAACCTTGAGTATAGCAGTCCCATACGCTAACCGCTACACCATCGCCGCCGATGTGGCTGAAGTATTTCATAATATTTATAATATTCAATGATTCTTGACCCGTTATAATTATATCTCTAATGGTTCTTGAGTTGGGTCCCAAGAAAGAAAACAGACACTTTACATTGCCGACGTTTCGGTCATATATTTGACATATAATTTTTATATCATACATTCGTTCGTTGTGATCTGAATTACTTTTTTTTTGTTATAATGTGGAAATCCGACGCCATAGTAAGCCATCTGGCCGTTCGTAGTGTGAAAGAAGGCCTATGCATAGCAGGTGTTGCCGTCGTATCAAAGAAATAATTAGATAAAGCTACGTTCCTACACAATGGCAATGATTATTGTGACCGGTTGTTTCCGGTAATGTGTAGATAAATCTGTATCTCTTCTTACTTAAGGCTGTTACGTGTTTTCTAATTAGAGTACTTTGTTTCACGCCCACGCGGTCGCGACTGGCAGAATTGCGGTGTACCCCTGTTTACAGGTGATTCACATGTGACGTTACGTGATGCGAAGTTACTAGCAAACAGTTTAGGGATTTCATCCAGCATGTTTCACATTGTATGAATTGTTATGAAAAATTACATAGAGACAACGAGTCCTAATTGCAAGTTAAGTGATTGTCTTGAGGACAATTTTGTCATTCTGAAAGAAAATTTGTTGCAATTCCGTATTTTAATTAAGTTATCGTTTTCTCTGATATTCATAATTTTACATAATAACTGAGATTAGATTTCTTGCAAGTTCCAAATTAGGAGAAATGAATGTGGTTCTCTTGTTATTCAATTATCCATCCTCTCTTTAGGTTTCGCCCCACTTTTGTTTCCTCTCTTTGCTTCAAATTTCCTTTACACACTCCCCATTACTGAGGATATTTTTAGGTAGATTTTCTTCGCGAAAATCCTTATTTTCACCTTCCGCTGTCTTCCTATAGTGGTTATGAGATATCCTTAAGTAATCTGCAATTCTTTCGATACAAATGCCCTTTTTTGACGTTTACTTTGATGGTATAGATTTGGAAGAATCAATCATGCAGGGCAATCTAGTATCGAATCACTGTTAGAGCCATTCTATTTGTTCTATTTGCGCCAATTTTCTTGATACTCGGGCCCCCAGACCAAGTTAACTTCTAACCCGTGCAATGGAGTGGAAATTCCAAGCAGAACTAAACCGAAAAAATGTAATAGTGATCCAAAAGTATCATTCTGTCGATTATAGCATAATAAATCGGATTTTAAGAGCCATGGACGCATCATTTTAGAGATGAACATGAACGTAATTGCTGCAGAGTATGCGTGTAATGCGCATTCAATATGCGTTACCCGATTTCTTCAGAGGATAATGTATAAAATTAAACATTATCCTCTTAACTTTGTTTGATGCACCCCCGGGGGAATAATTTCCTCTCCAGCATAGTGCTTTTACGGAATTTTGTGTCGATGGTTGCTTATAAATCGTACACAACCGACCTATCCCTTAGCATTTTATATAATATGAGATTCATTTATACAGTTAATGGTAAGAATACCGTTTACATCCTATCGCAGTCGAAATCGCAACATCCTTCGCAGACATGCGTGGGCGTCAACCATTGCGTCTCTTTCTGTCTGAAGCTCTTCGCATCCTCCCTCTATGGATTTTAAGGTTCCCGGAAAGGGGGTGAACGACCCTGTAAATTACCGTCTTGATTTTATTTTCCGTGCCCCGCCCCGGCCTCGTCCCGGCGCAGGCGTAGACGCGAGGCGTAATGAAGGGGTGCAGCGGGAACGTGTTTATGCGCGCGAGTTTTTAGGGCGCGATGGAAGGGAAAAGGGAGGGGGGAAGCGCCGCGCCCCATACGTAGCTCACGCGTCCGTCAACCCGTCTTCGGCTGCTTCAGCTGCAGAGAATGAAAAGTTAGATGGTGGAATCTGACGTGAATCAAAAGAAAGGGAAAAAGAAGTAGAAAAAATGTCGAAGTGTTTCGCGTTTGGATCTGCGTTCGAGGGGGGTGGGGTTGTGTTCGGAAAAGCGCTATCTGGAATCGTGCGGTGAACTCGCGCCGTCCATTCACGGGCGAAGGCAGAAGCAAGGAGCCAAGAGGATGGGGTGGGGGTGGGGGAACTTTCTTCCGAGAATTAGAGTAATTTGTGTTGGCCCGTCCCCCTTCGTTTTTTGTGCCTCTCGCTGATGGGCTTGTGGTTTTCGAGACGTTCCACTCCAACAGATCGCCCGAGAAGGCGGGAGGGTGAGGGACGGAAGGAGGGGGGGAGGGCGTTTTCCTCTCGCCCCCTCCATTCGCTCGCGCTGAGGGGTCGGCTTTGCGTCACATTTTACGCGGGAACGGTGGTCACCCTGTCACCCGTAATTTTGACCCGGCGGAGGGGTGCCCGTGTGGGTTTTGTTTCTCGAGGGTTGGAGTGGGGGGTGGAGGGGCGTGACGTGGGGTGGGGTGGGGGGCCAAGGAAGGGCGCGGCGGGACGGGAAGATTATGCACCCGACGGCGCACCCGCCCCTTCCTCTTTCCAGCTGTCGGTCTGTCTGGATTCCCCTTGTTTGGGAAATATTTTACAGTTACGAGGCTGAAAGAAAGGCAGCTCTGAGGCCGGAAAGGAAAGTAATAAGTACGTGCCTGCGATACTAATGCAGCGATGAGTGGACGGTGGGAGGGGGGGGGAAGGGCAGGCGCCGGGGGCGGCGTGCTCACTTAGCACGCTCGCTGGCTCTGCACGGTGTCAGCACTCCCTCGCGACAATTGATTTCTACACTGTGGTAAATTTCGCTTCAAGTGCATTGTATCCCGTCTAATGAGATGATTATGCGGGTCCAGACATATTAGGTCTGCTTTTTTTTTTTAATTGGTCACCTGGAGCCACACCTGCTCGGACCGAGCCTCAGTTACGTTTTCCCGTGGAAAGTGTACGTGACTCTCTTTTGGTTTTTTTTTTGGGGGGGGGCGTGTCAGCATTCTTAGGGTGAATCCATTTTTTATCGAAGCTCAATACAGTAAGAAGAAAGTGATGACAATGCGAAATCAAATATTCCAAGTTAAAGAATCGAACCTGCTTGAAGTCAATCTCGAAATGTTCGAACATTATGCATCCAGGGCTGCTAGCCCTGGAGGAATTGGATGTGGAATGATGATAATAATGAAGGATGAATAGGTGACACAAACACACCCATTCCCGAGGCTAGGCTCGAAACCGCGATCCTTCGGTCCAAGATAGCCACGTCACATCTGCCTTAGCGATCCTATCGGCTACCCAGATCGGCTCTGGAGGTTTAATTTAAAAAAAAAAAAAAAAAAAAAAAAAAACAGAAGTGATGTCGTAAAATTCCGTACAGGTATGATCTGGGCTGGCTGGGTGACATTGCTTCGAAGGCTGAGGTGCCGACGTTTCAACCATCGTATTGTAGTCTTCTTCAGGGCTGTAGTGCGATGTGTAGGGCTGTAGTGGGTACTATAGCCCTGAAGAAGACCACAATATGACGGTTGCAATGTCGACACCACAGCCTTCGACGCGATGGCACCCGGACAGCCCAGATCAACAACAAAACTGTGTGCGAGCATTCGCTGCCTTGTATACTAATTTAGAATGGAGTTTATTCGTTTTAGAAGCTGTTTGATCTGGGATTCTTCTGACTTAAATAAATGGAATCAATGTTTTCTTATTAAAATGGAAATGTTGGGATTATTCCAAATTTTCTATTTGAAGGGTTAGTGCTAATGGTACGCGGACACGAGCCAGTGGCGCATGTAAGACCTAATTGGCCCATTCTACGTGAGAAATTCAAGGAATTGAGGTTTCGGAATAAATGTATAATGGTTAAACATTTCGAGATTGACTTCAGTCAGATTCGATTCCTTAACTTGGAATATTTGGTTTCGCATTGTCATAATTTTCTTCTTACTGTATTGCGCTTCGAAAATTGAGTTTCAAATTGTGAGATAACTTTTTTTTATCAAAAGTCCCTATGAGTGTGTTTTTCTTTCATTGAGATAATGTGGTATCATCTTGGATCATGATTTATGATCCTCATACAAATTCCACATAGGTAGTGTAAATATGGACATAAATATTTGCGGATACACACTGACACGGCCTTGGATTTATTTTTACTGACAATCCTTCATCATCCTTTTTCATAAAACGCAACACAAACTATTGATAAGATTATGACCTTCATTGTTTTGACTTGTTCTTCAATCCAATGTTAGAAATTGATCCAGGCCAAACATCTTATTGAAAGTGGCTGATGTAATATACATTTTTCTATTCATATTCTTTGGCCATACATGATGAAAGGATTATTTTTCCTTCGTATTTATGGGATGTTTTTATTTCATTCAGCTACATTTGTTGGTGATATTTAGGTAACAGCATCATTGTGTAATTTAAAATGAAGCTTGAGGCTCTTGAGGGTCTAAAAAATTGAGAGTGGAGTTAAAGAAATGAGTAATTTATCAGATTATAAGAGAGGAACCATTTCGTGATAAGACAAACGAGGTGAGGGTTTCGGATTCTCAATGGCTTGAACTTCTTAGAGAGACGTTATTTGTCAAGGCGGCATTCCTGTTCTGTCCGTGGAACTAGAAATGAAGAGACTAGGGGCCGGGGGACAGGTAGCCAGGGACAACCGCGACAGGTGCGACAACACCGGTGGCGGCGAACCAGCAATAGCAGCTGCTGGTGGCACTGCCACCTACGTTGCCACTGCCTTCACCACCACCCCCCCCCCACCCCCCACCACCACCCCCCCCCCACTACCACCGCCGCCATTAGCACCATTCCCAATATGTCCACCACCGCCATTCCTCCCACCGCGCCATAAACATCACCACTACCACAACCGCCATAACTGCCGCAACCACCACCACCACCACCACCACCACCACTACCGCCGCCGCCGCCGCCGCCACTACTACTGCCAGTGTTTCCACTTCCCCACCATCACGACCACCGCCTTCAACTCCCCCATCGCCGCGTCCAAACATTCCCAGAAATTAATTACCCCGACGGAAGCGGTGAGGAGGGTGGGCCGGGGGAATGCGTTATTAACACAAACACGGAATCGACGTGGCCTAATGAAAGTCTTCCGGAGCGAACGAATTTCTGAGGCGCTCCGCGGGCGGGCGGGCGGGGGCGGGAGCGGGGGCGGGGCGAGGCGTCGCGCGCGCTTCTTTTTTGCATCCGGCGTGTAAATATGAAATTGTTAGATTGTCGTGTTTGCTTTTCTTGTCGCGGAGGGCGCTGGGCGGCGGCGGCGGTGCCCGGGGCCCGGGGCCGGGGACCTGGCTGGTCCTGGCTATGGCTGCGGGCGCCGTTTTACGAGCGCCTGCGGCTGTGGGAGGCTCCGGCTGCCTCGAGGGCGCCGCGTCCTCGGGAGCGCTTTGTCCGAAGGGCCCTCCCCCCCCCCCCCTTGGCTGCTCTTGATAAAGCCCCCGCCCCCGCCCCGCACTCGCTTCAAACGCCGCCCTGCTGAAGCGTTGGTTTCTGGTGATAACACTCTGGGATGCACTTTTCGAGGTTGTGCTTCTTAAAACTTGAAAGCGACCCATAAGTCTCCAAATATTTCTAGATGTTCTGATGGAGGCACAGTGACGCGCTTTTACAAACTTGAAGCAACAACCGTTCTTGAAATGTTGTACAAAAGGAATGTAATTAATTGTTTTACTCAGTAATGAACACGTAGAGCACGTGACATTTTAATGTTTTGCCATTCGTGTGTAAACTAACAAATACTTTAAAAAAACATCGGCTGAGATAGTCTTGTTGGGTGGATGAAGTTTTGAAGCCATTTTTTATTCACCATACTTCATTATCGTGACTGTTCATTGTTCACTGTCGTAGTATACAGCTGTTAATCTGTAGTTTCGTATACCTCCTTGAATTGGTAACCGTGGTAAGAATGCTTCAAAATTCAGCGTCTTAGAGGTGCAGAAAGAAGCTTCTGATCCGCTGCGAGGTAGATTTATTGTTTAGCAAGGTGCATTAACTATGCGTTTTTATGGGTTGCGGAGGAAACCTGCTTCAGATTCGCTCTACCCGTCGCTCGCCCCGGGGCTGGAGGGTTTATTTATCATCATCATTATTGTCGCCTCCGCTGCCCAGCGCCCCGCGTGTTTCTTTTGTCGCGGGCGTAAGCGCGGGAGCGGGCGGCGGGGTGCGCTAATTCCGCCGCCCATCTCGCCCCCCTCCCGCCCTCCCTCCCCACGGTTCTCCGCCATCGTCGCCGCCGCCGACAGCTCGCCGCGGGCCGTGTGGGTTTTGGTCGGAACCCGGCCGCCCAGCGCCCCCTCCCGCCCTCTCCACTTAGAGAGTAATTTATTTGTAACAAAAGAACAACACGCCGCGGGCGCCTCGCATGACGCTGTATCGTTACGAGCGGAGGTGGGAACGGAGCGGGCGTGCTTCGGGCAGGCAGGCAGTTGGGGGCGGGAGGGGGGAGCGGGGCGGGAGCGGGGAAGGCGGGGTGGAGTGGACGGAGGAGGGGAGCGGGCTAGTGGGCTGGCGGGGCGGGCGACGACGAAGGCTTAAGAAAGGCAGCAAGAGTGGAGGCGGATGACTGCAGCACAGCTCGTCCCCCGCCCCCTCCACCTTCCCCTTAAGTACCTTTGATTGACACCTCTCGACGTGTGAAAACACGTGGGATAAAGGTTTTCTTTTAGCAGCGGCGATAAGACACCGATAAGGGCGCGGGCGGGCGGAGGGGACGGGGCCCGTCCGGGGGGCGGGGCGGGGGGCGGGAGAGGAGATGCGCGGGCGATAGCGTTGCAGACGCCCGCGCTGAGCTTTCGGGCGCTCTACTCCATGGAATAATACCTGCCCGTGAAACTGGAACGTCGCACTGTGACTCGATGGGCAGAACTGCCTGTCGGAAATTGATGGAATTCGGAATACGGGTGTTTATTAGCAGTTATTTGGTCATCAAATTTGAATATTACTTTTGATTTTATTTGCCGAAATGTAATTAATTCAGTATTACAAATACGTTGGATGTCATTCACTGTGTGTTACATTAACGAAAACATCTGTGAAATTATGAAGTTTACTTTTCAGGAAATATCATTTCCAGTTTTTTTATATATGAGATAATAATCTGGTAGATAAGAATCTTATTTCGAGTACATGTATATTTCGCAGTAGCACCGGTTTGATTTAATATAGTAGCCATATGTTCGTTTGATTTTTTTTTAATATCTTCTGTGCGGCAGCAAAAGGCCTCTTTACCTCGGCAGTTTACGATAGCACGTAACTTCATTCGATTTACCGCGAATGTGTCATTAACATGAGCGGTGCTGGAGGCAATTATTGAAGAATGTTTCTGATTGGGTGTCCTGCCGCTCGGCGCGGTTGTCTTTAGCGCATGCCTTGTCGGTAGGGATGCAACATTGATGTCGATGTTTTAGACATTCACGTAGTAAAGTCAATGTGTTTTAACATCGATGTTTGGTGAATAAAAAATATAATAATAATTGGAAAAGTTAAAATATGAAATATTAACTTTCCGATCGACAAGTAAACATCGATGTTTGGAAATATCGATGTTTAGTTATCGATGTGGCATCCCTCGTCTTTAGCCCAGGCCTTGCCCGGAATTCGTTCGCCACCTCGTTGCAAAATCTCGGTACATCGACACTTCGATACATCACCAAAAGGTTTTCAATGTCGATGAAAACTTCGATAAAATGGATGTTTTAAATATAATGACACATTTCGAAGTAAATGTGCTGGTTCTAAAGGATACACAAAACGTCAATGCTCATTTAAAATATATTGTGCTTTACATTTGGCTGTCATATTTTATCGTAGTCCGAGATCATATTGCAGTTTAACAATATTACCATGTGCAAAGTAAAAAAAAAAAAAAAGGAAACAACACACGAGAAAGGTTGCGAGTAACAAAGTTGTCGAGGTTCCGCTTGGGAATCGACGACAGTTTATATATAATATATAATTATGGCGGCAGGATTTTCGACACTAGCTGTTCAGCTAGGTCGAATTCAGTCGCTGTCTGAAGGAGAATTCTAGCGGCCGGCTGCTCTGATCGGTAGTTTTCCGTGGTTTCTCCGATCAACACTAGGAGAATGCCGGAGCAGTACCCTACTAAACGGGCCACGGACCGCGCGCGATCTGTCCTTCCTCTTCCTTGTCCTATCCTCTTCCCTTACACTCACACACACTTACAGTAACATGCCCTACACTACCACCATTCCGGGAGACCGGTCGGGAGCTTAGAGCTTGTCCCGGCTGGGGCGGTGCCCCGCTGGTGGGAGAGTCCTGGTTAGGGGGAAACCCCACTAGCCGACGGTGGGTCGTCGCCGGATCTCGCCATCCAGCGCCATCTCCCGAGAAAACATGCACTACACTAACGGGACTAACGACCAAAGCAGTTGACGCGCCCGGAAACATGAAAAAATCAATCAATCAATTTTACGTACTACAATTGATTTCCCGTCTTGCAAAAACTCTCCAATATCGATGTTTCTGCTCGAGAATATAGATTTTTTAAAAACATCGATGTTTGTTTTTTTTTGCCATCCCTACTCTCTCTGCGCTTCGCGACCCAGCGCCGCCTCCCGTGGCCAGTGCGCGCTCCCCGCGGCCTTTATTACTCGGCGGCGCGTGATGTGCAGGTCCCGTTACAGATTAGCGCCGCTTCTCGGACCTTCGCCGCGCGCCTCCTCGCCCATTATCTTCTGCGAAGCACTTGCTGATGGGACTCGTTCATAAATTGCTGGGCCATCTTTGTACGCAAATGGGCTACGGCTAATCGGACAGCTCTTCAAAGAATTTTGTACGCCAGGTTTTTTTTTCAATACTTTCGTGTATTCGGCGTGAATGGGTTTTGAGTTAAGGGTATGATAAAATACTAATTTGGCGCGCTGTTTTGTTTCGGCTATCGAGTGTTTGCCACGTACTGTACTAAGGGTAATATGTTTAGGCGGTTCAAATTAATTTTCGAGTTACCCCGCTCCTGTCTCTCGTTGCCTGTTCACCCCCCCCCCCCAAGAATAGTAGCAATATTTCAATGTATGGAGTTGCGTATGGAGTCGAGATTATGTGGTCGTGGTCGCGGAGTGCACTGCAGAGATAGGAGGCGTTTCGCCGGAGTAAATTTCTATCTATTCGCCACCGAGAAGAAAGCTCATGAGCGTTTATGACGTATGGAATTAACAGATCCATGACCACGGATATTTGTCATCGATTTAAAGCGTTAAATATCCATCAGATGTCTTGCTCTCGAATTGTGAATTTCTTGAAAACTATTTTGGATACTATCTTAATAATCAACAGTACGGAAATACGGATCTCTGCGTTGGTCAACCATCGCGCCGTCTGTTACTGCCTCAACTACTATCAACACACACCACAACCACCACCATCTTCACCAACACTGCCACAACAACCACCACTACCACCAACCACCACTACCATCACCTTCACCCACCATACCTTCACTACCACACTACCTTCACTACCACATTACCTTCACACCCTCACTACCCACTACCTTCACTAACATCACTACCTTCACTACCATCACTACAACACTTCCACACTTCTAGTTCTACCCCCACCTCCACCACAACTACCGCCACCACCACCACCCCTGCCGCAACCACCATGACTAGCGTCCTCCCAGCGAGCTCCTCATTTGAGCCGTAAAAACTGCTTAGAAATTTAAATAACAA
The DNA here is from genome assembly GCA_964035755.1 of Teleogryllus oceanicus. NCBI lineage: Eukaryota > Metazoa > Arthropoda > Insecta > Orthoptera > Gryllidae > Teleogryllus > Teleogryllus oceanicus. Next base: position 28,132,879 of record CAXIVR010000011.1, on the reverse strand, counting down.
ATGCTGGGCGCGAGGAAAGAGCAGGCGGGCGCCGTCGCGTCCCTAATTTACATTCCGGCGCCTCGGAACTGGACCTGCCCCTCGCCCTCGCCGTCGCCGCCTCCGCTCTAATTGACCACTTGAGGAGGGGAGCGATGACTTCCACGTCTCTTCTCTCCTTCTTCAGGCGGTTGCTCTTCTCCAGGACCCCGTCCCCCCGATTCTCATTCGAGACGCACGTTTCGAGGTGTGTTTTTACTGTCTTAATTCCATTCGCCTCAGAATCACCCCCACACTTTCTCGCGAATCGAGGTTTGGTTGTTTTACAAGGAAATCGCTAATCATGAGAAGGCTTCGGGGGAACGCCGTGGGCGTGCATATTATAAAACCGTTTGCCTGCAGGTGTTTGAGGAATGTTCATGCGCGTGCTGGCCGAGCCCCGATTAGCGAGGCCTCCTTGCGCCGTGCTGCATGCTAAAGCGTGGCGCGGGGGACGAGATGTTGAGTGAGCTCCATAACGCGGCCATTCGTTCCCGCGGGTCGTTTCCTGCGAGGTATTCGACACAGGGCGAGCGTCGAGCAGATGGCCGCTTAGCTCGGCGGCGCGGGCGAGGCGCGACCGTCTGGAGGGGCTGGCTGGCTGGCAAGGCACGCGTATTTTCCTTGGCAGCGATGCGTCGCCCATTATTTTGCGTCAGGTCAGTTTACCGGGAGAGAAAGGTCGTTTGGGCCCGGGTGCTGAAAGCCGCTGTTCCCCCATTGTCCGCCGGAGAAACAACATCTAATGATTTGGATAGCGCGTCGTGCTCGCGAATTTGTCAACCCCCGCCGGGTGGCCGTTCAGTCATCGATGCTGCTTGCGCAGTCGGCGGTTGCCTGTCAGCGAGTGTCCCCCACTCAGGAACTGACAGACGCTACGTTAGTCACGTTTGCATTTAAAAGTAAAAACGTTAAAATGTTGATGTTATAATTTACCTTGGGAACGTTATAAATATGCTCCCGCGTGTGTATACTAATCTTGTACTTTTCCGGTGTGAACAAAATATTCAGTTGCCTTGTTGTATGAGTATACATTGTGAATTTTTTGACATGTATCTGATGCAATATGTTTGTCTGTTTACAGGTGAGTTACATCTGCCTAATTGTCATTTTGCCAGTTCCGGTTGCGTAAGTGTCACGAGAAGCCATTTATTGTTTTCTTTCATTGCATGAAAAATATTGTTTTGTCTACAGAATAGCCATGTAGAATAGTACTACAGAATAGCCATGAAAAATGATCCCAACTTTCTGTAAATACGCATTTATGGCAAAGATATTATCAGTGAATTTATGCTATTATTTAATTCGAAAATATAATGTAGAAATGAAGAAATTTGTAATTTTAATAGTATGCAAGACAAACTTAGAAAAGCCCCACAGTAAAATTTGATGTTCACCAAAAATCCATTAAAAACACGAAAGAAATGGCAAGAATCGATTGTACAAAGAGAGAGAAAACAAGATTATATTCTTGAGTACAAACGTTTAGCACTTGAGGCAACGATAAGATAGAATATGCCTAATCCTCAAGCGTGAAAAATAGTATATTTTTATTCTCTAGTACGATGCACACTACAGTGTGACATAAAGTGTAGACTACAGCTAAGAACGTGAAATCAGATGTCCAAATATTGTATCTATCCATTAAACGTATAACATATTCCATTGTCTTGATAGAACTGCTCTCAAAAAATACTTAAAAGTTGCCGCACTGCAAGTACCGCGCATAAATAAATTTTAATTCTCATCACCTAGACAATAACATCTAGAGAAAATCTTCATTAAACCAGTGTCACGACTAAAATTAACGTCTGTCTGTCCATCTGCACTTGGCGCGACAGCCCACGTACGGGCCATAGGCTACCAGCAGCGTCCCGGCGTGGCGATCATAGGTTAAGGAGATACGTGTGGTTAGCACGAAGACATCCCCACGCCGTATGCTGGTCTTCTCAACCTGAGAAGTGAGCTTTCTCATCGTCACACAGCAACATATGCTGCGACATTGCAAGGAAAACGCCCATTATAATCTTACCCGAACGGGAATCGAATCCGGAGTCACGTCCTGGCAAGCGAGCACGCTGACCAATGAGCTTAACCGCGAGGACAAAATTAATACGTGCAGTTCAAAAATGGAATACTGAATTGAAATGTTCAGCTCCTGTCACGCCGCGAATGGCCTCCTTTCCCTCTGTAGGCCGCAGCTGAAGCCGAGTGCCGGGCTGGCGCTCTCGGAGGCAGGCGGGTGCGTGTCTCTCCCGCTCAAAGGCCGCTCTGTTCGGCCGCCCTCTCTCACGCGTCAATCACGCGGAGAGGGGCGGGGGCGGAGGCGGAGGCGCGGATTCGCGCGGGACCCGCTCTCTCCGGATGTTGCCGCACGTTCCTTTAAGTTCTTCCTTCGGCGCCTGCCTCCATTCAGTGCTGGAGCCTCACATTGCGTGTTCCCAATCCAGTCGACTACGGTTCCAGTCGACTACGGTTATAGGGTATAGTGAACCTTCGGTTATAGTGAATATCGGATATAGTGAACCCTCGGATATAGTGAATATCTGATATAGTGAACCCTCGGATATAGTGAATATCGGATATAGTGAACCCTCGGTTATAGTGAATATCGATTAGCCCTCGGTTATAAGATATAGTGAACCCTGGTTATAGTGAACTTAAGTCACTGATCCAGTTTCACTAACATTATAAATAAGCGTAAGAAGATTCAGTTATAGTGAACCTGAACCTCGGCTATACTGAACGTAGGAAGTAAACCTGCAAATTAATTGGATCTCGTATGTATTAGGCGTTGACAGGGCCTTCGGAGGGGGGGGGTGTTCAAATAGGCAAGATGTTTGGAAACGTGTCAAGACTGCATTATCATATCTAGAGACAGAGGACCTCGCAGAATCAAGTATGGAGAGAGCACGGTACTCTGGAGGATGATCTAATGAAAAATGTATCAAGCGAATAATTGAAAATAATTGAATTGTTACGTACAAATAAATACGTTGCAGTTTTCAGTTGGTGCAGTTAATGTATTTTGCTGTATCTCTATATTAATAAAATTACTTATAATGGAGAAATTCCAATTAATTTTGACACCATCGGACATAGTGAACCAAACATGTTAGTCCCCAGAAGTTTACTATAACCGGAGTCGACAGTAGTATCATTCTGGGGGTGGACTGTTCGTGATCACGAAGAATCAAGATACAACATATGGGCCTCCTGAAGGGATGGGAATAGGTGCAGTTAATCCAAGGAAGAATCGGGCGCAGTACTCGGTCCATTGTTTAGCATACCGCTGGCTCGGTCGGAGGAAACATCCTATGAAATGACTGATCAGAACAATAAATCTCTCAGATTCTCATCCATGCAGTGATCGCTTTGGTTCCAGCTAAATTGCTGATGAAAAATATCCACCACTGGAAACAGATTTTCTTCGGAACTTGAACATTCGCATCTTGGAGCTCTCTGCAACGAACTCATAAGGGCGTGCTCTAGTTTGTACACCTTCACTTCCTGGTGTAACACTCGGAACTATTGTCTTCGTTCATTAGTAAATACTAATTTGAAGTGAGAAAAAAAACCCTGAATTTCTATTCGGTTTACCTCTTCCAACAACCAACAGTAATAAAAGCGTAATGCATTACAAGGTAGGCCCTCGAGACGAAATTCCCTCCCCATACGGCCGTCGAGAGACCTGGAGCGGCGAAGGCGGCGCGGCCTGACCTCGGGGTATGGGGGAGGGGGGGAGGCCGTCGCCCGAGCTGGAAACAACGGGCGGTCGCAGCGCGACACAGCCCCGCGGGGGAGAAACGGAATAAAAAATAACGAGCAGAGAAGCGGGAGGCGGCCGCGGCGACGGCGACGGCGACGGTGACGGCTATGAAGACGAAAACAAAAAGAAGAGAGCTCCCCGCTCCGCCCCGCGCCGGTGGTGTCCCACAAGGTCCGCGTTGTTGGGAGCCCCGCCGGTCCTCGCCTGCCACGCTTGCCAACTCATGAAACAATGAGAGCGGGAGATGAATGACCTATTAAAATTTATTTATGCGCGGTACTTGCAGTGCGGGCGGGGGAAGGGCCGGGGACCGGGTTGGGGGTGGGAACGGGGGCGGGGCGGGGGCCTCCATGCAGATCCGGAGCCGCGAGCCGGTGGCGAAAGTAGCTGCGCCAGGCAACGAAGCACATTTTTGGTGGAGAGAAAAAAAATCTCCAGAATGTTTTGAACTGTCACTTCATCGATGTTTTAATGAAGTCTAGGAAAACCGTGCGTATTGTGGACTGTAGATCAAGATTTCACTCCTCGTATCTGGTTAAATGAAATCTGGTTTTGTCTAGTATGATTTCTTATCAACTTTTAGTTATGTATGTTTTATTCTCTCTTCTGTGATAATAGTTATTACTCACTCGACAGAAATTTTCATGTATAGAATGACCTTAAATACAGTATTATTGACCTCAAAAGTTATTGCTACGTATTCGATTGAAAAAATTGAGTGTGCCGGGAAAGTCTACAGGGGCACTTTGCCGTGTGTAACAGACATTATGTTGTAGTACGAGCTGCGGCTTGAAAATGTAAATCGTGTCCTCACCACAATCATAATAGGTGGTTGAAGTGTTGTCCTCTTCAGTTGTTTCCCAGTGATCTAGTTGCTACCAACACAAATTCAGTTTTTATTAGGCGGCCCTGATTCGTTTCACTGCGGAGACACTTTCCTGACGCACTGGATTATGCGTATCACGATATCCCCTTTCCAGAAAAAACATTAAAAGTTTATAGTATTCCACGATACATGTGTTCCGGGAAGGACGGTTCAACAACAGTATCAAGAAGTTGTTTTTACCCCTGAAATAGTAACATCATTTTCCGCTTCTGGACTGCGGTAATACCATGAGTAATCGCTTGATGTATTATCCGCGCACGTTTTCTTGAGCTCGTTTCGCTAGTTGTGAGAGGATTGGGGAGTTTGGTTATTTTGACAAAAGGAATATTATATTAAATTTGTAGCTACTTTTCGATGCAAAATAGTTTCCAATTCACGGCAGCGAATATATCTGGTTATCAGTTAATGCCTTATTTTACGTGGCGAGACTCGGGCTATCGGGCCCGCTCTTCCGTCTGACCACGCAAATTTCGCTACGCTCCTTTCACCAACTAGAGGAGAAAGGGGGTATTATCTTGGGCGACGAAACAGGCGGATCTCAATCAGACTTTGTGTATAACACTGGTTACTATGATTTATTATTAATTCAACTAATTTTCGTAAAGGAGTAGGGGTAGGTATTGCGGGACTCAAGAAAACGTGCGGGAGTAATACGCATGAGGGAGCAGAGGAGCCGTGGAAATCTGTGGGAAGTGCGCACTTCGAAGCGAGTCCAATCGGGAGCTCGCTCTGGTTGAACGACGCTGAGCTGGGGGGTGGGGGGCGCCTGTCGTTGACAGACTCGAGACGGGGAGGCGGTTGGCTGGCCGTTCCGGCCGACGGAGGAGCGTCTTTGCGGCGCGCCCGTGTGCAGAGCGGCGACGGAGGGAGTCAATATTTGCGCTGGTCACTCGCTCCCGGCGACCGCGAACGCCTTCCGCCCTCTCCCCTGTCTCCCTCGCGGTGGACGATGCCACCGCGGCGTGCGTCTTGGCAGCCACCGACTCCCGAGTGCGGGTCAAGTGGCCGGGTCGATCACCTTCCGTCGCGAGGCACGGGGGTTCGAATCCAGGTGGGACATGTGGGAATTGTAGGGAGCAAAACGGGGTTTGCTGAGGAGGAGCGAAACGGATTATTGGTGGTGGGGTGGTGGTGGTGGTGGTGGCAAAGTATTTTCAACTGATTGGGAACCATTTCGCTTCCCGAGATGATTTCCTGCTGAAAGACGGCGTTTAATTCTGCACGAGTGAATCACCACCTGGTCGTGTGAAAGCTTGTCTCACGGTTGCATCAGCCTTATTCACAAGATTTGTCACCACCAGAGTATTTCCCTTTGTCAAAACTACCTAAATGGTTTAAGAGTGGACGCGATTGAGAACAACCAAACGTCGAAATGACCAATGTATCGCATCAAAGGGATCATATTTTGCGTAAATAAACATTCAAAAACTCATGAAACTGACTGTGAAACTGGAGGAAGTGTCTCAGAAACTGATGTCACTACCGTGACTCTGACCGGGAGGTCCTAAAGTCGAATCTCGACGGTGGCAGGATTTTCGATCCCAGTTACACAGCTGGGTCGAGTTCAACTCCTGCCTGGAGGAGACTTTTAGCGGCCGGCTACTCTGATCGGTAGTTTTCCGTGGTTTCTCCGATCAACACCAGGCGAATGCCGTAGCAGCATCCTACCAAACGGGCCACGGACCGCGCGCGATCTGTCCTTCCTCTCCCTTACACACACTTACACTAACATGCACTACACTACCACATATTTCGGGAGACCGGTCGGGAGGTTAGAGCTTGTCTCGGCTGGGGCGGTGCCCCGCTGGTGGGAGAGTCCTGGTTAGAGGGAAACCCCACTAGCCGGCGGTAGGTCGACGCCGGATCTCGCCATTTCCCGAGAAAAAACATGCACTACACTAACGGTACTAATGACCAAAGCAGTTGACGCGCCCGGACGCGCGGGCCTTGAGCAGCGTTCCGGGCGGAAGCCGCGTTTCTCGAGCGCAGTGGGGCGCGGCGCCGATGGCATTCGCGCGCTCGTCCGACATTTTTATCAGTTCCGTAATGAAATTAATCGGTTTAATTAAAACAATTTCGCTTTACAAGTGGGGCCGCCATAAAAGCCTAGCGCTTGCTCGTCTCTAATAGGCGGCCGCGTTCCAAACGCCGCCCGCAGACGCGCGGCGCCGCCGGTGGGCGGGGCGCCCCACTGCTGCGCCCTTGCTAGAGGACCTCTTCTTTTTCCTCGTTTCGTCTTCCGCTCCTCTTTCTTCTCGTTTCCCTCCTTTTCGTCTCAGTACCGGTCTCTTGTACGAGGACTAATATACTTGGATTTTTTGAGGATTTTCAGATCTCCGATCAGATGACCGTGAGGCGCTCTCTTCGTGTGTCGACACACACGAATGGCCAGCTACAAACATACATCTTTATACTGTAAATATTCATTGTTGCGTGTGACATTTCATCAGCTATTGTGGTGCCATCCAATCGGGATCTTAATACTCATTATGGTGGCGTTCAACCTTGCGATTGGATGACTGGACCGTAACGGCTGAGTTACGTCACGGGCAGCTGTGTAAAAATCGCAGTATAGAGCTGAATTCGAGCTTATAACCAAACGTACCCAATCGTTGCGTGAATGCGGCGTGATATATGGACAGTCATGTAATCACGGCGGAATACATGGCTGTTCAAGGCAAATGGTCTACCATTGGGATATCCCCGATGACAGTTTTTTTCTGAATTAATAATTGCAGTGACCGGGAGCGGTAGCTCAGTGCATCAACTGATGTCACTGCAGCGCCTCTGACCGGGAGGTCCTAGGTTCGAGTCCTGACGGCGGCAGAATTTTCGACGCTTTTCAGGTCGAATTCAATCGCTATCTGGAGGAGAATTCTAGCGGCCGGCGGCTCTGATCGGTAGTTTTCCGTGGTTTCTCCGATCAACACCAGGCGAATGCCGAAGCAGCACCCTACCAAACGGGCCACGGACCGCGCACCATCTATCCTTCCCCTTCCTTGTCCTATCCTCTGCCCCTTACACTAACATACACCACATATTCCGGGAGACCGGTCGGGAGCTTAGAGCTAGTCCCGGCTGGAGCGGTGCCCCGCTGGTGGGAGAGTCATGGTTAGGAGGAAACCCCACTAGCTGACGGTAGGTCGGCGCCAGATCTCGCCATCCAGCGGGGAAGATTACAACCATCTCCCGAGAAGAAAAAAACATACACTACACTAACGGGACTAATGACCAAAGCCGTTGACGCGCCCGGAAACACGAAAAAATCAATCAATCAAAAAAGCTAAACAGTGCTTGCGCTCTCCCACCGTCGGAGGAAGCGGAGGCTACGAGGCGGTCGGCTGGCGATCGCACGGGCTGCGCGTCGCGGGCGGGCGAGTGCCCAAACGCTGCGAGGGCGAAAGCGGGCATAACGCGGCGCGTAATCCGAACACGGCGCGGCGGCGCCCCCCGCGACCCGGAGCTTCATTTGGGCGCTCGCGCGCGCCAGGAAGGACGTCGCGGAGCGCGCCCGCGCTGATGAAGACGTCGGGGGGCGGGGCGGGGCGGGGCGGGCGGGCGGGGCCGCCCCGGCCCGAGGCAAGTTTCCAAACATCGATACATCGCTAAAGGGTTATCGATGTCCATTTCCGTCCAGTCGACGAAAAAACATCGATGTTTTAATTATAGTAGACTGATAAAAGGGGGCCCGAACTAGTGATGGCAATTTTACCAAAATATCGATACATCGCTAAAGGGTTATCGATGTCCATTTCCGTCCAGTCGACGAAAAACATCGATGTTTTAATTATAGTAGACTGATAAAAAGGGGGCCAGGAACTAGTGATGGCAAATTTTACCAAAATATCGATACATTGCTAAAGGGTTATCGATGTCCATTTCCGTCCAGTCGACGAAAAAATCGATGTTTTAGTTATAGTAGACTGATAAAAGGGCTAGTCATGGCAAATTTTACCAAAACATCGATACATCGCTAAAGGGTTATCGATGTCCATTTCCGTCCAGTCGACGAAAAAACATCGATGTTTTAATTATAGTAGACTGATAAAACGGGAGCGGATTTTGATGACCTAAAACATCGCCAAAAATGATCAATAAAATGCTCTTAAAATGCCCGAAAATCACAGAACGTCGTAAATAATCTTATCAAAACTAGTTTCAATGAATAACTCAATCTGTTGGTTACGTTACTGAAGTAATCAAAGCTGCTTCTATTCGTTTGAGTGAACTCAGCTTGCAAACTTTTGGTTTGGACTGTTTTTTACCAGGAAATCTGTCTTTAGTATATATCCCGATATCGGCCGAACCGACAATGGCGCTGATATACGTCACATACACCATCGTAGTAAAACCAACTAAAATTCCCTCAGATTGCACGGGCAAAATGTGCAGCGTGACAAAGAGGATGACGCACAACGGTATAAGCGTATGGGACTGTTATTGCCAAGTTCGCTGGTTCAATCTCCATCAACCCCGTGAATTTTGAAAGGCGAATATCAGTGTTTTTTTAAAGCTCCATGTCGTCTTCGGGGTCGCTATACAGGCGGGCCCAGGTAAAGAGGGCCTCTTATTAAGGGAATTTTTTAATGATTTAAAGTACCAACACTGTTTGTGTTGCTATACACTTTTATGAAAGGGGGCGCGGATAAACGTTTTGCGGGCGGGCCAGCACTCACTTCGTGACGCTACTGGTCGCCCGGCGCGCGTTGTTTGGGGCGCGAGGGCGGCCGTGAGCGCGCGCAGCTCGTTGGCGCGAGAGCGCGGCGACGCGTGCGGCGGCGCAGGGGCCGTCACGAGCCGCCTTATCTGCCGCCGCCGCCACCGCGGGGCCCCGGGGAACGGCGGATGTGCTCCGGCGGCGCGGCGGTCGCCGCCCCCCGCTGCCCCCCAGCCACGCGGCGCGCGCGCACGCACCGCGTTGCCCTACGCGATGCCTCGGCCTTCCCCGCCTCAGTCCTGCCCCGTCCCGCCCCGCCGCGCCTCAGTCTTACCCCGCCCCGCCCCGCCCCGCCTCAGTCCCGCCCCACCCCGCCCCGTCCCGCCCCGCCTCAGTCCTGTCCCGCCCTGCTCCGTCTCGCCCGTCCCGCCCTGTCCGCCCCGCCCCGCCCCGCCCTGTCCGCCCCGCCCCGCCCCGTCCGCCGCCCTGTCCCGCCCTGTCCCGCCCTGTCCACTCCACGCATCGCGCGCGCCCCGCGTTGCCCTACGCGATATCTCACCCCGCCCCTCCCCGCCCCGCCCTGCCCTGTATCGTCCCCCCCCCGTGTCCCGTCCGCTCCTACGTCACACGCGCACGCACCGCGTTGCCCTACGCGATGTCTCGCACCGCCCCACCCCTTCCCGCCCCGTTGTGTCGTCTCGCCTCCGCTCTTCCCGCCCCGTCCCGCCCTCTTCCACTCCGGTCCGCTCTACCCCCGTCCCGCCCGGCTAGGGATGCGACATGCATGTCGATGTTTTTGTAATATCAATGTTTTAAACATCGAAATATCAACGGCAATGTTTTTTGTTTGTGAATGAAAAATTCCCAAATTTTGCAAAATATAAAATATGAAATAATAGCACAGGCACAAAAACTTTTAAAAAAAGTTATTATACCCAAAGACTTGACTCGTGTTTTCCATGACAAAAAAATTAGAAAGAAACAAACAAACGTGCAGGGTTTTGACATCTTTCTGGCTTCAGATTGGGATTCAGCACGTCGACATATATGGAAAAATGTGTCAAGTCTGCGGGTCTGACAACTTTGTGTGTGGTGTGTGGTGTGTGGTGTGTGGTGTGTGTGTGTGTGTGTGTGTAATAGATAATATCACTGTCAGTTTTATGTGTTCAATCCAAATGAACGCTCTTTGTACCACCTTCATTGAGTAAACTCTGAATTTTCTAGCAAAGAATTGTGACTATGGAAAGCCGTTCTATTTCCGAAACCCGAATATTTGTCTAGGCGTCGTATCTTTTTGTCCCGCTCTGTGGTGCTTATCTGCGTTTGTTGTTGTACTTACGTAATGAGGAATCTTTGTGAGCTTCTCGTCTAAATGTAAGGGCCAGCATTAAGATCATGTGCAAACACTGACCGAATAAGGAGTGCGAAAGTAATACTGGAGCAGATAGCTCTGATAGAGAAGATGACATCAGTCTTATAATTGACAAAGACTTACAGAAAATATAGTAAGATACTAGGATTAAATCTAGTATTCAGCAATGTGATACGACACATATTCGCATCAGTGAGCACAAATGTTTGCTTGAATTATACCCTAGAATTCTGTTTTTCTAAATAATTTGTACATACTAAATTGTTACGAAAACAAACGACGGAAACAATGATAATAAATATCCTGAAACATTTATTAATACAAAATATTCTGTCCTTTAGTTTCTAGTATTGGATTCTGCTTCAGAATTCCTAGTGACATTTTGTAGTAAAAAAGTGCAGATTATTTGGAAGATATTTTGCGACTTGCAATTGAGGTCCCTGGCTTGAAAGTGCCCATATCGTGTTTATGGCCGGGCCAATATGTTCGCAAAATATCCGTTGAAGTATATTCAGAGCCATCCGAACATTTAAAAGCAATAAAGAGTCCAATGTCTGATCTAAGATAAAGGCATGGGTCATCTAACAGACATATACATGCGTCAAGTGACGTTTTCGAGGAAGGATTTTATTGGCCTACCCCAACATTGACCTTTCATTTGGAATATATAATTTAGTGCCTCTCTGAGAGAATATCTAGCATTGGTTTGGAAACTTGCGATGATTCAGCGCTCTTCAAGTTCAGAGAGATTACTATAAGAAGGAAAAGCTACTGCTTGGAACACTATTGGCAGCCTAACTGCAGGTTATGCCCATGTCCTCAATTTGTCAGTACGTTCGTTTACAGGTAGCTAAAGGTGTAAATGGATTCATCGCTATCTATTGCATTGTCATCGCGCTGCATGGCATTCGTTTGTTTCCCATAATTATGTCACCTCTCCCTCTATCTTGCTTTCCTCTTACCTTCAATTTCATAAAATTAATAACAGTTGTCATAGAGGTACCCAGTGGGTATGTCCTCGCTCAGAAATAGGGGTATGATGGTGTGCAATGGTCACTGTAGCGCATCCATCCATTGTATTACTTGAATAATTGTATTGCAGCCATTAACCAACCTTTAACCAGCTTGCAGCCAGTAACTTAATTGTATTGCAGCCTCCGAGTCAATGACCCCCATCTCAATCAGGTTTCTCGTCCAGTTTCCCTGATCCATTGAGCAAATGCTGAGATGGTCCCTTGTTTTGCTTCTGGACATAAATGTAACTTCATTTTCTGTGCACGTCTTCTAGAATTCAGTGGGAAATACAATTATTCAAATTATCGTTTCCATGTTGTCGCGGCAGGAAGTATTATTCCGAAGGACAACATGAATAAGAACCAAAATTTATTGCCTTTTTATCCTTGAAAATAGATTTTATTACATGGGAGCTTTTTCCCCTTCAAATTGAAGTAGTATATGACTTAGTGTAGGGATTACAGAATTTTGAAAATGTGCACACAATTCACTTTTACATATAGCACGTCATACGCAGTTTTTAACTGCTTTTTTGACGTAAAATAAATTTAAAGAAATAAATAAAAGCTAACACTCACGTGTAAAGTAGTAATCACACTGACGTGATTAAATAATAATTTTTTTTATGTTCAGGCTTGTTAAACTGGTCCCTTCTTATACTTTTCTTTCCCTTCATATTTTTCTATAGTGGCTGATAACATTAGGTCATTATTACACCTTCTGCCTTATAAAATGAATCTTTTTAATTAATTCGCGAGCATCCTTTTCAATGGGTCTTTTGGCTTCAGAAATGTGCTGCTAAAAAGATTCATTTTATAAGGCGAGAGGTGTAACAATGACCTCATCTCATCCACCACAACAGAAAAATCGAAGTATAGAATCGAAGTAGTTTCTTTATGCTTGTGTCAGTTGCTAGATTTTCCCTTTAACGTCCGCTCGACTGAGATCGTTCTGCGCGGACGGAATTCGTTTTCCGGCTCGTGACAACGGGCACGCGCGTGGCGCGCAGCAAGGCGACGGGGCGTGCGGTCCAGCGCGCAGAGGCGCAGGCGGTAAACTGCGGGCGGGCGGCGGCCCAACGAGCCGACCGCACGCGGACACCGGTTCAGTCTCCGCGCGCGCGCGAGAGGTGCTAACTGGACTCATCGCGGTGCCCTGCACACACACACCGCCACACGACATCAAAGTGGGCGGCGGCGGCCGGCCTCCGCCACGCGAGGCGCAGGGCACAGAGGACGGCGTTACCGGCTCCGACGCCTCCGCCTCCGCCCCCGCCGCCGCCGACGCCTCCGCCTCCGCCCCCGCCCCCGCCCCGCCTCCTCCCTGCTCTTCCCGCCCCCTCCTGACTTTACCTGTCCCGCCCCCTCCCGGCTTTTTCGGCCCCGCCCCCTCCAGAAGTTACCTGCCCTCCCTTCCCTCCCGGCTTCACCTGCCCCGCCCCCTCCTGACTTTACCTGCCCCGCCCCCTTCCGACTTTACCTACCCCGTCCCACAGCTCGGCGGCTCCGCGTCGCGCGCGTGTTTGTCCATCGTCAGGGCGCGGTGGCCGCGCGCGGGCCTCGAACCGTGGCTGCCCAGCCTCCTGAAACGCGGCGGTGGCGGCGGTCGTGTTTGCCCCGCGCGCCGTCACGCGGGGGCGAAGTCCGGCGCCGGCGAGCGCGAGCGCGCGCGCGCGTCTGCGTGTCTGCGTGACGTGGCGGCTATTTGCGAGCCCTTTGGACGGTTCCTCCGCCCCCAACCCCCGCCGCTACTCGGGGGGACGGGGGCGGCGAGAGCGCCGTCCCGCAGTGCGCAGCAGCCCTCCTCCGGCTTGGCCGAGAAGCCTGCCTAGCTAACATTGACCTTCCTTCTGTCGGACGCCCCTCGCGCCCCCCCGCCGTGCCCTGCTCCCTACGCGGCCTTAGCTAGCCACACACCCCTATACACCTCCGGCACCGCTCACAATAAATAATGAACGCATTAACTGGCTCCTTCCAAATAGTACCGTGAAATATCGCGGTCTAAACATGGGTACTAAACTGAACTGGTACCAGCACAAATACAGCAGGCAAAAATTAAGAAACACCAACTAAAACCCATCATTAATCTATCTTCACACCTCCCACTCCCAACAGCCATCTACAAAACTATCATTAGACCACTCCTCCTTTACGCCATTCCAGTTTGAATCTCCGCTGCGAAAACAAACCTAAACAAGCTCCAAATAGTCCAAAACCATTTTCTTAGAATTATCACAAATGCTCCTTGGTTTGTCACAAACTCACAGCTCCACATAGAATTCCAAATTGACCCCATACATTACCATATGACATCTGTCAAACACGTTCTATCACTCCATATCTCAAATTCCACACCTAGACAACTTCAGACTCCGGAAATCTCCTCATAGAACCAGATTAAAAAATAGATATCCATACCGGGCATTTCTAGTCAAATATTCCGACATAGATTGTTTTAGAAGTGTCTAGAGAAGCTTTTCTCGTCCAAATTAGTGTGTAGTTTAATTTTAGGTAAATTAGAATGTAAGCCGTCAAGACATATGTCAAGTGTTATATGTACTGAACCATGTATACTCTGTAAAAAAATTAATAAAAAAAAGCCTCATCTCCAAGCTCTCTTCTTGGCTGCCCCGGCGTCACCACTCATGTTTTCTCGGTGCAGTGCTGCCCCGAAGGCGCTCACAACAGGATGGTGGCATATGAGCTTTCGACCTGGAGATGCCCAGATTCCTGACTGTTTGGAGACGTCGCGTCCTAGTCATCTTTTTAATTAAACGTTTATTTACAATCTGTTCATACATGATAACAATAAGTAAATTTTGGCGCTTGATAATTAACGACCTAGTCTTGATTCCCCAACTGTCCGCCCTAATAATGCTATCTTGTCCCGGGCGAAATGCTGAACAGGGAGATCTTGTGGTATCTTACTTTTCTTTTCCTATGGCTCTATTTTAAGCGTGCCTATATCTAACTTTTCTACATTGCCTCCTACATGTACTTCCTTACTGATGAACGAGGAAGTATATCTTATAAAACGTGCTGAATCTCAAGGAATGTAAATTCTCGGGTACTAATCCCTGCAATGCGATAGTGAAGGATGTGGCCGAGGAAGCATGCGACTTGTGCTCCGCCGAGAGTTGCTCGTTGGGCGGAAACTTCAACTAAATCTTATGTAGTAGTGCCCGATTACATCTAGCATATCTCTAGCTCTTCTCTACCTTCTCTCTTATGTATTTTTTTTCTGTTGATTTACTAGGAAGAATATTTCTTGAAAAACTTACTGAATATCAAAAATACTAATTCTTGTGGAAGATTACCGTATCTTGAGACATGTTATAAGTACGTCTGGAAGATAAAAGGACTCAGATGACCTCAGAACATTTTCTGTATTTGGTATTTGCTCAGCCTTAAACAATATCATTACGGCCGAAGTTCCTGAATTTGAACGTAGATAAGTGAAGTATAGAGGCGATGAGTAGGACATCGACCGTCAAAGTGAATTTAAATTATTAAAATAATGATATTGTTATAAAATATTGAGAGGGACCATTATTAAACAAAACTTTTCAATAAATATTTGTTGACATACGGGTCCATAGTGTACTGAAAGTAAACTGAGCACTCTCGAGAACATTCAGTCTGCCCCCGATTCCCTACGTCCCAAACTGGAATTTGCGGGGAAAAAATCGTGGGCTAAACATTATTTGAATGCTTTTTTATACGTGAATGCAGTGCAGGAATGTTGAAATAGAAGACGAACCTGCATGTTCCTCGTGGTCGTCTTCAGGCGTTTTGTGCTGCCTCACACAGCACAGAAGGCGGCCGTGCCGGGGGCGAGCGGGCGAAGCTGAGGGTCTGGAGAGCGCGGAGGAGCCCGTGCCTTATCTGCTTAGGGCCGTAAAAGACGGGTAAAGACGTTTATAAATATGTAAACTCGCTGCGTCGTAAGTAACTGGAACGAAAGGCGGGAATAGCTGGGCGTCGAGGCAGCGGAGGTGAATGAGCGCAGTGCCATGCTCCGGGCGACCCCCCCCTCCCAACCTCACCCCCCCCACTCCACACCTCACCCCACCCCCACTCTCCTACTCCTGCTCTGTGGACGTCCGACTTGAGGTGTCCCTCAAGGATAGGGATGCTGCAATACTTTAAATACACACAATAAGATATCGATTATCGAGTACATATCGGTGTCGATACTATTAAGTTGAAAACGTCGTGGAATCGGTGCAAAAACTACAGTATTGGTATGAAGAAAAATATGACTAGCAGTCAGAAAATCAATTGTTCCATTGTCACGTCATTCCAGTCGCTTTCTACTCATAATAATACTTCATAAAGCTATTGTAGTGCTGTTATAAAGATAAAGCACTACTTTCCATATACTTAAGTTGGAAAAATGCAACAACACGGTGAAAGAATATGTGGGAACGTTGGGGCGGCGAAATATATCCGGTACAAACTAGGCTTAGCGCCTCGCATGAGAGTGGGAAGAGCTCTTTGTGTACTCTGGGTGTCTGAAAATCTTAACGGCTCTCAAAAGAGTTCCGATTCCCAAATGATGGAACGTCCGCTACTTATTTTTTTTTTTTTTTTTTTACTTTATTTATTAAGGTCGCATAAACTTCTAGGTCATGAGCGACCACATGGTTTGTACAAAAGATTAACAATATTTGAAAAAACATGAAGTAATGACAAGTATTACAAAATGGTACAGTGCTTATGAACAATACTTATTACATCAATGTATAATCACAATATACAGGAACAATAAATAGATACTTAATACTAGGCTTAATAAGTAAGAGGCACTTGCTGTAGCCTTCATATACCAGAAATATCTGGTGGATATTTTAATTAAGATACAGCTTATTCTAGATACTGTCGGACTGCCAGCTATCTGTTATGTCAAATATTCAGAAACTATTATTTACATTTTTTGATTAGAAGAAGAAATTAAGTTTACATAATACAATTTGTAAATTTACTTAACTGCTACAATATCACAAGCTCAAGTTTACATATAAAGTTTACATAAGGTCGTACATGTTTATTTCTTTTAAAACTTCATTACTTTTATAATTTCAGTATTGTCATTCAATAAACTTTTAATGTCATTAGGCAGAGCATACTTTCTTCTCAGTTCATTATATTTTTGGCACTGTATAAGAATATGTAGTATAGTTAGTGGGATTTTACAATAGTCACATAGTTTAGGATCTTCTTTGGTTATCAGGTATTCGTGCGTTAATTTCGAATGACCTATTCGTAATCGAGTAAGAATACTTTGTTCTTTTCTATTTTTAAGGTGAGGGGCATGACAATCAAGGATTGAATTTCTTATTTCAGATAGCTTGGTGGAGTGATTTGTCCATTCTTCATTCCATTTTTCTATTTCTACGTGAAGTTTTTTTTTTTTATTGTTCTTCAAATTAATTACTTTTATGCCAATGTGAGATGGAATCCAAACAATAATTACTTCTTTCTCTTTTTGGTTTACTTCATGGTATACATTTACTATTTCTTTGACTATAGGTTCATATCTGTTATGTCTCAAGCATTCAATTACACTTTGGGAGTCTGTATATATAATAAATTTATTGTTGGGTAATAATGATATATTCTTTAAAGCCTTCAGTATAGCATATGCTTCACAATAAAAAATTGAACAAATATCTTTGAGTTTAATGTATTCAATAATATTGTTAACCATCACAGCACAACCTGAGCCATGCTTTGTTTTTGAACCATCTGTGAAGACACTTATATAGTTCTCGTGCTTGTTTTTAATTTCGTTGTAGAGGGATTGATATATTAGTGGATTAGTATCTTTCTTGGAGTATATGCATAGATCTTTATTAATTTTTATCTTTGGTGTTAACCAAGGAGGTCTTTTAAGAGTTATGTTTTGTTTAATTAATGGAAACTCTGTTTGTATTTCTTTGAGGAATTGGTTTAGTAGGTAGTAGACTGGTTTCGGTGATCTTGAATTCTTGGGAGTATTTTTCACTGTACCTTGTGGAAAATACGTTTTGTATGTTGGGTTGAGTGGAGACTGAGATATTTTGCATGCATATGTGCAGCAAATTTTCCGTCTTTTGATGTACAGTGGTTCTTCATTAGCTTCTGCGAGGATACTTGCGTTTGGACTGGTTCTATAAGCGCCAATTGCCAATCTTAAACAAGTCGATTGAATTGTATTGAGACTGTTTAAAATTGTTGGATTGGCAGATTGGTATACTATAGATCCGTAGTCAAGCTTAGCCCGTATAAGAGCTTTGTACGAAGACAGAATTATATTTTTGTCAGCTCCCCAATTGGAGGCTGCGATACTCTTTATTGTATTTAGTCTGTGAAAACAATCCATTTTTAATTGTTTTATGTGTGGTCTCCATGTTAGTTTGCTATCATAAATCATTCCCAAAATTTTGATTTGGTTTGAGGTTTTAATTATTTGTGATCCTAATCTCAATTTAAGTTGATTATTGGTGTCTCTGAAAATTTTGATTTGGTTTGAGGTTTTAATTTTTTGGGATGTATTGATATTTTTTCCTCTTATTAATATTGTGATGTCATCAGCAAACAAGTATATCTTTATTGGTCGAGGAATTAGATTTTTTATTTCATCTATAGCAACAAGAAAGAGGAAAACACTAAGTACAGACCCTTGAGGGAGGCCGTTGCATGTTTTATATCTATCAGATAAGATACCATTAAATTTAACTTTAATATATCTTTCTTCCATGAAGTTGGAAATAAAGATTAATGTATGTCCATCTATTCCTAGTCTGAGTAGAATGTTGATTATTCTGTCTTTCCATAACATGTCATAGGCCTTCTCTATGTCCAGACTTACAGCAGCTACATGTTGTTTTGAGATGAATGCATCACATATTTCACTGTGAATGTTGACTAAGTGGTCAGTAGTCGAGCGATTCTGCCTGAATCCACTTTGATAGGGTGATAGTAATTCTTTCGTTTCAAGGTACCAGATTAATCTTTGCTGATTGCTTTCTCCATCAATTTACAAAGGGTAGATGTTAAGGATATTGGTCTGAAGTTTTCTGGGTTAGTATGATCTTTCTCTGGCTTGGGAACAGGAATGACAACCGATTCTTTCCACTTATCAGGAAACATGCCTTGAGTCAAAAGTTCGTTGAATAGCTGTGTTACATATTCAATGGCCATTGGAGGTAGTTCTTTTAAAAATTTATTGTGGATGCCATCCGGTCCTGGGCTGGAATTTCTGGTACAAGTTAGAATTTTCTTGATTTCATGTACTTGGAGAGGAGCATTTAGTATTGTATTATTGTATGTATTTTGTTGTAGTATATTTTAATTTTGATTTCAGAGTTTGCCTTGTATACTTGGAATTTATCACTGAAGTTTTTATCACTTGAATTATTAGAAAATTGATTTGCTAAGATGTTGGCTATTTGTTTATTGATGTTACAATTTTATCATTATAAATTATTTTTATACTATTGGTTTCCATGTATTTCTTTTATTTTCTTTGAATGTTCTTCTAGCATATGCTCTTGATTTCTTATATTCAATATGGTTCTCAATAGATGGATGTCTTTTATATTTTGAGAAGGCATGTCTATATTTTTTGAGCCTTAGCACATTCTTCATTCCACCATGGAGTTGTTTTCTTCTTGGTTTCCGTGAATAATAGAGATTATCCATTACGATTTCATTGATTTTAGTTGTTATTATTGTTTTGTATTTGTTAAAATCTGCTTTATCAAATTTCCATCTAGCGGTATAGTGTATATTGTCAGTATTTAATGAATTTTTATTCTGGGAAATTATGATTGGGTAGTGGTCGCTGCCATATAGATCATCCGCAGTTGTCCAGTTCCAGTGGTGAGCAATTGATGCCGAGCATATGGTCAAGTCAATAGCACTAAGAGTTCTAGATGTGTTGTTAAGATGGGTAGGAAGATTACTATTAAGTAGTACTAAGTTTGTATCATGAAGCATTTTCATTACTATTTTCCCCCTTTTGTCTTCTTTATTTGAACCCCATATGAAACTGTGGCTATTGAAGTCACCCAAGAGAAGAAATGGATTTGGGAGTTGGTTAATTAATTGTTGTAAATTTCTAGAATTGAAGTCACAGCTGTTAGGTAAATATAAACTACAGATACTAAGTGATTTATTTGCTAAACATATTTTGACAGCAGTGCACTCTAGGGTTGAATTGATGATAACCTCTTGAGTTGTTAAAGATTTTTTGCAATAAACAGCTACACCTCCACTTGCTACTTCTGTATTAGTCCTATTTTTGTATATGAGTTATAATTTTTATGTTGAATTTTTGTTCTCCTTTGAAGTTTGTTTCCTGTAGACAAATTATATCTGGGTTATATTTGTTGATTAAAATTGCTAGGTTCTCCTTTTGTGGTCTGTAGCCGTTTATGTTCCACTGCAGGATGCAGTCGACCATAGCTTGGGTTAATTAATTTTCCTCATCTTCGCTGCCTTCAATAGAACTTACAGTATCTGCCATTCCTCCATTACTATATACTA
This sequence comes from Teleogryllus oceanicus, assembly GCA_964035755.1. NCBI lineage: Eukaryota > Metazoa > Arthropoda > Insecta > Orthoptera > Gryllidae > Teleogryllus > Teleogryllus oceanicus. The sequence goes on along the minus strand of CAXIVR010000011.1, from coordinate 28,112,632 downwards.
ATCTTGTTTACACTGGTTCATCTGTAGTATCAGTACCTGTGTCTTCTGTTTGAAGAATTGATTTGTTGAGTCTACCTATTATTCTAGTGAACCTATTTTTTATTGCTCTGTCAGTAAGAAGAGGGTAAGTTTCTTTCATCATTGATACTATATCTTGTAGATCATCAGTGAATTTTTGGAAGAATAATGAAAATTGTAGGTAGTTTAATGGAAATTTGTCTTGGTTATTGTCTATGGTGCTTTTGATTGGAGCAATTTGTTCTTCTACTTTTTGTTGTGTGTAATGTCTTGGGTTTTAAGTGGTTCATTTTTTTCTGGTTTCTTCTTCTTTGTTGGTTGAGCTTTTTGATGTTCAATCCTGTCTGTTTTCATTAAAGTGTGTGACTCTTGTGATGATGAATCAGTAGGGTAGGCTCTCTTCTGAAGAGTTGGGAACTGTAGGTCATTGAATAAAGGAGCTTCATGTTGATTTTCTAATTGATGTGATAAAGATATGTTGTCAGCTGATGAATTCATGGTGGGAGAATAAGTGTTATGTTCTTCTGTTTCATTATTATTTAGGGGCTTCAATGGGCACTGATTTGCAATGTGACCTTTGTCTTTACACATAAAACATGAAATGTTATCTGTAGTGAAGAATATCCTGTATGAAATGTTATCATAGTATATTACAGTGGAGGTTGGTAGTTTCTCTATATGTTCAGGTGCTATATAAACTTGCCTTCTGAAACTCATGATATGGGAGAAACCAGGTTCACTTATACCAGCTTTTATAAAGGATATTTTAGTCGATATTGTGATACCTCTGTCATTTAATTCTTTTTCTATTACTTCGTGTGGTATAACTGGGCACACATTTGAGATTATTACTTTTTTGTGCTTGCTGATGAATGGTCTAACTCCTAGCTTGTAGTTCTTAATTTCTATTGTTGGGTTATGTTCTACAAATCTGTCAGTGATAGCTTGGTTAGCAAAAAATATACATATTCTGTTGTTTGATATCCTGGATATAAATCTAATGTCTGTAGCATTTACTATCGTTGCAATTTTACTAATATATTCTTTTATGGACAGCTCTTCTTGTGTCTTAATAATTGCGGTTTGTTCTTTTGATGGGAAAACGTCAGATGTAGTAACGTTAGAATAAGATTTTCTTACTTGTTGTTGATTACTGGTGCCACTGTAGGTTGTAGATGTCTTGTAGAATGACGATTCGTCTGCTGTTGTTTTGGAGTTCGTCTCCGATGCATTTTCTTGGGTGGTGTTGGATCGGTTGGAGGTTAGTTTTTCCTGGTTGTTAGAAGAAGCCATATCAACAGATTAGTTACTGCAATTGCAGCTCTTATCTGTTATCTTGATAGGTGAACAATATAGAAGTTATATTTATGTATCAAAAGTTAGTGGATTACTAGCACACATAAAACACTTAAAATATTTTTCATACAACTCGCGACGCTGTGTACGCACGGCGCTCTGGGAGTAGACTGTGCTACTTATTTTCTGGGTTTGTTCTCGTAGAAAGAAAATTTGTTTTCGATTTTGGATCACTGTTGAAATTGGTTCAATACACTTCAAAGATTGCGTCCTAACCTAACGATAGAGCTTCACCGTTTTTTAATTATACTATTCCCCTGTTTAAAATGCCCTAGACATTGCGAGGTAAATAATTTGCAGCTTGTCTGTGTATTTTTCATGAAGTTCGTCGTGAAGCAATTTGCTTATTCCATGTACTTTTGTTTTCGTTTTCTCAGGATATTATGTATATCGCATTTCGGAACCTAAGAATACGTTCTTTCTTATCAAGATTAGAGTAATATAATTTTCTTGCCCCCTGTAGTTTTGAATCTTGGCTTCTGTTGCGACTTTTTGGATGAACATCGACGTTCGCCGGCATTGGTCAAGCGAGTCTGTCGAGAGAGCGAGCGAGAACGACGAGAGGTTTCGAAAAGTGTATCGATTCCCCGCTGCAAATGCAAGCGCTCGTAATGGCAACGACGCCGCCGTCCGTCGGTTGTAACATTAAACGCAATCGACCGAAATTCGCGGGGCGAGCAAGTGCTCATCTTTAAGAGTAACGTCGTCCGACGTCGTAAAGAGCCCGCTGGACTTGCGCGAGCGGCCGCCCCCGCCCCCGCCGCGGCAGGGCCCCCCGCGCAGGCGATAGCATCGCGACCGGCCGCACATGTCGTATCGCTGGCCGCGGGCGCCCCTTATCAGATGCGGCCAACAACGCCAGACGTGTAGTCGTTACGCGGCAGCGCCGGCGTCGATGCGGAGAGGGGCGGGGCGAGGTGAGGCGGGCGGGGGCGGGCGAGGGGGCGGGGCGAGGGGCGGGGCGGGGCGGAGCGGGGCGGGGCGGAGCAGGGCGGGGCGGAGCAGGGCGGGGCGGGGCGGGGACGGGGATGTTGGTGGCGGAGGAGAAGGATGAGGCATGAGCAGCCCAAATTCCCGCGCCCTTGCCTCTAGCAAGGCACTCCCCGTCATTTACCTTCACCACGCTTTCGCGAAAAAAATTCTTTGTTCATGTGCGTTTTGGGAGCTGTCCTTTTATTTGTTTGTGGGTGGTCATAGAATGTGTTAAATATTTTCTGTATGTTTTAAATATTTTCGTCGCTCACACCATTGCAAATTCTCTCGGAATCATAATGGAAACTTAACACAATAATTGTAAAAACATGATAATGTAGAAATAGTGTACGTGCATGGAATAGACTTGAACTTCAAAATATTGAGTCAAACTCTGTTCATAATTAAATATACACTTGTTACTATAAAATAAAATTGCATTCATTTGTACAAAGTTCTTCATAGTTAAGAAAATGTATTACTTTTTTCTAAATAATTAAATCTAGAGCAAAATTGACGTATAAAATGTAATATTCATACGTAAGAAAGCCTGAAGGTATTTTCAAAGTAGATAAGACTGCTCGAGAAGGCCTGGTGCTGCTGGCAAAACCAGGTGCGTGTTTTACATGCCACACCTGAGATTTTTCGTTTGCTGGCAATTCAGCTGTGAGTCAATGCTCAAATATCACTCTTAGCACCTACTTAGTGGCCAGTGGTTATGCTCGTGGTTATTGCGTATTTTGTAACAAATAGATAACAAACGAATTAGATTCAAAATACTCTCAGAATAGAGAAATACGTGGGTTCTAAATACATCGTAAAATGTAATGTTACAAGCAGATTCTGATCACCTGAAAATTCTTGCAGATAAACATTCATTTACAACTTAGCTACGTCTAGAATGAACCAATGAAAAGATAAAATGGCATAAGAATCCGAGTCCTGGCTACTATCACAACTAAGTGAAGCATCAGAATTAAGTTGAACTTAAAATTTCTACCTTAGGAAAACAATGTGCGTTAAAATATTATAAAATGTTTACAGAATGGGTTGACCCATATTTTTTTATTCACTCTGACATTAACGAACTACTTTTCTTGGAATTCTTGACAGGCCCTGCAGTGACATCAGTTGAAGCCCTGAGCCGGTCTGCCTAACAGCATGGCACCGTGATCGATTCCGTAGAACCTTTCCTGCGTATTACAGTCGACTCCGGTTGTAGTGAACTCGGATATAGTGAACCGTCGGTTATAGGGAACTTGAGTCACTGGTCCCGTTTCACTTACGTTACAAATAAGCATACGAAGATTCGGTTATAGTGAACCTGAACCTCGGCTATTGTGAACGTACGAAATGTTTTGGAAATCAATTGGATCTCGCATGTTATTAGGCCAGTAAAGGGGCCTCCGGAGAGTGGGACGATGTACCAAAAGAGCAAGAGGCATTGACAGGTGTCGAGACTGCATTTCGATACATAGAGACAGATGTCAATTCAGAACCAAGAATGGAAAGAGTACGAACTTGGAGAAGGATCTACAAAGTTAACTAGTGAAAAATGTTCGAAGTAAACATTTGAAAATGATTAATTTTTTTAAGGACTAATAAAGTTATTTCAATTTTGAGTTAATTTTTATGGCGAATTTTACTGCATTTCTTTATATATATATATATATATATATATATATATATATATATATATATAATATTTAATATCGATTTTCTAATCGATATTAATATATATTATATTAAGAAAATCAATCAACGTGGAAAAAGTCAATTTACTTTTGGCGTCATCGGATATAGTGCACCAAACACGATAGTCACCCGAAGTTCACTATAACCGGAGTCGACTGTATTTTTTATTCACTGTGATAGTAAGGAATTACTTTTCATGGAATTCTTGGCAGGCTGTGCAGTGACATCCGTTGATGCCCTGAGCCGGGCCCGCAAACAGCATGGCACCGTGGCCGATGCCGTAGATCCGTCCCTGAGTGTTAGTTTTTTTTTCCGAGGGCACGCCTCGTGTGTGTGTGTTCGCCCTGGACGAGCCGGGGGAGTGGCAGGGCGGTCGCAGGCCCCACATTTCCGCCGCAGCGCTCCCGCCCCCGCCCCGCCCCGCCCCCTCGCTTCTCGCCCTGCCCGTCGCGGCGTGGGGCGCGGCGCTCGGCGCTTACTCGTGTGGTTGATGCATCTCCAGGTCACGTGCGACTTCTTCATCTTCTATTTATTTATTTATTTATTTTGTCAAAAACTGTATGTGACGTATGGGGGAGAAAATCATCTGCGCACGCTTTCTTGAGTTTCGGAATTCCTTCCCAACAATATAACTATTAATAGTTGAAAGATGAAAAATCATAGTAATAATAATAATAATAATAATAATAATGATAATAATAATAATAAATTAAAAAAAGCGAGGGATTAACATTTCAAAAACTAGATATCTCTTTTTCATCTTCTTTTTGGTCCTTCTCCATCTATTTATTTTTGTTCTTCTCTCCGTGTTATTCTTATCATCTTATTCTTGTAAACCGTCTGTTTCTTCTTTTTCGCATTTCTGCAACTTGGGCATGGGACTTACTCGCGTGTTTGATGCTCCGTTCCTGCATCTCCTAGGTCATGTGCATCTTCTTCGTCTTCTTTTTTCTCCTTCTTCGTCTACCTGGTTTTGATCTCCTCTTCGTCTTATTCTTGTCATCTTGTTCTTGTGAACAGTGGGAATTCTGATTCGGTGTTGTTGACGTTCTTATAAGAAGAAATAAGAGGTCATCTTCGTCAACATATAGATGTTGACGAAGATGACATCTTTTATTTCTTTTTGTGAACAGTCTTTATTTTCTACTCCTTTCTTCATCGTCGGCTGTTTCCGCCCTTCGCTATTCGCCGTGCCCACCACGGCATGGGTCTTACTCGTGTGTTTGATGCTCCATCTCTACATCTTCTTTGACACGTGCATTTTCTTTTTCTCTTCCTCCTTCGTGTTCGTTCGACTTTTTTCCTTCCTTTTTTTATCATCTTATTCTTATAAACCTTCTTCTTCTTCTTCTTCTTCTTCTTCTTCTCCTTTCTTCATCTTCGGCTCCTTCCGCCCTTCGCCCTGCGGGCCGCGGCGTAGGGCTCGGCGCGTGGGTGTTACTCGCGCGTTTGATGCTCCAGACCTGCATCTCCAGGGCACGTGCATCTCCTTCGTCATCGTGTTTCTCCTTATCCATCTGCCTATATTTGTTCTCCTCTCCGTGCGATTCGTGTCATCTTATTCTTGTGAACCGTCTTTTTCGTCTTCTCTTTTGTTCATCTTCGGCTCCTTCCGCACTTCGCTTCTCGCCCTGCCCGCCGTGCACGGTGCTCGGCGCATGGATCTTAAGTCATGTTTGATGCTCCATCCCTGCATCTCCAGGACACGTGCATCTTCGTCGTCATCTTGTTTTTGTTTCTTCTCCACTTTGTTTTTTTCTTCTTCTCCATGACCGTTTTATTCTTCTCCGTTTTCATCTTATTCTTGCGAACCGTCTTTTCCATCTTCTCCATACTTCATCTTCGGCTTCTTCTGTCCCTTGCTTCTCGCCCTGCCAGTCGCGGAACAGCGCGCGAGTCATTCGCGCCCTTGATACTCCGTCCCTGGGCTTCCCTTGACCTACTCCTGTACGGAACATGTGCATCGTCTTCATCTTCCTGGTTGTTGTTTTTTTCTTCTTCTTCATCTGTACCTTTGCCTTTTTGTTCTCCTCCAACACCGTGTTATTTTCTCCGTTATCACCTTATTCTTCTAAACTATCATTTTCTTCTTTTATTTTTCGGCTTCATCGAGATTTAAGACACAGGTCACTTGAATAGGTTTCTTGAATCATAGTTCTTTCGGTGAACACGTAATTTCTTTAAAAGATGTATTACTGAGAAAGCATTCTATAAAGTTACCAAAAAAGTGAAGTTCTTGTAAGCAAAACAAAACAACTTCCGATGAATATTTATTTGGAGACGAGAGAATTGAACGTTCACAAACTGACCGCGTATTTACAAGAGAAAAGGTCATCTTCCTGTTCATTTTCCGCCCGAGATTGATCCATCTCAAATGACAAAGAAGGTTTTGGAAGGGTGAGCGAAGCTTA